>OX327691.1:21774187-23024187 GCA_946807835.1 Ailanthus altissimus | reverse complement strand
TGAAGAAATGAAATCAGGGCACAATTCTAAAAAACAAAAACGATAACTATAATTAAGAGTTTCTAGGACATAAAAAATTATCTGTATGATATGGTGCTTGAACTGTGGACATAGGGCGAAGTTGTGGTTGCATTTACATTTGGTCCGCTGAACTGGTGTATAATATTTACCAACATGATATCAATTGTTGATTAATATTATAAGAGTAGCATTGCTAGTTTTTATTACGCTCCTTCAATTTTTATATTCACATTTTTCTTTTTTCTTTTTTCTTTTTTCCCTTCAATTTGACGTCTAAAGTTATATTTATTACATGTCATATACATAATAGCTTCAAATCATCAAAGATATAATAATTATTATAAATAATTTATTTGAATGGTATCTTTATGAATCTTTTGGTTAGAAGTTATACGGACTTTCTAAAATATCATAAAAAAATTTGGATCGATCCTAAAGTCAAACTTTAGTTATTAAAATTGAATAGAAAATTGATTTATATTTTAAGTAATACATAAATACTAATTCTATTAAAATTGTAGGTATCAAAATTAACATAATAGGTGTGAGTCAATTATAATATGCTACTTGTTCAAGGAAAAATATATTTTAAATTGAATTTACGCTTTTTTTTAATTAGAGTATGAATTAGATTCATGTTTATTTATTTTAAAAAGAAATTAAATTCATAATTTATACATGTGGGCAATTATTCATAAATTATTTATTCGCATTCATATATAATAAATATTACTATTTTACTTGTCTTTGCGAACGATTCTCTATACACTATAACTTCATTTTTCTTTATTTTTTTTTTATAAATACTCATTTAAGTGTTTAATTTTTTTTTTTAGAAATATGGTGCATTTTCGTTAATTGAAGAGGGTAGGCTAGTAATTAACGTGGAGATTTCGAGTGTAAGAACTTTAGGGTGTTGTCTATATCAGTGTTTTGACTAAAAAATAACTAGTTAAAAAAAAAGCAAAAAAAAATAAATAAAAAAAGTTAAAAAAAAAAAAAGGAAAACAGTTAGAATCAAAAAAGAAGGAAAAAGTAATTCAAAATCATATAAAATAATAAAACTAAAATGCAAAAAGGAGATAAATCCTAGCCGCCATAGGTTGTTGTCGTCTGCCACCTCGTCAGTCACCATTCACCATCGATCAACACTCTGATCAACTTATAAATAATTGGCCAATTGACCTCTACATTTTTTGTCATCATTCGGCATAAAAAACATTGTAAAAAAAAAATTATAAATTAGCTACCGCCCCTTCGATCTTAATATTTTGGTTGTCGTTCACCGCTATTTATACCTTCAATCAACTCAATAAGGATCGATCGACCCCTTCCAAGCATCATGATCTTCAAAGATGTCAGAATAAGCCCAGATCACGACAAAAACCGAGGCCAAACTGCTACCACCACAAAGTTATTTTCATCATCGCCTCTTTGAACCCATTACTATTGAACAAACCAAAAATAACCTCAGACATTGTTAATAAATCTATCTCAGCCAACTTGCCACAAAACGTTACCAAAAAACACCAAACTCACAGAACAAGATTCATCGTTTACCTTTGCCTGATTCTGAGACCAATATTTTAACGCCATTGCAGATCGTCTCCGCTTGTGTTACATATTTACGATCATTTGCCATTATTTATTAACTATCCGATCACTTAAATCCCATCGCTCTTTTTTGGCTACGACCTTGTTTCATTATTTTTATCAAATCACAACAATCAAAACTTTTCCGCCACCACTTAGCATAGTGCCTCTAGCTGTTGCCGCAACTAACAACATTACAGCACAACATTATAACTAATAGTAAAGTTAACCAATCACCATCCGCTTGTAAGCAAGCTAGCCCAGTTTTGATTGCCACCATCCGTTGGAGACATGAAACCCTAAACCTAAGGTTAAAGCAATAACAAAAATTCGAATTTAAGTATTATTATATTAAATTGCAAATTAATGATTTTACAAAATTGGTAAACTCTTCATATTTATAAATAAACTACAAAAGAGGTACAATTCCTTCGTATGTTAAATTTATTTGAACTCATTTAAAAATTACTCTTAAGTTATAAATAAATATATGAATATATAGATGAACAGATGTGTTAATTTAATTTGAGTATGCTGATGCGCATGCGTCAGTATTTTTTTAATTAAAAAATATTATTTAAATTTTTTTAAAAATATTTATTTTTTAAAATATTTTATTATTCATTTTCAAAAATTTTAAACAAATTTTTTTAATTAATTTATAATAAAAAAATGTAAACAAAGCTGATGCGTGCACATCAGTTTGGTTTACTTTTTTATTTATAAATTAATTAAAATAATTAATTTAATAAATAAATTCTTATAATTTAGGGAAATTTTTACTTTTTGTTGTTTTTTGTTTTAATTAATTTTTTTAATTAATTTATTACAAAAAAAGTAAAACAAAAAAACAAAAACAAAAAAGGCAAAATGCACAGTGTGTCAATTGCTTTAATTTTATGATTTTTTAAAATTATAATAATTATTATAAAATAATTATTTATGTAAATAAATAATTTTAATTATTTTTTATAAAAATAAATTATTGATTAAATTTATTTATTAAATTAATTGATTAAAATAAATTTTTATAAATTATATAAATAAGGATAAAATAAGAAAAGTACTGTTTATTTGGTTAATAAAAAATTATAATTTTGACTTTCTCAAAATATTTTAATAATAAAAAATTATGGTCATGTTCAAACAAACTTTAATCTTATGATAGATGTCGAATGAAATGATGAATAATCATCGTAGAGACGCATCTCCATTACTATAGAATAATATGTCTCAAACTTTAAGGCTGGATCCAATCCGAATTCGTTAACGGTCAGATTTTAGGGCGTTTACGTCATTAGCGGGCCATACGTATAAAAAAAAACGACAAAAGTGAATAATTATACAAGGCTCCGTACCCACTCTTATACTGGAAGAATGTTTTGATTTATTTTTAATCAATCCGGAAGAATTTAACTTTAGAAAGGTGTTCTTTGCAATTCTACCCTCAACGCCTTCTCTTTTTTCTCTCTTTCACTTCTCTTATTTATTGCCGCTTCACGTCCATAAATTCACGTCACTTAAACATCTAAAAGCAAACCAGAGACAGCTCTTCAGCCATGGCGGTGATTCCTGTTTCTTTACTTTTCCTTCTTCTAAATTTCTTACTTGGCGTCAACACTGCAAGTGAGTTTGTAAATCTTGTTCAATTATTTTAAACGCTTTTGTTTGATTGTTTTTTTTTTTATGCTGTTCAAAGATTTCATATATTGAATTCTAGTTCCATACTCCATAAAAACGGCGACAATTTCCGTTATTGTATTAGTTTTTTAAATATAACGGTCAGTATTTGAATTTCAAATCAGAAAAAAAAGAAGAGTAAAATCCACTTTGGTTACTGAGAATTTTCAGCGAAGTAAAAACAAAAGAAACACAGCAAGTTTTAATCTTTACATTAACGAAGCTCTATCTTATTTCTTGTGAAGATTCAGAGCCCTTCATAGGTGTAAACTACGGACAAGTGGCGAACAACCTCCCTTCACCAGCAGATACCGCAAAACTACTACAATCCACCTCAATTCAGAAGGTTCGTTTATACGGGTCCGACCCGGGCATGATCAAAGCCTTGGCCAATACCGGCATCGATATCGTTATCGCAGCTGCAAACGGTGAAATTCCAGCTTTAGCCTCTGATCTAAATGCTGCTAAAGCCTGGATAAACTCCAATGTAGTTCCCTTTTACCCTTCAAGCAATATTGTCCTTGTAATGGTCGGTAACGAGATCTCCGATGATGATAATCTGAAGAAACAGCTTCTACCTGCAATGCAAAATATGCAAAACGCCCTTAATTCTGTCTCTTTGGGCAGCAAGATTAAGGTTTCGACTGTGCATTCTATGGCTGTGCTTGGGCAGTCAGAGCCGCCATCTTCGGGAAGCTTTCAAGCCGGGCATATGGATAGTATGAAAGGATTCCTTTCGTTTAACAATGACACTGGCTCACCTTTCGCTATCAATCCGTATCCGTACTTTGCTTACAGGAGTGATCCTAGGCCTGAGACTTTAGCTTTTTGCTTGTTTCAACCTAATGCAGGAAGATATGATCCAAACACTAAGATCAAATACATGAACATGTTTGATGCCCAGGTGGATTTCTTTTACCACAAAATAAGAGAATAGTCGTTTCTTGCTCTCTGTATGTGCTTATGAATATCTGGATAATTTGTAGGTGGATGCGGTTCGTTCTGCTTTGGACTCAATGGGTTTTAAGAAAGTTGATATTATGGTTGCTGAGACTGGATGGCCGTACAAAGGAGATGATGAAGAACAGGGACCAACTTATGATAACGCCAAGGCTTATAACGGTGGTTTGATTACCCATCTTCAATCGAAGGTGGGGACTCCATTGATGCCGGGGAAATCAGTTGACACTTATCTATTTGCATTATATGATGAGAACTTGAAACCAGGGCCTAGTTCTGAAAGATCGTTTGGGCTGTTCAAGCCTGATTTCACCATGACTTACGATGTTGGCCTCTACAAAGGCGGCAAGGTTAGAATTTTATGTAGCATTCTATTCATTTCGTTATATATAATTAGAAAGTCTTTTTCACTTTAAGCCTGCCTGATACTAATTATAAGCTTTGGCTAACATCGACTAATTTCAGGGGACCCCAACTCCTGCTGCACAAAAAACTCCATTGTGGTGTGTGCCAAAGGGGGGCGTATCAGAAACCCAATTGCAAGCGAATCTGGATTACGTTTGCGGAAAAGGGATTGATTGCCGTCCAATTCAGCCAGGCGGGGCTTGTTTTGAGCCAAACACTCTAGCATCGCATGCTGGATATGCCATGAATCTCCTCTATCAAACTAATGGACGCAATGCTTGGGACTGTGACTTTTCTAAAACGGCCACCCTTTCATCCAAAGATCCCAGTAAGTTTTCTCACACAAATTTTTTGCCCGGATTATTTTATCTAATTGTCTCCCGCAACGTTGGTTTAATGACTATTATTCTTTTGTGCCCTTCAGGCTATAATGGTTGCATTTTCCCTGGTAGTAGTTGATGGCTTGATGCTTTCTGCCATTATGATCAGTTCATGGTTAAGCCCGCTTCGCTTTTTTCATCTCGGTTTTCATACTTAAGAGGAATTATGCTCGGACATGCAAGTAGTGATGCTTGTGACCGAATGTTTGTATGTTTATTTTGAGCTCGAAAACAGAGGGTCAATATGTATATATATGTAGGCAGTGGCTTATAATCTTAAAATCAGCCACTGATGTGTATTAGGTTGATGTAAAATTTGTTAATGAATTTGCATTTCATACATGGCTGGATTTCTCTTTGGTCCTTTGGAGGATTTTGAATTTCTCTTTTGTTTATTACGAATTTACGATTTACGAGTTTAGCAATAAAAGCTTTCTACTTGTTACAAGCACTCAAAAGCAAGATTTATGTAATGCAAAGTTGCCTGCCGGCCTAGTGCCTATTTGGGCCAAATTTCTCTAATAAATTTGTTCAGACTTCAGAAATTTATATTCAGTACGGTACTCTATTTCTACTTAAAACTACGTCGTTCAATTAGAAATAAATAAATAAATGAAAGAAACAGAAACTGCCACAGCAGATCGTATCGATCGGTTGATCCCTGAGTTTCAGTTAAACAGATCTCCGATTATCACTAACATAAATCTATCGGTTGGTTTCGTTTTAGAGAGCAACAGATCAAACAAACACAAAGAGCCAGAGACCAAAGGGAAAACATTAGAACTAGAAACTCATTAATACGTACGTACAAAAAAAAGAAGATCAATCTGATAACGTAATAAAAAAGATCACGAATCGAATACTGAAGAGGGACGATGGGGCCGAGAGAGAGGGAAAGAGAACGAGAGATGCTGATCCCAGCTGCGCATTCCGCAAACTCTGAAATTACTAATGGAAACTCCAAAAGCTCCACCCCTTCATCGTCCCCTCTTGCTCCCACTTCCCACTCTCTGGCCGTGAGGTTAGGGATCATGATTCGCTTTCATGATTTTCTCAGAATTAATGTGTATCAAATGGTGCAACATTTTTTTTTCTATCAACCATTCGTTATGTGTATGTAACATTGTTGCTTCTGTTGTCTAGGCATTTTTGAAAGAGATCTGCAGCTGGGCTTCAAAATAATTCACGACAGGATGGTAACATCTTATATTTCAATAAACAATATGTATTTCGTTTTCCGTTGAGGGAATGTTAAATTTAATTTAAGATATTTTTATGTTAATGTATATGATTAATTATATGCGTTATATTCTGGATTCGTAATTTGCAGAGTCATTCTTCTTCCAATAGCCATTACGTTCTACATCACATTGGTTTTCATTAGTTTCGTGGATGGTATCTTTTCCCCTGTCTATGATCAGCTAGGCTAATAATATTTTTGGTGAGTTCCAGATGATAAAAAAAAAAAAAAAATCTTATTATTAAGAGAATTTATGTGTGACTTTGAGATTTCAGATGTAAATTCGTATTATATATCAAACTGTCTTTTTTCATACATGCTATCCTGCAGGTCTTTGATTTGCTACTTCCATTATTTTATATTTTTAGTAGGCATTTTCATGTCATCCTGGCCAGGGGCTTCTCTTCTTACTCTTGGGGAATTCTTTATTAAGAAAATGCCTCTTGTTAGCTGCATCTATTCTGCCTCAAAGTAAATAAGTACAGCAATAAGACCTGGTAAGCCTTCTTTAACATATGTATATGATACGCTTCTAGATTACTTTTGAAAGCAATATTACATCATTCACAGACGAGAATTCTCATGCCTTCAAGGAAGTGGCCATCGTAAGGCACCCTCGAATCGGGAATATGCCTTTGGATTTATTACATCTACAGTGGTTCTTCAAACACGTGAGGATGAAGAAGAACTTGCTGTATTTATGTACCATCTAACCATCTCTATTTGGGAGACATATTTCTCATCAGTTCTGATGAAATTATGAGGCCCAATTTGTCCGTCCGAGAAGGAATTGGTATGATTTTCAAACTGAAATTTTAAGAGTGAAACACATCATTTCCTGCAGCGGTAAGTATACATATGGTGAATATAATTGAGACAAAATTTTCTTGTGGTGCAGAAATTGTTAGCTCTGGGGGAATGTCGATGCCTAAAATGATAACTGCAACCCAAACCAGCAACATGAGTTTGATTCGGGTCTGCAGTATCAGATGATAATTTATGAATCGCTAGTTTTTATGGTTAATTGCTGTACTTAGAGTGCTAGCACTTTCGGCTAATGTATCTTCGAACTGCTGGTTGTGGTTAAAGAGCACTAGTTATAGAAAGTTTATACGAAGAAATTGCATAGCTTGAGTTCTTGTAGACAATGGCTCTGGAAAATTTGTTTGTGGTTCGCCAACTTTGATTAAGATGAGACACCGACATAACGTTAAGCACCACTAACGAGAAATACAAACAGCCAAACAGGTGCAGCTGATGAAAGTTGTTATGATTTATGCCACTTACACTGGAATTTCTTCTTGTGTTTTATGATTCTTAACAGTAAATAGTATATTCCACACTCTTTTATCTTGCTTGGCTTGTGGTGAAAATGTACTAATATTGTCAAACGCAAAATGCTATTAAAATTATCTCATGCAAGTGGGAGAGATTGATTTCTGTCAATTTTGGATCGTCAGAAGTACGTTAATGATGGTGTGGCCAAACGTATCAATACTAAGTTGCGTGGTAACATTTATCATAACCATGCCGTTGTTGCTCAGGAGACTGATCGAAGTAAATGGTATTGAAAAGAGCAATATCATAAAGGATTCCAATTACACCACAAATGGGGATGAATGCTATTAAAATTCTCGAAGTAGATGGTATTGAAACGAGAAATATCATAAATGATTCCAATTACACCACAAAATGGTTCAGCGAACGCCTCATATTTAAGTGTAGAATTATGTTTCAATCGGGGATGAATGCTTTCATTAACCTACGAGCCGACTTACTATATTGTATAATTGCTATCTTATTCAGCATTCACTATATTCTTTACAGAAAGAAGGTGATTATGTAATGTAATGTAACTAATAAATTAAAATATTTAATCAAACCTTAAACCTTAAAATTCCGTTGTCGTCCAGCGGTTAGGATATCTGGCTTTCACCCAGGAGACCCGGGTTCGATTCCCGGCAACGGAAATTGTTGTTTTTTCTGATATTTAATTTTCCCGCGTTTTAACCGGCTTTACGGCGTCACTTCAAGATGCTACGTCGAAACCCGTGGATGCGATTAGCCCACAGGCCAACAGCCCACAAAGTCACAATCCATCACATTATCACAGCTTCAGCATCATAGGCATCTGATCCGCATCATTAGTCATAGAGTACTTGTTTAACACGTGGCCCCCACATCCCTAGCCACGTTAGTCTCGACACCTCGTCAGCGAAGCTTCAAGCTTTTTGCCGCTCTCTCTCCTTCCAAGACTTGTCTGCCCATCTCATTTTTCATTCCACCCATTTTCGTCTCCAATCCTTTCATTTTTTCTCCCTCAGGTGTCTCCTCGTAAAACGTTTTTTTTTTCTTCCCTTTATCTTGATTTATATTTCTGTATCAATCGAATCCATCTCCCTCCTCTATTTAAATTCGATCGGTCAATTGTTTTGAATTTCAACATTGTTGTTTATTCGTCACTCTGATTGTAGAATTAAAACATTTTCCCTTTTTGATAGCTTTGACTTTGGAGGGAAATATAAGTTCTAGTGAAGTTTAAATTTCAATTCTGTATTGTTTGACGCAGGTAATTTAAAATGGCTTCACCAACTCTTATCTCTGACACCGAGCCATGGAAGGACTTGAAGGTAAATTCTTGCTCATTTCATTGCGGCAACCTTTACTGTGAATTTAGTGAGTTTTTATGCATTTTAATTCCGAGTTTATGTGACTATACAGAACCATGTTGAGGAAATTAAGAAGACACATTTACGTGATTTAATGTGCGATACTGAACGATGCCAATCAATGATGGTGTATGTTTTAATCTATTGGAATCTTTCATGGTCTCTATAATTTCATAGGTTGTTGGCATAGTGTATAGAGATGAGTATCCATATCATCCAACCGATTGATGTATAATGTTATGGATAACCAGTTTAATGATGATTGTGTAATTTGTGTAGGGAGTTTGACGGGATGCTGCTGGACTACACACGGCAAAATGCCACTCTTGAGACCATGGACAAACTCTATCAATTGGCTGAGGTGAAGTTGGCTTATTTCTATTTTGGTAATTGGGATTTGGATAAGATCAATCACTTTTGTAATGATATTAATTTTTTCTTTATGCAGGCAGCTCATCTCAAAGAGAAGATTAACCGCATGTATAGTGGGGAGCATGTAAGTATATTTACTTAAATTTAGCTTTTTGTGATGCTTAGATGTGAAGGTCGTGAATTCTTTATTAGAAAAGAACGTGCCTAGACCTCTTGCCTTTTCTTATACTTCTTTTGGTTTGTGTATTGCTGATGCCTTCAGATAAACAGCACGGAGAATAGGTCAGTGCTTCATGTAGCTCTCCGCGCTCCAAGGGACGCTGTCATAAATAGTGATGGGAGGAATGTGGTTCCAGAAGTCTGGAAAGTTCTTGAGAAGATAAAAGAGTTTTCTGAGGCGGTCCGCAGTGGGTCCTGGGTAATTTATCTTTTTTTTTGTTGTTTAATTATTATACCCCAAAACAAGTTAATCCAGGAATAGAAATGCCTGGATTATCTAGTAATACACAAATGCTTGGTAGGTTGGAGCCACAGGAAAAGCATTGAAGGATGTTGTTGCAATTGGTATCGGTGGTAGTTTCTTGGGTCCTCTCTTTGTGCACACTGCTCTCCAAACTGGTACATCTTGGAACTATTCCATTATTTAGTTTCAGTTGGTTGACTTCGTTATACAGTTGTGTTCCTTTTCCTTCCAAATCCGTGAGCTTCTTTGAGCATGGAATCCTGCCATAGTATCTTTGACTAATTGTTGGCAATTTGCAGATCCAGAAGCTGTTGAATCTGCGAGGGGGCGACAACTGCGATTGTAAGCAGTTATCTCTCACCATAATCTGATAATGTGGTTTTATTTAGCTATAAAGACTGCAGTGAGATGCTAGCCGTAGAAATCTCTTTGTACATATGTAAAATGGCATTTAGTTCTGGGATTGTGTTGCAAAATGTCATTAAATAGACCATTTTGAAGATTTCTTACAATTTCTCATTTGCTTTTGTCAGTCTTGCAAATGTCGATCCCATTGATGTTGCTAGAAATATTACGGGATTAAACCCTGAAACCACCCTTGGTAATTCTTTTTGTTTTATTCATTTCACTAACTATTACTGCCTTTGTCTTGTATATATTCCTTTTGTGACTTAGATCATTTTGTTGGTTTTTCTTGTAAATTTATGTAGTTGTGGTGGTCTCTAAGACTTTTACGACAGCTGAAACTATGTTGAATGCTCGAACTCTCAGAGAGTGGATTTCATCTGCCCTTGGGTTAGTGCAACGATGATACTGCTCATTCTCCAATAATATGGTTACCGGGGTAGTTTCAGATTTTGAAATTAGTCTGTATGGAATGATTTAGAATTTAGGAGTTGATAAGAAAAATTCGTAAAAAATCAAAAGAAATATTGGATATAAAAGTGAGAAAGTACATCTCAGTATGAATTATATGACATGTTATGTTGGAATTCTCTTTAAAGTGTCATCCTCCTCTCAATTCTTCTGGTCTTGACTCTTATTTTTCATGTGATTATGTATTTTTTTTCTAGGCCTTCTGCAGTTGCAAAGCACATGGTGGCAGTTAGTACTAATCTTACGGTAATATATTTCTTTCATTTCTTGCTTTATGGTGATAAAGCAATTTGGAGTGACCCTATTTCGTATCTACTTAAATGTTGATTTCTTATGAAATTTGTTAGTTGTATATCCTTTGCTTTATAATAAAGTGTACTCGATGATTTTCTTTGACAAATTACAATTGCTTTTAGTGGAGGGTAAGTGACGGGCAAAATTGATGCAGTGCTTAAGCGATACGAGATATCATTTTAGCGTACGTCTCAGAACCATCAAATAGAACACTGACAAAGAAGCAAGATAACTCTTAATTGAGAAATTGATTGAAATGTTTTTCATAATTGAATGTTGTGTAAAGTTACAAATGACAAATTTATTTATACTAATAACTTACCTAATACTCAATAAACAATAAATTTTAATTAGTAAAGAATAATAAATCCTAATAATCAAAGAGAATAGACTTTTCCTAAAATTAAGACTCAAAATAAGAAAATAATCATACTAAAATAAGAATATCTAATCAAACCCAAATAAGAATTTCTAAATCTACCCTTAGTTTCTGCCCGACATCAAAAAGACAGGTGCCTAGTAATGTATATCATTTCTTGTGGCAGGTGATAATTATTTTTGTAATTTTGTCCATATGTTGGGCTTTTAACTCCTACTTCATTGAATAGTAATTAGTTTGTGGTTAATTTATTGCTCATGTAATATGGTAAAACTTTATCTAATTGTCTACACCCTCTCTGCAATTTAGAGTTCAATTTGCTGGTGGACAAACTGTATGTGGGAAGTTTCAACTTATGTCAGACTGTAGATAGTCTGTTTAACTAACCTCAGTGGCAATATTTGTTTGCCTCCATTTCAGCTTGTAGAAAAGTTTGGCATTGATCCTAATAATGCATTTGCATTTTGGGACTGGGTTGGTGGTCGATATAGTGGTAAGGTTTTTATTATTATTATTTCTCCTTTCTTTTTGCTTTTTCTGGGAATATTTTATGTTCAATTGATTGGTAACTGAATTTGCTGGTTGCAGTTTGCAGTGCTGTTGGGGTGTTGCCTTTGTCTCTTCAGTATGGTTTTTCAGTTGTTGAGAAGTATGGTAACTTCTTATTGTTTTTATTTAATTGTGATCGCTTTTCATTTCAGTCATACAGCATAAGCTATATAGTGTTCACCAGTTACTTGTCATACAGTGAGCCATGGAATTAAGTGGATTTCCATGGCTTGATATTTGAAGGAAATGCAAAATTGTCAGAAAGAAATAGAAAGTGGAAATAAAAGAGATGGATAATTTACTTCCTTGGATTAGATTTATTTATATTGACAAAATAGACTCTCTGGTTTTCTGGTTAACAGTAGGTTTGATGCATATTGAGTTAGATTCCTTTTCTGGTATATAGTCTGCAATTAAAAGTTAAATGAATCTGATGCATCTCTTCAGGCTCTGTCAGCATTATATAGTTTGCACAATTGTATCTACTTAACTGTTTTGGCTTATTTTTTAATTAAATGCTCAAAGTAGTATTTCCAGTAATTCTTAAAATTTAGAGTTCTAGCTTCTAACCCACCCTCAATCTAGATAAATGAATTGATATCTTTTGTTTATTATTTTTTTATTTATTTTATATTTCGAGATGATTCTAATCCATACTTTATTAAGATGCTCTCCATTTTTCATTTAAGGTTCTTAAAGGGTGCTTCAAGCATCGACCAGCATTTCTCTTCAACCCCTTTTGAGAAGAATATACCAGTAAGTGTCCCAATAGCATGAATTTGTGTGAGACACATAAAAGTATCACCCATTGGACACGGCCTGCAGTAATTATATACCAGTGGATTTTTAACTCTAGAAAGACATTCACAGCTCAAGGATGCCTTTAATTTGGTCTATTCATGACAAGTTTAGTAACACTCTGTTCATGCTTCAGGTACTTTTGGGTTTGTTGAGCGTTTGGAATGTTTCATTTCTTGGATATCCTGCCAGAGTAAGTATTTCCTCCAGACTTAGTTTGAGCTGCTAATTATTGCGTGTTATGTAATGTCTCACTCTTGTATTCATCCCGACTCTCTGTTATCTTCCAGGCCATCTTACCATACTCCCAAGCCTTAGAGAAATTTGCCCCACATATTCAACAGGCAAATATGAGATCTCCTTTTGCCTTCCCTAAAAATGCTTTAAAAATGTTCTTATACCTCACTAAATTTGCATTGGTTTAGGTTAGCATGGAGAGTAATGGCAAGGGAGTTTCAATTGATGGTGTGCCCCTTCCCTTTGAGGCTGGTGAAATTGATTTTGGTGAACCTGGAACAAATGGTCAGCATAGCTTTTATCAACTAATTCATCAGGTATATCCAACTTTAATTGCATTGAAGTTCTTAACATAAATCGATAGCAATGATAATAAGTCCTTTATTCTAGGTGTGCGTGAGATATATATATATATATATATATATATATATGTATGTATGTATATGCAAAGGTTCCCTACAAATAATGTGAGTCTCTTCTATTAATTCTGGATTCCCGTCTGATCAGTGGAAACCTCCTTAATAAGTCTATAATTCTAATCACAATATTTTAAGGACTTTAAATGGCTTGTCATTTTAGGGTAATATATATACATATATATATATATATATATGGTAATAATTCATGTTATTAAATGTGGTGTTCATCTTACATGTTCATGGATTGAGGCCAAGTTTGCAATATGTTGTGAGCTGTATATAAATTAATTCGCTGGCTCGAAATTTTCAGGGACGTGTAATTCCTTGTGATTTTATTGGCGTTGTGAAGAGCCAGC
Source organism: Ailanthus altissimus (assembly GCA_946807835.1). Taxonomy (NCBI): domain Eukaryota; kingdom Viridiplantae; phylum Streptophyta; class Magnoliopsida; order Sapindales; family Simaroubaceae; genus Ailanthus; species Ailanthus altissimus. Next base: position 23,010,496 of record OX327691.1, on the reverse strand, counting down.
AACCTGTTTACCTGAAAGGTATGTATAACACTAAATTCAGTTTTATGCAGCAAATTTCATTCTTGAAGGTTTTGCATTTAGATGGTTTGGCTTTTGAGTCCTGCATTATCAAGTACAAGTAAATTTGTCTTGCAGGTGAAATTGTGAGCAACCATGATGAACTCATGTCTAACTTTTTTGCACAGCCAGATGCTCTTGCTTATGGGAAGGTAGATGTTGATCTAGAACTCTATCATTTGGAGTTTTTGTTTTTCAATCTGATACCAAAAAGAAAAATTTTCCATCTTGGTTTTCTTTCGAAAAGAATAAGAATTTAATGTTTTATTTTCCAACCAAAAACAAAGCTGGATGGGATAACTACTGCATGTACCATATGATGAAATACCTGCCTGTAAATCCAAATGCCTGAACATCTTTCCTTTGTCTAGACACCAAAACAGTTGCAGAAAGAGAATGTTGCACCACATCTAATTCCTCACAAGGTATAGTCCTGCTTTTGTACTAGAGCCTCATTATAAAACTGGATAATAGTTCCTAACTATTGGTTATAAATAACAGACATTCTCTGGCAACCGGCCTTCTCTGAGCCTTCTCCTTCCGTCACTGAATGCTTACAATACTGGACAGGTTTGTGGTTCTTCTTCTTTGTTCTATTTGAATTGGCAGATTTTACATGTCTAATTCTTTTAGCTATTTGAATTATTCGAATTACTCCGTATCTTATATCAGTCTGTTTGTCATATTTGACTTTCTTAAAGTGATCCAATGAGTGTAAATGACTTTCTTGAATATTTGTGAATGGCATTTGGTAAAGTCAATGAACATATGTACAATTTGCCAACTTATCAATTTTAAAATTCTGTATTGCTAACCGAAGCATGTTTGTGCTATTGTGTTACAATGAAGTTATTGTTGTTTAACATTTGATAACTGTGCTATCAGATCAAAAATGGATGCTGTCTGCTATAACAGCGGGTTAGATGTGAAAACAGTATCATTTCATGCCCTCACTGTTTGCTCTCTGAGATCATTTATATTTTCCTTCAGTGAATGGTCTATATAAACTGTTTATATGACCTAAAATTATAATATCTGTCTTCCCCAGTTGTTGGCAATTTATGAACACAGAATTGCTGTGGAAGGTTTCATATGGGGCATAAATTCTTTTGACCAGTGGGGAGTTGAGCTAGGGAAGGTATGTGTCACCTAAGAAAAGTCACTGATGTTTATCCTACAAAACTTTCTTGATAATGTCCTTAATGGCTGTCTGTACTTTTGTTGCCTTCATGCTATGTCATTCTTGCAAGTCGCCTTTTTTCTCCAGTTTGCGCAAAGATTCCTTAAAATATCTGCTTCATATTTGTGAATGCAGTCTCTGGCTACTCAAGTCAGGAAGCAGCTTCATGCTTCCCGTGCAAAAAAAGAACCGATTGAGGGCTTTAACTTCAGTACTGCGACACTGCTAACAAGATACCTAGAGGTATGGCAAAGCATCTTCTCATCTTGTGGCGTTCTGTCAGTATGAAGTGATTACCAATGATAATAGGAATCTAGGTCATCCAATTGTTTTAATGTTCTTCCATTCGAATAAGATTGATTTGTTCCAAATAAACAGTTTGAGAATGGTTATATATATTTTAGCTCCCTCCAGTTACTAAAGGTCATGTTTTACTTGGCAGGCAAGTTCGGATATCCCAGCCAATCCTCCTACCCTTCTGCCACGGATTTAAGTGGTTTTTGCTGAAAACATTATGGCAATTTTGACATAAACTCATGGTTCCATATACATCAGCTTTGTTGAAATTATCTTGAAGATTGCAGAATTTTACAGATACATTCTATGCCTGTGATTCTCCCAGGGCTAAAGATCATACTTCGTAACATCATTGTACTCCGATAATGCTTGTTGCCACACATTTGGTTAAACCCACCTCTGAGTATTTTAATGATGGAGATAAAGTAATGTCAAACCTGAGCTAATTTTTGTAAATTTTCTACATGTTGCGGTTTGGTTCGAATAACGCACTCGGAATTAAAAGCATTTCGAATGTTTCATGCAAATTAAGCGAGCGCTTATGTCAATGCTCACCCGGTCATTCGGCCATCTATCTGTGAAGGGCTAACTGGATTGTCCAATTGAAGAAGTTGACCCAGCTTGGCTTAAAGTAGACAGAAAATCATAAGGAATGTGGTTGACCCGTGGATTGCTACTTAAGATAATTCGAGTTCGTAGTTGACATTGTTTTACAGGACTGTTCCATGGTTCTTTGGTTAGTTTGCAAGGGAACGACACGTCAAACTTTTGGGTTACGTTAAAGAAGTCAATTCAGACTTAGCCTTGCCTGGTGGCATGAATGAAGAACTGTAAGGCATTATCAATTCATGGAGAGCTCTAATCTCTTCCAAATGCTTTCTTCGTCCTCTCAAACACCAGTTCCTCCCTTTCCCTTTGTTGGCATCACAGCCCATATATTGATTTACATTGTTATTTTGTACCTGTATATCGACTTCAACAAAGATAACGGCGGCACACCTTCAAGAGCAGAAGATAGCCGCCCAGGCGCAGGTTCGTCTCTTGAATAGATAAGGGAACTTCCTTGGTTCTATTGTGATTGTCAAGTTAACTCCGCTGCAATCTGTGCCGTGTGCTTGGACGGCATCCACGAATGTGAGCGGTGCAGGTTCTTTCCAGATTGCGAACATATATTCCATGCAGTGTATTGATCTTTGGTTAATGAGGAGACTCACCTGTCCAATTTGTCGTTCCCTGTTCAAAATCAAGGGTAATTTGGATATTGTTTAATTGGATTTGGATTTAGACCCTTCAGCTCTGCTATTCTTCTTCGTCATCCCTGGTTCGTATAGATTATAATTCTTTATTGTAAAATACCTCCATTTTCATCTTTCATATAACAAATTTTTAGTATCATAAAAGTTACACGAGTCTTTGGCCAAAATTACCAATTTGCAGTGGAGAATATTCATATCATTTGGAAGGGAACAAAACGTAGAGGTTAGTTTCAGAATATACACGACCCTCCTTTAGTGAATTTTTATGCATAAACTTCCAATTATCTTAGAAGGTTCTCAAGTCAACCTGTACATCTACCTCCACTTTAGTAGAGATTTCAAATTCAAATCTTTATATATATATATACTGTTACCGGTAATTGATGGTAACCTGGAGGTGGCATTTTGATGGTTTGGTGTTTCATTTCTGAATTATAGGTTTTCTTGTGGTATATAATCTCTAATATTACCGTTTGTTTTACGTTACTGCTTAAATGAATTTCAACCAAAAACCGTTCAACAAGAATGAAAGAATAAAATGACTGATTCCTTTATTTTCATGGCTTCTTGGTAACCGCCATGACAGAGTCGAGGGCAATTCATTGAAGCTTGAAAAATAACAGGGAAAAAGATTACCGTTTTGCTGCTTGGTTCGTAATAATAAACTGGAATTTAGGGAAGAGAAAAAGGGTAATTGCAATTTTCCCGTTATACTTACCATTGGCTAATTTACCCAAAAAACAAAACCATCACCAAAATATTGTTTGCATGTATAGAACCGATAGCTACAAGACATTTCAATGATCAAACAGCCATATGTTAACTAGATTGTGTACAGGTGAGGATGGGAAAACAAAGCATTTGGTGCGCACCATCAGTTCGACAGAGCTACCCGACGACCTACACATATAACAAAAACAGAATACTAGTAAAGCAGCTCAATCCCCAGTAGAGCCAAAAAAACCCTTCACCTTTAAGAGTGGAGTCCAAATCCTACCTCCAAAACATTAGGAATCATGATTTTCTCAATAATCAACCGCGCAATTCTGTCCCCCGCCTCGACCTTGAAATCAACGTCAGAATGGTTGAACAAAATCACTCTAACTGGATCCCTGTAATCCGCATCTATAACTCCCACTCCCACGTCTATTGAGTGCTTCCAAGGCAAACCCGACCTTGGCGCTACAAAGCAAGCAAATCCCGTGGTCATTTTTTTAAGAAATAGACATCAAATTATAAATACGAAAAATAAAACATTTACCAATACGAGTATATGTTCCTTCTTATATTGCGATGCTTAAATCAGTTGGAAGAAGAGCTTTTCCCGTTGGCATTTTATTCCACAAAGGTATTTGTAAATTTATAAACCTGTTAAAATCTATTCGTATTAAAAATGGTTTGATAAAGTTTCAAGTGAATTTGATACGAATTTAATATATTAAATTAAAATTTACAACAAATTTAAAATAAGTACGAATTTAATAAAAATATTTACAAATACCTGTAATGGGTATACGTTGCGTATTGTATATTTAGAGTGCTTAACATCTGTGTTAAGAGCGTATATTGTACGCTTAGCACAGACTCCTATAACACATGTTAAGCGCTAGGCATGCAACATTGTGTGATTAGCATAGGATCATAGCACACGTGTTAAGTGCTAGATGTGCTAAATACATAACGTGGTGCGCTTTAAATATTCGCTCCTAACATGTGTGTTAAGTGTTGCACGTTTAATGTGTGCTTCTAGCATGCATATTAAGTATTAGGCGTATAACATTATGTGCTAAGTACACTAGGCACACAATATTACACACTTTTAGTATTCGCTCTTAGCACGCATGCTAAACGTTATGTACTTATTACTAAATTCGCTTAAAATTAGTTGCGAGTTTGGTAATTAGTACATATCCGTTAGAGCAGGTAAACTCTAAACTCGCAACGAATTTAAAAAAATTTGGTATTTTATTTTTAAAGTGGATGCAAATATAAATTTAAATATATTCGTCTCAAACCCAGTCCGCTTTCACTATCCGTTGCACTATGTAATTTTTTTATGAAAAAATGAATAATTGTTGATATTTTTTATATAAAAAATACAAAATATCACACAAAGTAGATAGAGATAATAACCAAGTACACGAAAGACACAAAAAAATATACGTAATTTCACAATTTATCTACGTCTAAGGTAGATTACGGGATTTTAATTTTTTTTATTAACTAATGATTACCAATAATTCACTCAATAGTTTATAATAAATACACAACGCTCTTTCTCATACTCAGCACCCATATGTTCTTTAAGTTATTTATTATCTCTTGATATTTATTTGATGTTTACCACCTTAATGACTTTACAAGGATTTGTATAAATTTTTAAATGTTCTTATAAATTTTATATTTAATTAGAATAAAAACTTTAAAAGTATAAAAATAATTTAAAAATTTTGAACTTATTATTAAAATAAGAAAACATCCAGCTATTCAAGCTTAGTGTGGTCCGACTTTCTTGGGGTTGCCACTCCAATGTTTAGATATACATCATTCACGTGTTTTAATTCCATTTTTATTTTTAATTCTCTGTTTTACTCTATTTTTCGTCAGTCCATCGTATTGTCAAACTCTTTTTAATTTCTATCTCAAAAATTTATTCACACTAAATCTTGAATAACTAATTTCAATAATAACTATCAGATATTTGTACTAGTTTTTGAGATTTATTGAAAGATTTACCTAGAAAGATAGCATTAAGTGGCAAGATCGCAGCCTGTAACGCTTCGTGGACGTCATTCTGGTCAAGTTTTGGGATCTTAAGGGACAGCTCTTGGACTTCTATACTGCCATTTAGTTGATCTGGTTAGGCCATTTCGAAAACAAGTAAATAGCGACGAATTGGGTATTTGCAAGAAGGGGGGATTTGATCTTAAGTGATTATTATATACAGGAAATCCACTAATTTGTGATTTCCACATTTGAGGGCGCGAAAAAAATTTCGCCATTTTACCCCCTCTTTTTTTAAGCACGTGCTTTTCGCTCTAATCAATGATCAATATTTAGTAATAAATTTACATATATTTAAGAGAATGGAAAGAATGTGAGATCCAATCCAACTAGGCTCCCATGTTTCATAACATTTTTATAATTTTGTTAAATTAACGGGAAATTATTATTATTTTATTATATTAATTTATAAGATAATTAATTTAAGTTTTAAGGATTGTTTGATTGAACTTTTTAAATAAAAAAATTTTAAGTAGAGTTTTTAAATAATTTTTTTAAAATTATTGATCATTTAGTTATTAATTAATTTTTTTTGAAGTAGTAAATTATTTAATTATATATTATTAAAAGTATTTATTTATTATTAAATTATCAAAAAGAACAATTAATATATATCAATCAATAAATTAAAATAAATTATTATATTTGATGTAAAAAATAAAAATAAAATAAAATACTACATACCTATAATTAAAAAAAATCATTCGAGCCTTATAGAGATATAGCAGGTTATAGAAATATAAAGATATGGTAGTTTTTAATAAAATGTTAAAAATATATTAATTAAATAATAATTATTTTTTATTAAAATATGTTATAAAATTAAGAAAATATTATTGAATATACGTATTAATACACAAATATAAAAATAACTTTAAAAAATTTATTTCTAAAAGCCTAAATTATGAGCTTTTAAAAGTAGAGACAAAATAATTTTTTTTTCAATCTCCAAAAGTCTTATTCAATTATAATCGTAGGTGGACAAACTCGGTTCGAATTTTGAAAAATAAAATTGTAAACCGAATCAAACTTATAATGAATTGAGCTAAACCGGTTTGGTTCACTTTTTTTTTTATTTTTCAATTTTTTATTATTTTTTATAATTCAATTTTTCGATTTGGTTCTCAGTTTAACCTTTCAAATTGAGAATTGAATCGAATATTTAATTTTTTGAATTAAAAAAATCGAGAATCGAATTGACAAAAAAAAATTCAAATTGAACAAGTCGGTTTGGTTCAATTTTTAAAATTCGGTTTAATTTACTAATTTTTTACTCACCCTTAATTACAATTAAATGTCATCAAAAAATTTATAAAAAAAATATTTTTTATATTAAAATATTTCTTTTAGCAAGTAACGCAACATAATCAAACGTGCACTTATTCTTTTGTTCAATTTACTAACATTTTTTGTGTTGGTATTATGGTTTTGTTTTTATTTTATTTTTTATATGTGGTATTGAGTTAAGTTGAACATATTGTGACAGTTATAACTAACAAAGGGTGAATTTTTTTTGTAAAAATAAAAAATAATCAGATTTTTTTTAATTCTTATATTGCGAAGGTTTATAACATTATTACATTATTCGGTTACAAATTATCAACTAGTGCCAAATTATTTTCTTATAAGCAATATTTAGTATATTGTGCATCTCATTTTTTCTTTTTTAAAATGCTTAAAGCTTATTTTATTATTAAATGTATATATAATCAATGAGTTAAACAAATTGGAGGCTAAAGAGTTTCACTTCGATGTTGGCTTTTTTTTGTAAAAAAAAAAGTGATTGAAAAGTTATGCAAAATCTCATATACATTATCAATATATTATTTCAATACAACGGACCCATCGAGACACCGTGGGCCTGTGGCAACGGCCCGTGGGATTGTAATGATGCCACGGTCGGGACTCTGTTTACGTCACTCATCCGTAAACAAAAAGACTCTCACTTTGAAAAATGAAATGTTACTTGTTCGGTATATATATATATATATATAACATTATTAAATATAATATTATTGACAATATCATAAATATTATATAATATATATTTTTATATAAAATTAAAAAATTATCTAAATACTACACAAAAATTATACAAATTTATTTTGATTCGCTTAAACTTACGATTCTCACATTTACAATTACGTATAAATTCTCTTTAAAAAGTTATCTTAATTAAAATATTATTATTTTTTTAAAATAAAAAAATATACCTCGTATAAGAAGAATCGACTACTCTTATACAAATAAGATCAAAATATTTATACAATAAAACTTAAAATTCTCAAATCAAAGAAAACTCAGACCATTACTTTCTTAATCTAAACTTTGACTATTTACAAATTTAATTTTAACATACTTCAACCATCTATTAACCTATGTTAATAAAATACAACACCACAACTAAAATAATAAAACATATAAATATTTGTTCCGTATTATAATCCCAAAAATTATTGTATGCATCATTTCATATGTTAAGTTAATAATATAAACATTTACTTGGAAACAGTGACTCAAAATATGATTACTTTTGCCTTTTAAAAAAAACACTGTATGAATGCAAACAATACTGCACGTGCAAACTTTTTTACACAAATTAAAATGACATTATATAATTAAACAAATTAAATAAAAAATATGATAATAAATTAATGATACAATTTCACTTATTCAATTGTTTCGTATTTATTTACATGAATAAATTTGTATAATTAATTTATACATATGTAAAACTACTTTCTACATAATTATTAACTTTATTTACAACCCATGGAACGATTTAGTAAACTAAAAACAGCAATAAAATACGTTTATATTTTGATTGTATTCTTTAAACTAATTTAAAGTATTTTATAACATATAGATGAACGAATATTAGGTATTTGAAAGAGCGAGGCATTATTATTATCTTCTCCTCTGTTGCATTATTTGCTTGGTGTTCATTTTAATTTTTCTCTTTTTTTGAAAAAAAAACCAAACTTTGAAATTAATATCACTCGAAAACTAAATTTTGTAATTAAAATTCGTTAACCCGAGCTAATATTTTTTAGTCACACCGTCAATGTGACATGTCATTATTCTAACAGGCCCACGCAATCTGATTCGGTTCTCACATAAGTGTTAGGACTTGTTTAGTTGAACATTTAAAAATAAATTTTTTTAAATTAAAGTTTTTAAAAGTAGAGTATGTATGAAAAAATTATTGATTATATAATTTTTAATTAAAAAACTCATTTAAAATATTAAATTATTTGATTATACATTATTAAAATTATTTATTTATTATTAAATTATAAAAAATACTTAATAAAATTTATATTCAAATTCTAAAAAATTTAATATTTTTACATGATAAATTTAAATTTATCATGTATTTTTTTAAATTTAATTTCTTAAACTACAAGAATCAAATAAATTTAATATATAATAATAAAAGAATCAATATAAATAATTGTGTTTAGTATAAAAAATTTAAAAAATTTGTATTAAAAAAATAAAATAATTAATAAATTTTGGTAGATTATTGTAAAAATATGATGATTATAGAGATACAAAAAACGAATCAATATAATTATTGTGTTTGGAACAAAAATTAAAAATAAAATTATATTTTTTATTTAAAAAATAAAAAAATTAATAAAATATTTTAGTAGATTATTATAAAAATATTATGGTTATAGAGACATTGAAAATTAAAGATAGGACGACTTTTAAAAAAATATTTGTTGAATAAAATTTAATTTTATTAAGAGTACGTTACGAAAATAAAAAAATATTATCAAATATTACACAAATATTAAAAAAAAAACAAAAAAACTCTACTCCCTAAAGATAAATTTTAAAATTTTATAAATAAAAATAAAATAACTTTTAAATTTTTAAAAATTATTCTCTAATTAGAATCAATATCATAAAATTTTTTGAATAAAAAACTCAACCAACGGCACACGGTGTTACCTCTCAAACATTACGTTATAAAACGACCTCTTATCAAGTCGTTTTAGTTACTTCCTTTTGACTTATACAGATACTGGCGCATTACGCACTCCCAAAACCAACCAAAAAAGGAAATCAACGTAATTGCGGTACAATGTGTTAAAGTCATAACAGTAAAAGATTACCAATACATCTACCTCCGTTTTAAATAGAGACCGAATTCAAATGCTGTATATTAAAAAAAAAAACATAATCCCACTCCTCACCCTTCCCCCACGACCACCAAATGGCGTGCGTAACATGACATCAAACTTCAAATGTTGCCTTGCCGATTCAGCTGATATCTCACGCCAGGAAAAGCGCGTGAGGATGTCACGTCAGGAGAATCACTAGAACCCGTCTAGCAGTAATACAGGGGCCAGAACAACAAATCGGCACCTCTTGCTAACGTACGCCATCAGCCGACACCGTTTTATCCTGCTCACCTCGTTTATCTAATCGTCTTCTCATTAACCTAAATTCCCCCCATTTCTCTCTCATTCTCACCTCGCTGAAGCAATCAAAAAAAAGGCAAAACCAAAACACACAAAAGCAAAACAAGGGTTTTCCCCTGCAACCGTCGCCGATCATCCATGGCCTCCAATAACTCCGCTTCTGACTCCCGCCACCAGCTCTCTGTCGCACCTCCCCATCAGATCTCCAAAGGTTCAGCCTTTTAATATTTTTCCAACTCTCCATCTTCTTCAATTTTTCAGCTTTCGGCTTATCTGACTAATCTGGGCTTCGCTTTTGGAGTTGCTATCGGTTTCGGCACCGATATTGTGAACACAGTGGTTTTTTACCCGACTGAGAGTGTAGATTTCGTTTATTTCACTAGCTAGGGTTTTTGGTGTATATTTAATTTGCTATCTGAATAATATTTTAATATTTAATCATTTACTTGTAATTTATTTAGGAGAAGTTTCTTCAGATTGGTGACGAATGCCGTCCTAGCTAGAGCATCTTAATTGTTGACACTTCATATCTATACATATATATATTATGTAAAGATTCAAGATTATTTTTCTTACCACGCCGAAAAATTTCAATGTGACTGGTTCTAGTAGCTCTCTCTTAGGTTTTTTTTTTTTTCTGAATTTTTATTTTTATGCCATTTATCATTCTTCCCTCTTGTAAGTTTTACAAAAATTTTGCACTGTTTATTCGTTTTGAAAGATATCTGTTTGTTGGCAATTGGTGTTCGGGTTATTGGAGTGATAAAGGAGTAAGTTCGAACCGTGAACTAAATTACTGAAGGGTTCTGTTAATGTTTTCATTACTGTACATATCCTGTTACTCAATGGTTTTGCATGTCGTTCAATTGAAAAGTTGATCTTTTGCTCAGCCTTCTAAATTGGTAGATGTGCAGTTGCACAAGAAACTTAATTAGCCATAAAATTTTGTATTACTTTTTAAGAACGAACAGTGCAATGAAATTGCTAGATATGATTTACAAGAATGAATTAAGTAGGCTGGAGAACCATATTTTCGTCAAAGATTTTTAACTGATCCTTTTTTTTTGTTGTTGCTTTTTTGTCCATTTATGCAGATGTTCAAGGATCTGACAATCCTATTCCGCTTTCACCACAGTGGCTTCTGCCAAAGCCTGGGGAAAGTAAACCCGGAGTAGGAACTGGGGTGAGTTATACATTACTGTATATGCAGCATGCTTGTTGGTGAATACAGCTATGATTTTCTTGTTTTCAGCTTTTTTTGTAATGCTTTATTGTTGGTGGACACAGCCATGATTTTCTTGTTTTCGGCTTTATTTGTAAGGCTTTGCTGTATTAACTGAAATGATATGATTTATGCTGCTGTTTAAAGCTACTGACTTTTCTTATTTTATGCAGGAAAGCCATTTCAGCCAGCATCCAGCTTATGGAAATCGCTTGGAGATCACCAAGTCATCTGGAACTGGTGAAGAGATGACTGAGACACCGAAGAAAAAGGATGTGTTCCGGCCTTCTTTGCTTGACATGGAAACTGGTCGCCGCGACCGCTGGCGTGATGAAGAAAGAGATACCAATTCCTCCATGCGCAAAGATCGCTGGAGGGATGGAGAAAAGGAGCATGGAGACACCCGCAGGATGGATCGATGGACAGAGAACTCATCCACAAGGCACTTTGGAGAAGCACGCCGTGCTGCTTCTGAGCGCTGGACTGATTCGGGTAACAGGGACACCAACTATGATCAAAGGCGTGAGAGCAAATGGAACACACGCTGGGGGCCTGATGATAAAGAGATAGACAACTTGCGTGAGAAATGGTCTGACTCTAATAAGGATGGTGACATGCATCTTGATAAAGGATTATCTCACATTTCTAGTCATGGCAAGGATGAGAGAGAGGGGGATGGTTATCGGCCATGGAGATCTAGCTTCTCTCAAAGCAGAGGAAGAGGAGACCCTTCTCATCATCAAGCTCTAACGCCTAACAAACAGTTTCCTGCATTTTCCTACAGCCGTGAACGTGGAGAAAACACTCCTCCAGTCTTTTCGGCTGGTCGTGGAAAGCTGAATTCTGGCGGGAACTCTATCAATAATGTTTCTACCCATTCTCAGTCTCTTGGCATTCTCTCAGACAAGGGAGAAAGTAGCCATGGAGAATATCGACCTTTAAGATATAGTAGAACAAAATTGCTTGATGTGTATAGGGTCACAGATATGAGATCATATAAAAAAGTAATAGAAGGGTTTTCTCAGCTACCTTCACTTACGCAGGAGGAATCATTAGAGCCTCTAGCACTTTGTGCACCAAGTCCTGAAGAAATGGTAATTGTGTACTTATTCTTCTAGTGAATTTTATTGACACTTTTTGCAGTTCTGATTGCTTCATTGTTTCAATAGGTTGTTTTGAAGGGAATCGACAAAGGGGATATAGTAAGTAGTGGCGCACCTCAGATATCAAAAGATGGGTCTGTGGGGCGGAACTCAGTAGATTTTACTCCAAGAAGAGCCAAGCATGGTATTCACTCCTATCAAAGATATGTTATTGTGTGTTTATACATTTATTGAGGTGTGAAGGTATCTAATATTGGATTGGCTTGTCTGAGCAGACAGTAGAGAAGATTTACCCCTTGCTGTTGACGATTTTAAAGATGAAATTTCTGAAAATTTAAAGGGTGTTTATGCAAATCACTCGGAGGGTTCACCTCAAGAAAGGCAGGCACACAATTATGGGTCCAACTCGAAGATTGATACCATTCAGGATCGGAAGGCTCTCCCTGATAACAAGTTTAGACCTGAAGGTACATTGACAGAGAAGTTTGCATGGAAAGTCAAATTTTGTATGTGATTGTCTTGTAGCATATAGGGCAGTCTTGAATAAGATATCAGCAATTGAGTGAAGTGATTTAAATTTTGTGTTATATTATTTTAGCATTTGAGCGTATCCAACTGGGCTATTTTGATTTGGTTGATTTTCTATTTTGGCTCTGGCTTAGTTGATGGTGTGTCTTATATGTAACATTGGATAAGAGTAAAGTGCCTTACAACATTGTTGTATAATTGATTGTTTTTCTGTGTAGCTTTTGGGGAAGAAAGCAGTCCTTATAGAAAGGCTGAGGTCCCGGTCAGTGGGGAATCAAGCATGCAAGAAAATAATTCTGTCTCTGGCACGGCATGGAGAGCATCTTCTCGGGGAGACGGGTCACGTGTAGGGTCAAATATTCGGAGGGAGATTCCGAGTGATGTTAGGTCAATGACCCCTGATATGGCCTGGCCACAGCTGCCGAAGGATGCCACTAACCAGTTGGAAGGTGACATGGCTAAATCTTACTCCAGAGTTGAAGGTAAATGGCAGACCAGTGAGGATCCTGTTGTTAAAAGGCAGTCATCAATGGTTATGGATATGGAACACGATGCCAGGAAGAATTCTCAGCCTTCACCAGAGGATCTAGTACTATACTATAAAGATCCTCGGGGTGAAATTCAAGGCCCCTTTAGTGGGATTGATATAATTGGATGGTTTGAGGCTGGGTATTTTGGCATAGATTTGCCAGTTCGCACTGCAAGTGCGCCGAAGGATTCACCATTCTTGTTGCTTGGTGACGTTATGCCCCATTTACGAGCTAAAGCAAGACCACCACCTGGATTTAATGTGCCAAAGCAGAATGAAATCACAGATGCTTCAAGTAGAGCAAACTACAGTGGCTTTGATGTAATGAGAAGTGAGAGAAGGCATAAGGATGGTTCAGCAACAGAAGCTGAGAATAGGTTTTTGGAGTCACTTATGGCTGGTAATATGAGCAATTTGCCTCAAGGTTAGTTTTCTCTTGTTAAGAAAGTTTGATTTGGTTGTTATTATGAATCTATTTCATTTGAAAAGGTTGGCTCTCCCCCACTTTTCTCATTGTAATTAGTTGTAGTGTCATGGTAAAAATGATGTTTATCATTTGATTTGTAGGTTTCCAAGGTTATATTGGAAATAATTCCAGCATTGTTCCCCCATCTGGTTTTGATGGTTCAAATGATCCATACCTCTTGGCGAAGAGAATGACACTTGAACGGCAGAGGTCCTTACCCAGTCCTTATCCATATTGGCCTGCAAGAGATGCTGCATCTATAGTTTCAAAGTCAGATATAGTTTCTGACTCCCAAACACAACATGCAAAACTCATATCTTCAGTGACTGACAATTCTCGCCAGCCTCCTCATTCTCAAAGTGCCGAACTGATGTCCATCCTTCAAGGTTTATCAGACAGATCTGCCTCTAGTATGTCTAATGGTGTTGCTGGTTGGTCAAATTTCTCTGCCCAAGGTGGCTTGGATCCACTTCCAAATAAACTTGATTTTCATCATGCCCAAAGCTTTCCTCCCCAGTCTCCCTTTGGGATACAAAATCAGAGGTTGCAGACGCAGAACCCACCCTCTTTAATAAATTTACTTGGTCAAACTATAGATAATCCTGCTGGTGTATCAGCACCTGAAAATGTTCTTTCCTCTAGTTTATCTCAAGATGCACAATTGTTAAACATGCTGCAGCAGCAGTACTTATTGCAGGCTCAATCCCAGACGCCTGTACCAACTCAACAGCTATCTTTGTTGGATAAATTTTTGTTACTTGCGCAGCAACAGAAACAAGAGGAGCAGCAACAATTGCTACGGCAAAAACAGTTGCTTTCTCAAGTTCTGTCAGAGCATCAGACTCACCAGCTTTTCAATGAGCAGACTTACGCACAGTTACAGACTGCAATATCAACAGGGAGTGCATCAGTGGATCCTTCTTGGGTTCAGTCATCGCAAGAATTGTTACAAAGTGCCTTGCAGGTACCAGTTCCAAAGATGCAAGATGAACGTTCTGTAGACCTCTTGAATTTACCTCCACAAGTTTCCCAGGATTTAAGTCGTGCTAGTGGGTCTGAAGCCTCTTTTGTACAGTTGCCACATCAAATGTTTAATCATAAAAAAAGTTGGAGTGCTACTCTTCCAGAACCGATAGATGACATCCATTCAAAGGAATCATTGGCAGTGTCAACAGTCAGTGAGAGGTTTGCCTCACTAGATGCAATAAACAAGTCTCCCCAGGATTCTTCTGTGGAACAAAAACCAGTCCTCGCTTCTGACTGCCATGCTCCTCCAACAGATGAGAAGACATCTGAAGACACTTGGAAGGCTGATGAAAGTGTCAGGGATGCAACAGTGGACTCTGTGGCCTCAGAGTTCCCTGACATTTCTGTTGCACCATCTTCAGGAACTTGTAAGAATAAACTGTCTATGCCTGATCATGCAAATGATGTGAGGGCTCGATCAGATATTGCTCTTGATGGGCTGCAGCTTGAAAGTAAAAAAAGCAGTGATGGAAACTCTACAGTAGCGGAAGTAAAGAGTGTTGAAGTTCGTGAGGGGAAAAAAGCTTCTGAGAAGAAGTCAAAAAAGCAGAAGTCTGGCAAGTCACATTCTTCTGACCAATCAAAGGGAGTATTAAAAACTTCCTTGCTGCAGCAATTTAAACAATCTGAAACAGAAGGGCTGGCTGTTGGTGAGAAAAGGTTTGAGACAAATAGTGGTGCAGAAGAAACAAACCATGGAACGTCTCTGCAAAGGAAAAGAGATGGGGAATCTGTGGCTGTTTCTGGAGAAAATATGGATGCTTATCATGTTAGGATTTCTGGGAATGATGTTGAAACTGTGGAAATCAAGGGTGAATCCAAGCCTGTTGGGTCTGTCTCAGCACTGAACAGCCAAATGCAGGCTGGGCAACGAGCATGGAAACCTGCTCCTGGTTTCAAGCCAAAGTCATTATTGGAAATTCAACAGGAAGAACAGAGGAAAGCACTAGCAGAAATGGCTGTACCTGAGATCACTGCTTCTGTCTACAACATGAATTTATCATCCCCTTGGGCAGGGGTTGTGGCCAATTCAGACCCTAAAGTTTCCAAGGAATCTCATAAAAATGTAGTTGATGCAGAGATAAGTGTGGAGAAACCTGAAAACTCTTCAAATGCAAAAAGCAAGAAGAGCCAGTTACATGATCTATTGGCAGAAGAAGTTTTGGCAAAGTCCAGTGAAAGAGAGGTGGAGGCTCTTAACATTGTATCTAGTCTGCCAGGTTTACAGGAAACCTCTATACATGCAGAATTTATAGATGATGGTAGCTTTATTGAGGCTAAAGAAACTAAAAAGAGTCGCAAAAAGTCTGCAAAAGCTAAGGGTGCTGGTGCTACTAAGGTCTCCGCGGTTTCTGCTGATGTTCCTGTTGGTACAAGTCCTGTTGAGAAAGGGAAAAGCTCTCGTCATGTTCATCAGGAGAAGGAAGTATTGCCTTCAATACCTTCAGGCCCATCTTTGGGAGATTTTGTTCTTTGGAAGGGGGAGTCTGCTAATCCTTCCTCTGCTCCTGCTTGGTCTACTGACACAAAGAAGCTCCCAAAACCGACATCATTGAGGGACATCCTAAAAGAGCAGGAGAAGAAGCATTCTTCTGTCCAGCCCCAAAGTCAAATACCAACTCCTCAAAAGTCCCAACCAACTCAGGCAAGTGATGGTGGTAATATATCATGGGTACCTTCTGCTTCTCCATCCAAGTCTGCTCCTATCCAGATCAATTCCCAGGCTGCTGCTCAGTCGAAATTTAAAGGAGAAGATGATCTATTCTGGGGTCCAATTGATCAATCAAAGAAAGATACTAAACAGTATGATTTTCTTCCATTTTTTACAGTAAATCTTTTTGTGGTACCTGGGAGTATCAGTTTTTCTTAAATATGTGACTTGGTGTTAGTTTGGTCTGCTTTTCTCTTCAATTTGAGTTTTGACCAATTCTTGTACCTGCTATTATTATTATAAAACAGAGTAATTCTTTTTTTATCTTTCCTGTAAACAGGGCAGATTTCCCGCTTCTTTCAAACCAGGGCAGTCGGGGAACTAAAACAACTCCTGTAAAAGCAATTCCAGGTGGATCTTTAAGCCGACAGAAATCTGTGGGTGGTAGACCTGCTGACCGCACTATATCATCTTCACCTGCCTCTGCTCAGTCATCACTGAAGGGGAGACAAGATGCCTTGACAAAGCATTCAGGTAAAATATTGTAAGCTTTGTGACAATTTTTTCAAACGGAGATGAATTGACCGTTTCTATTTTTCAACCCTTTGCAGAGGCCATGGACTTCAGAGATTGGTGTGAGAGTGAGTGTGTAAGGCTCATTGGAACAAAAGGTATCATTTTACTCTCTTGGTTGCCTTAATTTATTTGCTTCTATTTTAGTTCTTCAGATGGTCTGGGAAGGAGAATAACAAGGATAACATTGTCATTTGTGGTACCTGCAAGTATTGGTTGTTGCACAAATGTCCCTGACATTTTTCTCCCTAAAAGAAATTTCAATAAAATTAAGCATTGCTTGTCAGATCAAAAGATCTAAAATGAGTAAATTGTACCATATTTTTTAAGTGGTATGTTCCCCCTACCAGAAGAACGGTTTATTTCTATTCTTCTGTCTGCTTGTGTATAATTTGGAAGGTAAGAAAAGCTGGTTGAAGAGTTAAAAGTTTCCATTTGCAAGCCTGGAATGTATTGATGTTGAAATTCCACTATGCGGATATCTATATAATTCTTGTGAGACAACTTTCTTGGAAATTTATAGAGAGGATCTGCTTAGCACAGTGGTCTTGATTTTTTATCACCCTGATGCAAAGTTGGTTTTATTTCTTGCTAGATATGAGTTTCTTGGAATTTTGTTCGCAGCAGTCCAGATCAGAGGCAGAGTTGCTTCTGATAGAGAACCTTGGATCATTTGATCCTGACCATGAGTTCATTGACAAGTTTCTTAACTACAAGGAGTTGTTACCAGCGGATGTACTTGAAATTGCCTTTCAAAGTAGTAATGATCGGAAGGTCTCTGGTTTTGGTGCTAGAGATACAAGATCTGAAAATGCAGACCTTGGAGAATTTGACCAGAGTAATACAGTGGGTGCTGATGGCCCCTCAAAGGGGGGAGGCAAGAAAAAGGGGAAGAAAGGTAAGAAGGTTAGTCCTTCAGTTTTGGGATTTAATGTTGTCAGTAACCGTATCATGATGGGAGAGATTCAGACGATGGAAGATTAGGAAAGATATACGAGGCAGATGTAAATACAATTTGGTTAAACTGTTTGTAAATGTTTTCTTTTTCTTTTCACTAGTATTTTTGTTTTCCTTTATATAGCGCGATAGCAGCAGAGTTAATTTAATCTGCTGTAGCAATTTTGTTGAGTAACATCTCACAGTAGAGTTATTGTTATTTGATCCCAGAACATCCTTGCGGGAGTTTATGATGAAATTAGGGAAACCATGTTTTGATGTGCTTCGTTTTCTTCTACATTTGCTGCTTTTTGTCGGTAAAGCGTTGGTTAATTTCTCCCGTGCAGGAAGGATATGTAAGCCCTCAGTGAATTAGTACCTTATCTTCGAAGTTATTATGTTCTTATTGCATACTACTGACCATTGAATTGACGTTTACTTGTTTCTCGTTTGATTTTATTACCATGGGTCGTGAAGTTGATTGTTGGTTATAATTGAACCTCTAACCTCCATTGTCTATGAGATGATTGTCAATTTCCAACGGATTTTGGTTCATCCATAGATAATATATTGCGTAATGCATTCAATTTCAAGGTATCCTAACTTGCTTCTACAAACATAGCCAGTCTAAGCATTAATAGTGCGTTAGCCAGTCTAAGCATTTCCAAATTCAATCATTTTAACGCCGGGTCTCAAATCTTGTGCGTAATTGTTGGGCAAATTCAGAAGTGCTGATCGTCAGGCGGTAAAAGTTCAACGCCATTTCATTGTGATGAGCTGACTTGGTGGACTGGTGCAATTTATCTTTCTATGAGAATTTTTCCTTTCCCTTAATACAGAGACTGCTACTCGGGAATACTGTGATCTTACCAAGTTGAGGAGTTGCAAACTGAGCAACTTCTTTCTAGTACTCGGAACTCAGCCGTTTGGGGAACTGGGGGCATATATGAATCACTTCCTCGTGCTAAGGACACCGAAATCACATGCTCACCTATCGGTAAGCCTTGTGATTGGTAGCAAGAATAGTTTCTTGAAATTCGATTGGTAGAAGAGGCAAATTATGTATTTACTATGATACGGTTGATAGGTAGCAAGAAAACGCAAAATAATAGCACACATTGAAATAACCGGCAGGCAGCGTAACTAACAGAAACATGTAATCTAAATACTTTGATAAACCAGAATCCTCCAGCAGAAAGGTTGCACTGGTTAATCATCATCAAAATAAAACGAAAGAGCAAACCTTTGACATTTGGTGTAACTAGTCTTTTTCAGGAAGGAAAGCAGATCTTATACTACCCTGCCCCTTTTGCCATCTGCTTACTCTAGGTTGAGCAAAAGTTCCAAGATTTTGATATAAGCTTGTTCCTAGAGTCACTTTCTTGCTGCCTTCTATTAGCTTGCTGTTCTTTCTTCTACTCTACCACTCTGCACCGCATAATCATCAAAAATCAAATTAGTTACATTGTAGTAGCGCGAGGCAAGCAAAATAATCAAATCAGCACACAAAATGAAGAGCTAGATTAGCTGTGACAACAAGGGGACTGAATTACCGATATGTAAATTTGGAAACAGAAAGAAGCCTCTAGGTCTTAAGAATGAAGACAGAATTTTGGCATTGAAATTTGAATCAAGACTCCACATGCTCAGAAAGACAGGCCCATTGCAGTTGATATCAAAATATGTCAAATTTTCAAGAACATTGTGTATTTATTTATGGAATAAGGATATTTTTGTTCCTTTAATTTGGTTTGTTACTCAATTTTATTTCTTTTATTTTAAATTTGTCTCTTTTCGTTAGTCTAGTTACTTAATAAGAAAAATTTATACAGTTTGACACATGTCAAATGATTATAAATTATTAAATAAATAAAATTTTACTGTAGACTACACCATGAGAGTAGACATCTGGCGGTGGTGGGTCATTGTCGGCCTCCGAACTCCGAAGAATAAAAATGATCAAAATTTATATAATTAGACTTTATTTTTCGTGATATACACAATGATAAGATTATTTTTGACCAAAAAAAAAATCAGAAGACGATCAAATACCCAATGGGAGCCATGGAAGGTGGTGGCCACTGACAATACATGTTAATTGGAGTGGCGGTGACGTGCACAGTGCAAGAAAAATTCATATAGTTTGACACATGTTAGATGATTATAAATTATTAAATAAATAAATAAAATTTTACTGTAGACTATCACCATCAGAGTAGACATTCGGTGGTGGCCCGAACTCCAAAGAATAAAAATGATCAAAATTTATATAATCGGACTTTATTTTTCATGATCTACATAATTGTGGGATTATTTTTTATAAAACAAAATCAGAAGACGGTCAAATACGCAATAGGAGGCATGGGAGGCAGTGGCCGCTGACAGTGACGTGCATCGCAAGCACAGATGGATAAATCGGTTGTCGATCTATCCAACAATGTCGGCGGTGCACGTCACCGTCGTTTCGATTGACGTACATTACCGATAGCCACTGCCTCATATGATTGGAGCATTGAGTATTTGGCCATCTTTTAATTTTTTTTGTTTTTTGTAAAAAATGATCATACCATTATGTAAATTATGAAAAATAGAGTTCAATAATATAAATTTTAATTATTTTTATCGTTAAAATTTGATGGCCGACAGTGACTAACCACGGTCGAATATCTGTGTTAATGAAAGATTTGTTTTTTTAAATAATTTATTTTAAAAATTATTATTAAAATTAAACCTATTTAAATGTGTTACGTGTTTATTATTTTTATTAATAATGAATCATTTATTGATATGTAAATACTTTAAACATCACGGCACATGTCCATAACTATTAAAGGTAAAATGAACATTGTACCGAAATAATTATATTTTTGTTAAATTTAATTGTAATCGACTAACAAATAGAGATAAATCTAAATAATTTAAAACGAAATAAAATTGGATAATGAAAATGTCTTGTTAAGGAACGGAAAAAACACCGTCAAAGTTCAGAAGTTCAATATGGATCATAATTATTACACAGTTTAATCATGGGAAATGGGAATAGAGACTAACCTTAGGATTGGACAGGAAGTGGATCAATGTTAATGGAATGTATTGACATTTTGGCAATCTCAGAAACGGCAACGTCTCGGACATTGGGCATATCGCTGATTAAGTACTCGTAAGCAGCTTCAAAAGCCTCTAACCAAAAACGAGGTAAACGAACACTTGTGCCGTGCGCGTACACATTCCACATTCGCATCACCACTTTCTTTCTGTCCTCCACTTCCTAATCAAATTGAAAGCAAACGAGTCATTTTCGTGACGGCATGATGGTATGAAGTGTGAAGAGAGAGGGAGAAAAAAAGAAGAAGAAAGAGATGGGATACGTACGAGGATGTCGAGGTCGTCGTGGATAGGGAAGTCGGCATCATCGGAGAATCGGGTGATGTTGGGGGAGGACCATTTGAGTGAGAGGGAGCTAGTGAACATGGACCAAGAAGCGAGGAGGAGAATAGCAGACAAAATCCAGAACTTGTACCCAACCTTTCCTAGCAAAGAATATGATTTATCTTTATCTTTCTTGACGATTACAGTGAGAGCTGAAGCTGACGATGGTGAATGCTTGTTCTTCTTCATTTCGGTTGGGAGTGTGTTTTTGATCTCATAATTCATGAACACTGGATATTAATTAATAATTTGATTTTGGGGATAGGTGTAGGTGAATGGCGACAGCGCAAGACCTGTAGACATGGGATTTGGGAAGCAGTGCCACATGGCTGACTTTAAAAAACAAGAACAGCTTAATCTCCGTACGGAGAAAGAATTAATCCATGGACCAACTCCAATTGGCCGTTGGCAAACTCATTCTAATTTGAATTCTTAACTTTTGATAAGCGTCAAATAACCAATTCATTTTTTAAATTATTTATTATACTATATTTTTACATAATAATTATTTAACTCTTCATTTAAAATTTAAATTTTAAAAAATATAGTATTACTCAATTTGTAAATCAAATTCATTTAATAAAATTTGATCTCTTAAATGATTAGATTAAATTGAGCCTGAATAATTTAGATAAATATTATATCTGAATTTTAAAACAATTTTATAAGTTTGCATTAAATCATATGGTGCCATGACTATGGCTATAGAGTTGAAATATAAAGCTTGTATATCAATCAATAATTATTACTTATTGACTTTTTATTTGTTATGAATATAATTATTATATAATATTAATTAATAATTAACCTATCAAATACTATATTGCTTGAAATACAACGCATTTCACATATATAGACATAACATTACTCAAATCAAAATACATAAATAACTCATTAATCTAAAATATATATATTAGACTATAGATTTATTTTGATTTAAAACCTTTTTAATATTCTTTTACGGGGATAATCCATTTTTTTTATTTAAGACCTATTTCGATATTCATTTATGAGAGCAGTTCAATATCTTTTTATTTTGATTTAAAAATTACTATAATATTATTCTATGCAAGTAGTCCAATTTCTTTTTAGTTTAATTTAAAATCTACTTTAATATTCTTCTATACAATAGCAATTTTTTTTGATCAAATAATAAAATCAAAATACATCTCAAGTCATGATTTAATATATAAGTATGTTAAATTACATTTTAATATTTTAATTCAATCCAATTCAATTTTCCAAATCAATTTAATCTAGGACCCAAAAAAGAAACCAACCAATAAATTTTTACACTCTAAAACCGTATCAAAGAAATTATTTTTCCCAATCAAATTATATTCCCTAAACCGTACGGAAGCTCTGATAATATCAAAAAAAGAAAATTTCTTCAGAATAAGGACAGATAGTCCATTATCAATTACAAAGAAGTCGGTTAAATGCCACACCAGTGAATTTGCAATTCTCTTATCTTATAAATGCTGGCTTCTGTCCTGGATTCCAAAAACTTGGTCGTCGGAGCAGGTGGGTTATGTAAGCTAAAACGGATGGATTATTTTCATTGTAATAACGAATTTTGAAGCACTTTTCTAACCAAGTCCAATCTTCTTCTAGCTGGTATCAATGTAAAGATATTCCTGTACTTTCATTAGATTCCATGAATGATTCCAACAAGTAGAGGTACTTTTCTCTGCCAATTTCTGAATCTTTAACTTCAGCTGCCAAATCCCCCATATCTCAAGACAACATTGTCTATCCTGAGTTCTTTTCTGAATAGAATTGTGCCCTTTTTTAAGGCAATCCATTTTTGAATACTTTCATCTCTTTTCAAGTAGTAGCTCATTGTCTATCTTGAGTTCTTTTCTTAATAGAATTGTGCCCTTTTTTAAGGCAATCCATTTTTGAATACTTTCATCTCTTTTCAAGTAGTAGCTCATTGTCTATCTTGAGTTCTTTTCTTAATAGAATTGTGCCATTTTTTAAGGCAATCCATTTTTGAATACTTTCATCTCTTTTTAAGTACTAACTCAACTAGGCTGCCTCTTCTGAATCAATAATAACTACGAGGCCCAATTTACTTATTAGTAATATGAATAATGACATTTGCAGTCACCAGAAACAAGGACTGCAAAGCACAAATTAACAGATGGATTTCGAATCACGTATTGAGCTCAGAAGATGCAATATCATATCATAGACAAGTCTCATATGTCCAGACATATTCATAAGCAACTTCATCATCGCAAAGAGGACCGTCAGACCATTGTATCAGAATGACAGATTATTGGATTAAAAATCAACAATCAAATGTCATGCACGCTATTAAAAACAAAAACCATACAAGCTAACGTTATGTAGAATCTCAGAGATAGTCCCACAAGTGGGAAAATTTGCAGACATTCAACATGGCATCAGTGTCAGACCGCCCGTCTGCTTTTTCTCATCTTTGAATAACACAACTCACAACTTTGACAGTATAATTTCAACACAAACCCACAAAAAAAATCTAGAACGATCAAAAGAATCGTCACAAAAAGAAAATAAAAAAAGCAAACAGTTAATAAGATTAAAGCTATTTAAGCTAAGATTATGAAGGCATCAGAAAGTTTGAAAGAGTTGTTGTCTTCGCAAAGTTTCAGTGTGTAGTATAAGTGATTATTTTTATCACATCATTTGCCTTCGACACCAAAATGCATAATTTATTCAACAAATTCACCCAAAATCTCCTACAGTATCTAAATTCATTAACTCCCCAAAAAAAAACAACAAAACAAACAAATTAAATATTATGAAATGACGTAGCATCAGATAATAAGCGGAGTTTGTTGTCTACACGGTTCATCAGTGTAGCATAAAATAATCTTCATCACTTGCCATATTACTTATAATTATAAGAAAACTTAAAAGAGAGAGAGAGAGAGAGAGAGAGAGAGAGAGAGAGAGAGAACATATAAGATATCTATAAGAAGAAAAATGATCATCACCAAATGAGATGAGAGTGTCGGTAGGTCCATTTGACGCCAAGGCAAATAAGAAATATGCAATGGGCTGGTAAGCCAACCTCTGAATATCTGCATCAGTTTTATCTCCTCCAGCATTTAATTATGCCCCAAAAGGAGAGGGTAAACAGATGCAATAACGCTCTAATTGAATCACTTTTATGATTAACCAAAATCAATACAAGTAACATGTGAATAATCTTGTGACTAACAAGGAAGGAACAACCAGAACCCTGAGAGGCGGCAAGTTATGGAAAGAAGAAGATGGCTCTAGTGGGCATTATATAGAAGACCTTAGATGAATTAGATGAATTAGGGTTTTATCTCGAATGCTACATGGGGTCATTTATTTTCACGGCTGTGGGCTAGCAAGCAGGCCCATAGGATAATATAATCCGATCCAATTACTGAAAACTGGTGCTAACTGCACTATTATCATTCTAGTAAGTTCACATATTTCTTAAGAAGACTTCCTACCCGTTTGATTGTAACGTATATTTCTCAAATCCCAATCAGGTGATGATAATTCGACCTGCTTCTTGGTGTTATTATTACATTTACTTAACAGAATTCATTATCATAATTGTCTATTGTGGTTGTTTAAACGTAATAAAGAAGATAAAAGTGTATTCTTATATCATGTTTGAAGTTCTCTAAAATTCATATCAACCCAAATGAAATCCAAACTAACATGAAGCATCCAATCAAGAATCAATAATATGTTTTCTTTTAGCATTTACATCTTTATAATTTTCATATTTATGCTTTAGCGTCGTATGATTTTTTTCTTTTACATCTTACACGTTAGCATTTGTTAGAACATTAAAAGAATTTGATACCATCATTTATAGAATTTTTTTTTTTATAAAAAAGATGGGATGAGAAATCTCATCCACTAAATATTAATTTTTATTTCTTATTTTTATTATCAATTTTTATTTCTAAGTTTATTCCAACTTAAATGATTGCAGGTGTAAAGTAAATTCACAACTATCTAAATTATGCCTAAAAGACAATGTGCAACTTAATTTAAATTTTATACATTGTATCATTTTGATGATGTTGTATCACATTAGAGATTGTTAGCAGAATGTTAACCCGAGCAATACAAACCAAAAAAAAAAAAAATACACAAATACATAATAAGAGAAGAGAATTTATAGTGGTTCAATTATAAATTGACCTACGTACACTTTGAGCTCCCTTAAAGAACTCTCTTTGCACTATGAACAATCTTACAAGAGTTTTGAGATTTTGCTACCAAGAATGATAACAATCAAATTAGACAAAGAAGCTGACAACCTTAATCCGCAACACACCCATTTCTAACATACTCTTTCAAGAACTCATAGAATAATTGAGAATATTAGAAAATGAATTTGACGAGCATAAAAAAAGACTTGGGTTTTTTAATCAATCAAAACTCCCAAACTACATTACTTTGCTTATGGACTTATTCTTCAAAACAACACCACTTCAAATTAATCTTTAGCACTTGCTAAATTTCGTTTAGGTCTTTTACTTCTTATCTAATTCTTTAAGGAACCATATACAATAATTTCTACCTTGGTTCCTTAAGGAATTTGAGTGCAGTAAGGTCTACTAAACAATCTCAGCTCAGGTCTTCCAATTATCAGCCTCTGTCAATATGAAGAACCCTTATACAGTAGCTAAGTTTGTTGATTGGCAATCACTTTGTTCCTATATCAGCTAAGTTCTTTTTAGTTCAGATTTTCTCTAGCTTGATCAGCCCCTATGACAACAAATCTCTAGCATAGATATTTTAACATCCATATGTTTCGTTCTCTTGTGAAAAACTGGACTTCTACTCAAATGGATTGGACTTTGATTGTCTAAACATACCACAACAACTTCATCTAACAATTTGAATTCTTAGAGCAACTTGAAGCCAAATGGGCAACAACTTATTGTAGTTGTGATTTCTAACTTACACAACAACTATAAACAATAAAGTAATATGTTGATGTTGATTTTCTTTTATCTTTGTCATCTGCAAAGTCAATATTTACATATCTATTTAGCTTAATATTGTTTAGGTTTTTATCATACAATAGTCCATAGTCTAGTATGTCATTGATGTATCTTAATAGCCACTTCACAAAGTCTAATATTCTTTTTTAAGATTCCACGTGTACATACTAAGAACACTTATTATATATGTTAGATCTGACATAGTACAAGTCATAAAGTACATGATGCATTTAATAGCATTATTATAAGGAACCTTGGACATTTCAAATTTTATAGAATATGTTTAAGACATTATTCAGTAGACAATTTAAAATTACTAGTTAGGGTATACACAGGTTTAAGTTGTTTATTAAGAATTTTTCAACAACCTTTTTTAAATAAGTCTTTTGTGATATAAATAACTTACTTTCTTTTTTCGTTCCAAATAATTTTTATATCTAATATCCTCTTAACTTCATCTATACCTTTCATATCAAACTCATATTTTGTAGATGCTTTAATTTCAAATATTCAGATTTACTTTTGCTAGTTAACTATATGTCATCAACATATAATAAGAGATAAATCTAATTTTGACATTCAATTCCCTTAAAATACAAACAATTATCATAACTATTCTTATGAAATTTAATTTTAGTAACAAAAGTAAAATCTTTTGTACCATTATTTAGGGAATTGTTTAAGTCTATAAAGTAATCTTTTTAAGAGACAAACTAAATCTTCTTTCTTATTTTTCTTATATCCTTCATATTGTTTCATATAGATTATTTCCTTTAGTTTTCTATGCAAAAAGGTAGTTTTAACATCAAGTTATTCAAATTCACAATCATAGTAGGCTACTAAAGATAGAATGACCATAATAGTTGTATACTTAACAATAGAAAAGAAGATTTGATTATAATTTATACCTTTTCTTTCTAAGAAACTATTTGCTACTAATCTAACCTTAAATATAACAGAGTCCAAAGGAGTGTTACTTTTCTTTGTTTTAAAGATCCACTTACAATTTACAGGTTTCTAGTATTTTGGCATAGGGACAAGTATCAAGGTTTTGTTGGCTTGAAGAAAGCTCATTTCTTCATCCATGGTAGCCTTCCATTGACTTGAATAGTCATTTTTTATTACCTCAATATAATTTTCAGGTTCTATTTCTTGTAGTTTTTGTGCTGAAATCAAAACATAAGTAATTACATCATAACAATCATATTTAGATTGGGGTTTACCTGACTCCTTACTTTATCTCTTGATAGTTGATAGTCTTGTAGGGATGTAATTTCTTTATATTATGACTCCAACATATCTAATTTATTGATTTAATTTTTTAGGTTATGAGTTTGGGGTTCCACTTTAAGCTGAACAATATTTGACATTGTGTTTTCTCCACAATGTTTTAACTACTTTAAGATATCTTAAGAATATACATTTAATTGACCTACATTCAGATTGTCCTTCATCTCAATATACATATGTTGTTCATTCAAAAACCCTTAAGTTTTTATAATTGGCAAGTTTCTAGTCCAATTTTCTTTTGGAGTTTTAAAATTCAAAGGAATTGGTTGGGCTCCTATGGACTAAATGTTTAAATAATTCTAAGCTTAATAATATGCATCTTACTTTATTAAATAAAGTCATGTTCATTCTTTTAACTATACTATTTTGTTATAAGTATTTTATAATTTTATATTTTAAAATTTCATATTTTTTACAAAAATTATCAAACTCAATGTTATAGAATTATAATCCATTATTTATTTTAAGAGCTTTAACTCTTTTATTACAGTGACTTTTTACTAAAATTTTCTAAGTTTTAAATTTAACAAAAGCACAATTTTATTTTTAAGTATATAAACCCATACTTCTTTTAAAAAAAATCATTAATAATTAATAAGAAGTACCTACAATCATCATAAGTTTCAATATTGATTGGGTCCGATAAGTCAGTATGCACATAATCAATGATGGCTTCTGACTTATAGGTGCTGAGCTTGAAACTTGTTTTAGGTTGTTTGCCTAAGATACATTACTCACAGAAGTCAATTTTACTAATTTTATTCTCTTCAAGAAAGCTTTATTTTCTTAGCTCAAAAAAACTTTATTTATTTATATAACCTAACTTTGTATGCCAAGCCAGTTACCATTGTACCCTTTATAATGTACAATCCATTTTCCTTTAGCTTTTCAAAATGACCAAGGCTCTTTTATAATTTTCAAAATCCAATTTCCAACCTTAAACATATAACATGCTTTATCTAGAACTCCTAATGAAATTAAATTTCTTTTGAGATCATAAATTTGTCTAACTCCACTTAAAATCTTTGTAATTCCATTATACATTTTGATGGTTATTGATCATATTCTAATAATTTTACAAATATGGTTATTTTTTATTAAAACCTTTCCACCATTAATTTCTTGATAATCTTGAAACCAATCTTTCACTGGGCACATGTGGTAAGTATAAGTAGAGTCTAATACTCATTCTAATGAATTTCATCAACTAATACAATAAAAGTTTTAGGATTCTCATAACTCTCACTAACAATGGTTGCATTCCCATTTTCAGAACTCTTTTTTTTTCGTTTCTTAATTCTTTCAAAGCATTTTTTTTGTAAATGGCCTTCCTTCCTATAATAATAACATCTTTCAAGCCTTTAGAATTTTGACCTAGACTTTTCTCCATTCTGACCCTTAAAATCTTTCTTATCTGATCTATCCCTTGCGTAACAACTCTTACCACCATTTTTCTTTCTCTCATTTCTAATTTTCTGTTCTTTAGCCCTTAAAGCAGAAAGATAGTCTTCTAAAGTTAAAAGTATCTCTACTATATTTTATTGTCAATTTAACTTCTCTGTATAAACTTAGTAAGGAGCTTAATAAAATGATAGCCTAATTTTCATCGTCAATTTCTTCACCAATGTTAATTAAATTGATACAAATCCTTTTAAATTCATTTAAATTTTCTTCTAATATTTTCCTAGATAAAGTCTTAAAAATATACATAATTTCTAATTTTACCCATAAGCCATAAGTTGTTGTTTACTCGCTAACCTACCATAAGAAGTTTTCTTTCAGTTAGCGGATGATGGTGCTAAAGTTTGTCTCATTCATCTCAAGACTTTGTTTTGCAGTCAAGGTTGTTAGTAATTCCTTGGATCAAGAAATGCTTTGCAAACTTTTTGTTGAACGAGGAGGACCTTAATCTTTTTCTGCCATCTTCAAAAATCCTTGAGATCATCAAACTTTTTCATCTCAAAATGAGTAGATTCCATCAATAAACCACGTTTCTTGATTTTTCCTAAATTGAATCTTCAATCGAACAAACCCTAGCTAAATCCTAGACTTGACTTTGATACCACTTTTAGTAAAATGCTAACCCAAAATTCAAGTAATACAAACTAAGAAAACACACAATAAGAGAAGAGGTTAATAGTGGCTCAGTCATAAACTGACCTACATCCACTATGAGCTGCCTTTAGGAAACTCACTCTACACTATGAACAATCTTAAAAGAGTTTTGAGTATTATAAATGATCTTGTTACCAAGAATAATAACAATCAGATTATATAAAGAAGCTCTCAACTCTACTCCTCAATACACTCCTTTCTCACACACTATTTCAAGAATTCAGAAGAAAAATCGAAAAAAATGAGAAAATGATTCGATGGGCATCAACAAAAAACTTGGGGTCTTTTAATCATTCAAGACTCCAAAACGACACCGCTTTACCTATGACTTATTCTTTAAAACGACACCGCTTCAAATTAGACTTCAGTATTTGGTAAATTTTATGTAGGTCCCTTACTTCTTATCTAATTCGTTAAGGAACCAATATAGGCTATATTATAGAGTTGGATTTGCACACTATTCTTATTACTTCATTAAAGTCAATAATTGTAAGTCATTTTAATTTAGAGACAATTACAAGTAAGTTGCTTCATAATAAACTTACGTTTTTGGAAAGGAAAATGAACTGGATTCCTTTTAATATCAAGAGAACTAAGGACACGATGAATATGAATAACCTAGATGCAACAGCTTGTTTTTTCGTTCTGACATCTAAGAAAAGATTTTTGGAATTGCAAAATTATGATAATATTATGGTGAGTCGCAGGACAATTTTTTTTTTCCTCTAAAAAGGTGTTGGATATAAATATGGTGGAGGAAGCTAAAACTTCTGTTTAAAACATTATACATTTTGGTAAAAAATTATCTAATTATTATTATAAGATTTTTTTTGGAATAAAATGAAAATACGATAACTAGGAGCAATTCTAGTATTATAAACATGTATTATCAACACTCATCCACCCCAGACCTTCCGAGCACAAAATCTTGTTTTGTTTACCATTTTTCAATATATATTAAAAAAGATATCCCAATCATCCTATATTTACACATATGTTTCTTTAGCTTTTGTTAGAAATGAATTTCTAGCTCATAGCTGGGTCCCCACCATTTTGCTCCCTTTTCACTTCGGCTGGAGGCAGAAACATTTCCATAGACAACCCACATATATTGAAATCAACCTCTTCAATCTCCCACGTCTCTTCAAGTTTTCTCTTATGATTATGCTCTCCTCCGTACCTGTAAAGTGTTGTAACAGTCTTGCCACTACGAGCAATGTTAAGGCTCTCAATGTATTTGTAATCATCAATCGTTGAAGCCATAGTTGTCTCCCAAAAAACACTATCATTTCCTTTCATGCTCTTCATTCTCACCAACTTTGTATCTTCAAATTTGATGAGTAGTCCTGTCCTTTGGCTGAAGTAACCCCATACAGTGTGGTGGACAATTTCAGTGTTGGGTGAACTTTGTGCTCTGAGGGTGCTTGCATGAGCCTCAACCTTGAGTACAAAGCAAGCTTCATTATCGATGGTCTCCTCTGCAATGCATACTGCATCCGAGAATAAGCCGGCAATGCCCCGGGGGTCCAGTCCCTGATGATCACACAGTAAATTGAATGCTTAAATGCAATGAAAGTATCGGCAGACTGTTCTTATTATCAGTTCTGATTTGATGATTGCAAAAAGATATTGTTTATGTCCGCATATCCCCTTGCAACATGAATCGTTATTCAGTTTAGCCTTGGGGAAAATCATTATGACTTGCGCTTGTACAATAATTCAAGCGTCAATGTTCAAACCATGTCAGTTTTATTGAATGCGAGCCGAGGGAATACAGTCCTTTTCAAAGCATTCAATAGTAAGGTTTGGTTCTTGGTTGCCTCGTTCTTGCAGAAACAATACGCCATCCACAAATTAAGATGCATAGAACTTACAAATGCCTATTGTTTGGCAATGTCAGCGTCACTTAGCAGCAGCGCGATTTAGACAATGACATACGAGTCCTCGATTTAGCTAAGTTTCACCAAGTGATTTCTACTTGATCAATCAAGCTCTTTTAGCAATAAGGAAATTTAACTTATCCATCATCAAGGAGAAACCAAGTTATCAAAGTAAATTACTTACCTGAAAGAAGCGGCGAAGGGGGCGTGGGGGGCCTCTATGAGCAATACTAGGTTGAGAAGAAGACTGGTTCCAGGCAACTTTTCCATTGCTTCCTGCACTGACCTTAAAACCGGCAACAATTAGTTCCAAGCACCAGAGGTCCGGGTTTTTTTGCCACAAAACAAAGCCACCAGCCTCACAATTTCCTGTTGCATGCACACTATCATTATCATGGTGCATTTCTGACCCAGTCATCGTCACCTGCCCTACTGCATACATGCTATTCACCATACTAAATGCTGCCTGTCCCCCTGTTGCCGCTATAAATTGTTGCACTATATATTTTGCCGTAGAAGCTCCCTGTTCATACAATAAAATTTTGGTTTCCTATAGATTAAAATGATTCATCACTGAGTAACATTTATTCATATAAGCACACTGTTCATTCATTGTTGTTTTCATGAGACATGATCACAAAATCTCTTAGCATTCTCAAAAAGAAACCCATCAAAGAGAATACCTAATCTAAGAAGTCAGTTGTGATGTTTAAGGGCTCAAAGCATTAAGAGTCTGTTATCGAAGATTCCATTGAAGGGGCTTTCCGAATTTTCCGTTTTTCTATGAGAAGGAAACTATCTTAGCCCTTCTAATATTACAATTTACACGGGGACCAACAGTTTTAAGAATGTACGCTAAATCTACCGCTGAAAAAATTTAATTATCACGTTCCAAGGAACTCGTGATATTTGCCATCAAAGAAATTAATTGGGTTCCAGAACAAAATTTCAGCATAATGGCCAAGTAAAAGAATATACATTGTATATATTTTTGTAATATCATTTTCTATATGATCTAATGTGTTTTCTGGAAATTAAGTTAATTGAAGATATAAAACTTACAATGCTAGAATCTTTGATGGGGCGGCTTAGCGTGTTATCCAAATGAATCTGAAAAGATATATGAGGAGAGCCAACGAGCTTGAGCAATGCCATAAACTCATTGTTTGATTTAGCGTGTAAGTATGATGATGACCTGTCGGTAGAATTAGACTGCGACCTCATCAATGCACGCAAATTATGCCAACGTAAAGGGGCAGTGCTCCCCATTTTGACGAACATTTCTTCAGGAATAGGCACCTCCAGGACGGTTTCGAGCCCATCTTCCTTATCATAATTCGGTAGCAGTGTCCTCATCTAAGTTTTCAAACAAAACAAAGAGAAAGAGGAAAAGGAATCCTAATTAAGAATTGGAAAACCCCTCCTCTTTTTATTTGTGATAGAGATTGGATGTAATTTTGTGGATAAATGATAGCTGCAAAATGTTTATTGGCAACGAATGAAATGGAGGGCTTTTGTGTTTTGCCCTGGAGGTGCTCCTTACACGTAGGTGTCGTGATGGCACGACTTTAGCGCTAGTACAAATTTGGTTTAATTTTAGCACACTCTATACGACTATCTCGAGCTTGCTTCTATTTTTTTAATGTTTACATGTAACCTTTTGCAGCTGGACATCTAATGTAATTTTTGGTGGTTAAACGAAATTTCCGATAGGATACTGTTCCCCTGGAAATTCTGATTCAAATCCAATTCATCAAGGCCCAATTCAATCCAAACAACTTTGGGTTAAATATCATCCCAATAATTTCAAAATAAATGCATTAAAAAAAATAAGCACAATCCCTATAATCAAGAGATGAACCTAAATTAGGAAAATAATCACAAATTCCTTTAATCAAGGGATGAGCTTAGGTTAGAAAAATATATAACTTGATTTTAGTAGGTTTATAAGAAAATAGCTTATAAAAAGAATGCTCTACATGATGTAAGTTTGTTCTCTCTTTTCTCACATTCTTACTTCTTTAATATTTAGATTTCTTGTATTGTCACCAACCATCGGTTAATTAATAATAATTTATCTGTATGTTGATTCTCTAAAAATATAAATTTAATTCCTTTTTTTTATAAAATTTTTAATACCATTAATATAATCAAAGATATCATAATGTCTGTTGTTATACAAGCAGAAAAATTACTAGAATAATACAATTTAAAATATATTGATGAACGCTTAAACGTAAACTCTTCCAAAGAAAAGAAATTATATTTTAACTCCAACACTGGAGCCAAGTCCTCGGAGGGCTCATCAACCCTCCCAACGAACTAACTACCCTTATTATTAGGGACCAACTACTTTTATAGCGAAAGACCGACTACCCTTATAGTAAGGGACAAAATAAAATATCATCCCTTAAGGAATTATTACACTATCAAAATTACAATAGAGATCCTACATTTAACTACAATCATTGTTCGCACTAAATACTATCGAATTCATACCATTCAACACAATCAAACAATCACAGGTATAAACCGGAGATAATAGCTAGTGATGAAGCTCGTGGTGGTCGGAGATAATAAATAGTAATTGGATTTAAAAGTGGTAGGGGCAAGACAACAAAACAACGACATTTCGCCAGAATCTGGGAACTCCCGAATGCAAATCCTTACTTAGAATGGCCATTATGGCGGTTTTTGGTGAGCTACATGGAAGGGGCAGAGGATCGTGTATTTTGACATGTTCTTTGCAAAACGTCGACTAAAGGAAGTGGCATTCCGACATGGCACAAAAGCGTTGTCTTTGCACAGAAAAAAAGGGTTTTGGCACACTAGTGATGGCGGTTGAGTTGCTTGGCTGCTAAGGGAGAAGATTGCGAAGAGATTCTCAACTTGCCCAAGCCCTATAGTCGTCCGCGATAAAATTTTTCAACTAGATCATTGGAGGTCGACAGCACCGCTAACTGAAAAAAAGAGTAGAAAAACATAAAAAAGGAAAAAGAAAAATATAACAGAGGAAAAAAAAAAGAAAAGTAAAAATAAAATTATATATAAATTTTGCCACCAAAGAAGGAGGAGGCCCTTTCTGGTGACTATTTGGTATTTATTTTGTGGGCGGCTAGGGTTTTTGATTAAATTATAATATAAATTTAACTAGATGTCTCGTATTTTTTAATCAAGGATACTATATTGTTTTACAAATTAAATATTATTTTGCTTCCGTGAAGTGGCAAGTGGCAACCCACGATTGGCATTTTGACAGAGAAGAAAAGAGGTTGAAATTCCTCCATTTTGACTTAGGCTTGATTACCAATGAGATTAATTGGTTGGATAATCTCTTGATTCTTGACCATGATCTACCCCATCCAGCCTAGCTCGAATTTTTTTATATTTTATTTATATAAAATCCCCAATTAAATAAGATTATATCTCCAGTTGAGATACTTAACCCCTTTTAATATTGTTTTTCTAATATCATTTTATCTTTCATGGGAAAAAAAAAGTGAAAATTTAAGTCAATGACGACGGAGAAGAACCCCATTATTACTAAGATTGTTATCTCTTATACTTTTAATAATCACAAGCTTATTATACTACAAAGCTTCGAGCTTTTCATTTTTTTTTTTTTGAAAGCTACCAAAATCTTCCACTATTTATCAACACCAAAAATTTTGTAATAACAGATATAAATTTATATTTATAATGGCCATAACTCAATACTCAAATGAAATGAGTTGTTTCTATTTAAACGAGTTTTACCAAGTAGTTATCTACAAACATGATAATCCTTATAATATATTAACTCGTGGAAGGAGTGAAGCAAAGAATTTACGTTGAAAGGTTGAATAATGAAGAGGATTAAAATGCTTCATAAGGACGAAGGAAGGTTTTAGGCTTATGTTGGGTGAAATGCATGGCAAGTGAGTATTAACGACGACTAGACTCTAGTTTGTACCGAATAAGCATCTGATTGAGGATGAGCAGCACTTAAAAATGAGTCTTGAATTAATACGGTTTATACATAGAGTAATGTTAAGTATTTTAAAATTGTATTTTAAAAGTGATGTGATAAATAAATATTTAATAGTAAAATAGTATAAATTTTAAAATTATTTATTATTCTAAATGTTTATTTAACACGTTACTTTTAAAATACAATTTAAAATGTCTAATATTACTCTTATATATAACGGATACTAAAATACTTTATTAACATTAAGGGTGGGTAAAAAAATAATAACCGCTAGTTCGGTCTTTTTTTTTTACAAAACTAATTGGTCTAGTTTGGTTTTTCTAAAACATATAACCAAACCAAAAATTTGGTTTTCTGTAATTATTTATTAAAAAGTTTAAATTTATCTCAAATTAAATTAAATATAATTATGTTAATATGAAATATAACAAAAAATGAGGTCAAAAAAAAATTTACTAAATTATTTAGAAAAATAAATTAAAAAATTCTACAATTTAAAATAAAAAATGAAAAAAACTCAAAAAACAATCTAAAATTTTAAAGACTTATATAATATATAAGAACAAATTTAGTGGTTTATGTAATGTGTAATGAAATTTTTTTGATTATATAATATATAACGTGTAACGTAACATGTAATATATATTAATTTAGTCAATTTAATTTTCTAAAGACTTATCTAATAAATAAGAATAAATTTAATAGATTATGTAACGTATAATAAATTTTTTTTATTATATAATATATAACGTGTAATGTAATATGTAATATATAATAATTTAGTCAACTTAATTTTTTAAAAATTTATATAATATATAAGAATAAATTTAATGACTTATGCAATGTGTAATGAAAAAATTAAAAAAATAATTTAAAATGATCTACTAAATTATTTGGACAAATAGATTAGAAAAAATTCGTAATTTAAAATAAATTTTTTTATAAGAAAAAAATTGAACTGGACTAAACTCAAAAAAATTAGTTCTATCCGGTTCAATTTTTTCCTTTAAAAAAATTGATTTTGATTTTACATATTAAAAAAATTGAACGTGCCTACCCCTAATTAACACATTTATTGTTGCTCTTTGTCCAAGTTTTCCATTGAAATTTTAACTTGTAATTCAAAATTCAAATTGGTTTGAAGAACTAAATCAAACCAAAATTCAAATTGGTTTGAAGAGCTAAATCAAACATAGTTAGTTATCTTTGAATAAAAGTATTTGAAGGTTACTTACCTCTCCTTCATTGTTGATAGTCTTCCATGATCACCGTACCATAGGAAAGCAAAAGGTTCACTTTATAGTCACTCCAATATTTATGATGATGTATAGAAGAAAATTGACATTGAAAACATAACGTGACAATACAGTTTCTTCCTAACAAATTATATGTGTTGAGTGTTAAACTGCTAATATGAAACAAAACCCATATTGGATTAGTTTCACATTACTTGTAAATTATAGCTTCACCTCAAGAACTTTTTCTAAGAATTTACAAGCTAAGTCATGACATCACTGTGCTGTCATCCATAGATGCACGAGACTCGTTCAAAAACCTAGAACACCATACAACAGTCAATACACAGATTTTTTTTGTTTTTTACCTGAAAGTAATTGATTTTAATTCATGGGCATTTTCGAACACAACGCTCACTAGAGAATTTTATGTACCTCTCACTCTCAGGCATAAACTAACCGTATATCCTTCACTTGGATTTGGCCAGCTTAACTGTTTAAACAGGCGTGACCGTTTTCTTATATTGTACATGGCCCTGGCCAGCCTTCTCTCTTATATATTCAACTCTTAAGCCTTGAACCTTCGTATTGTGAGTTGTTGCACGCTAAAACCAGTTGCCGTTTCATCAGTCATATATTTCTTTTATATGGCTAAACGCCTCAAGCTCAAACTTTCTCGGGTCATTCCTTCACTTCAAATCTGCCGATCTAAGCTCTCTTCAAATTCAGCACAAACTCCAGTACCCGCGGCAATTTACCGTCTATCTCCAGTCAACCCCAAAGCATTTGAAATCAGTTTCCCTAATAATAATCTCCCGGCTCCACCACCGCCACCGTCACCGCCGGAATACCCTTTTACCAAGCGCCACGTGTTATCTAAAGTCATATCAGTTGAGTGTGATTGCAGCTCAGGCTCATGCACTCAGGACCTATCGTCCGACTTTAGCATCAAGTCTCCAGATTGCACGTGGAAGAGAGAAGCAGATCAATGGCACGTAGTCTCAAAAATTCATGCTTCAAACGACTGGGATTTATCACAAGTAGGGGTAAACAAAGACAAGAAGAGATCACAAAGAAAGAAGAAAGAAAAGAAAACAATAATGGCTAGTGTTAACTCATCACTTGATACTGGATGTTTTTAAGCGGCGAAGAAGATGTAAGTAAAGAGACCGACGCCCTAATTACTAGTTCAAGAGATGATTCTTCTTTTGAACTCGATCGTTCACATTCACGGGAAGGCACACTAGCAGATAGTTTTCACAGCAGCGAAAAATATAAGAAGAAAGAAGAAAGCAAATAGTAAGACACAGAAGATTCAAAGACTTAGACCCTGCGCTTCCAAGAATTTTAAAGGACCAAACACGACGGTGCTGTCTCCAGAAATGGAATCTCGGTCGAAGGCATCCGTTTTGAGGCGGATGTTACCATGCACAGTGGACGGGAAGGTGGGAGAGAGCGTTGCAGTGGTAAAGAAATCAGTGAATCCCTACGAGGATTTTAAGAGGTCGATGTTGGAGATGATATAGGAGAAGCAATTGTTTGAGGCTATGGATTTACAGGAACTTCTGCAGTGCTTTTTATCTTTGAACTCCAGGCAATATCATGGAATCATTGTGGAGGCCTTTTCGGAGATTTGGGAGCTCTTATTTAGTGATTTTCCAGTGAAAGGCCAGCCAGTCATCACCATGAGATCTTAAACCTTTGAAGGATGAAGCAAACACATGCAGGCTTCTTGTATTAAATTAATTATGTTAATTATTTGATTTATTTGTTATTTTGGCCTTACTGGGCCGTAAAATGAAGCTTTACTATGATATGCCCTTACATTTTTTTTGTTCAAACTATAACAGACAAGAATGAGACCAGGTATTTATTTATGGGGAGGAAGAATCAATTCATTCACTATTGATAAGATAGCCCCCCCTCCAGTACTATTTCCTATTACAGAAAAATAAGAACATTAAATTAATGCATGAAGCAATATATAGCTGGAGTCGAAAGGTTTGATTTCTCTCCCAATACACACTGCAATATCAATGAAAAAAATGAAAAAAACATTTGCCTGAAGAATGTTGATATCTGAAAATCAAGTTGCTGCGCATTGTACAACAGAAGTAAAGCAGACAGAAACTCAATCTTGCTAATGAACTGCAGCCAATGAGGGCATAAAATATGTACTAAATTGTTTGTACTTCTCAGCTCTTGGGCTTAGATACGTATCCTCTTCCATCCTGCTAAAGAACTCTGTGACAAAGCTGCTCCACTCTTCACCTAAGGGAAGAGATTACCACAGTGGCAAGTTGAGAAAGGAACATACCAATTTATAGGCATAAAACTGTAGAGGCTATGCTCTATGACTTTAGCAACCTCCACAAAGTTAATTGGATGTAAGAGCATCAAACTGGAAGAGCAAGAAGTGTACAAGACGCAAATGCATGATTTTATTTACGCACAAGCACAGCTATTCTTCTACATCAACAAATTCCAGTGGAGAAGCCATGTCATCCTTAAAAACCTTGACATGGCAAAGCTTACCACCAGCCTCATCAGCAAAAGTAATCTTCTTCCTTCCCTTGTGGATTACAGTTCCAGGAGCAGCAGAACCTGCCTCCGACAGCTTCTGCAATTGATCAGTTGAAATAATCAGAAGAATACCATAAATCTCCACCCAAGTACTGAATTCAAGATATATAGATGCACACAGTGAGTCACAGAGCCACTGTTTTTAAGAGAATGAGAGAGAAACACACCATAATTTTACAAAACCGATTGCAGTCCCTGGCCATAATGGAAAGCCATCTTCTTGCAGTTTCCTCTGCTTTGGTTGCATCCTTAATGGTCATTGTCGCCTGCTAAAGTCAAGAATATTAGAAGAGATGTATATATAGAATGCATGGAAACAACTAATAACATATATGCACATACACCCATGTAAGTGCAAGCCAGATGAAAAGACAACAGTTTTGATACTGTTGGCCAATGCTGGTAAGGTACAGAGCTTCTAAAGGGGGAGAAAATTGCAGTTACCTCACCAAATTTTGAATGTGATACATAAAAGCTATCAAGAAGTGGGCAGATTATTAATGTAAGTTGTTTGACTGGTCAAACTAAAATAATAAGCTTGACAAGTCCTAAACTCACCTTGCTCGAGC
This sequence comes from Ailanthus altissimus, assembly GCA_946807835.1. Classification (NCBI taxonomy): domain Eukaryota; kingdom Viridiplantae; phylum Streptophyta; class Magnoliopsida; order Sapindales; family Simaroubaceae; genus Ailanthus; species Ailanthus altissimus. The sequence goes on along the minus strand of OX327691.1, from coordinate 22,970,393 downwards.
TTTCTTATCAACACGTCAATGCACAAAAGACAAAATGGAAATATTTATGTACTCATGCTAAACTGGTTCAATTAGACCAAAATCAAGAGTAAAGAAACTGGGAAAAAGTAAATACTTCCCGACTAGACGACTTAAGATTAATCAATTGATGCAGACCCCAGACAATTAACAAATTTGGAAATCCAAACAATAAGATCCTCTTAAAGAAACTGAGACTTCAAAAAGATCAAAGGAGCAAGCCTAAATTAAGACTAGAGAAATACCCTATTACTTTTGTGATAAAGAATCATTAACAAAACAAATTTGGTAAACAGATACAAGAGCACAAATGGCCACTGGTGTTATTATTGAAGCAATATATGGAGAGCCAATGAGAGGTTCCAAGGATCAATAAAAACAGATATAGCCAAATATAATGGGGATTTGCTGTGACGAAAACTTGACAGCACAGTAGAAAATTCGAAAATACAACATTAATCATTTCAATCTACAAAATGTAGGTCAAAAGTATAGAACTTCAATTAACAGTGAATTTTGAAACCCATGATACAATATCTCCACTTGAATTTAAAACCAAAGAAACCCAATAAATTATTTGCTTTAAGAAAGTTCAATTAGACATGAAACGTGAGTCTTTTTATGCACAGTTACTAAGTAAAGAGTGCTACTGCACGCAGGTCTATGAATTAACATACCTTAGCCATGTTATGTTTCAATGATGCAGATGGGCAGGCTCCAGACTGCAGCATTTCCTTCACAAGGCCCTTCATGGAGCTCAACTCTACCATCAATTTAGTTGCAAGAGAATCAATATCATGCATCTGCCGCTGCGAGAATGCAACGGCACTCTGTGATAATTTCTGGGTGGAAGTACACCCCGTGTTTAAACTTGATACTGCACTAGAAGGGTGAGAACCCTTGAGATTGGCCTTAGGATTGGACCCTTTCTTATCATGTTTAGGTTTCCTAAATACTTGCTTTCCGTTGATAGTTACTTTGATTCTCCCAAAGTTATTGCACCCTTCAGCTCTACTGACCTTGCTCTCAGCTTGGTTGCCAAACAACAGTTTCCCCCAACATTCTGAAATTATCACCACCCAATAAAAATCAGTTAGAGAATGAGAACATATACATTGAAAGTTCAAAACCAAATAAGGGTGGAATAGTTGATCTAGAATGAAAAAGTAGATAGCCAAACTGGAAAGCAACTAAAGTCACTCCTTGTATCCAGTAATGATCTTAATTTAAAGATCCTAAATAAATTGAATTTATTTCAAAAACTAAGGAAATATAAGACATTTATCCAAATCAAGTAAATAACGGGAAATAAATTATTTACTATAATATCAATAAAATCCCGTAATGTCCATTAGGACCAGAGGAACCATCTCTAGTTTCATGCATTAATAGTGGATTCCAATTATTTGATATGTTCCACTAAAGATTAACTTGTTCACTCAGGTTCTGATCTAACATTCGCTCTTTTACCCAATACTTTTTCAATTCTGTTGTGCAACCAATCTAACAGAGTCTTCTCATCCACACTGCTATTGGGAGCACTATTGAGGTCCAGTCTAACTACTATATTTTATGCACTTACCTGAATGTTTCTCATCATCTAACTCAATGGAGTTCATAGCCTTGCACAACTTTTCCTGGGAAGTTGGAGAAATGGCCTGAAAGTTGAAACACTTCATGAGAAACAACCTTTAAAGAACCTAAATTAAAACAAATATGTATCAAATACATAATCCATACCTTTCTGGTTGAGAGGAGCCTTGCAGGGGGACACTGCAATTCTGAATGAGAATAATCCCCAGAATCTGGTGATGTTATAAGCTCATCAGCAGCATCATAGGGACCTATTGCTGCAGGACAGTGTCCTGGTGCATCAGCACAGGCAGACAAAAAGAGTTGCTTCCCTGCCAAAGGAGAAGCATTATCCAAAGAAACTGAATAGCTATTAGGACTGAGGCGTGAATCCAAATTCCCAGATGGGCTACAGTCACTGACAGCACTGATAGTACTTGCTTCAAGATCAGAAGCCAAATCATCCTTTATGTCGTCCTCAAAGGGATGTGTGCCATCTCCATCAATGATCTCAAAGCATTGAAGTCTATTATCAATGTCCATATCAAGAATTTGAACCTGCCTATCACTGCTACTTGGCCATGGCAAACTATGAATAGAAGAAAGACTTTGAAAGTTATGACATAAATCAGTATCATGATCCTTGGACATTGAGATTGGTTCTGGAGAGACATCATCAAGAAGCGGATGGATGATATATAGTTCATTCTCATAATTTTGAACCGGAAAACCTGGATACTGGTAGCTGATTATTTCTGGATTATTAAAATTCACAATCTCCCAACAAGAGACCCTTGCATCAGAAACAGCCTCAGGACCAGAATAGTCCATGGATTCACATGATGACTTGTTAACAACACGAGACTGTTCTTTTCCAAAAGATATAGAGAAATCAGACTCAGGCCCGGCATGCTCCCTGTACTTATATGATGCTTCATTAACAAGACAAGACTGTTGTTTTCCGAAAGACATAGATAAATCAGACTCAGTTTCGGCATGTTCCCTGTACTCATATGATGCTTCATTTACAACACACGGCCTCTCTTTTACAAAAGACATAGACAAATCAGTCTCCAGAACACATTCACTGGTTGTCACATGTGCTTTATCATTTACCACTCCGCAGGAATCAACTTGCTCATAACAACCAAAGGAGGAATCAGCAGTAACACAGATCTTTCTTTGATAATCAGAGTAATCAGTTTCATTAACCTCAACCTTAATTTCAATAGGTTCAGCTTTAACTATTACCATGGCACTTTCAGAAGAAGTAGACATATGGCTTGTAATGCACTTCTTCTTGCCCTTCTTGTTCTTTGAAATTTTAGACGTCCAGCTAATGAGAGGCTCCTTGAGATCAAATTCATCTTCCTTGGTTTTCCAGTTAGCATGATCTTGCTTTGCAGAGAAGAAATGCTCAGAACTTCCTTCACTCGTAACAGTGTGTTCAGAACGTTTCCTTTTCCTTGCTTTGCAGCTCTCCTTAATCTGTTCCAGCGTCATATTGTCAAAAATAAAACCATCCAAGTTATCATTTTTTCCTTCAGCATCATCACTATAATTAAACTCAGAAGTATCACAGGTGATTGTTCTTCTGTCTGCCATGGATGGGCATGAACTTTCAAACTCATCTTTTGGCAAGATTGTTGCTGAATCATGATGTTCAGCATCTCCAGCTTCATATATTTCTTTGACATCCTTAAATATGAGTGTGGGCCTTCCACGAGTGTTCACATTCAAGAGTTTAATAACTGAACTACCTTTAATAGCCTGGATAAAGTGCAAATGACCATAGCTCCTCAACTCCATTAGATCAAAAGAAAGCTCTTGTCCCTCTTGTTACTGCATAAATAAGACCTAAATGTTTGTCCTGCAAGGTAGAGAAAGTTGTAATTAAGCTGGACATAGAAAAAACTCTCTGAAATAATTCAGTCTCACCATAGACATTATACAGCCACTTGTAACTTCATAGATAAGAACAAGAATTAAGAAAAAAATTGGCATTTCCAGGATGTGTATTAAACAAGGTAGAAAGAGATAATTACATTGCAGCACAAAGTTACTACATGGGAATCCATAACCCAGGGAAAACAGCGCTGATGCACATAACAATATCCAATGCTTTTCTGCCCACGGAAAAAAAGAGAAGATCTAACACCAAGACAAATCTAAACACAAAAGCAAGCCACAAATCCTTCATATGTCAATTCTCATTCAGGATTTGATTAAAAAGGAAAAAAGGTGCACAAAAACTAAAAAGTCCCTGCCACAAGCAGATGATAAATCCAAACTCAGGGGACCGAAACCCTAAAAGTTAAGATTTCCATGGATAATGTGCCACAACAAAACGGCAAATAAATAAAGAAATTAAAACAAATCTCTCATAACAAAATTAAACAAAAAATTGAACAATTACCTTAGCTCCGAAAACCAACCAATTGACATATACAATCACCACTATCGACTATCAAGATTAATAAACGCACACATAATGTGGAATCTCAACTGTATAACCCTAAATCTGCGGAAAAGGATAATTAACAAACTGCCCTAGGAATGAAAATAACACTAACATTGCCGCCGTCATTAGCCGATCTAGCAATGGATAGAACTTCAGATTTCGATAGCAATCGTCAAGTTTGCAAATTAAAATAAAGTTATGAATCAACTGAGGAAAACTCACCTCAATCGACGATTAAGATTCTCCGAAAAGGAGATCGTTTGGGTGTGAGCTCGTGAAATGACTACGAGAGCTTCGGCGATAAAGTTGATAGGGAGAGAATGGAGTGATAGAGAGAAAGCTAGGGCTGGCGCGTAAAATAGAAAGAAGAAGACTCTGAAGATCGCGCCAAATGGGTTTGGCGGGAACTTGGTGTTGTCTGAATAAATTTTTATTATAAAAAAATTGCGTGCTACTTGCCTACGGTCCTCCGAATCCCTCGTTGTACCGTTGTCGTTGATCACATCAGCTCGATTGATCCGCTTCTTTAGATTTATCTGGCAGCAAGTTGGCTGAAGTTGTAACAATACTCTTGCTGAACCGGCTGTATATTATAATTTCTGTTCATTGGGCGGGCCTTTGTTTGTATTTGCTTCCAGAGAAAAGATACCCAACCTGCTTTAGGTAAAGATGGGCCTCGTAACTTTTTTTTGAAACATGGGCCTCGTATTTGGTCCATTAGATTTTTATTGTTGGGCGGATGTTAAAAAATTGAATTTTGCATCAAAGCGAACCATTTCGTTTGTGTTTTTGTCTTGTGCAAATAATAATTGAAATGGTTATATCAAACAAATAATAAGCTTTTTATGAATTTCAAAGTTTTAACTAATTTTACTCAAAGAGTTGCTTTAATTTTTGGTGTCTGATACAAGAAAGAAAATTTTGATTAAACTTGAAAATCGAAGTAGTTTATACTTTGAGGATACGAGTTATTAAAAGGAAAATTAATAAGTGAATATAAGGTGGAATTGTATGAAGGGTTTAAAGCATGCACTTATAAAGGGGTTTTCAGTTTTGATTTTGAGTTGTTTAAGATGGACGTGAAATGTATATAAATTCTCGTAAGTCATTATTAGATTTATATTGTATAATCACAACCTTTAAACAAACGAAACCTAAACAATAATCAAATTTGAAAAGGTAGGCTTTCCAAATTAATATTCTGAAATTAAAATCTTAAATGATATATCAAATAATTATTAAATAGTGAAATTATGTAATTTAAAATTATTTATTGTAATTTTTTATTACCTAATAATTATTTAATACATCATTTAAAATTTTAATTTTATGATATTAATTTGAGAAGTTTATAATTACTCAATTTAAAAATGGTAAGTGCGCCATCTATTATATTTTAGTGTTAACAAAATTACTATGAAACTTTTTCTTTAGTACGGAGATCTTAAGTTTAAACTCTTACAAAATAATAATATATGCACTAACAATCTCACTAAAAAGAATATGTGCACTGTTGTTTTTCCTTTAAATACAAATGTATTATTAAAGTATATTTAAAAAAAAATATTATTAAAAATACATAATAATACTTCTTAAAAATGACAAAACTTTTATGCATTTTGTGAATGGACATACCTATTCAAGATATTATTTATAAATGAACAAAATTGTTTATGACACTGTTTTATTTAAAATAATAATGACTCATTTTGAACCATTGATTAAATTTAAAATTTGATTCAATGTTCATGAATAAAAAAGTATGTACGAAAAGTTCAATCTCAAATGAAGAGTACATAAACATATATAAATAAAAGCTTTGTTTAGATAATTTACAATCACCTTAGGACTTCACACATCTCTTTTTTTCTCCATCAAATATATAAAAGTTTTTTTAAAAAATATAAAAAATAAAATTTGCATATTTTCTTCATATTTTGTTTATATTAAAATCTCTATTGTTTTATTTTTTTGTAAAAATAGAATATTAAGTCTTATCAGACTTACAAAATTTAAGGGTGTTCACGATTACTTTGCACAATACATACAAATACAAGTAATACTTCATTCTATCGTAGAAACGTATTTTCTTAACCCATGTACATCACTTAATTGGTGGGGACACATAACGTCTTATGAAAATGATATTTGTAATGTTCCTTGAAGCACACGTTTATTTATGCAGATTTACTATAATTCCTTTTCTAACTGCCTATAAGTTCGTATACATTTTTCATGACGTAAAGTTTCCCCCATCAATTATTTATTTTCCCCACTAGTCTTAAGACGTATTTTTTCTAACAAATGGCACCAACTTTATCACTTCAAGGGTTCTAATATAAATTTTGACAAATTATAACGTTTTGATAGTGATAACTTTCGATGTCGATATAAAAAAATAAAAAAAAAGCTACATTTTCTATTAACAAACGTGATTGGTCTATGTTCTTACTATTCCAAAACCTAGTAAATGTGAGAATGAGATATTATCAGAGATAAGAGTGTGGCAAAAGTATGAACAATATGATTGTAACATTTACAATACAATGCTAATATTCTCTCTCTCACTCTTTTTTTGTTTAATCAATATCGCAATAAGTTCACAACCAAAGAAATATAGGGTTCATTGAGAATTAGATGCAACAAGTAGAAAAAATATTGGCTTCTAAATTTTTTCAATATAAAATGATTGATAATAGGTGCGTGGTTGAACAATATCATAGGATTTTTCACATTCTTAATAAGTTCAACCAATATAATATGAAAATGGACAAGTCAAATTTTTTTTTTCTCTCTTATTATCGACAAACTTCCCCTCCACCAAAAAGTCTGCAAAAAAGTATTAAAGATTTTTTTTAAAAAAAAAGGAGAGAGAAAATTAGTCTTAACGACTTTGACCAAAATCTTCATATTAAATAGAAGCTTAGACTTAGTAATCCGGAGGGACAGGTCACAATATCCTGCAAGATTAATATTATAAATGAAAGAAAATAGTTTGAACAATCTCACCCACTTAAAGGTAATAAAAATAAAAAGCTTGATTGTAAAAAAAAAAAAATGATATAAACAAAATAGAGGTACGATAATAAATTTCATGGCTGTGATATTCAAGATCAATATTCTCGAAGATGATATTGTATAATAGATAGATTATGACACAACTAAAGCACGTGTGTAAGAATCAAAGTTTTTTTCGCAACTTATAATTCAGTAGAGGAGAGAAGTATGTTTTACGTGAGAAATTCGTTCACTGCTCCAATAAAAGAAAAGATAATGTATAACTATAACTTACTTCTAGAAAGTTTCTAACTCTTACTGATTTTTATCGTGCACCTGAAGTTAGAAAAAAAAAAAAAAAAACTTGTATTGGATTAGTCTTCTTAATAAGTTTGGCTTTAAACTTGTATTTGAGTTAAACAAATTTGTATTGTCTGAGAGTGATACTTTTGTTGAAAAATGATACATGTAAGATGAAATGTTTAAACTCAATATTAATAAAATTAATGTTTATTTTGTTTATATAATTGAGTTATTGTCTCTCGGCACAATCGCTTAAAACACGGTAAAAAAAAAAGATTACATGACATGGCTAATTTAGAATTAATTCTTAATGATATGTATGAAAACTTTAAAGTATGTGCACAAACGAAAATTACAAAAATATATTTTCTAAAAATTGAAAGAATGTATTTTTTGCTGCATTTAGTTTACAGTTATGTTTGTGATATACGTAATATTTGATATTTTAAGAGTACTTTAAAATAAATAAAGTAAGACATGAGGAATAAAAAAAAATATTTTAAAAAATAATTATAAACTAGTATTAAATATTTTAAGAGTATTTTAAAATAAATAAAGTAAGATACGGGGAATCAAAACAAATGTTTTAAAAAATAATCATAAACTAGCATTGAGTATAGACTCAATGTCGCGATGCTAAAAAAATAACATTGCAGTGCTGAAGTCTTAACACTTAGCGTGTGACTGAAGATTAAAAACTCAGTATTGTGATGCTGGAGAAGCAACATCGCAATGCTGATTATTGAATGTGACTATTAAAAAAGTTATCATGTTTATTCTAACATTTTTAGCTCTTTAAATAGATTTAATGTCTCTTCAAATAACCACTTATTCTCTATAAAATTGCATACACATCTTAAATAAAAAGATACATTCAATTTATTTACTTCTTAATTATTATTTTTCTATAATTTACATACTCCATATTAGAAGAAGTTATTATTTGTCATTCAATTTAAATTATATTTGAATGTACAATCTTATAATTTTCACTTGTTATTAAGTTTTAGAGATTATACTTCTTTTTAAACATTTTTGCATCAAAATTATTATCTTACGAGTATAAATAATTTTAAAAGACAATACCTAACACGTCCTAAATAACTATCTCGAGTTGTATCATTCTTTCATTCAACTACACACAATACACCTATTATAGGAGGTAAAAAATATTTTATAACATTTATTGATGATTTTTTTTTTAAATATTACCACGTATATTTGTTCATTCTAAAGATTAAAATATAATTTAATCAAATTGAAGTTTAAAACTTATGTGATATTAAAATTAAAGGTCTTAAAATCGATAAGGAGGTGAATATCAATTTCTTAGATTTTGTGAATCTATTAGCATTGTGCATAAATTTGCTACTGCATACATGCTGCAACAAAATGGCATAGCAAGAATATTACCATGTATATTTGTTCATTCTAAATATTAAAATATAATTTAAAAATTATAAAATTGAAGTTTAAAACTTATGTGACGCTAAGATTAAATGTCTTGGAATTGATAAGGAGGTGAATATCAATTTCTTAAATTTTGTGAATCTATTATTACTGTGCATAAATTTATTATTGCATATACACCACAATAAAATAGTATAAAAAAAACAAGACACTAATTAAAATGATGAATGCTATATTATATAATTTTAACATTGATAAAGATTTTTTTGATTAAATATCATCTACTACACGTCATGTCCTAAATAAAGAGCCCGACAAAGAAAACAAAAATGACCCTTATGAATTATTATATATATATATATATATATATATCTTAGAGTTTGAGGTTGTGAAGCAATAGTTAAATTCACCGGACCTAAAATAAATTAGGTTAAAGGGACATTGAATGCATACTTTTAGGCCATGCTAAACTCAATAAAGGTTACAGGTTTGTACTAATAAAATCTAACAACTACTGAGTTTAATACTAAGTAGAATTTAGAATTGCCATATTTTATGAAATTATATTTTCTACTATACCAAAAAGTAATGATTCTAACAAGTTTGAAAAATATTTAAAACCAGTATAAAACGTAATGACATATTTGAGCATAGTGAACTTGGAAGGAGCAAAAGAATAAGGATTTAAAAAACCTTTTAGACCGAATTTCATTATTATTTTAGTAGACGGGATTAGAGACTCGCGTTATAAACTAACTATGGTTGAGTCTCATCCCTTCGTCTACAAAGAATGAATAAAAGTCCAAGATACTGCCTTTTAGAAAGAGGCCACTAATGGATTTTATAATGGGTAATAAAATTTGAAAACTAGTTGATTTGCCATCTACCTTGTAAATTGACCTTAAAAAAATTTGATGGAACAATTGAAAAATTCAAACCACAAAATGTTTTACTCAAAAATGAAGGTCTGAATTATTTTGATACATATACACATGTTGCAATAATTATTATTACTAGAGTCTTGATTGCTTTTGTATATAGCCTCCTTCAATGAAGAATTTGATGAAGAAAACAAATATAAACAGAGCATCCGAAAAGGGTTTATTATGTAGGAGAAAAACATAAAACAGAACATAAATTTTTTGACAAAGTAATTGATTCTAATAGTTTTACGATACATGAATGTGACAAATCTATTTATAGTAGATTAATAGAAATAAAGGTGTTATTATTTGTTTATGAAGATGACATGTTTATTATTGATATCGATGGTGAGAGCATTGAACTTAATAAATCATTGTTATCGTCTAACTTTGATACAAAAGATATTTAGGAATTAAGATTATCCAATCATAATATTAACCCAATCATTTTATATAGAGAAAGTATTAAAAAAATCTAATCATTTTGATTGTAAGTATGCGTATTTTATGATTGGTATGACATTTATTGGGCTTGACATTGCTTTTGCTATTGAAAAGCTAAGTGGATATCTTAGTAATCCTAGTGAAATAAATTTGCAAATAATTTATAAAATTTTGAAATATTTGCAAATGATAATCGTCAACGAGTGAGTGCGTACTTACATTTGGTGGTGGTAGAGTTACTTCTTGGGGCTCAAAGAAATAAACTTACATAACAAACATTATTATGGCTGCAGAATTTGTAGCATTTGCTTTGTGCAACAAATAAGTAAAATGATTAAGGAATTTACTTTTAAAATTTTTTATGTAGCCCAAATCAATGCCTCCTATATTTATACAGTTTGAAAGAGAGGTAAATTTGTAAAGGACGTATAGTTATATATATATAATAGAAACTTTAGGTATATTGGTCTAAAATATAGTTACGCGGAAAAATTGTTTATTGATGAAATTAACACAATTGATTTTGTAAGATTATGTTAAAATTTCGCAGATCCCTTAATTAAAGGCCTTGTAACTTGTAAGGGGCATTGTTCTAAAAACGTTAAAGGGAACGGGACTAGTACGTGGGCAAAAGGATTTTTACGATGCGTTTTGGTGAGTTTTACAGAATTGCGAAGATGTTAGAACCTTGAAAACAATTGTTAATTTTTAATAAAAACATTGGTCTGCGCAACAAAATGTGGTCCACTGTATATTCCTCTTCCTATTTTTTGTTAAATATTTTTAAATATTTTGAATATATATTATATATTTATGTGTGTGTTTTAAAGATAATAGTAATATATATATATATATTAATGTATATGCTATATAATTAAATATGAATAGGGAGTGTTTTGTAGTGAGTAAATTGAGAATTAAATTATATATACATATATTAAAAAAAGACGACAAAGTAAAGGATGAGTAGAGTTAAACTAAATCTAATTGAACTAGTGATTTGGGTCTAATATATACACTATTAGACAGCATTTTTCTCCTTCAATCAGCCGTGACAATACAAATAAATTAATTAATTTTGATGTAGAATATAAATAGAGTATTGTTATTATTTTTTTTAATAAAATTACCTATGGGCTTAATGTTTTTAGGCCTAAAAGAAGACAACTCCTAATAACTTAGTCAAATGATTTTTTGTAAGACAGTTCGATTTGAAGATAAATCTATGATAATAATTATTGGGTCAGATCTTGATGGGACTCAATAATATAGAATATGCTTGGATTTAAAGAATCGAATTAGTAATCTTAAGCACCTGCTCGGCATGATAGGTCAGGATATGATCAAAATCACAATTTACGCACTTATCATATTAATTCATTTCAGCGTTGGCGTGAATCAATGGAGAAACCAGGCCGGAACAGACACCGGGTTGGAAGTCTGCCGACCAATAACAATCAATAAAGTCGCAAGAAGACTAATTGTTTGAGAAGACCTCGAACCATAGCCAAATCGAGCAGAAAGAGACTACCAGAGATTGACCCGAGTAGATCAAGCTTAACTTTACACTTAACTAAATTTACTGGCGAAGGTAGGCATACAGAATATGCCAATAATATGATTAACATATATCAAGAATATATCTGATGTTTAGCAGAAGCATGTCAGAATAAGATCAGTAGAAGAATATTTGACATATGACATAAGTATAGCCGAAGTAAAGTCAGAAGGAAATCTATAAAAGGATTGTGAGAATATTGATTGAAAATTATCGGAATATGATTTTGAGATCAAATCAAGTGCGTAGGGTACGTAAGGATCAAAGACGGATGCGAAACGAGGTGAAAAGCGAATAAGGGAGTGATAGGCACTAACGCCGTAGCGCCCAGGCAGGCGCACAAGCGTCACGGCGCTGAACGCGGGAATCTATTTTCCATTTTGAGACTTCCTTATTTAGTCTTCCACTTGTTTCAGGACTCCATAATACGACTCTCACACGTATATAGTAAACTCAAGATGTCCTAAAACCTATATAAAAACTCTCAATTGACTTTGGAAACACTTTGTAAACACATCTTAGTGACCATAGAATATATATTTATGATAGATTGAGAGATCTTTGTGATTAAACATTATTTGTGATTGTTTGTGAGAGAAAATTCCTATAGTGTAAGAGAGCGAATTTTCTCTGTGATCATTCTTGTAAAAGGCGTACTTTATGAGTGCGTTGTGATTTAATACTAAGAGTGAGTGATCTTGATTCGCCGTGGACGTAGGCAAGTTGCCAAACCACGTAAATTTTGTGTGTTCTCCTTATACCATTTCTCTCTTTATTTCCTTAATAACTTGTTATGCATATATTGCTTTGATGATTTTGCTTGTTTGTGTGCTTTCACTTTAACAAGAATATTTGACGTGTGATAGAAGCACAACTTAACGAGGATATCCAAAAAATTCTCTAAAAAGCAGTATTATAAAAAATAGAGAAAGACGCAAAATAAATGGATGATGCCCAAAAAAACAATCAAATTAAATGCAACTGAAGAAAATAAAATTTTTTCTATAATTCTTAAACTTTTTTGCTTACCTTTTTATTAGTTTCCTCCCTCAAAGACCATTTCTAATTTAAGTATCAATGAGTCTTCGCCGAAATCCACCTCGACGAGACTATTACATAAGTCTTACTTGTAATTTATAAGTTCTACGTAGTCGTCGAAAAACAGAAGACCCAAGCTTTCGTAAGCAAGTTCAGCCAAGATGAGGCCCAAATGCAGATTCTCGTTAACAAACAAACAAATTCAAAACTCTTACCTTTTTTTTAGTCTCCTCCCTCAAATATCATTTTTAATTTAAGTATCAATGAGTCTTCGCCGAAACTTACATTAGCGAGATCATTACCTAAGTCTTACTTGTAATTTACAAGTTCTACTGTAACTGACGAAAAAAAGAAGATCCAAGCTTTCTTAAGCAAGCTCAGCCAAGACGAGGCGCAAATATAAATTCTCGCTAACAAACAAATTCAAAATTCGTTAACCTAAAAAATTAATTTTTTTATCAATAGTTATATTTTAATAGATTGATATTTTAATTCGAATCATAAATTCAAATTTATAATTTTTTAAATGAATTAGACAAATTTTATTTTGTTTTATTTGCATCTCATATAAACACGCTCGCATTCATGTAATTCAACACAGTTCGATCCACTTATTATTTGATTAAAAAATTAACTTAAATTAAAAAAATAAAACACTATATATATATTTTTTGTATACACTGTAAATAGCAATTATTTGCTTTTTTTATATCTTATATTTTAGTTGTTATAAAATTAATAAATTATATTTTTCTAATAAAAATTAAATATTACGCAATTTATTAATAAATTTATCTCTTATTTAAATTCATTCAATTTGATAATGTAAACAATAATGAATTATAAACGAGTTGGTGAATCATAATATGTAGATTTACATTTTATTAATTTATTATTTCAATAATTTTTTTTAATTTATATTCATTAAATTAGAATCAAATTCATGTCAAATAAAATAATCACGATTCATATTACTACCCTTACCCTTAATATAAAATTCTCAGAGTGTAAAAATATTTAAAGTGTAGGGGATATATCACCTCCAAATAAATCTTACAGATATCTTTGCCAAGCCCAAAAGGCCAGTGCCCAACAGGGAAAAAAAGGAAGGAAGACGACAGCGTTTGGATTCTAACTGCTAAGGTAGGTAGCCATAACAAGTGCGCCAAAAACATACACGTGCAAATATAAGCGCGGAGCGGATTAAAACCTCGAAAACAACCTTCTATCTCTCTTGCCGTGTCTCTTTGTTTCTCACGAAATGAAGGCGTCATTGAAGGGCAGGTACGAAACAGACAAGAGCGCCGCCGCCGCCACCCTCGCCTTCAACGCCGGCGATGTCAAGCTCCGGGCTTCGTTGACCGATGCCACTGTTGTCAACGGACCCAGCCTGAACGGCTTGGCTCTAGCTGTCGAGAAACCCGGCTTCTTTATTATTGACTACAACGTCCCCAAAAAGGTACCCTTAATTATCAGCTCATAATCCAAAGAGTTTTGGATTCTAAATTAGAGTGCACTTGAAGTGGTTGTTATTTAGGTGTAAATGTTTTGTGCTTGGTTTCTCAATAATGTTAGGATTTCTGGATATAATAAGGCTTCAGGTTATTTAGTTATGTAACTCATTGGTAGTTGAGGGAGTTGCTGCAAATTAAATGAAATTTTGATAGTATGTTGACTGATTTTAGTTGAATGGTTGTTTTTTGGGTCTTGTGGAGCAGGATGTTCGATTTCAGTTTATGAACACAGTTAAGGTTGTGGACAAACCCTTGAACCTTACTTACATTCATAGCAGAGGCGACAACCGAACAATATTAGATGGAACTCTCGCGTTTGATTCAGCTAACAAGGTTTCAGTTAATCACGTGCTTGGTTCGCAGAATTGCAAGTTGAAGTATACTTATGTTCATGGAGGAGTAACAACATTTGAGCAGATCTATGATTTAGCAAAGAATTCTTGGGATTTTGCCGTGTTGCGGAGAGTTTATGATGATGACGTATTTCGGGCTTCTTATCAGACTTCAAGCAAGGTGTTAGGGCTTGAGTGGTCAAGGAATTCAAAGTTGAATGGGAATCTTAAGGTAAATGGATAAGTGCTATTTGCTTGTTTCTCTGATTGTTGGGTGGATCTTTATCTTACATTTTTTTTATAATTGGAAATTGAGTCTTTAAATCAGTAAGTGCATTGACCATAGGTGCTCCTTTCAGTTGATCATGATGTCATACTTTTGCAATCATTAGACAGGCACATTAAGCGTTAGGTCCTCATTTTAGTTCAAGTCTCATTTGTTGACCTTAAATTTAACTGGACATGCACAATATATCTTAGCATCCGATACTGTAGAACCCAATTTTGGTTCCTGGAGCACAGAGTAAAATCTATTTGTGCTTCTAACTGCACCTATCAAATAGTTTTATATCAAAAGTCTGTCTGGTTTTAGTAGCTTTCCCATTATCATGGTAGAATATTACTACCATTGACCATCATCTTAATGCAGAAATGACACTTTGAAAATATTTTCTGCAAGCTTTACTACACATTGTGGGCTTCAACATTGCATGAAAATGATCTGAAGAAAGTGGTTTTCCTTAGCTGTTCTCAATGTGATGGCCTGCAAGACATCAGGAAGAAAAAGATAAGAATAGTCTTTTGCTTTTAATAGTCATTGCCATTTGGAAATTATATGGCATTGAATTGAATTTTGTTTGTTTGTGAAATCCACTGATTAGTTGAGATTGGAAATTGGATGATATTGGCTTCATAAAGCAAATGGAGTCAGTGATACTTGTGATGGAGGCGTCAGTCAGGAATGTTGGTGCAGATGTTTGGAAAGGTAGCTATGTTGGTTTAGGTTGTCAACAATGGGGGCTGTGCTGGCAGTCCTCCTACCAGTGGTTCAGCTGAGTCTGGGGGTAGAAGGAGTTGGCTAAAAGTATTACACCTATTGTTCCACCCATAAATCAAGTAGTAAAATAATAACCTTTCCAATCTTAAAGAACTACATTCATAGTTTCATGTGCCTTTTATTAGTTATGATTTCTGCAGTGCATGTTAGTGTTTGTTTGTACTGAACTTTCAACCATTAGGGTATTTGGTTGGTTGTGCTTCACATCAACTGTTTGGTCCGGTAGTTGATGAGTTGAAAAGTTTTTGATTTTCTTGTTGATTGTTTGTGATAAAATGATTTCTAACTTTGTGATGTATTGTTTCTTCAGATTGTAGCAGCTCTCAATCTGGCAGAGGAATTAAAATTGCCAAAAGTAACTGCTGAGACCACATGGAACTTTGATATGTGACATATTTTTGGTGTTTTATTTATGTCAAGATTTCACACAGTAGGAACAATGGCGTATGATAGGCTGTGTCCTTTATAATTTGAAGCAGACTTTTTGTCCTTGATACCGACTACTGTCTATATTTATTTTTGAGCTGATAATCCTACTAGAGTTGGCTCTAGGGAATCAGTTGTCGTATGGCTAACTTTTAACATTGAATCATGAATGCTCACTGGTATTCCAAAAACTGTATTATTATGTAATTAGTTTGGGATGCAAGATGTTCTAAGATATATCATGCGTGCTTTGCCCGTTTTGCTGAAGAAATCCCAGGATACGAGGGAGCAGTCCAAGAGGAATACTGGGGGCAGGAAAATGAGGTACGTCTTCTTTATGAGGTTGGGCCATCAGTTTGGGATTTTATTAATCTTCTGACTTTAAGCTGATGTTTTCTTTGTGAACTAGTTGGTTTTTTCCCACTCTATACTTGGGCTAGACAACGAGTAATCCACTTTACATAAACTTCTCCCGCTTCGTATCATCTAGCCTTGAACCACTTTCCCGACCCTGGCCCTGGCCAGAGATTAAGATACTACAGGCCATTGCTGTCCGATGATTTAAGTGGACGCGAGCTTTGATGGCCACTTGAATGGATCTGTTAACTGCCTAATCAATAAGGACTTTGACATATATTATTCATTCAAATAATGCTATATTTATATAGTAAGAGATAGAAAATTTATATTTTAATTAATGTATCATCTGTAATTATTATTTGTTGAGTAGTTATTTACTTTTTATTTTTAGTTAATATGATAATTATAAAATACTAGTTAATAATTACACTTCAAATGCTGCTCTAACAGAATTTCTATAGTAACAATCAATTCTGCTGAATTTACGAGTGTACCGGATAGACAATACTAATAATATCTCGTTTATATAGTGGTATAATACAACTAATAAAACACATAAAATATCTACTGTATGTATATTTTAGGACAAATTCATGTGAAGGGTTTTGAACAAATCTTCGTATTTCATAAGATGTTTTGATAAATTTCAATATTTTAAAAAGAGGGATTTTAATGTTATTAAGTTTAGGGGTATGTTTTTAAATAAAATATGTTGTGGAAGTTGTAAATATTTATAAGCGTGTTATAACCAAAGTAATTAATATTTTTTAAAATGTTATTTTAATTTTTTTTAATTTAAATAATTCATTAAATAATTACTGAGTAGTAAAATAGTACAAATTTTAAAATTATTTAGTATGTTATTTTATTATTTAATAATTATTTAACACATAATTTAAAATATTATTTTTAAAAAAAGTGTAACACGATACACTGGTTTGGGTGTGGTCGAGCCATTCAACAAATGTAATTTGCAATTTTGCATCCGTTTCAAAGCAAACATTGCAAAAGAACTCAAACTTGATGCCAAACGTGCTCTAAGGACCATTTGGGATTGCTATTAGAAACAAAAATTTATTTCTATTTTTTATTATTAATACCTTCATCGTTATGATTATATACACTAATATATGTATATGAGATTTAAAATACATATTATGTCAATTTTAATCATATTTATTTTTATAATATTATAATAATAAAATATATCAAACCACATATAAATTGTCTTGAATTTTATGGCACTTTTTAAAAATGGATTAATATTTTTTTATTTTTTAACTTTACTTAATTTTTAAAAATCTCATAACACATAATTAAAATGAAGATTTTCATTATTTTTTTATTTTTAGATTTTACTAGAATTTGAGTGACTGAATGCACGACAGTTTGATCATTTTATTTTTAAATAAAAAAAATTATTACTGCATCCTAACAAAAGATTTTGATATTTTGAAAATATAATTTCTTAAACACAAACAGTAATAAATTTTTTTATACTACGGCAATAATGAATTAGTGCCCCCTATTAAATAGAGCAGCTGATATTGGTTGGCGGGTTCCAAAACCAAAAGCAAAGCATCGGCTTCCCGCAAAAATTCAAAACATTTGCCGCCCAAAACTCACCATCACACTTGACATCAATTATCCAATCTCAACATCTAATACTCAAAATCTCGTCAACTAATAAAAATAATTAAATAATGCCCTAGTTATCTTTCACCTGCCGCATTTGGAAATCACGACGGAGATGGACAGCGTTGACGATTTTGAATCGTTCTCACCAACTGGATCACCTTCCTCTACAGTCCCCGAAAGAGAGCTCAAACGACTGAAGAAGGTGAAACTCTCCTCGAGAATTCTCCCAAATTTGAAACCCTACATACCGGTAAATCAAATATCGAAGATTTCGTGGAATCTAATCTTGAAACCCTTGATATCCGTGCATCAAATATCCAAGATTTGGAGGAATCGAATCTTGAAACCATAGATATAGATAAGTCAAATAGCCAAGATTTGGAGGAACCCGGTCCTGGGTCTGGCTCTGGATTGGAGCGTTTTGGAGATGAAAATGGATTAAATTCTTCTGATGTCGGTGGCTTGGGTATTGAAGGTGTATCCGGCGCTAAGAGGATTTTAGATTTTGATTCCGCGGTTGAGGAACTTGACCAAAGAGGCGAGGATTGTCGCGATGACGTGGAAGTGGAAGCGGAAAATAAACATGAGGATTTGAGAGTGGACGAATCATGGAAGAAACGATGTGCTTATGATTCGTTCGAGGAAAAGAAAGATAAGAAGAGAGTAAGAGTGCCAATGATGATGATAAGCATAAATTACGTCCTTCCAAAACGAAGGACTGACAAGGTAATTATTATTTGTTCCTCCTGAAATTTTTTTTCTTTCTGCTTGCGAGTTTGATGGTTCAAAATTCAATCAAGTCAGGATTAGGAGTAATAGCCAATAAGCATAAACCCAGTAGATGAATAAAATCAGTTCAGACTCAGAGAATTTGGTCGGCAAGTAATAAAATATGTTTAGCATTTGTTGACCCAAACGCAATTATGATTGATCATGTATTGACTATATTTTGCAATTTCGCTATAATAATCCTGTGTTAACATCAGACCAATAAGGGAGGGTCATTCAAAATCTGACCCGAGTTGACTAAAATAAATCTCACTTGAATAAAAAACGCCGACAGAAATAAACTCAAAAAATATGTTTAACATATCAAAAGTGACACTTGATGTAAGGTAAGAACGGGGTCAAAAAATTTGTAAAAATATATTCGGTGTATGTCAGGGAGCTAGTGTGAACATACTTTTAGAAATACGATAAAAAATATTCAGTGTAAGATAGAAATATTGTAAAGAAAAATTCAAAAAAATCATTTAAAAGTTATTAATATAAAAAGAAAAAGAGAGAGGAATGATTAAAAAAATCCTATAAACACAAAAAGAAAAAAATAAAAATAGAGTATTCTCGTCTCTTGAATAATATTTTATTTATTTTTGTCATATTTTTAAAAGAGAAAATTCTTTTTATCTGACTTAAGTATCAGAGCATATTTGTTAGAATTTAGCCCGACAAAATTATTTTTGAATTTGTGTTCGTGTTTTTATTACAGGTTCCGTCCCCTTTCACAGCTTGCGAAAAATAGAAAACTCAAGGTCGTGCTTATCAATCTAGTCCAAACGAGATTTAAATTTAATTCTCTTCAACAAATTTAAGACTCGTCGATCAGAAAAACTATTTTTTCATCAACATTATTATTATTTTTGCTATTGATTAATTGATTTTCCATTTGGCTTTTGGCACGTTGATTTGTGGTTGTTGTAATTTGATACGAAAGAAGATAACAGCTTAAGGAACTCCGGGCCGAGTCTCAGAGACTGTTACGAGGTAGGAATGAAACTCACTTGCATCAATGATTTCAGTTCTTTGAATGGTCTAATTTGCACTTATAATTGCGTATTTCTTCTGGTTAGAAACAAGGGACGCATCATTTAAATCTGCACCTGTTGTTCAAAAGCCCATATCTTCAGTTTTAGAGAAGATAAGGCAAAGAAAGGAGGTTCTGAAAAAGTGAGTGATCAACTTCTCTCTCTCTTTTTGGTAGGTTTACCATTAGAATACGATGTAATTTCGTATCTACTTATTTATAAATTTTTTTTTGGGTGCAGATCTGTTAAACTGAGCAAAACTTCTTTTATTGATGATGAGTTTTTGAACAATGTTGACTTAAAAAGTGCTCCTACCAAGGAGAAAGAAGACAATAAGGCAACAAAAGTGGCAAGCAAGGATGCAGTTCCATGTCCCGCTAATGTGGAAAGTAGTCTCGACGCCTTGTTTGTTGATGAATATAGTAATACTGCAAAAGCCTCAAGTCATGAAATTCTTCTGACCCAGACGGTGAGTGCATATTCCATGGTATTTTCTTGGTTCTTCAAAGATTCAACCTGTCACAGTTGCATGATTTCCATGGTTTGTTTGCACTGCAACTGCAGTGAAGAATTAGTTTTTGATTAGATACTTTGATATAAACTTTTTTTTTTTAAAAGTTTGTACATGATGTTCGGTTAATAATTTGGCTTTTGATGCTAATATAGCATGTAATGTTTGCTTTCATTGAGAAGTTGATTGGCATTTTGGAGGCTGGAAAATGTTGTTTTGATTGTAAATGTGACACCTTAACTATGTTCTATTGTTATATTAATGGCCCCAAGAATCTGTTGTTGATTGAAAGTAGTTTTATAGTGTAATGATTATTGTATTTTGCAATGATGACTCACTTAGGCTGTGGATGAGGAACCCAAGCAAGCATTTAGACCTCCTGTTGATACTCAGGTTGGTTCCATATTTGTTTATTTATTTTTTCATGTCTCATGTTCCACTCTTCCAGTTTATTGTATGTAACTGAGTTGCTTGTCCATTTACATGTTGAAGGACCTCTGTTCTGGTATGCAAAAAAGTGCCTCTCAAGATGCGCTCCCAGATGAGACACCTAACAGCCCTCTTGAAGAAGTTCTAGCACCATCCTTGCTTGCTATGAACTTGAAGCTTGGTTCTGAACCTCCTGATGATGTGTAAATATCCTAGAGATTATATATTTCTTTTCCAATCATGGATAGCAATGCTGATGCTGTTGACCTCACATGGCTTCATAATCTGCTGTGAAGTTACATCCACCTTTGCTAGAATATAACTGCTACTCCCGTTGTTGTGTGGTTTTGCAAATATGACTTCAAGTGTTTCTACAGTTTTATCATCTGCTGTTAACTACCTCTCTTCAATTATATTTTTATAGTTCTTCCTTGAACCATATGCTTCTGTTGCAATTATTCACTCTTAGCCATGGGAATGAGGTCAGGTGCTATCTAGAGCTAGTTTTATTTTTTTAGATATGATAAGGTGTTGTATATGGGATTGAGATACATACAACTTCTCATGTTGATCCGGCAGTTACTAGTAATCGTTTGTATATTTTCTTGGCCTTGGTAAAGGTGAAACCTGTGCTGCTGAACTTTTTAAGTATTTCCACTATCTATGTCTCATAAGTGGGATAATTGACCACTATGTTTTCTGTAGCCTCTCTGATGAAGAAGATAATGACAAGGAGAACATTGATCCCTCTTCACAAAAATCGGCTGACTTGCTTTCATCTCCAAGTGGTGATCCTGTTAAAGCATTTGTTGATGATGAAGCTGAGGAAGAAGATGACAGTGACAATGATCTTCTACAATTTCAAGATAATGAAGAAGATGAGAACATTGAAGATGTTGAGGAACTCAATGATATGATAGCGACCGAATATAAAGAAAAACCAGTTGATACTGAAAAGCGTAATGAACTCCATCAAAAGTGGATTGAACAACAGGATGCTGTTGGAACAGAGAAACTTTTGCAGAGATTTAAATGTGGTTCAAATCAGACAGATAAGAATTTCCATGAGGAAGAAGATGAGGAAAGTGACCAAGACAATGAAGAGTTTGATGGTGAAGCTACTGAAGATTTAGCTCCTACAGATGTTGTGAGAATGAATTGAAGAAGAGTAAAGGAAATGATTCCTCAAATGTTTACCGATAAGGATGATGCATACATATCATCTGATGATGAAGAAACAGAAGAAACTCTAGTTAAGCAGTTCCTCTTTGAGAAATCAGTGAGTATGTAGGAATTCATCAAATATGGTTCTGTAAATATTTTTCATGCCTTACTTGAATGTTCTATTGTCTATTCATTGATTTTAATATCCTGCAATCAATCTGCTAGCAGTAAATGTTTTGTAAGTTTACATTCTCAATTTTCAAAGGGTTCATTTATATGACTAACTGAACATTATGATATGGAACAGGAAGCACGGGCTACATTCTTGTCACCAGCAGAGGATAAAAATTCAAAACAAGTTTTTAGTCTTATAAAGAAGCTGAATATTGTGCCTGACACTAGGAGAAAACCAAAGATGTGCTGCATGGGACTGAATCCACTTACTTTATTTTGTGCAACATTTTTGTTTTCCTAACTTTTATCATTGTTGATCTGCAGCTCTTTCTGATATGCAACTTCTAGGAGGAAATAGGACAGTATCATCAAAGCTAAACTTGTTTGCTGTTGTTGGATGTTGAATTTTCTATTATCTTATCTTGTGATGGAATAAATATATTAAAATCTGATGAAGTCTTTCAAGTAGTGCAATATTCATCTGGTTTGACACTGAGCTTGATCCAAAAACTGCGTAGTTTTCTTCATAAAAGTGATGGTTGATCCTGATCTCCTACTCAGTTCCTGTAAGTGGCATAGGACGAATTTGAGTATGTAATGGAATCAGCCTGTGAATCTACACAAATTATAAGTTGGCATCAAGTTAAATAGCTTGTTGTCAAAGTTGTCCTTTGTTCTCTAATTTCTTAAATATATATAAATCTCTCCAATTCTATCCTTTGTATGGTATAGTCTGCTATCATTGTTTGGGCACATTATCATATTGGAATTTTACCAATTGTGTTAGATCACTGCCATTAGCAAACTTTTACTTTTATGTGAAGCCATTAACTATGATTTTGCCATTCGAAAATTTTTCAGTCATCTTTCCTAGGTCAGGAATCAAACCATTCTCAGCCATCATACCAGAGGTTCAGAAGCATGGTTCTAGTATGGCATGCTCTTTTATCTTTGAACGAGATGACAGCCATGGCAGGAGTGCAATCTCAGGGTCAGAAGGTTCTTCTGATATGGTAGGTTCTATTGAAAAGCACCCAAAGTTGACAAATGTTCTAGTTTCTTTCATTTTATCTGATTTAGAAATTACTACAAGTTATTTATAATTTTCAATGGTAACTTTTATTTGATACTGATAGCCAACTGGACAAAGAAGATTTTGTGTTATTTCAAGATTGGCACAATGTTACCTTTCCAAATATGACAGTTCAAGTGCATGAATTTAGCCCTCATTGTAATAACAACTGTTTCAATTGCCATAGTTTTTTTCTTTTGATTTTTTTATGCTGCAATGTATCCTTGTGCATATAGCAATGCTGATGCTTACCTGGTTCTTGCAGATTCAGAGGGAAAATTGGCCTACAAAATTTGCTTCAACCAGAATTTATAATTCACAAATTAGATCTAGCACTCAAAACACAAAAGCTGCAGCAGAAACACACTCAGGTACTGTCTTATTTGAGATATTAAAGCGTTCTTCACTGCAATCCAGCAGCTGCGCTCAAGATAGAATGGTTAGCCACACCGACTCCTTACTAGCTACATTCAAATTGGAGAAGCCAATAAAGAAAGAGCCTAGTATGTCTACAAGAACTCTTTAGAAGTTCTTGTCTATTAAACCCTTTGATTCATCTGCCTGATCTAGATACATCTTTGGTTAAAGTAACTTATTTGCCAACCTTTACGTGCTGTAGTGATTTAGCGCTGCCTATTTTATTGAGGATGTCCGTACACCCTCCTCGTTACAAATGAATTTCCTTTGTTAGTTTTTATCTGCTTGCAATTGTTTATACTTCAGCATTTCAGAGGCAGCTAAACTCCAGCTACCCTCATCATTGTTTTACCATTTACATCTGCTGTAAGCAAAGTGATACCTGCTGATCTCCGCAGACACATGAATTCGACAATTATTTTGATTTTCCAAAGGGCCAGTGTATTATACTCTTTACACTTGTATATGAATCTCTTATGGCAATAATGACAACTCATTAGCAATTTAGTGTGGTTCACAACTTCTCATCTATAAAAGCCATAGTCAACATCAATTGAAGGGGAATTGGTATTCAAGTTTTGAAGAACCGTCTTTGAGAAAATAACGAGAACAGCTCAGTAGCCGATTAATGATAGGTAATGAGAAAGTGAAACCAACCAGTGCGTTTTGTCATTAGAGGTATATAATCTTAGTAAGTTTTTAGAGGTATAAACCATTAAACGCCAAAATTAGTGCTAGTTTTCTGTGATTTTCACTTTGATGTGCGAAAAGGGTGAAAAATGTTAAGTGTGGTTGTGGAGGCAAAATGGTTGGCTAATCACGTAAAAAAGCATAAAAAGAACATCATACCGTAGAAGATAGAAATGCTAGGAGAAATAATCGTAAAAGACGTCTTTGGATTAAACAATTTAGAAATACATTTACAGATACTATAGTTTAATAATCATTAAGTGAGGTGTTGTGATTATCAATTATTAAATTATTGTACAGATAACATAATACCTTTGATGTATTCTATGCCTTTCCTTATCCTCGAGCATATGTCACCTAATTCTAAATTAAGTTGATTTATTAAGAGAATCTCTAATTTTCATTGTTGCCAAAGTGCTGTTAGGGGAGTGATTGGGTTCTGGTTTCTGAGAATTGATGGCGTGAGGAGAATTCCAATTGTATGTTTTTCTTGACATGTAGAAATCGCCAAGTGTCGTTCCACTATGGGTTTGCTAATCAGCCAGAGATCAACCGACTTTGACTTAATGGTCATATTCCACGTGTCATTTCATTATGGGTTTTGCTAGCAAACCACGGATAAGCCTACCTGATTAAATCTCCTCACCATAATTCTTATTTCTTACCAAAGTACGTGGTTTCACCAGAAAAATCTGAAATTCTTGCCCTAATTCAACGTATAGACCCAAGTCAAAACCAACCAGCCCAGACAGTTATGCCCCTACTTCTCTAAAATCCCACCTTCTGATTCATCAAATCTAACGTAGATTCCAGCTGAAAATTTCCTATCTAGATCCATAATTTTCTAAGATCTGCAAATCACAATGGTGCAACACTGAATCAAAATTCAAGGGTCTTCTTCAAATGGCAAATCCTCATAAAGGCAAGTTCTTTTTGCTCTATTCGCTTTTCATTTTCGCTGCTCCACTTAATAGTGAAATTATCGTCAGCTCAATCCAGCACGAGCACGAGCACGACCACGTTCCTTTTCATGAATCAGACTCTAAAAGTCCAAGTGAAATTAATTTTGGTCAACAAGATTTGCTGTTACATAAACTTGAAGAGTTAGTGAGAAACCTTAGTGAAATAGTCACTAAATTAGAATCTAAGTTATCGGAATCTTCAGAAGTTTCATCTATTGATGAGAAGCAGAGTCGTCAGAGTTTGAAATCAGAAAAAGATGAGATTGATAGAAGAAAGTATGACGATAAAAAATTAATTAAAGAAGTTAAGGAAGAGGTTGGGATTCAAGATGGAGAGAGAGCAAGAGCTGTTTCAGTGACCAAGTACAGTCCATTTTGGTCAGAGAGGTTTCAATTTGTCTCAGCTGTGAAATTGGAATCTGATCCCACGTGTATCAACATCTTGCCTTTTCGTGATTACGAGGGTCATAGTAAATATGTGGCAGTTGGCGATGATAATGGGAGGGTTTTTGTGTTTCTAAGAAATGGGGATCTTTCAGTTGAGTATTATACCCTGTGTGAGTCACCTGTCACGGCCATGGTTTCTTACATGTCGGTTTATAAGAATGAGAGCGTTGTCGTGACGGGGCATGAGAATGGTGTGATCTTGATTCATAGGGTTTATGAGAGGTCAAATGGAGAAGATTGGAGTTCACTTGTAATGGAAAATGTTGGTAAATTTGTGGCAACTGAGAATGGGGAAGAGGGTTTGACTATAACATTATTGGAAGTTCATCATGTTGGGAGGATGAGGTATATATTGTCGGCAGATGTTAGTGGAAAGATTAGGGTTTTTACGGAAAATGGGATGGTTCATGGTTCTGCTATGCTGACTAGTAGGCCACTAGTTTTCTTGAAGCAAAGGCTTTTGTTTCTAACGGAAAGTGGTTCAGGATCCTTGGATTTGAGGACTATGAAAGTCAGGGAATCTGAATGTGAAGGGTTGAATCATTCTCTGGTTAGAAATTATGTTTTTGATGCCACTGAGAGGTCTAAAGCATATGGTTATACTTCAGAGGGGGATTTGATTCATGTATTGCTTTTGGGGGATGTGATGAACTTCAAGTGCAGGGTTAGATCCAAGAGAAAGTTTGACATTAATGAGCCTCTTTCTTTTCAGGCGATTAAGGGGTATTTGCTTCTTGTTAATGAAGAGAAGATTTTTGTGTATAATGTTTCAACTCAGCATTATGTGAGAAGTGGTGGGCCTCGGCTTCTTTTTTCAGCTGGTTTAGATGAGATCAGATCATCATTTCTGAATTATCAAGTGATGGATGTGGATGTGGATGAGGAGAAAAGAAAGATGAGACCCTTGATAGCTAGTGACCGTGAAAAGCTTCTTGTGGTTGGCCTTGGAGGTGGGTATGTGGGAATGTATCGCTCTAAGCTTCCAATTTTTAAAGGAGAGTCCAGTGTGATGTCATGGACAAGTCCTGTGTTCTTCTTCATACTTTTCTTGTTTGGAGCTTGGCACTTTTTTGCTAAGAAGAAAGAAGCACTTACTTCATGGGGACCGGGTGACCCTTTTACCTCGACATCTGCTACAACTGGAGCTCCAATGGGTTCAGCCTCTGGGGACAGGGCTTTTGCAGACCCTTCTTCAAGAAATGCTGACATTATGGACTTGAGAAGTGGCAGTCTGAGGGGGCCATCAAGGAGATATGTCTCTCCCTCACGGTATCCTAGTGGAGCAACCAGTTCCTTCAGGCCAAGTTCGGCTGATGCCAATGCCAGGCCTCCAGTTGATCCAAATTATAGATCAGCTTCTGAGCTAAAGTATAGGGGCTCAACCCTGGAACCTCCAGGCTTCCCTAAAAGAAGAGAGAGTTTATTTGTGAACAATCAAGTTGATGATAGCAATTGACCTATGAAACCAATTGCTTAAACTCTTTTTGGTAAGATTTCTCTAACTTTTACTCTGAGAAGCAAGTTTGTTTAGATGTATCCTTAAAACTGTTTGTTTGGCAATCTGGAGCCCTTTGAACTTGCAATGTTGTAACTTAGCTAAGTTGAGAGAACATAATAAAATTTTTTACTAGTATGTTTGTTGTCTATTGACCACTGACCAACAAAGCAGATAAATCAATTGATGCAGATAAATATGATCAAGCTTTCCCGGATTGTCAAGAGAAAAATGTGACAAAATCCTCTTGGTTGTCTCTATCAAAAATGTAAAGCAATGTCTCACCTTTTTATTGTTTGCCATTGCTGTTTACACCATGGTTTTGAACAATTTTGAGTTATTATGGTTTATGCTTATGCTCATCTCTGGCTGCTGTTACCATAATTCTGCTCAGTGCTCACATTGTGCTCTTTTTTCGTGGTGTTACAATGCTTGAAGCGTAATTAAATTTCTGAATTACATCTGAATTCTTCAGATGGGGAGAGGGGAAATGTAATGGGCAATCGTCACTTCACGGAAATGAAAGCCCGAGCTTCAGATACCAGCTGATCTGAAGCCCCTATCTATCAGCGGACGATTAGGCTTATTTGAAAAAAAAAGGCCTGATTTTGGGCCTAAAATTTGAGCTGCGGCCCATTTGGCATTGCTCTTATATCTCTACCAACGATTGCGTCATTGACAACGGAGCGAGTCGTAACACGTAACAGCAGCCAGCAGGTTGAAGGCATATAGATATAGTTCACCGCGATTGCGTAAACTAATTTCTCGGAAGAAGGATTTTTAAGTGTTGACATTCCTCTTTTAAGTGCTACGTGTCCTTACGTGGCAAAGATTTGTGGCGGCTCCTAACAATGCGTGAGTAGTCAGAGCATTATCCAATTCGAGGAATTTTTTTGCTGCATTTGTGGTCACAGAAATAAAGTAAAGAAAAATATAACACTTGTGAGTATGACTTAACCCACCAAAAAAAAAAAAAGACCACCATTGAACCAATTTACAGAGGTCAACTGTTGCCTCCCATTATCGAATCAACACCAAATTTTCGGTAGCCGTCCCAAGGGCGGGGTGACCCCGCAACACCAAGCAGCTATAAAATAATAATTTCAGTTAATGTTTCTATTTTGCAACGACGCCCTTTTGCTTAAATATATTGCCGTATTTATCTTCAACTAACAACACCCCGTATATTTACACTATTTAAAGTTATAACCGTGACCTAGGACCACTTGGGCAGAGGGCCACCCATGTAAGCATGTAGATTCCTAGACATTCTGTCATTTCTGACTTCTGAACCCATTTAGAATTTGGAAACAGCATTTTTTCAGAATATGTAAAACAATTTTCAGTGACCCAATTAAAAGGACCTCCCCCCGAGATCGACCCTTAACTGGCATTGAAATTTCATTTGTTTAATCTATTTACTTTATTCCTTTATAACAGTCAGTTATAGCAACCAACTTCAACTACCGCAACAATGCAAAAATGCTTGCACTCTTTCCTTCAATGTTTAAAACGCAACGGATAAGTGATAACCACAAAATGAAACGACCAATTCTAGTCCTCGAGCCTCTCATTGTTTACCAAACCAAACTCCACATTTGCCTACATCGCTTTCATTATCCTTCAGATCACTCTCTTTAATTTTTTTTTTATATATAAAAAATTTGTCAATATTCTTAAAACGTTGATTTTGACCGCGCCTATATTGGCTTCAAAGCTTATTATTATGTTTTATTGGAAAATAATGTTCTTGGTTTTGAAGATGAAGTTATCAAAGCCGGAGAGGCAGGGTTTTGTTTTTGGGTTTTGATTCAAAAATTATTTCTCTGTAAATGGCCGAAGAGAATCGGAAAAATCAAGATAATGGAATTCCGTCCGGGTTGAATCGGATCAAAACTCGGGGAAGTAACTCAAAGAATCAAAATCAAGTGAGTTCAAAAACGGACGAATTGACCGAATCAATAAATTATGGCGTTTCAAGGCCTCCTCAGAAGCAAAAGCACAAGACTGTGGCTCAAGGGCATGTAAAATTACCAAATTCTTACAAAGAAGGTTTGATACTTATTTATTTATTTTCCTTTTTGTGTTTGTTTTCTGAGAGATTGATAGAGCATAAAACGAAATACAAGTACTTGAATATTTGGTTGTTCAATTAATAGGCAAAGATATGTTGATACTGGACACTAAAGTTTATAAATATGCACGTGCAATAATTTCAGCTACTAGTTACTCTATCAGGTCCAAATTATTTATGAAGCATTTTGTGAAAAAGCTAAAGTGAGTGATCAGTAAATAGGAAAAATCAAAAGGAAAATTGTGTTTAAATGCACAAGGTCCTCAAATGAAAAGAAATATTGATCTGTTTGTGGTTTTATATATGTACCAGAAGTCCAAAAACCAAAGAAGATAGCTCGGTGGTTCAAATCACATATTTCCAAATTCAGTTATGTTTCTCCAAATATTGAGGTGAGGCTTGGATTATCATCCTGTTGATGGGGTTTATATATTAATTCTACTTGACTTTTTTGGCCTGCATTATTAATAAACTGTGCTTTTTGACAGAATGGTAGCTCAGAATTTAAAGATGTCGACGGAGAAGATCCTATGAGAACTAAGTTACGCCGGGAAGGGAATCGTTTGAATGAAAAGCAATCTTCAGCTGAGCATGTTAGCAGCAGTAAAGTATCAAAATGTTTGAAGAGTTTTTCGCATGAACTAGGGCCGAAGGGTGGCATTCCTTCTGCTTACCCTCGAGCTCACAGCTACAATGATTTGAAGGTCTGTCTCAATTTAACTGAGTAAATGGTTAACATTTTCCTTTTTTTCTTCTTTGTTCATAACAAGGGCAAAAAAAGGAGCTTAGGGGAGTTTTAAATATGATATATTTTGAAGCATCCTCAAGATCTAAACTTAATATTTAGTTACCAAGATCTGATTATGAGTTATTAAATAGTAAAATGAATAAAAATTCGCAATTTGAATTTGAAGAACAGTTCCTAAGGGTCCCAACGAATTCCTAATTGGAATTAGAGAATCTTTTTGAATTGGAATTGATTGTTTTATCATATCATTCGAAAAACAATTAGATGATGACAATAGCATACTCAAGATTTAAAGCTACTATTTGTGCAATGTGCTTTTTAATTTGATGATGTTTGCATCTTTGTTAATTCGATCAATATCACGTGTATGAAAGTTTTATGGGTTGTCTGTAACTTAGAATATTTTTAATACGATAACTTTATTTGAATGCTTCGTTCACTTTCAAATGAAAATTTTCCTTGACATTAAAGATGATAGAGCTTAACGGACTGTTGTTGGACTTCTTTTATATAATTCTGTTCTTCTTATGATTAATAATCAGGAGCTTTTGGATACATTGCATTCAAGATTTGATGCTGCCAAAGAAGTTGTGAACTCGGAGCTTGCTACTTTTACTGGGGATATTGTGAATGTTCTTGAGAAAATGGACTCCTCATTCTCAGAAGGGAAGATGATAGCGGAGGATCTACTCATTCTTTCTCAACAATGTATTAAGATGACATCTTCTCTGTTTCGAGCTAAGTGTGAAACAATTGTCCAGGATTTGAC
The DNA here is from genome assembly GCA_946807835.1 of Ailanthus altissimus. Classification (NCBI taxonomy): domain Eukaryota; kingdom Viridiplantae; phylum Streptophyta; class Magnoliopsida; order Sapindales; family Simaroubaceae; genus Ailanthus; species Ailanthus altissimus. The sequence goes on along the minus strand of OX327691.1, from coordinate 22,939,585 downwards.
TGAGAAAAGGCAACAGTGCCAAGCAGGATTAGTTAAGTGGTTGTTTACACGCATGCTCTTTATATTGACTCGCTGCACTAGACTGTTGCTGTTCCAGAAAGAAAACGAGCCAATTGCTGAGATTTCTTTTCATAAATTTAGGAAATGTTTAGAAAGTGTTCCTGCTGTTGAAACAAGCTGGGTGTCAAATCCTGCCATTAATGAATCTGATACAGATTATGCTTTCTACCAGAAGGGAGATGATAAAATCAAATTGCAAAGACAGAATAATGTATCTTTTGTCTCCAAGATAAGTCATTGCAGCTCTTCAGAGCCAGCTGATCATACTTCCAGAAGGCATTCCACGGTTACTGAACAAAATTTTCCACCACAGAAATCCCAACTTCACTCTCATTCTCAAGAGCAACAGTCACATCTAGTTGATGGCAGATTTCTTGAAGCAAACAATTCTAGTTGTGGTTCACTTCTTGAGCAGGGTCAAAGTTTAGATGGAAGTGACTCAGTTATCTGTAGGATATGTGAGGAAGTTGTTCCTATTTCTCATCTGGAATCTCACTCTTACATATGCGCATATGCTGATAAGTGTGAACTAAATTGTCTAGATATTGATGAACGCCTGTTAAAACTTGCAGAGATATTGGAACAGATTGCAGATTCATGCAATTCAAGTTCTCACCCAACCATTGGCAGCCCTGAAAATTCAAGAATACAAACTATGAACTCTACTATCACATATGATGGTTGTTCTCCCAAAATAAGTGAATGGCGAAATAAAGGCGTTGAAGGAATGTTTGAGGATATACATGAGATGGAGACTGCCTGTATAGATGATTCCCACCTAGGTTCTATAAACTTGAGGGGTCACTTAGGTATGAAGCTGAGCAACCATGGTGCATCATCCTCAACAGGAAGCATGACGTCATTATCCTCTACAAATACCCCTAAAGCAGGCCATTTTGACCCTTTCTGGCTGGAGCGTAACCATCCTTCTGAGCTAGAGGATGTGCAGCAGGTCAGTTTACTATTCTGGAAAATTTGTTCCTTTAGAATCATCTCATTTTTCTGGATGCTGCACTTACATATATTAATTTCCTCTTTGCAACTATTGCTGTACTTTCTAAATGAAGTTATGTGTGACAATGATTTGTTTCCTTTTTCTGGCAGATGTTTGAACTTGCTGACATAGCCCGCTGTGTAGCAGATACAGATCTTTCAAAAGAAGGTTCTGAGTTTTTGCTTGCCTGCATGCATGACCTACAGGATGTTTTACAGCATAGCAAGCTCAAAGCTCTTGTAATAGAAACTTTTGGAAGCCGGATAGAGAAACTTCTACGGTGAGTTTAATATGTTAGAATAATTTTTATATGGGCTGCTACTCTCAGTTCTCCAAACTAATGTCACAGTTTCATATATATGTGCAGGGAAAAATATATACTAGCTTGTGAAGTACTAGATGAGAAAAGCCCAATGAGTTTTAACAAACATAAGGAAAATTCTATACTTATGTTGGACAATGTGTCTCAAAGTAGCAGCGTTTCCACTCCTCTACATTCATCTCATAAGGAGCGGACAAGCATTGATGACTTTGAGATCATCAAACCAATTAGCAGGGGTGCCTTTGGTAAAGTCTTTCTTGCGCGCAAGCGGACAACAAGAGATTTATTTGCAATAAAGGTAAAATTGCATTTTAAAAATTTCTGGCCAAGCAAAATAGATATAATCCGATATGTATTTATTTATTTATTTTTGATATTTTATTAATTTCATGGATTTTCTCAAGTGAAGTTGTAAATTTGTTAATTAGGAAGCAAATAATCGTCATCATGATTAATTATAAATTTGTTGCTCAAGCAGGTGCTCAAGAAACTGGATATGATACGGAAAAACGATATCGAGCGTATATTAGCAGAGCGCAATATACTAATTACAGTTCGAAATCCTTTTGTGGTAATATTCCCGGTTAATGCTTGGGGTTAAAAACTGTTTACTCTTGAAATGAAGCAAAATTTATTTCTTTGCTTTAATGTATTCATGATATTGATTGGCATTTTTAGCTATAGCAAGTGGTAGCTTCCAATTGCTGCAATTTTGTTTTCTATCCTTTTTTTTATCATGACTTGGATCTTAGTGACAGATTTTTGATGGTTAAAAATGCAATATTTGAGCTATATGCTTATGCTTACTGCAGGTTCGGTTTTTTTATTCTTTTACCTGTAGAGATAACCTCTATTTGGTTATGGAATATCTCAATGGAGGTGATCTATACTCCTTGCTCAGAAACGTTGGCTGCCTTGAGGAAGACGTGACTCGTATATACATAGCAGAATTGGTTTGTCAAGGGTTTTGTTGCATCTATATGTATCTCTTTGTTTAGTCTGTTCTGACTGTTCCTTAATTTGGACATTTTTTGTTTCAGGTTCTTGCTTTGGAATACCTCCATTCTCTTGGAATTGTGCATCGTGATCTAAAACCAGACAACATTTTAATTGCACATGATGGCCACATCAAGGTCTGGCACATAAGCTGTATTATTATCCTGATGATATTTAAATTGACAAATAGATAAAACAATATATTTAAGTATGCTGGGCAGCATCCGTATTAATAGTGATTAAATTGTCAGCAAAGTGAAGCTGCAACTGCATTCTAATTTGACAAACTCCATCCACTTGTTAATTTTGTTACAGTATATTTTGTATCCAGAACTTGTAAAATGTATAAATGAGGACAAAGGGTTTTTTAATCTCTTAATCCTTTATGGCCTTCGAAATTGGCTTTTGCAGCTGCAGTCATAGCAATCCTTCCTCATAATTCCTTTCAAATAACTAACAAAAATTTGTTCTTGCAAGTTTTAGTATCATAAGAATAGCTGGCTAAATGTTGATGATATGATATTTCTTTATGTGGGATTCTGGAGGCTAATTTCTTTTTAGGATATTATTTATAAGCCTGCTGGGGGATGTTATAATATATAGCCCCTCTGCCTGATTCACCAGTCTTATTTACATAATGTCCATGCATATTTCCACACTCTGTGGGTTTAAATTCTTCACTTGCGGTAATCTTTTGTTCTGATGGTGATAATATATTAATCATTGCCTTTACTACCAGCTTACAGATTTTGGGCTCTCAAAGATTGGCCTTATAAACAACACAATTGATTTATCAGGACCTGAAACAAATGGAACAATGTCATTAGATGTTCATAATCCAGACAATCAACAAAGAGAGGATAGAAATCAACACTCAGCTGTTGGGACACCTGATTACCTGGCTCCGGAAATTCTTCTGGGAACCGAGCACGGTTTGAATTCAACCTGAGTTCTGGTTTATTTTAAGTTTGCTAGGCAGTTGAATTAGTTCCTTGGTATTCATGCAGGCTATGCTGCGGACTGGTGGTCGGTGGGAATAATCTTATTTGAGCTTATAACTGGAATTCCACCTTTCACTGCTGAACGTCCGGAGGTATCCGTCTTTTCATTTTCATAGTCCATAGTGGTTCTTGAACCAAAGTTTAATCAGTTTAAAATATTGAAATAAGCATGTTTAATAGACTCCACTTCTAGGACTTTTTGTTTCAATAGCATTTATTGATTGCCCTGTGTTATCATATATAAAGCACTTCATAATTTTGGGTTCAACAACACAGCCTTAATCCATTCATGATTGCAGATTGCGATTTCTCTGAACCATTCTTTTCTGGCCGTTATAACAGCATATTATGGATAGTTCCATCCTGAAATCTCTGGGATTTGGTTTACAACATGTAACATGTTTGATGTAATTACCCTCCTTTTGTTTTCTGTGTATGGATTATTAATCAAATTGTTTCCTCAAAGTGAATTTTGCGTAATTGGACAATATTTTGCCATTTAAATAAGTCCAATGTTGATTGATGAGTTACATCTGCAATATATTTTAACATTAATTGATCGAACATAATCTCATCCTCTGTGATGTAATAATTGCTACATATGATATCTTAAGATGACTACAGTCTGGTGAAATCTCATCTCTTCTTCAAGTTAATTTTCTTATGAATTTCTGTGTCTATCATTTCATCATCTGATTACTCATTCCTATGTGAATGATATTCAATGAGGCATAACTTCCTATGGATCGACTTTCCCAGACCAGTTACGCTAATGCTTTTATCATTTCTTCTTGGCTTTGCAGATAATATTTGACAATATTCTTAACAGAAAAATCCCCTGGCCTCATGTTCCTGGTGACATGTCCTTTGAGGCCCAAGATCTCATTAACAGGTTTGTTTCTAGGCATGGAGTCTTATGGATCATGGTTTGTTTTTGTTTGTCTTGTTAAGACTTACCCACATTCTGAGTTTGTCTATCACCATCAATGACATGATAATGAAAGTTTTCTTTGATCTGTCTAATCACCACATGTAGCTGATGAGTATGGAATTTAACAAGAAGCAATTTGGAAATAAATGGAAAATTGTTTGAATCAGTGAAACATGATGTTACAATGCATAAGAACATTGGTTATAAATTATGTAATGTTCTTTTCTATTCCAATTGTTCTTAAAATACACTCTTTAGGGAATCAAAGTCTCAACATGGAAAGAAAGAAAAGGATGTCAGGTATCCAGCGAATATGAGATCACAAACGTTCTGGAATTATGATGTTCAATTTACAAGTGTTCTACTTTGCAATTATATAGTTTTGATGATATTTAAAAAAAAAAATCTAAATCTCTTGGCATTTTTGTGTGGTAGACAAAATGTTTAGCCTTTTACATCTAGTTTTGCACAATGCATTCAGTAGTCTTTAGCTGCATAACTTATTTAGCCCAATTCTTTTCTGGATAGGTTTCTTATTCATGACCCAAACCGGCGCTTAGGAGCTAATGGTGCAGCAGAGGTATTTCACTGTCCAAAACTTCCATTTAAGAAATAGAAAATTATGCCCCTGGGCAATGAAAACTTGAGGTAGACTTGCATTATTTTTGTTTTAGATTGGCTGTTTCTTTTGACTTGTACTACTTTGTAGGTAAAAGCTCATTCTTTTTTCAAAGGAGTTAATTGGGACAGCCTTGCCTTGCAAAAGGTAGTCCACATGCCCTTTTGTTTTTTTTAATAGATTTGTGATATTTAAGTTCAAAAAATTTCTTAAATAAATAGTTGAAATTATGTTGCAGCACATTTTTGTGCCATTATATATTGCTTGACTAGTTCTTCAGTGGAGGTCATATCTGCATCCTTGTCTCAATCGGTGTGTGGGTCTGTGCGCGTCAATACCAATGTGTGTTTAGAAGAGAGGAAATTCTGATGCATCTTTGTTGAAAGACTATAGACCAAGTTGTCTGCTCATGTGGGGATTCTTATCTAATGTAAACTTTCCGCGTTTGGTATGTTTTCAGGCTGCCTTTGTGCCGCAACCTGAAAGTGTGGATGACACAAGCTATTTCTTATCACGCTTTAGTCATATTTCTAGTGGATTGCCGGATGATCAGAACAGCAGCTATTCCGATGCTGACACTCACGACTCATCTTCAAATTCTGGAGTTGAGGTAAATTACTAGTTGAGCTCTTGAAGTGACATGTTAATGATTCTAGATATAAAATCATTTTGCCACATTTAGACACTGTATATCTGATGTTAGGATAGGATGCTGCTTTGAGTAGATTGTTTTGTGTTTTTGAGGTCTTGGATGATATAATATAAGTATTTAAGAAGTCCATATATAAAAAATGCTTGTTTTTTGGAATATAAGACTCTGGGATATATGTGCTTTCTTAGTTAAGGAGCTTATGCATTAACCAGCTAAATTCATCACTTTTGACTGGGCAATCAAAGCAAAGTTTTGCTTATCATAAAATGTTCACTACCACTCTGCAATATTAAAATTATATGGTTTATGTATTCTTGGCTTAACCTTTACTCATCTATACTGATTGAATTGAAAAGCATGTTCACTACCTATGTTTATTTCTAGTTTCATAAGCCATTCTTGAAATCTTATTTTGCAACTTTTCTTGCCTTCTGTTCAGATGGATGAATGTGGAGACCTGGCAGATTTTGGTTCTTCTTCTCTTGACCTGTCACTAATAAATTTCTCTTTCAAGGTAAGCCTACTAATAAATCATAATAGTTTAATAAATAAATACAGTAAATAAATATTTATTCTGTACCTGAGTCTGTAGTGATTTGGTATCCCAAGTACACTTGAATCCCCCCAAAAAAAATAAAAATAAAAATTAAAAGAAAATATACACACTTGAAATTTTGTAAATAGTGATTCTCATGAACATTTTATCCCTGGGTTGGAGTGACTATCACCATTTTTAGCACTAGTGTACAAGCTTCAGCTAAGATGGTTACTTTTTTACGCCAAAACATAAGAATTTTGCAAACAAACAGAAGTTTTGGTTGTCTCTAATAGCTGTAAACTACTATCAAACTCTTTAAATGGCATCGACAATGATGCCAAGCGGTCTGATTTTATGCCGCTCCAAGTTTGGCAATGCTTATGAAACGCTGTGGTCAATACACTCGTAGCATGTTAAGACTTAAGAGAGCCACCAGGAAAAGAAATATCTTGGTTATAATTGAACTTGTTCTGGTTTCACAAACCAAGTTTTTCGTTTCCTTTTTTCGGCAGAATTTATCACAGTTGGCCTCCATCAATCATGAGGTGGTCATACAAAATGCGAAGTATCCTACAAGATACTCTCCGGCTAAAGGTTCAGGGACATAGTAGTACATTGTTTCTTTCTACAGTGCCAAACGTGTTTTTATATTATACAAGTAAAACCATGTTTATATTAGTTCTAGAAATAGAAATTAGAGAGAGAGAGATTACAGAAAGTCTGTGTGTGAGAGAGAGTAGAAATTTGATATTTTATGTTGCTGCTTCTGCAGCCATTTTCTTTATCACTGTAAAGAAATAAAAAATCCTTTCTTTTTTATGAGAAGGGACAAGAACAGAATCTTAATCTTGTAACTATGCTTTTCTTTTTTTGGTCCATAGTATCAATTCGTTATATATGTTGGATAGCCACCGCAAAATCCTCCGTCTTCTTCATATCAAGGCTCTGAAAAAATGAGGCTGCAATCGATGCAAGTGGGCGTAAATTCATGGAATTTCTTTCAATTAATAGCTTTCTCTTGCTGGCTGCGGTCCTGCTGCATTAAAACTTCCATGAATTTTATTTGTCGCGGGATATTAGTTTTAGTATTAATGTCTTTTTAGTAATTAGCTTTTGCTTATTAAGTGTTTTTAGCGTTTACTTTAATAAATTTTAAATGCAAGTGGAAGTTTGATCACAAACAATTAAGAATAAGAACAAGATTAATAAATATAATTACACAATTAATTTATGTGTTTTACGGTAGATAATAGGATTTTAATTTTTTTTATTGAGTTCATAAAAAATAAGATTACAAATTTTTTTTTTGAAAAACTATCAATAAATACAATAATAAAGAGTTCTCAAAATGATCTATTAGTACTTTTTTCGTTCACTTAGAATTTAAATACTATTTATAGCACTCTTTTATACATTTAGCGTTCAAAGCTATTTATTTTTTATTTTTTTCTCTTAAAGTCTCTTTAAATACTTAATAAATTATAAAAGATTATAAGAGTTTATATAGTGTTTATAAAGTCTTTAAAAATTTTAAATTTAGTTTGAATAAGAATCTATATGTGTGGGAGTCCAAAACTCACAAAAAAAATCAATTTGAGTTAAAAATAAATTTTTTCAAATAGGCAACACTGTAACATTTTGTAATCAACGTTAGGACAATAAATGCGACTTTAGGCCAACGCCGTGACGTTCTAAAGCTAATATTGGAGTGTTGGGTCGTTTAAAATTTTTGCTGAAGCGTTCTGTTATTCAACGTTGGGGCATCCAGACCTGAAACATCCCCACTTGTGTTTTCATACCCCTCTTCACTTTCGGTTATTTGATTTGTTCCTTTTTCGTACGTATTTTGTGTATTTGACTTCGTGATGACTCTTCATTAGTTTTCAACTTAAAATTATGCTCAGACAAATTTTTGAATTACCAATTCTAATAAATCATTCCATAATTCAAAATCTCTCTACAAAAGGTATTTTAAAATCCATCCACACCTTATACTATATTACTTAGAGTTAATTATAGTTAAATCTTTGTCTAGACTTAATTCATTTTGGGCTCATGACTTTGGTCTCTAAAGGTATGAATGCTTCTTGCCTTGGGTAGTCTTACCACGCATTCCCTTTCGATCTTTATCACCACAATAAGCAAATCTTTGATGCTATCTTGTGATCTGCATTCACTCAACAGCCTATGTTGAGCCACCTATAGCTATCCCATTAAGTATATATAGCCCCTTATACTTTTCACTGTTCATTATCATCATAGATCCTTTTATTACCCTAAGTATTCTTTTCTCTGCTACTAATGAATACCCCTCTTTATCTAGCTTTCATAGGGGTATTAAGTTCCTTCTAACTTTAGAAACATGCCTTACACGAAGTAAATCCTTAATCTTTCCATCATGCATCTTTATCCTTATGACTTCGCAAATCATATCATTTTCTATTAATATTTTACCCCTCATAAGTATGTAATTGGTGAACAACGATCTATCAAAATACATATAAACACTACAACTATAATCTAATATCAATTCTCCAATGTACTTTCCATCAGAGGCTTTAATGTTTTTACAACTTTCTAATCTTTTTCATGACAGACTATTGCAGCATTTTCATTCCTTTTTTTTTAAAATTTTGGACAATCTTTTATCAAGTGCCATTTTTTCTTGCAAAGATAACACTTCTTAGATCTCCCATTTGATTAATTATTCTTTCTATCTGTTTTTTTTTGCAACCAAACCTATTACACTACTAAATTATAATTTCTTCCCAATTCTTTTAAGTTCAATGAGGTTTTAACATTATTTATTGTTAAAGTATTCCTACTATACATGAGCATATCCATAAAGTGCTCATAACTTGAAGGCAATGAGCATAATAGGATTATGGCCTTATCTTCATTCTCGATTTTAATGTCTATTGTCTCAAGATCTATAATGATCTTATTGAAGGCATCATTGTGGTCTCTTATTGAAGTTTCTTTAGCTATAGACAGCTAATATAACTTCTTTTTCTGCGTATTGACGATTTGTCAAGGATTTCGTCATATAGAGGGTGTCAAGTTTCTTTTATAGGCTAATTGTTGTCTTCTTTTCAACCATCTTCCTTAATACTTCACCACTCAACGATAAAACTATGGTACTGTGAGTTTTCTTCTAAATAGTTTCTTTATTTAACTTGTCAGGCTTCGTAGGTTTCTTATTTCTATTGGTAGTTACTTGGGTCTCCTCCAAAACTGAGTCTAACCATTGACTCACCAATAGAGTCATAACATTTATCTTTTATAGATTGAAATCATTCTACCCATTGAACTTTTCTATCTCATGCTCTTGACTTGTCATGATTATACCACTTAGGTACATCTTATAACCCTTGGCTTTGATACTAGTTTGTTGTAGGATACTAACCTTAACACTAATCTCTCTTAGCGATTAACCTTTGCACTAACTCCAATTTGATGGAATTTTCTTGGCGTGTACTCCAATAAACCCTAAATGCGTGCAAATGTTTCAATCATAAACAATCAAAAATAAGAATAAGAATAAGAACAAGAACAAGAACAATATTAATAAGAACAATCACATAATCAATTTTAGTGGTTTGGCAACAAACGCCTACGTCCATGGTGGATTACGAGATTCTAACCTTTTTTATTAAGCTCACAAATAACAAGATTATTAAAGAATATAACAATAAAGAGTTCTAAAAATATATATCTATTAGTGCTTCTTTTGTTTATTCAGAACTCAAGTACTACTAATGACACTCTCTTGCATAGTAAACACTCAAGATTTTTTAGCTCTTTATTTATTTTTTGGAATCTCTTTTAATACATAATAAATTTTAAAATGTTATAAAGATTTATATAGTACTTATAAAGTTCATAAAAACTCTAAATATTATTAGAATTAGATATGTGTGGGAGTCTAAAACCCATTTAAAGAAGTCAATTCAAGTTAAAAATGAATTTTTTCGAACAAGTAACGCTGCAGCGTCTTACAATCAATGCTGAGGCGATAAATGTGACTTCAGGCCAATGTTGCGTGCTTTAGGGGCAACGGCATGGTGTTTTAAGGCCAACACTAGGACGTTGGGTCTTTTATAATTTTTGTTAGAACGTTCTATTATTTAACGTTGGGGCGTTCAGACTTGAAACGTCTTTACTTATATTTTCACACTTTCTTTGCTTTCGGCTCTTGTTTTTCTTCTGTCTTATACGTCATTCTTGTATTTGACTTTGTGACGACTCCTCGTTCATTTTTAACTCAAAATCATACTTAAATATAATTTTAAATTATTAATTTTAATACTATTAAATTAATATAATCTCCTGCTGCAATTATTGGCCTTGTACCTCTACTCGCACAGCCCCTAGGCGCCACAAGCACAAGTCGGGGGGGTACATGCGGCCAAAAGAAATACTGTAAACGCCCTTTTATTTTTGTTAACAAACTAGTCATAAACTAAATAATTGTAATAGGCAAATGAATGAAAATTAAAAAATTAATATATATATATATATATATATATATCATCATCATCATATTTTCTAAATGCATTGCCTACTCTTCTCATAACTCCTCAAATCTCAACGTCACAAACAACTTGTAGTAACTATGTTCAATCTGCCCTGGCATAGCTTGCCTCTCAAATCCACTATATCGATAATCTTTTTTTGGTTTCCGTCATATTTTTTAAAGCATCGATATATGTTGAGAATTGACATGAATTGTCAGAAAAATTGGAACAAATCTGAACATGAAAAGTGAATAATTAATAAAATTAGTAGTTTATTCACGATGAGAGTTTAGAGCATCATTCTCCCCATTCATCACGCACACCAATTCTTATTCATAAAAAACGACGCCGTAGTTAATATTATATTGTTGGGGGTGGTGCATTTCTTTTCATCCAACAACATTATTGGTTATGTGAACTGTGATCTATCAATTATAAACGAGGGATAAAGATTGAGTTTGTCGGAGACACAACTCAACTTCAATGTATTTGATTTATCTCGAGGTTGAAGAAAAAAATTGCCCAGTTACACTTATCGCGTAGCTTAAAAAAGCGTTAAATAAACAAGGGTATTTGGGCATTTGCTTGGTGCAAAGACGATGAGCCTTTCCAAGAAGTTGTTTTTCTAAATTTAGTAAATGGACGTATCGAGAAATTATATGGAATTAAACGTCCATTTAATTTACTAAATTAAATGGACGTTTCGGCTGCTTATAGACCCACGTCGCAAGTCTCCCAAGATATTTGGTAATCTGTCGTATAGAATAATATGCACATATTAAGTTTATATTTTAAGTTATATTTTAAATAATAATATATTAAGTAATTATTGAAGATAATTTTAAAATTTAAAATTTATATTATTTTATTATTTAATAATTATTTAACATGTTATTACTTAGATATAATTTAAAATATATAACATTATTTTTTTATAAATAGCTCATAATTTTAAATAAATATTCTTTTTTAACAACAAATAAATTACTTAATATTTATTAATTAAAAAATAAATAATTAAATAATTATGCCCTTAATTTCTTTACCAAACATTTAAATCATTCTCTTTTTAAAAATTAAAATTTTTAAAGATTTTATGTGTTTATTTTGTAAATATATGAATATCAAAGTGTAATGTAATAAAATAAAAAAAAATAAAGCGAATTGAAAAGTAATAAGGTGAATTGAAAAAAAAATCTAAAATATGAACTATTTTGTAAATCCTATTTTGTGGACCGCAAAAAGTATATGTGAAAAAGGGAATGGGATCCGCGATTCCCCATTGTTTTTATATATCTTTTAATTTTTTAGTTTTCCTTTTATTTATTTTTTAATTAATTGAATTGAATTTTTATTTTCTTTTTTAATTATAAATAAATATTTTATAATTTATAATTTAAATAAATAATAATTTATTAATTATTTTAAATAAAATATTATTAAATAATTAAAAAATATTTATTTATTTAATAATTAAAAAAATAATATTTCGCTTAGGGTGTGTAGTGTGCAATGTGGATAAATGTGTGCATGTGTGGGCTGCATAACATGCATCGCACGAGAAACATGCCCAATAGGCATTATTTATTAAATATTGGGTGCGTTCTGCCCACACTACATGCCATGCAGCTTATGCATGCACGGTATGTATGCACTAGGGGTGGGCACGGTCTGATTTTTTGCGAAATCGAACCAAACCGGTCCGGTTCGATTTTTTGAAAAAATAAAATCGAAATCAATTTTTTTAATTAAAAAAATCAAACCGGACTGAATCGATTTTTTTCGGTCCGGTTCGGTTCTGTTTTTCTGGTTTTTTTAATTTTTTTTTAAATTATGAGTTTTTTTCATTTTCTGTCTGGTTTTTTTTTTATTTTTTTGGATTAAAAAAACCGAACCGAATAGGTCGGTTTTTCTCCAAAAAAAAATCGAACCGAATCGAACCAAACCAAACCGACCGGTTCGGTTCAATTTTTCGATTCCTGATTTTTTTTGCCCACCCTTAGTATGCACATTGTACACTACACACCCGCACGAAATATATTTACTTAATTATTAAACCAATAAAATTATATTTTATTATTTAAAAATATTTTATTTAAGATATTTAATAAATCATTTAATTAGTTGTTATTATTTAAATTTTTAAATGAAATATTTATTCTATAATTAAAATAATTAATTCAATTCATTACAAAAATAAAATAAAAACAAAAAAATACTAAAATAAAAACAAAAAAATACTAAAATAAAAAAACAATGGGGGATGCCATACCTTTTGCGACCCCGCAAAATGGTTCGTTTTTCTGATTTTTCTTCGATGCACCTTATTATTCTACGATTTATCTTTTTTTTATTTACTTTATTTTCTCTCATTTTATCACATTATATTTTGATGATTATATATTTATAAAAAATTTAAAATTTTTAATTCTTGAAGAGAGAATAGTTCAAATGTTTGGTAGAGAAACTAAGCATATAATTGTCTAATTATTGATTTCTTAACTAATTAAAATTAAACAATTTATTTATTGTTAAAAATAATGTTACTTAAAAATATGAGTCATTTATAAAAAATTCTCAAGATATTTTGACCAACTATCAAGGCTACTTTTTTTTTTTTTGGAAAGGGGAATTTGAAATTGAAATGTCTATCATGGAAGTAAAACTATACCATCAAATCAAGAAAAATTTAAATTTAAAATCTCTACCAAAATAATAAAAATATATCTCCAACCCTTTCTCTTCAACTGATAACAGTCCAGTAGTGAGGCAGATGAGTTTTATTAATCCAATTTGATCTTTTTTTCATTTTTCCGTTACAATTACATCGAGCCCAAAGAACGAAACGGCTCCAGTTGGAAGAATAAATTGACGGCCGGTCCAGTTAAACCGAGGTGTTATTACGAAGTTAATTCGAGTGAAATCATATTATTACAAGTTGAGCTTATACGTCCAAAAATAAACGGTGAATTTTTTCTGCTCGAACCACACCAATTTGGAGTTGAGGTACCAGTTACCATTACCGGGGTGACTGGGCGAGCTTAGCAAATTACAAGCCTAAAGCCTGAAAGGCATATCCATACGCCAAGAAAAAAAAAAAACACTCAAATCTGAAGTACAACACTCAGTAAAACTGATAATCTCACATGCATCTCGCTGTCAGGTTTGGGTATGCAAAATTGTAATTACAAGAATTATCTTCACAAAATTGGAAACATGACAAAAGGCTTAATGAACAATTTGGTTTCTATGCATGATTAAGTGAAGAATAATATATCTCAATTTCTAGAACAGTTTGTCTTCAGTAACAGAGATCAGACAGGAATTGGCAATCCCTTCTTAGCCATACTATCTAATATGTCGTTGAGAGCTTGACACAGTCCAGCAATCTGCAAAATCAAGGGAACAAACTATAAGCCAGTGAAAGTTAAAAGTATCACATGTATATAGTTCAAATCACAAAATCTATGAAATGGTCTGTGCATGTTATCAGGCAGAAAGTCACCTGTTGATCCCATTGTTGCAGCTCTTCAGTATCATCCTCAAAATGTATGACAGCTTCGACCTAATACATTAATTAATTCAGATGTTATTCATTATGCACTATATAATTCGTCCAATTAAATAAATATAACTCGTTAAAACACTGGAAACAATTTGGGTTCTAACACATTATTTTGGAGCTTAAATGAAATGTAATGAGCAAGTTAGGTTTTAACATTAAGGATGCCAACATAATTTGGATACAATATCAAATGACCAACTCTCCAAATGCCCTAGCAGATAGCGGCGACAAATTTCAATCACATACAAGCAAATGAAGGTCCCGATTCACTTTTACTGTGGATCCTTTTATATTGGGAAGAATATTGTGAGCTAACATGTCATACCTGATCAATCGATCCCCTCATTCTGTCCTCATAAATCATTCTTGATGCTATCTTCTCAGCCTGTGGAGAAGAATTGATGACATATTATGCTGTTTGAGAAAATGCACACAACGCTACAAAGGTGTAGGGCAGGAGAAACAAAAGAAGAAAAATAAAAGACAGAAAGTACAGTTTCCAAAGACAAAGGAAGCAAAGCAGAAAAGAAAAAACCATTATCAAAGTAAACGAGGGTCAACACCAGCAGAACATGCACATTAACTCTAAATCTGCCCATTAGAAAAGAACACAGAGCTCAAAATCAGTAAATTTGACTGGGATGGAAGCAAGGATGAGCATGGCAAAACCGTCCCTGTTCCATTCCCTTGCAATTGCTACAGCTGCCAAGCAGTAAAGCATGTTGGGAATATAAAATATCAATCAGTCTAAACATCCATGCACCTTCTTGAGAACTTATGAGGATTACAGAACATGATTGAGAAACAGTCTTATCAGAACAAGGTGACTATTAGCAGAATAGACAGATGAAAAACTTGAGAAATCAATATGAGACTATACCTTATGAGGAGGAATACCCAGCAAAGTGCCCAACTCATCAAAACTTATGTTAGTGTAAAGTTTGCTTGCACTCAAAAGATTATGCTCAATCATGGCACGATCCAGAACAGTAAAATTATCGGGCAGAAGCGCTTTCTACAATCATAAATGAAAGGTTAGACACATCACCTGTGGCTTACAACAAGAAAGTAAATACAGTAGATATGACATTTTAAAGTAGCAAAATGTTTATAACCTGATGAGGTTTTAGCTCTTCAGCAAATGCATCAATTTCAGGTTTTCTCAAAATTCTCTCCAAATATACCTGGTAATTCCATATGATGACTTCAGCTACAATATGGGCAAAGACACTTCAAAAAGGTATAGGCTCATGAGGAACAAATTGATGGAATTCATGAGCAAACATGCAGCAATAGAAAGAGAGAACCTTTTGCAATATTGGATAGATTTTCAATTTTGAGCATCGTTCATCCTGAATTACATCCCAATGCATCAGCATTATTTGAATTAAACAATGCAAATCAAATTCTTGAAAGTGTCTTATATCACAAGAATGTTTACTTTATATAAAGTGGCAAGAACACGAGAACGTTGAGGACCTGCAGCAGCCAAAATTGTACATGTAACAGCAGCAGAAAGAGCTTGCTCCAGTGCTTCCTCATTGATTGTCCTATACAATATCATTCTTCTTATCTAAGTCTCAACCATAAACAGTTATGCTCACATGGAGGAAAGACAAGTGTATATCAAGTGTGTGACAAGTAAATCAATGATAAAAAATAATCACAACTTCTAGTTGCCTCTCAAACCTACAGAGTCACAAAGCGGCCAAAAAGATATTCATATTTATCTGATAATTCTAGGAAATTTAGCCAACCCTTAACAAGTAAAGATAGAATTAAGAGAATAAATTATGAATTGTCATTTCTTTCTCAGAATAGGATCCCAGAAGTCAAATCAGTTCAAGAAAGTTCAGAGAAAGGTTGAAACAGTCATGGCATGCGATGCATGCCACCCATCAATAAATTTCAAAAACTAACCATCACTGCAAAAAAGAAATTGAACTGATGTCAAGATTTACAAGCACACATACTCATCTCCTATTTGCCGCTTCTCAATTTGAGATATGTTATAGTATCGTAGTGCTGCTTCCAAAAACTTTCTTTTCAAATCCAAAATTCTGGCATAACATACCTAATTGCCAGAAAATGATAGACCAAACAGAATTAAGAAAACACTAAAGCTTCTGCAGAAACAATCATCTGTATTCTCAAGCAAATGTCAAACCTTGTACTGTAGATTCAATACTTCATGCTGACTGTTGCTAACCAAGAATGAAGCTTTATTAATAAAAGCTTCTGCATTAATGGCATCATCATCCTGCAAAATATATAGTTGCAATTGGAGAAAAATCTAAGACCCATCATTTTTAAATGAAACCTCTGATCCTTGAATTAGTTAAAACCAGACACAGAGCATATGCCCATGAGTAGGAAAAGAAAGATGCAGGATTGTTGGTCAGGCGTACAGATTCCAGTCTACTCCAAAATGAATTATTTCCACTGAACATTAAGGTTCATGCTAGGTGCAAATAAACAGACACCTAAGAATAAGTACCAACCATCTATGCAAATTTGTTTGTATGATTGCTATTACTTTACATAGATGCCACAACAACAATCTTTTACACCTCCTACACTACAGAAGATAGGGCAACACGCTTGAGAACACAACACAGAGAGAGAGGAATTTGGGAGACAACAGAGCCTTATCATTTGACAGTACCATTAACAACAGAGCCGTATCATTTGACAGTATGATGCCCGCCACAAGACTTATAATGAGATGAAATCTTTTCGGAATCAAACTACTGTTGCACTGTAAATTCAATACCTCAAGGTATAGGCGAGCAATTTGGACACATTTTGACAACCTGAACGTATCATCAATAACCCTGGTGGACGTATTACAAAAGAATACATCAACGATTCCAGCAAGAATACCTGATTTCATAGACAAAACAAAAAAGGATCTAATCCTCATACCTCATTCCAGAGTCTAAATCAATTCCACTGAGCATTTGAGCTGCTTTTGACCATTTTTTCTCAGACTCGTATAGATCGGCAAGTTTCTCCCTGATAATTAACACCTGAATTCATACATAGAAGCAAACTTCAAGTATTGAGGATTTAAAATAAAATTATACTAGTAATAATAATATCTTATGTTGCATCCTGGGTGAGACAAAAATTAACAATAAATTCTATAACTAACTATTCAAACCGAAATATTATTATTTATAATGCGGCATCCAACAAGTAAAGAGTACACAGCAACTGCTTTGAACAAAAATATAGTGCTAAATGAACCTGTTCTTCGAATGAGACAACACGAGGTTGAATCTGAGCGAGGGTATAATTGGCAATCTCCTTTTGCGTCTCCGGCTCTAATCTCCCTAGCTCTTGCGCGAAAGTCTGCAACAGCTGTCGCGAAACAACCAATGGTACATCATCCGACAGCACTGCAAAAATAAATAAATAAAATAAAACACATTTATAATTAAATCAACAGCGTCGAACAAAAAAAAAAATCCCCGTCCAGAATTAATGAATTTAAAAAACCCTAGGTCAAAATTTAAAAAACAGAGAGGGAGAGAGTTACTGTGATCGATTAATTTCTTGGCTTGAATGATGTCGTTTGATGAGATAACAGTAGAGAGAATGTGCTTGTACTGTTCGATTTTTTGTCTCTGGTCCGTAATAGCAGAGGCGCTCGCTAATGCACTTTCCATGGTTGTGGTATTTAGTCTCTCTCGCTTAGTCTCTATTGACTTATATGTAATTCAATTTGTTTTTCCTCTTCTTGTTAATCAAAACTCTAAGCCGTAGTTTCTCGGGAGAAGCAGTTACCTCCTCCGCTGCTCACAACCACCTCACCTCACCTCACTGAGAATCAACCTTTCCCGAGTAGTAATCCCGAATGGTCGTCTCGAGTATTTTATGTGACAAGGACCGGAAGCACTCTCCTTCAAATTGGATGACATGTCGTCTTGTTTCTTTGACGACGTGTCATCACTTTAACGGAAAATACTAAAAGAGCCCGTTTCTTTCACGTTTTTATATGTGACCTTAATTGTGACTTGTTAAGACACAATTACCCTTGTCTGTACATCATTAGTTTATATCACTTGTCATAACTTGTAATATGTGATATAACAAAATAAATTTTAATAAAAGTATTAAAGCCCACAAGTGATAATTAAAATAATTCAATGTTTAGTTTGGTGTGAGTATAGTTTAAACTCAATGTGCGAACATAATCTTAATTCATCATAACAACATGTATCAATTAAAGAAAAGAAAGGATCTTATTTTAGAAAGAAAATGTAGAATTCGCGCGAAATTATCACATTTGCTAATGGCGTTTTAGTCTTTTACAGCTTGAAATAAGTCACTTTTCAAATTATCAGATTTGGGCTTAATTTTTCATTGGACAGATGACAGATCTGATTCTAATAAATTTCAACAAATTACAAGCCACGGCCAGCACTTTGATCTGCTTTGATTGCAGCTCTATCCCTTCGGTCGTTGATTCTAAGTTTGGAGCTGGGTCTCGCGTTTCTTAGGTTATTTTTTTTGCTCTTCGCATTAAATCTATCATTTTCATTTCCTTCTGTTTGGGCATTGATTGTTGGCTTAAAATATTTGAATTAGGGTTTGAAGTTGGGTTTATTATTTGCTTGATAGTGGATCAGTTTGTGTTCTTTTTTTCTTTGTTTGATCGCGGAGAATTTTCTTTGATTTATTTGTTTTGTGCTTGGTCTGGGAATAATTTATTTGATTTGATAATTATGCTGTTAATGTTTCCTTTTATAGATATTGATAATTCTTCAATGTCTACCACCTTAATTATTTGTAGAGAGAATCAGAATCCCACTAGGCAAGAGGATCTGATGCAAACTACTAAACAAATTACACCCATAAAAGGTGGTCGGCAGAAATAGATTGACAGATTATATATATATATATATATGAAAATAAAACTTATATGTTGGTATCATTTCGGATATATATATATATATATATATATATCATTATTATTTAATTTGTCACTATTTCTGTAACAACCAATATAAACTGGAATAAAGAGCTGTGATCACTTGCATTCCAATCCAAATGAACACTGATAGATTTAAAATAGGTCATGTGATTTGGATAAACATTAATCAGGTCAGAATGACCTGATTTATTTAGCTATCAATTTTGACCCAATAATAAAGCTTCTTCATTCCTTTCCCAATTCCAGTGAAGAAAAGTAAGATGATCCTAGTTATTTCATAGATCTGATATCTTGGATTATTGGTGTTGATTTTATGGATGTCTTAGCTTGATTCTTATAGTGTACACTAATGATCATGATTTTTTGTTTGTAGGATTAAGAGCTATGAACTGGATTCAACGCAAGATCTATCTATACAATGTCACATTTGGACTCTACATGTTGGATTGGTGGGAGCGTTATCTTTTCAGTATCCTCTTTCATGTTCTTTTGCAATGGTTCTTGTAAAATGTTCTGTTGGGAAAGAAAAAAAAGAACATAGAATTGCATATTTTATGATATTGTACTTGTAAGTTCCTAAATTTTGGCAGATATTTTGGTGATTGTGTTGATGTGGTTCATCTTTTATAATGGGTCACGATATGTAACCGACTTCTGCAAAAGGTATTCTCAACAAGTTTGTCCCTGCTTACATTTTATAGAAGTTTTATTTTTCGTCTCAGAATTTCATTTATGTGGCATTGCAGTTGTGAGGATTAACGATTATTCTTCGTAGCTGTAATGTGTATTAACTCCCCCATCATATTCTGCATAGCAATGGTTACTTTGTGTCTCAGACTCATCATGAAAGCATGATAGGGACCAAATTCGTCTGTGCTTCTGTTGATGTACTTTAGCCTCATATTTGCACAAGTGAAGCCAATGTCAACTTGGAAGGAAATCTTCCTTGGAATGCTAATGTTTTCATGCTAATATTATTTGTAGCCATAATACATCCTTAATATTCTATATATGCTTACAGTTCGGCCATGATTTATTTGAAAAATATGAGTAATGGTTTTTATACATTTGGGTGTTCCATGGTATAAAATGAACAGTCATTTTATAGTGATTATGCTGCTATTTTTGAAAAAATTCAGAAAAAAATCAAGCATCTCTCTCTTATATTTGAACTTGTGGACCAACAAGTTCATTGTTTGGTAATTGAACTACAGTCTGTTGTTTGTCATGGTACACGTGTGTGCGAAATATTGTCAAACATTATTTGAATGGGGCACCTATAATACAATATCATGATGCTTCTTAATGTTCCTATAGCAGTGCCGCTGTTATTTCTTGTCTGTTATTATTGATGCCAAATTAACTTCTGTATCTCATTTATTTTTTAATTTTATTTTAGGTATTTTACATTGAGCTCGGTTACATCAACCTGAATGATCAAGATTGAGCTGGTTTGAAAACGCTGTATATTATATATTTTGTGGGGAGCCTCACTTTGATTTGGATTGAATTACTCATTTCCATGTTTGTAAAAGCAATTATATATTGAATTACTCTGATGAGGATTTTATAATCACTTTTTATTTTAATGCTATTGTAGCAATTTCTGAATTTCGTCCACTGATAGAAGGTGATTCCATGAATGGGAGGAAATTGATGAAGAACAGTGGCAGAAGAAGAAGAAGACTGAATAGCTTTAACAACCTTGTTTACTGGTATTGTATTGGTTAAACACTTTCAAGTTAAACTCGTTGAGGTGGCAATTGAACTCAAAGAAAGGTCAAGGACTGTTCCTCAACAGTTAAAACTTTGCACTGAATAAGTGTTGGGTTAAATTTGAGCGCCATCGGCCATTCTGTTGTTTAGGATATGGGTACCTTGTAAGTTCTTAGAAGAGACAACAAAAAGGGTCGACTGGAAACTTGATTATTAATTTGATCTCAGTTATTTTAAAGGTCCAGCTTATATAATGTGTTTATTATATTTATCTGCAACAGTAATCATATTTTCGAGATCATGTAAATGAAACAGAAAATAGTAGTTGAGGTGATTTAGTGATTAAAATTTTTTTATACTCGCATCAAATTTGATGGATAATTTAAATTTAAATTATAATCATCACACTCACTAAACTTGGTGAATAATTTAAACTGAAATTTTTTTCATCTCACACGAAAAAAATAAAATAAAATGGGGTTAGGTTGTAATTAACGTATTTGGACAAGTTAAAATTAAGGACCGTGTATGTGTATGGAACAAGGATTGGAAGTCAACTTTTTTTTCCACAGGTGAGTGTGAGATTTTGTTGAAGGCAATTATCCAGTCCATTCTGGTTTATGCTATGAATCTCTTTCATCTACTTAGATCTCTTCGTAATAAACTTCGTCGTTTTAGTGCTTAATTTTGATGGGTAGGGGATGATAAAAATAAGAAAATTAATTAAAATGGAAAACTCTATACCTCAGCAAAAAAGATGGAGGTCTTGTGTTCGAGATCTATTCACTTTCAACAAAGTTATGTTAGCTAAATAAGGTTGGCAGATTATTCAGCACTAGGAATATTTGATGGCTCGTGTGGTCAAGAACCTATATTTTGCTAACTTTTTCTTTTTTGGCAGGCGAAAATCGAAATAGACATCCTACGCTTCTTTCGTATGGAGGAGTATCTCATGGGGCCGAAAACTTGTAGTTGTAAGCCCCCGTTGGAGGGTGGGCAATGGTACCAACAACTCGATATACCATGATCACTGGCTTCTGCGGCCATATTCTTTCAAGCTCTCAATTCACATTTCCTGTCAGAGCATATTACTGTAACGGGCTTAAAAACAGTTTTGGGAGCTTGGAATCATTCTCTAATTCGTGCATAACTTCATCGTTAAACAGAAACATATCGTGCAAGCTTCATCGTTAAACAGCAACATATTCTAAGCATACCTCTTACATCACGTGGCAACAACACTCGGAATTCATTGATTTGGAACTATGATCAACATGGAAGATACTCGGTGAAGTCCGAATACAAGCTTGAGAAAAATTTTAGGGGTCATGCTAGTTGTTCCAGTCGAACGACGATTTAAAATTGGTGGAGCAAACTATGGAAGCTCTTATTGCTGTCGAAGATCAAGATTTTTGCCCGGAAAGCGCCGCATGATTGGCTCTCCACGGCAACAAACTTGAGGATACATTATATGCCTGTAGAGGATACTTGTCCTGTTTATGGTAGAAGCGGCGAGACCACGGTGCACGCCCTTTGGTTCTGCTCTGTACCAGAGTTAGTTCAAGAATACTACAGCTTCATGAAGGACATTTCATGCACTCCCCAAACATCAGTACAAGAACTTTTTCTTACTTGCATTTCTTAACTTTCTATTGTAGATTTAGAGCTGTTGTTGGTTGTGCTCTGGGGTGTCTATTATTCTAAGAACCAAATACTTAACAAAATGCAGACAATCGATGCTGATACAATCTTTGCTTGGTCACAGGAATATCTTGCCGAGTTTAAATAGAACCAGATGGAACCACGTCCCTCTTCTGCAACGGTTGTTTCATGGCGCGCGTTGGTGGCAAGTTTCTTTAAATTCAATTTTGACGTTGCCTTCGACAATCATGAACACAGGTCTGGCATTGGCTTTGTTGTAGAGATAGTGTTGGCTTGGTTGTTTTTTCTGGAGTCAGAAAACTCCCATACTTGTTATCTGTTTACATTGTAAAGGCACTAGCAATTCAAAGGGACTTAACGTAGGTAGTGGCCTGCGGCTATACTAATATTGAGATTGAATCAGACTCAACTTCATTGTTAATGATAATCTATCAAATGTAAGCTCTTCTCGGAGTCTCATACTTAATTGGTGTAAATATTAATTATGCCTGCAGTTTCATATTTAATTATGCAAGAGACCATACTTAATTAGTGTAAATATTAAAAATATTATCATTGTCATTTTAGGCTTAAAATATATATATTTTTTAAATTGTCTTCAAGCCTAAATAGCCTAAATCCAAAACCATAAACTCCCCTAAGTCTCTAAAAAAAAAAAAAAAACCTGACCCAAGCCTATTAATCAATCCAAGAATTGAAATCAAGCCAAAACTAAAATAAAAAATTGCTTACCCTAGTTGGCTATAGTGGGAGGGAGAGACAAGTGTCACGTTCTCACGTTAAATAAAAATTATATGAATTTTATATATGAGCGAATGATTAATATTATTTAATAGGTTAGGTTTTTATGCTAATAGCAACGCCCCTGTCCTTGACAAGCAGTCTCAGAATAAACTCAAATCCTAAGTCATATATAAGCCTCTAAAATTATTTTTATGGAGATTGTTATATGGGATGTAAGTTCTTCAATAATAGTGGAGATGGACATTACGAGTTAAATGTGTTAGAACTTGTGTTCATGTGTCATCCAATTTATAAGAATATTTAATTTTGCAATATTTATGCAATGTATATTTTACTAAATCACTAATTACATTAATTAAATAGTATAATGTTTGTAACGCTACAGACATTGTATAATCTGAATGAGTTCAGATATGATATAAAAGAGTTTATATCAGCGTTAAGAGTTAAAATCGCTGAGAATTATAAATACTAAAGAGTTAGCAAGTTATATTAATTAACGAAATCTAGATAGTTAGAACATTGTCTATAGCAGGACAAAGATTTGAGAGTACACTAGTAACACACATAGTTGTAAATATTTATAAATAAGTGCTAAGAAATGTTATTATGTAAGTCTATTTTAAAAAATAATATTCCTGATCTAATTCACCGATACGGATCTATTGGTGGAACCCTTTTCACATAGATCAGTGCACGACTATATTTGGATGGTTTAAATTGTTATTCTTAGCTAACCATGAGCTTAACGGAAGCTCGTATAGTATACGAGTATTCAGTGAGGACTGAATATTGAACGACTCAATGAGGACCCCAACAGACATTCCATGAAGCCGTCAATAGTAGGTTCTCTTGAATTGAGTAGTATGCACGATCCTTTTACCTGAGTATCGCGGTGGGCTTGTGAGTGATCCATCATGCTTTGGTTATACGTATGTTAAAGACCTTTCATAGTCTAACCGTTACGTGTTGCTAAGTATGGTCTAATGCTCATAGAGCTTGGTGTGCATAGATATAGGATCCGTCAGCTCGCATGGGTAAGTTGTATATCCAAATGCTCCGATACTATATTTCACAAAGACTTATGGCTATAAGCAATAAACCTAAGAAAATAGTTTTTCACATAGTTAAACAATATCGCAAAAGTGTTTGTGTATATTATTTATCGAAATACGTGTCTAGAGATAAGTTCACGGATGAGTGCGTAGGGATTTGACGGTATTGATCTATATCCCTGCTCTTTCAGGATATAAATGGCGAAAATATACGTATGTGCTATAATCTCAACTTGTATGGTTTACTGCATTAATTTATAATATTCATGACGTATGCATGACGCGCCAATCATGGACTCACAGAACAGTTCCGTCTAATAAATCGGCGTAGACCAAAGGAGTCCTATAATACGAAGTATACTCGTTATGCACTGGGGCAGCATACCGAATTAAATAGTTTAATCCAATAAATTCCAGTAGACCAGACATTTGCTTCAGTATCTCTCAGGATATGCACATGTTCAAGACTTAAGTGTTAAGTATATCAATTAGTTAACAATAATTATTGACCAATAGAATGATGACATGTGGCACATTACAGGTCAATTATTATTTAATTTTAAAATTATCAAAATGACCTTACTTGTTAGATAAGTAAAATTATTTTTTTATTCATAAAATTATTTTTTGAATCAAATAATGATAATATTTGATATTATTATTATAATAATTTATTTAATGCATGTTTTATATTTTAATTTAATTAAAATAATAAATAAATAAATATATTAGATGGCTATAATTTATGGGACCGAAAATTACAAAACAAAAAATTGTTTCTTCTATTTGATTTGTTTTGTCTCAACCAAAACACATTATTTGAATCACATCTCTTTTACATTCTTTAATTTGATTAAAGAATTGCAAAAGTAAGGGGATGAGTATCAGATGTGGTGGGACCAAATAATTTGACTAACAATTGAATTAAAATTATTTTAATTTAATTGTATCCTTATACTTGATTCAGCCACCTCACCGGCTTTCAAAAAGGACATGTTTTGTTTTCTTTGAATTGTTTATTGAAAACAAATAAAAAATCAAAGGAAAATGGGTGTAATAAGTGTTGTTATATTTTGCGAGTCATTTGTTGTTTGTTAGGGAAATAATTGAAACAAATAAAAGAGCAAAAGTTGCTAATCTTGGTTGTGTGATTCGATCACTAAGAGATAAATAAGAGAAGTGCTTCTTTAAGTGTTTTGAAAAAACAAATACTTCATTTTTTTCTTTTTAACAATCGACCATAAAATGTACGAAGGTTAAAATAGTTTTGTGTTTTAAATGTTAAAACAAAGTAAAAACATTGATAATTTTATAGTTAAGATTTAGCTTAAGGTGTTAAGTAATTAATTTAATGAACTAAATTAGGATTTAAGGTGTTAAACCTTTGTTGAAACAAGTTGCTATTATAATCTATCTAAACTCATCGTATTAGGTATTAGAATTATAAACGAGTGTATTTCAAGGCGAGAACTTCGATAAAATAAATAAAAAATTTGTTAAGGTGATTGCTCAAAACTTGCTCTTTCATTTATGTGATAACATAAAAAAATTATTGTATTTATTAATTTAAAAACTTAGATTTTCAAACCTCTGCTGTGCATAAAATTTATATGATGTATGATTATGTATTGATGAACACATTACTTATATTTATGCACTATAGATTAATCATCCTTTTTAAAAGTGAGCATTGAAAATTATGTGTCTCGATCATTAATAGAAATTAATAAAAATTATCATGTAAATAGTGGGTCTTTATATTTTTGAAGAGATGAGTAATACTGATTAAGTTAGCCTATGAGTTTGAGTCAGATCATGATGAGGATGTCATGTGATTAAATGGGAGATAATATCACGTCTCATATTAAATAAAAATTAGGTGAATCTCAAATGTATATAAACGGTTAAATAATATTATTTAATAGATTAATCTTTTAAATTGATGATAATCATTAGTCTCGTGACACGAAATTGGACTTTAAGGTTAGGTAAAAATAATTGATTAAATTATAATTTTTTTATATTATTAAAATTTTGTATTTATATTAGTTTCTTATAATATGTAAAGCTATCAAATTATATCAAGTCTTTATTTATTTATTTATTAATAACTAATATGTAATTGATACTTAGACATAATATAATATATTATATGTTAGTTTGTATTTTTTTTGTATTAAATTATGAAATTATCCTTCTACCGTCAAAAATAAACTGTCATAAATTAATAAACTAAAATAAAATCGAAAATTTTAAAATAATAAAAATAAAATAAAATATTAAACCAAATTTAAAGAATAAAATTATCCTTAACCTATAAAATAATATCATATAATCTGATTTAAGTCGCATGGAACGAATAATAATTTGTATGGTGGGCTCTCGTCGGTCCATACAAACACAATGATACCAAAAAAAGAGTGTGATAAGCAAAACTTTTTCTAATTACGATTCTCTTTTAATGTAAGTTTTATTTAAATTTTTAAATTTTTTAATATGTATTTTATATTAAATATAAGTGATCACTATTTATTTTTTATTATTTTTACTTTCAATAATGATCAAATTCCCTTTTCAAAAAAAATATATATATCAATTTGCACCACTCGCACGCTAATAAAAAATTAAATAAAAGCTTAACTTATTAGCCAATCTGCATCCATCTCATTTATCATTACGCTTCCTACAATTAGCAATTTCATTTCTCCTCTCAAAACTCGATCGTCTCAGCCGGGGTGATATATTTTGTTCTGTATGCAACAAACTGGAACACAGCTCGTAAGAATATATTGAGATCGTTGTAACACAACACCAACTGCACAAGGATAACCGCACCGAAATGGATAATGTCGGTAAAGTCTCTGCAATCCCTTTCCTCTCTCTTTTGGCGTTCGCTAACATTGCGTTATTGGCGGTTTTCTCTGAATTTTATCGATAGTTTGTGCTCCTTTTGGCTGCGGAGAAAATTATCAGAAAATGGAAGAATTTTGCAACTGTTGGTTCAAAAATTTCCTGTTACGTGATTCCAAGAAGATTTTCCTGACCACCAAACGGATTTATTTGTTTTGCTTTCTTTTTTTTCCTTTTTAAATATTGTTCAACTTTTATTTCTAAGTATGGGATCTAAGTGAACTATGGAGTTGATTTAGTTAATAAAGAGGTTCGAATCCAGTGTTATAGGTTGAATTTAATTGAGTAGTAGGTTATTTTTGTGTTTAAGCATGGTTCCATTTCAGTTTTAGCAAGTAACTGATAAGTTTTGGTATGAATTTTCTACAAAAGAGGTATTAGTATAACTATGATTCAAACTCTAGAATTAGGTACAAAGATAAGTTTACAAGATCTTCAAATTGAGTGTAAATAATTTTGTTTTTGTTTTTTTTTTTGTCCTCATTCTTTGAATTCAACATCAGTTTATCTTATTCCCGTCGATGAAAACATGTTGATGTATTTAATTTTTTTTGTTTTTTCTATTAAATGTCAAATTTCTTGGCAGAGAATCCTCAGGGCACTGTTGTGCCACCAGTGGAAGGTGTTGCTGGGGGAGGGACGGCTTATGGATGGAATGATGGAGGTTTTCAAGCTTCAGTTCCGCTCAAAGGCTCTATCGATCCCTCAGAAATTCCAACAGCAGATTTGGTGCATGTGTGGTGCATGCCAAGCACTGCAAATGTTGGACCACAGGAAATGCCTAGACATTTGGAGCCTGTAAGCATTTAATATATATGATTCTGATTATTGTGATATGCTTGCAACTTAGTTTATGCATTGATATGGTCACATACTTGGCACCATAATCTAACGTCTTTTGTTTTGAAGATAAATATTCTGGCAGCTAGAAATGAGAGGGAAAGTGTTCAGATTGCTCTACGTCCAAAAGTTTCTTGGAGCAGTTCTGGTTGTGCTGGGGTTGTGCAGATTCAGTGTAGTGACTTATGCTCCACATCTGGTGATAGGTTAGTTCCTTGAAAATATATTCTTCTTGCTACAGCTTGATGAATTACCCTTCTTGTTCATAGTTTGCTAATATTAGCTCTGGGCAGGTTGGTTGTTGGCCAATCTTTGACATTGCGGCGTGTTGTACCTATATTAGGTGTCCCTGATGCCCTTGTACCCTTTGATCTTCCAGCTAGTCAAATAAACTTACTTCCTGGGTAGTTTCCAGTTTATTGATTTAAAAGTGCTTATTACATTATGATATGAAGAACCTGGATAACTTCTATTACCTGAATTTGAGGTGGCAAATTGTTGGTTTCCTCCACCTGCAGGGAAACAACTGCAGTTTGGGTTTCCATAGATGTCCCAAGTGCTCAACCCCCGGGTCTATATGAAGGAGAGATCATTATTACTTCTAAGGCAGATTCAGGGTAAAATTCTATGTTATTTCACTTTCAGTAACTTAATTTTGTGTGTACAGCATGTACTCAAGAACTGTCAATGTCAAAAGTCTTTGTTGCTGTGCATTCAGTATTCTCAATTATAATTCTTGTTATTTATACCTGCATCAAAAGAATTCATTCTGAATATTACAGATCTTCATCTCAATCCTTGGGCAAAGTTGAGAAGCATCAGCTATTTATGGAGCTTAGGAACTGTCTTGACATTGTGGAGCCCGTTGATGGAAAACCTTTTGATGAAGTGGTGAATTCCTGAATCTATTACTTTTTCTTAATTTCTTTTTTTTTCCCATGGTATTGAACTTATTACAGGGTCTTCATATGAACCATTATTTTTTAGGTAGAAAGAGCGAAGTCTGCTACTACGACTTTAAGAAGAGTTATTTTTTCTCCAATATTTTCTGAGTTCTTTTCAGATAATGGGCCAATCGATATGATGGATGAAGATGCTATATCAAATCTTTCAGTTCGTGTGAAGTTAAGTTTGACAATTTGGGACTTCATCCTTCCTGCGACTCCATCACTACCTGCTGTATTTGGTGTATCCTGCATCTTTGCTGATTACTATCTTCAACTTTTTTTTCTACACCCCACCCTGTCCACAAACACAAAATAATGTTGTATAATTGCCTTTTTATTTGTGAAAATTGGTGATATCTATAGATGGAAGTTGCCAGTTTACTGTTGATATATGTTGTAAAGAATGTGTCAAATTTGAATTTTTAAAGTCTGAAGGGGGAAAGAGAAGAGAGAAGGAGGGGGGCTGTGGTTGGGGGCATTCTGGCAATCAAAACAGAAGGGAAAGGTGCAGCATTCAGTAGCTAACTGAAATAAGATATAAAGATTGCTGATAAGTTTTACATTAAAGTCCAAGCATATTACAGTACAATTTGGCGAAAAGTATGTCTGAAAATAAGTAATTACATCAATAGGAATATAAAAAGAATTACATTGTAAGCTTGCTGCTGTGCAGCGGAGGCTGTACTTGAAGCACGGTCTATTCAAACATTGTCTTTTAACCTGGCTGAGTAAAAATTATCTTTTGCAATGTCTTATGCTGTTACCTTTTAGCCTGTCTCTAAGCTGATATGTTACTGGTACTTTTTCCTGTAAACAGAAGATATGTCTGCTTCTTAACTATATATTAGATATCTGATACTGTAATTGAGGATCGTTTTGGTCTTCAACATGGGAGTGATGAGTGGTATGCGGCGTTGGACCAGCATTTCAAGTGGCTTCTTCAGTATAGAATCAGCCCATATTTTTGCAGATGGGGTGAAAGCATGCGCGTTTTGACATACACATGCCCTTGGCCTGGTAATCTAGTCAAGAAATTTAAAAGTCATGCATTCTTATAAATCTACTTCTATATTATTAGTTGATTGCTTGTTCTTCCTTGTCTTGGCGTGTATGCTCTTCATTGCCTGTTGCAGCTGATCATCCAAAATCAGATGAATACTTCTCAGACTCACGACTAGCGGCTTATGCTGTACCTTATCGTCCCCCAGTCACGAGGTATCCAGTCAGCTGTCCATTCTCGCTGCTGTGAGGTATATCAACTAGTAAAACTGATGAACTTCATCCAATTTGTGGATGTGCAACAGTAATGATGGAGCAAAGGATTATTTGCAGAAGGAAGTAGAGATCTTGAGGACAAAAGCTCACTGGAAGAAAGCCTATTTTTACCTATGGGATGAGGTATGACCGTCATTATGATTGGCAGGAATTATGAGCTTTGTAATTCATGTCAATAGGACTTAGTATCGGAGGGGGTGGAGATGATAACTTATCTTTATCTGGTTTTCTTTCCTTTTTGTCTTGTAGATAATTTCTCATATTGTTCTAGTACTGCAGCTTGTGCCTTCAGTTTCTTAACTTTTTTCCTGTTAAACTGATGTCAGTGTGTATTACTGCAATTGTCTTACTGCTGTATAAATTAATGTGCATGCTTTTTTTTGGCAGCCACTGAACATGAAACACTACAGTTCTGTTCGTAATATGGCCAGTGACATTCATGCTTATGCTCCCGATGCTCGTGTTTTAACCACTTACTATTGTGGTATGACGTTATCACCTTATCTTACTAGCACACTTTCTTGTTTACATGTTTCCATTTTACACTTCATTTGAGTGATTTATCATCTTTGCCTCTTCTGTTGTTGCTCGGGTAATTGTCTTGTAGTATACTATGGGCCTAGACGATGAAGTTAATTATTTGAATCTTTGAATGGCCAAAATTTGAAATTTATATGCTTTTATTCAATAAATCAATTGCTTCACAATCTTAATCTTATAATGTTTGTGGGACCTTATATTTGGTATAACTTTTCCCTTTTAAGATCCCGCAGAACCCAAGTTCATTTGACTTATAACGTTTGTGGGATGGGTTATGGATTCTCTTTTGTAGATAATCAACTAGTATATATGATACAACCGAAAAGGTAGAGTTCAGTTGGAATGATTTCACTTAAATATCTCTGTTTTATGTTTACGATGTGTTCATGTCTCCCCATTGTTCATGCATCATTTTAGCAGGCATAGAATGGATTAAAGTTTGGTACAAGAGGTTTAAGTCTTTGTCTCTTTTGCTTGTTTATTGTGTAGATCAGTCGACCCCAAGAATAAAATTTTCATATTTTGGATATATGGTGCTATTTTATCCAGCTGAAGAAGTTTCAATAATTCTACGTTGTTGCATAAAGTTTCATGATTGTTAGCAAGTTATGCCTTTCTGTTTACGCTTTATATCTTTTTGGATGACTATTGAATGGTTTCCTGTTACTGTGCTCTGCTGTTATTCTGTATGTGGTTGACAAATTAAGCTATTACTTGATTCCTGAATGTTTTAACATGGTTTCATCTTTAATGTAGGGCCAAGTGATGCACCTCTTGCACCTACTCCTTTTGAATCTTTTGTAAAGGTTCCAAAGTTTCTACGTCCTCATACTCAAATTTACTGCACAAGGTTTTGCTTCTTGATTAATCATCTAACTGTAACTTAAGGTTGATTGTGGTGAGAGAATATTTCCCTGAAAAAGATGTATGTCTCACCATCATCTCTGGTTAAGTACACTTTATGTTGTACATTGATACTGTTTCTTTTAGTCGTATGGGGTTGTTTAAATTAAGTGGCCGCAGATCTTTATTAAGTAACTGAGATTTAAGTTCAAAGCATCTTAAAGGGTGTCATCTTATTTGCAGTGAGTGGGTGCTTGGAAACCGAGAGGATTTGGTAAAGGATATTCTCACGGAATTGCAGCCCGAGAATGGTGAGGTAATCTTTGTTGAGAGCTTTCAGCTATTGCTTTTGAAAATTTGATATTTGGAATTGACTATCTACCATGTGGACTTTGGTGCTTTTGGTGGTTTTGGACTTTCAGATCTATGGCTCAAATGCTAATATGCTCCTTTTTCTCACCATGTGCCTCAAAACTTTTCTCATATCTGCTTTGTTATTCTTCATAATGCTGTCTTTGCAAGATTATAATTTTCCATGTTTGAGATTCAAAAGTACTTTATTTTACAGAACTAATTATTGAAGTATACAGATATTGTTGACTTGACAAGTTTGTAGCTGACCAGCTTATAGATAATTCTGTTTTCTGGAAATTTTTAGTAATACATTGGTAATTGTGATAACAAACTGTGGTATATTAGTTTTAGAAGAACTGTGGGCCTTGTAAATGACATGGCAACCAGATCTTATGGCTCATTCACCTATTTTAGAGTTTTCGTTAAATAATTGTGTCAGTAGTCCCCATTTGAGTTGCATGCCACAAAGCTAACTGGTATGATAACTGGGTAACTGCAGTCTATTCAGCACTCTATTTGCTGCTTTGCAAAGTTGGTAACATGGGGATGAGTTGAGACTACTGAAGATATGCCTGCAGACAAGTTGATAAAATATATAGGAATTTGAACCATTGACATCAATTCAAGTTTTCCAAGCTAAATTCCATCCTTAAATAATATTAGTAAGAACTAGCAGTTAACAGAATTGTTTTTCGCTACTTATACAGGAAAGTTAAAAGTCTTGTGGTTTTTCAAACAAGCTATGTCTCAGTTAGTATGCTGAGCATATCCCAAGGTACCTCAAGATAAGAGGTTCAGGGAACGAGCCAGCTGAGGTAGGGTAGGGTTTACTTTTGTGCCAAGTTGTAATGGTTTGATGTTCTCATGTGGAGAATTAAAGGGCTCTTGATTATTCAAATGTTTGTGAATAATAATCTGCAAGTAACATTTGACCCTGAGAATATTTACAGTTTCACTTTCACAGAAATAATGGTTTCAATTCTTAAGCAGTTAAATGATTTGAGACAATGAAACTTGAACATTAGCAACAGCATATGCTCAAGGTAAATTGCAGAAACTAGCTCCTATACTAAATGCATAGCTATGCCATGTCTGAATTCAGAGGTCACATGTTTGAACCTCTAGAATTGATGCCAATTGATGGAAAATCTTATAGACTGTTGCTTGCAAACAGGGGTTTGCCTTTAGCTTTTGGCCTTTTGACTTTTATTAATATATTATGGTGTAAATTGAGTTAGAGTGTTTTGTGTAATGTTAACAGTGGCTGCTTTGTTAGTGAATATTTGTTTTCTTGGTGGGGGTAATAAAGGATGGCATGATTGATAAATGTTTTGTAAGCATTGACACTTGTTGTTATTGAATATTAAAAGGGCTTGGAACTTTTATGGCTACGATTTTTAGTTGCAAATAAAGCATATGGCACATTAGATTTGTTTCAATATTCCATCATGTAATGGCTATAGCACATTGGTGCATTGTGACACTTGCTCTCAACTGGAGAACTGCATGTCTGGATTTACTATAAAGTTTCATGAGGACTGTCAAAACTATGCTGATGAGAATTGATTTCTTTGTTTATAAAGGAATGGTGGACATACGTGTGCATGGGACCTTCTGATCCTCATCCAAATTGGCATCTTGGGATGCGAGGTACACAGCATCGTGCTGTGATGTGGCGTGTATGGAAAGAAGGTGGAACAGGGTTCTTATACTGGGGTGCCAACTGTTATGAGAAGGCAACAGTTCCTAGTGCTGAGGTATTTGCATGGCCTGAGTACTTGATTGACGCTATCCAAATTTGCCTTTTCTGTTTCTTGTTTGTTCGATAAAATGATCCTGAATATATGATGCTCACCTGCGAGCAGATAAGATTTAGGCAGGGCCTCCCCCCTGGTGATGGGGTTCTATTCTACCCTGGCGAAGTTTTCTCATCTTCACATCAACCCGTTGCTTCATTAAGACTAGAGCGCATTCTCAGTGGTTTGCAGGTGAGTGGGTTTATTATGATTTCTATGCTCAGCCTTGTCTTTCATTTAACCTTTATTCAGGATGGTGCTTCTTAGTGGCTTAAAGCACTAGTTCTAAACTAAAAATTGCTTTATTTAAGTTGCCCTTTTACCCTATTTTGTTTGTCTTCCTAATAAAAAGATTCAGTTTGCTATTTCAATTGATTATGGAAATCGCATGCTAATCTGTAAGATTTTGCAAAATAGTATAATTATTTCATAATCACAATGGTTGCTCTTTTTTTTTCATTCCAAGTTTGATTTCCTCAGCACATCCCCTTGATGTGGGTTTCACGTCTTAATTCTTTTTTATTTCGTTTGGATGCTGTATCAGGACATTGAGTATCTGAACCTCTATGCTTCAAGGTATGGTAGAGATGAAGGGCTTGCTCTGTTGGAGAAGACAGGCATGTATCTGGGTCCTGAGCGCTACACTGTTGAGCATATGCCCATTGATGTTATGCGGGGTGAGATATTCAATGCTTGCCGACCTTGAATGCCCATTGGGATTTTATGGAGTTCACCTCGTGTTTTTATAGTTGTAATTTTGTTAGTAGAAACTTTTGATATCCTGAAAGATAAAATGTTAGACAAAACTTTGGAGCCCTTGTACAACTTGGCATCTGTATAACATTTAGAGTCGGTTCACGTTGTGGTTCGGGGCATATAAGGTGGAGATAATTTGATGCGATAGATGATGGGTGTACTTATCCTGGCAAGATATGATCCAATTAGCTCCTGTAATCATCTTCTCTAAGACGGTAAGAGATCACAAGTGAAACTCTAAACTTGTGTGTATATGCATCAATTTTTGCCTATTTAAGTAAATATTAGATGTCTAGTTGTGAGGACATGCCCTCGGTATGCGTTTTTCATGTGTAATTCGGGACTTTATGAGCCATTTTAATAAAGCATTACTTGGGACGAATCTTTTGACGGAATTCCAATCCAACCCTGGATTTTTCTATTACCTAATTTCTTCTCAATGGCTGCCTGTGACTTTAAAAATTATCTGACTCAGCCGCATTCAGATTCCATGATTTGTTTACTAGGTTTGAATTTCACGCATTTACAATTCTAATAACCTCCCACGTTCGAGAGAAAAATCTGACTCGGCTTTATAGCCGAATATGATTTTTCCTCTTTCCTTCCTGAATAAGCATTGAAATTGTTGCTATATATTATTCTCATTTACTAAAAAAAACGCGAGAATCAACAAGTTCTTAAGTCAGACGGAAAAGGTGAACAGTCACTGTCTTCGATGTATAGCATAGGAGTGTAATAGAGTGGTCTCTGGCACATGGCCGACGGGTAAAGTGATCTTTCTAATTGACCAGTCATTGTGGGACTAACCAGGATCCAGTTTTGACAATTGGTCCTATAACTCGTCTCATACATTGTACACTGTATGCTGATTACTGAGTGGTGTTAGGCAAATGGTGTCATGGTGATAGGAATAGGACTCGATCATTAGAAAAATTAGGAAAAATAAAAAGTCTCTGCTATTTACCCATGCATCATAATTTAATATACTACCCCACAAACTGTGTGGATCATAATAATAGCAAGGCTGGCTTTGGCTCTAATGAATGAAACTCACTTTTGAAATTAGAAATTGGAGGGGGGAAGACAGACAGTGTTTCCCTCTCAAGATTCATGGTGGACTTTTGTTTGCTGGGTACTGGAGTAGAATCAGAAAAGAGAAAAGCAGATACAACGATAATCAAATTGGCTATGATTACTCCCGGGGCCTTTACTTTTTGACGTTGCGTTCATTGTTTTGCATTTATCATAACCTTACAGCTGTATGTATATCCATAGTACAGTGAGAATTGGAAAATGAGTATGAAAGTGGCTACAAAGTAAAGTATCTTAGTTTTTCTTGAGTTTGAAACTTGTCAAAAGTAGATTGCTTCATGATTGAGTTCTGTAATCTACCTCTATTCCTATAATTACCTTATTAATCAACCAATCCAGCTCCAACCGTCACAACCTTACCGTGAAAAACAAATTCAACTTTACTCTTTATCTTACTTTTTCCTTCTTCTCTTTTTAATGTACAAAAAACATCTCTTATTTTTTAGAAACAAGCAAAAATATCACAAATATATATATTTTTTTGAAATACGTAATCAATCTTTCACTAATATCAGAAAATTTTCTTTTAATATTCTTTAACTATTATTAGTTAAAATGAAATAAGATTAACTGATTGGCACATACTGAGCTTTGGTAATTGTCCGTATACAGTGTGAAATTATTATTATTTTTTTCTAATTATTAACATGGTCTCGTGAGCACGTGCAAAACAGAAATGTTATCCAGCCAAAAAAAAAAGAGAGGATATTTTATCCAATAGCCGGGTATTTAAAACTATTTTATTGGGGGGAACACAAATGAAATGTAATAACATTCACATTAGCCTATATATATATATATATATATATATATATATATACATCCAAAGACTCTTTTAAAGTGGTATATTATTATTAGCTTCGAGCATAGGACGTGGAAAAGTGGTTAAATGCTTTTTCTAGTTACTGTTTAACGAAAGACATTTTCTCATGCCAGGTCATTTTCCCACATACGGACCCCTTTTCTCCCAACATAATATAGCCATTATTGATACTTTAGTTCTCGACTCTGTTCAAATCTAGAGCCATCATGTGCACGAGAGCTACACCTAATTCATATATATTTACTTTATCAACTATCTCTCATAGCCCATCCTCCACTTCCTTATTTTTTCTTTAGAAAAAAAAAATTCAGTATTGACTAAAGGTAAGCTCAAAGTTCATTATATGCTTATCAAAGAAGGAAAAATGCCGTCCATAATAATAAGCTCGTTGTATGGGGGTCAAAAGCTTAACGATAAAGGTTAGGCCAAACGTGAAAACGATGAAAAGTTTTAATCGGCTAACATTATATATATATATATATATAAAGTGGATTTGTATTCGTACTTGTCACTCTGTACATGCAAATTTTGTATTGTTCTAATGATTTGTCGATTATTATTAACCTGGGAGAGAGTCTTCCAATTGAGAGATTTAAAGTGACCAAATAATTAGCAGAACTGGAGCAAAATTCATCCAAACCGTCCACGTCATCTGAAGAGCTTGGAGTTGGTGGGATCCAACGGCCTTGGACGGTCAGCAATCGTCAAGTTTGAACGATAGCGGAGAACACGTGTGGGACCTGGACATGGACTATTACACCACATACATATTGAAAAGTCGTAAAAACCCCAGTCGCGGATGGCTCATCATTCGACCTTTTTAAAAAGAAGATAGCCTTTGCGTGCTGAGCATATGGCCTCTCTGCATAAAAGACAAAGCCTTAACCCTTTTTCGAGATAAGAAAAATAAATAAAATGAGCAAGAAATTTTACAACAAAGCCAAAACTAGGGCATCTTCAAATGCAACTGCTTTATCCAACGGCAGAGATGAATTTTCATAAAAGTTGATGGTTCTTAAGCTCGAGGGTTATGAATCGTCAGGTCCTCAATTCAAAGCTCTATTTCTGCAGAGTCAAGGACGTAACTGTAAGCACTGGGCGGCCATTTGTCACATGCACAGAACTCCAACGTACAGCCTATATAGAGACAATGAATACTACTAAAATATTAGCCCAACGTGGGCATTTTATTCACGAAATTGCCACTACACTGACTTCCCAACAACGTTTCTTGCACGCGAAGCTTATGATTAAACCAAAAATACAAAAACATTTAAACATAAAAAGAAAAGGGTAAAAAAAGAAAAACAAAACAACATGCAGTATAATTGTCACTTTGATGAGTAACATGCCAAATAAAGAAAAACAGATGTATCTGCAAGTCTGAAGTTTGAGATTGGGCAAGGCTTTTGAATATAATCACGTTGAAGCCATTAGCATTAGGACAAATAGTAAGATTTGTTTTAATTGTCTTATCGGTTCGACGGCATTACTCGTATGCAACGACATAAAATATTCTCTTGATAAACAGAACACGTGATCGTAAACTAGACAGAGCAGCAAAATACTCGTCTTTGCGACCAAAACACACGTTGTCATGCTCCATGCGTGCTGAAAGCCACAACAGTCCAATTTTTTAGTGCTCGAACGGTATACAAGTAGGGGTATATTTGTCTTTTTATTGAATAGTTTTCTGTAAGAACACAAAATAATATGCGAAGTGGATAAAAAAAATATTGAAAACTTTTAGCTAAACGACAAGCACCGCCTAGTCCGACTTCTTCCGACAAATGTCAGCAAATCGCTTGTCTTGACACGTGTACGGTCTGATTTGCTTTCGCAGTCAGCCGGAGCAGCTGCGGTCTTGGTTCTCTTGGGAGCTCAAGCCACTACTCTAACCATGGTTAAACCTGCAAACAATGGTTAAATGGCGCCGCTTTAACCATTTTTTTATTACTTCTTACACTACAATTCAAAATCTCTCTTCGTTCCATGGTCTGTATCTCACCGTTTTTTTTATTCTCTCTAGATATGAAACCGCCGCCTAATGAGTCCATCTGCTTCGCTCATGACTCGCCAGCTGAGTTGAATCGCTCTTTCCTTTGGCTTCATTCACGAGAGAATCAAAAGATTTTGTAAAATCCCAGCAAATTAGCTTCTTTCACAAATTTCAGATTTTCGAAGAAAACGATTAGTACCGATCAATTATTATCTCAGTAGTAGGTAGAAATCGCCTAGATTTCACTGTTCATGTTGGCTTAATAGCTTAGCTTATCGTTCTTTTTCTTTCTTTCTTTTTCCTACCGAAACCCTAGTTAACCTTAACCATTTTATTTTCTTTGGGCTAAGAGAGTGAAAAGTTTAAGCTCCGGATGAGCTTAACTTATCGTTGAAGAAATAGAAATTATTTTGAATAATACTATGACGGAGATTGAAAATTCTTCACCAATGACGGTTTCTACAGCTACTGGAGAAGCTAGCGTGTCGTCTCCGGGTACTCAGCTTCAGATGATTCCACCACCACAACAGAAGAAAAGGCGTAATCTGCCAGGAATGCCAGGTGACTTTATCAAATCCCGAAATTTAATTAAATTATCAAATTTTCAACTCAGTAGTGCTAAAAGAGTAGCCTTTTTGGATTCTTCAGATCCAGATTCTATTGTTATCGCTTTATCTCCGAAAACTTTATTAGCAACAAATCGGTTCGTGTGCGAGATCTGCAACAAAGGCTTTCAACGCGACCAGAACTTACAGCTTCATCGGCGAGGCCACAATTTGCCGTGGAAGCTCAAGCAGCGAAACGCCAAAGAAATCCGGAAGAAAGTGTACGTTTGCCCCGAGCCCACGTGTGTTCACCACAACCCGGCTCGAGCTCTCGGTGACCTCACTGGCATCAAGAAGCATTTCAGTCGAAAACACGGAGAGAAGAAATACAAGTGTGAACGGTGCTCAAAGAAATATGCCGTACAGTCTGACTGGAAGGCTCATATGAAAACTTGTGGAACACGAGAGTATAAATGCGATTGTGGCACCATATTTTCCAGGTTTTAATATATTTTTTTAAAAAAACTCTTTTTGTTGGTTTTTTTTTTTTTGGGTGGTGATAACTGTGTTTGTTCGTTTCGGTTTTTTTTTTTTTGGGGGGGGTGAAGGAGGGATAGTTTTATAACGCACAGGGCGTTTTGCGATGCGTTGGCGGAGGAGAGTGCGAGGTCCCAAACCCTAGCGATTGCAAGTCCTGGAGAAGGGAACTCAGATGCCAAGACTATTCTTCTTGCTTCTTCACCGCCTCCGCCTCCGTTGACTCCGTCAACTGGCGTGGTCTCTCCTGGTCTATCAATTCAGAGTTCAGGTAGGTGTTGTTGTAATCACTTAGTTTACTTGTGTCTTGAAATTAAGACCAAGTTTTTAAGGTTTGTTGAAGAACGGTGAAAGTCTATTATCTATATTAAGTGATATAAGCTTTGTTTTGTCGCTTCTTGTTGTGCTTCCGTGAGTAATATCAGGTTAAGACAAAGTAACCAATGTGGTAGGTAAAGACGACAAGAGAGAAAGAGAGAGTTGGTTCTTAATTTAGTTTCGAAGCATAGTGAAATAGATTGCAGAGTCAATGAGCTCAAAGATCGAGAAAAATTAAGAGGTTTTTGAGAGAAAGGACGCCATTATTATTGCTTCTGCCTTTACTTGTTAAGCTTTCCAGTTCATGTTGTTATTCCTTTTTTATCAATGGCTTTGCAAAAGTGCTCCAAAATAAAAGCCCCTTTTCTTCTCTATATTTCTCTGGGTGTTTTATTTCTTTTTCTTCTTTTTTTTGGTCACGAATTAGTTACCGTAATCTTTTCATTCTCTTTTTTAATTTACAAATCTCTCTTTGGTTCATGTACGCTTGCAGAAATGCCTGAGAATCCAATGGGCCTATCCCCGCCAAGGCCAGTGGCTACAACCACTAGCGCCTCCACTTCTACCACCAGTGTCTTTGCAAGTGTGTTTTCATCCTCAGCAATCTCACAACCATCTCAAGCAGCAGCACCTTCTTCATTCTCCAATCAAATCTCTGCCTTGATTCACTCTGATTGCCCCTCATCCTCTGGCATGGAACCCACATCCCTTACTCTCTCCCCATCGCTTTATCTCTCAAATAATCTCTTCTCTAAACCTGAGCAATCCCACATCCACTACGCATCAACTCCACAACCGGCCATGTCAGCAACTGCATTGCTTCAAAAGGCAGCTCAAATTGGCGCAACATCATCTAGCCCGTCATTCCTTCGTGGCTTCGGCTTAGCAGTGTCATCTTCCTCTAGTCAAGATGCTCATGGTCATAATCAGCAAGAGAACGCCAACTCTGCATCGGCAGCTGCTAGTCTTGGGCTCGGACTTAGTTCTGGTTTCACTGACGCCATGATGGACCCATCATCTCTCTTTGCAAGCAAGCCTACTACACTCGATCTTCTTGGACTTGGCATAGGTGCTAGTGGGGCTTCAACTAGTGGACTTTCTGCTTTACTCACTTCCTTTGGTGGTGGTGGCTTCAATGTCGTAGGATCCGCTTCTTCATATGGAGGAGGAAGAGCAAGTTCACCTGGAGAGCAGCCATGGGAGGGTGCTTCTGAAAGAAAGCTCAATAGGCCAGCATAGCAATAGCGAGCTTCACATCCATGGTTTTTCATTTTCTGCCATCTTTCTATCCTCCTTTAAATACAATTAGTTAGAAATCAGGGAAGATCATACAGCTTAAAAGACTTTTGTACAACTCAGTTATAATTGCAGTGATACCTTTTCGGTTGGTTGCTGGTTTCTTTTTCCAAGGTGAAGTTAAAAATTGGTAGAAAATGGTGTACAGCTATTTCTGAAGTATTACAAGTTAGCAAATGCAAGCACAAAATATGATGATGTTTAATGATGGTAGATTATTTGTTATCCCTAGTTGTCATAAGTTTTTACGATGGAATGTTTACTTTTAGGTTTGGGAGTTGCAACGTGTTTTGCCGAGAACTTTTACGTGAATATGCTGGGGGACGTTTTGTTTGTGTTTTTTTCAGCACTTAGTTCGAGTCTAATATGCCAAAATAAGACGAAGCACGACAAAGGTTTGCAACATTTGTGGTTCAACAATTTCGGGTTTGATTCACGAATGTGTTAGTATTTTGGTCTTATGGTTCAAAAAAAAATAGTAAAAGTATATTAAATATTAAAATTAATAAATTATTTAAAGAATATAAAATATTTAGAGTGGTTCATTTTAAGTTAAATAATATTTAAAAAAATAATTTATTATAATTTTATAATATAAAATAAAAGAGATATTCTAAATATTTTTTTAAGAATTACTCACATAATTTTTTTCATTAATTTTTTTAATTGAGTAATATTTAAATTTTTTTTAGTACAATCTAAACTTTTTTTTAATAAGTTAAATTCTAAATTTTTAATTTAAAAATTTTAAACTCACTTAAATAAAATAATTAAAAATTTTTTAAATAAATTTAATTTAACCCAATAATATGCAATTTAAGAACTTCTAAGCAAGTCTCCCCTCTCGAGAGGATGGATATAACATACATGCAATTTTTGGTGAATGGATATGGATGTGAACGAACTAGTTCGGTAGTCAAATCTGAACTGGTAACTTAGTGGGTCATCGTCAAACTGCCCATATTTAATGTGTTGCATCTGCCAATGTCTTGGCCAGTGGGGCCCTTGATTTTATGGCGAGTGGGGCTCCCATGGTGGTAACTGGTAAGTCGCTGCCTGCGCGTGGGGCCGTTGTTTCTCGACACTTCTGCATTCTGTACAAGGGAATAATCAATGAAGAACGTAATTTCACCGTGGAATTGAAAATAGTGGTAGCGATATTTGGTGAGTCAAGACTCACGGGGGGACAGAATAAACTCTTGGGCTTGGTAGATCATAGATGCATGACTCTTACAATATCTAATGATTTATATCACATGCATGCATATGGCCGTCGTTTTGTTGTGGGATTATCATAAGCTATATCTATATCTTACATGCACCTTGTTAATTTGCTTGCGCGACAATCTTATAAATTATACGGCCATTGACTTCGAATGGTCATTTGGTAATTCAAGGGATCCAATCCATGTGCTTAAGCTTGTAAGAACGAAGGTTCTCTTCTCAGTTTCGTAGCTTCGCGGCTAGAAACGTGCCATTTTGAGCAACTGCTTTATTATTTAATCATTCAGCTAATCACAATGACCAATGGTTTCCCTTTCAGTCACTAATTCTTATAGTTTAATGGTTCTGCTAATTACGAGGTACGCAATGACGTAACTAGGATAATTTAAAATTAATTTATAATATTTTTCTGCTCCATTGTTGACTATCTTTAACTTTGTTCAAAATTTTATAAGAGGTGTCGTCATAATTTTTATTTAAAATTTTAACACTCTTTAAATCTGATGATCAATCCAATCTGCTATCTCTACTCTCTCTTTTTCGCTCTGAGACCTCGCCATGCACCTTCTTCTTCTTGTTCTTATCCTCGTTCTTCTTATAACTCTTGTAAAATTTGTTCACTCATTCATATGGACCCCACA
Source organism: Ailanthus altissimus (assembly GCA_946807835.1). Classification (NCBI taxonomy): domain Eukaryota; kingdom Viridiplantae; phylum Streptophyta; class Magnoliopsida; order Sapindales; family Simaroubaceae; genus Ailanthus; species Ailanthus altissimus. The sequence goes on along the minus strand of OX327691.1, from coordinate 22,896,538 downwards.
TCGAATCCAATACCAGTTCAAAAAGCAAGGCATAATTGGCCCTGGCTACTGTCTAATCACCGGGAACTCGGCCGAGATCAGCCGTCTGAACGTAGAAGCGCAGTCAAAGCCGATATCTCCCGTTGACCACGACATACTCCACCGGACGGCTCCATTTTATTACAAGTGGTCGCGCATGTATGGGAAAACTTTTCTTTACTGGTTTGGGTCAAAGCCGAGGCTTGCTATATCTGACCCGAATATGATTAAGGAGGTGCTTATGAGTACGGGTGGATCATTCGGCAAGGTCAAGCCGAACCCGTTGGCTAAGATGTTATTTGGGCAAGGACTTGTTGGGCTCACGGGTGACAAATGGGCTGTTCACAGAAGGATCGCAAACCAGGCCTTTAACTTGGAACGAGCTAAGGTGACCATGCAACACACTCTGTTCAACACCTCTCTTTTTTTTTGTTTTACAATTATAAATTTTCTTACCTCTTTTATCTTTTGCTTAAAGGAAAAAGAAAATTAAAAAGAAAGAGAAAAAAAATTGGCACTTGTTTCGGATTCTTTTTAACTTTATTCACGACATATGATGACATCTTAGTCGGATAACCAAATTGAAATAGGATTTTGGTGGTGAAATCAAAAAATCTTTTAACTCGTAAGGACCCAAATTTATTTGCACAATAATAAGAGGGAAATGTTCATTTTTTACCAACTGTAGAACTTGAACCCGAAGCCTAAAGTGAGCTATCATTAAGCCAATGACTTAAGTTCTATCAAATACTGTTATTGATCCGGAGTAATGTTACATGCTCAAATTATATGCCAAATTTCCTTTCCAACGACTTAAGCTTAATAACTTCTCTTATTGATTTAAGAGTAATGTTATACTTATGCATTCAAATTGTATTTAGAAATTTCTATCTTATTAAATGTGGCATTCATCGACTGAAAGAGATTTGGGATATGAATTTTAAGATACAAATTAGGGTCCATAACATTGCTCTTAATCTAATCAATTAGACTTACGTTTAATGTTGTTGTAAATAAATGTGATGTTAGTTTGATTCACATTTTTTATGCGAGATGCTCTGGTGGCCAAAGCCTTCTAACATCAAGTTATTTTAAACAGGGTTGGGTGCCAGAAATTGTGTCTAGCACCATGAAGATGCTTGAGAAATGGGAGGAAGTAAGAGGAGGGAGAGATGAATTTGAGATAGAAGTGAACAAAGAACTTCACGAGCTCTCAGCAGACATTATATCCCGAACAGCTTTTGGAAGCAGTTTTGAAGAAGGCAAGCGGATTTTTATGTTACAAGAACAGCAAATGCACCTTTTCTCTAAAGCTGTAAGAAGTGTCTACATTCCAGGCTTCAGGTGATTTATATTTTTTTTATCACTGCATGCATTGAAAACGTTATAAACATTGAAAACTCAATTGTTTATGTAGAGATTAACACGCAGCGGAATACGTAGAGAATACAAGCAATGAAGTAGTTTGAAACAATCCAAGCAAGAACAACAAGCTAAATTGTAGAGCTAAGTATTGACAATAGAGAAAAGTAGAAATATACCATACCAAGACACAAAATACGTGGTTCAGCAAATTGCTTATGTCCACGGTGGATCAAGGATCCAAGTCTCTCTTATTCTTTGGTTGATTACAAGAGAATTTATCATACAAGATCAAGGAATGATACAATTGAATTTTGGAGCTCTAGGGTTTGTTCTAAAGAGTTTTGAGAGTGTTTCTCATCTATAATAACCCTAAGCATAATGGAGTATTTATATGAAGTCTAAAATACCCACAAAAAACGAAAAGGAAAAGCCTAAATTCGAAATTTTCAGATTGTGAACAGTGACCGTGAACAGTGCAGCGCCGCAGCATTGAGCAGTGAACAGTGCAGCACCGCAACATTGAGATCCAGCGCCGCGGCATTGACATTCTGGAACCAATGCCGCCGTCAGCGCTTCCTGCGCCGCGGCGCCCACACCTGGGAATTTTTCCCTGTTTTCTTCTGCAATTTTTTTCAACTGTTCCATTAGAATTCCACCTCTTCCACACATGCTTCCGGCTCCAAAATAATTCCGACATGTTCCCGAATTTGTTCCAAACATTACCAACATCATAAACATGATTTTGGATCACAAATTCCACAGTTTATCTTATTGTATCAACTTCTAAAGGTTTGGATTTGTGAAAAATAATAATTAAAAATAACATTGAATATGGTTTTGAATCGAGCCATAGAGAAGGAGACAATACGGAGTTGAGAGTAAGGCGAAAGGAAAAAAACAGTACTGAAGATGGTAGCTTAAGAGTTGGAAGCAATTTTTAGGTTTAAGTGCCGCAGCGCTAAAAATCTTAGCACTGTGGCATTGAAGTAAAATGTCTAGCGTTGCAGCGCTAACTTTTCCAACACTGCAACATTGAAATAAGAATGCTTAGTGCCGCAGTGTCACAAAAATGAATGTTGTGGCACCAATGCGTTGCTTGGTTTAAGAGTTCTAAGTTGTTTTAAACACCCTTTCTTGTTATAACTTGGATTAGGGTTAGCTCAAGACGCGTAAGGGATATTTAAGAGCCTTGTTTTAGCTTGTTTAATAGATTACCAACATTTGATATTGTGAGATCAATTGTAATCCTTAGAGAGAGAGTTCTTTGTGAGCTCTTAACTAAATCAATAAAAGAAGCGTGAATCTTGATCCACTATAGACGTAGGTAATTGTTGAACCCCGTAAATCTTTATGTGTTTTCTTATTTCTTGCTTTCCCTTGTCTTCTCATACTTATTTTGGTGCTACAAATTATCATACTTGTGAAGCGTTTCTGCCAACAAACTGGTTTTAAAGCAAAGTTTAAAATTATAGCCACACACAAATATAGGATAGAGAAATTCAATGGTGAGAGTGACTTTAATTTGTGGAAGGTCATAGTTATGACTTTACTGGTGAGTTAAGGGCTCAACTCTACACTTGAGGTGATGTTAAAGTCATAGAATGACTTTAATTTGATAAGACGATGATGTTGAAGATTAAACAAGAAGTAAAGGAAAAGCCTGTGCCTAAAGGGGTTTCAACACTAGAAACTATTGAAGTTAAAATGGAACATGAGAGTAGATCTGAAATGCCCTCAGATCAAACTAGAACTCTAGAGATAGAACTTAAAGAGTATCAAGTAGTCAAAGATAAGTTAAGAAGAACGACTAAGCCATTAATAAGGTATGCATAAGCAGATTTAATAGCTCGTGCTTTTAATATTGCTTTCACTATTGAGTATGATGAGCTTAAGACATATAAAGAGTAAAATAGTGTTAAGTGATAGAAAGTCATAAAAGATGAGATTAATTCTCTTTTGAAGAATAAAAGCTGAGAATTTCTGGAAATACCTCAAAATAAGAAACTAGTTGAGTGCAAGTAGGTGTATAAGATTAAGAAGTGAATACCGAGTGTAGAGCCTACGAGATTTAATGTTAGATTAGTGACACAAGGTTTCACTTAACGTGAAAAGGTTAATGTTCATGAAATATTCTCGCTTTTGTAGTCAAGCACACGTCTATTAGAATTTTGTTAGCAATACATGTGAACTTAAATTTACATCTAGATTAAATGGATTTGAAGAATGCTTTCTTTTATAGAGAGTTTGAAGAGAAGATATATATGCCACAACCACAAGGGTTAGAAAAACCTGGTATAAAGGATCGTACTTGTTTGTTGAAGAAGTCATTGTATAAATTAAAGCAATCTCCAAGACAATGGTATAGGAGATTTGATGACTTTATGTTACTTTATGGTTTTAATAGGTGCAAGTATGATGGGTATGTGTACTTTAAAACTTTGAGTAGTGGAATACATATGTATTTATTTTTATATGTAGATGACATGCCCATTGCATATCAAGATATGAAAGAGATACATAAGTTGAGAAAATAGTTGGTGACAAGTTTGAGATAAAAAATTTAGGAGCAGTTAAAAGAATCTTGGATTTGAATATTGTAAAGAAAATACTAGATGTTATTTTTTTATTCTAATAGAGATATATACTCAAGATATTAAAGAGGCTCGGTATGTCTAATGCAAGCTGTCTCCACTCCTTTGGCCATACATTTCAAATTTTCAGTAGCATAGTTGCTAGAAACGAAAGAAGAGAAACTGTAGATGCTCAAAGTACCATACGTCAACATTGTTGGGAGCATCATGTATGTGATGGTTTGCACAAGACCAGACATAGCTCAAGCTATGAACGTTGTGAGTAGATACATAGCAAATTCTGAAAAAGACTATTGGCTTGTAATAAAATGGATAATGAGATATTTGAAGATAATGTTAAAACGCAGTTTAATGTACAAAAGGGCAGAAAAAATGATGAGATGGTGAAAGGATACGTGAACTCAAATTATACATGTGATCTTTACAAGAAAAGGTTGTTAACTGGTTATGTATTCACAGTGTTGGATTTTGTGTATGCAAAAGATCGATTTTACAGCATATGGTGTCACTATCAACTACAGAGGCAAAATATATAGCTGTGGGTGAAACTATTAAGGATGTCGTGTGGTTAAAAGAGATTTGTGTATAAATATTGGCTATTAAAGACATAGACAACGGTTTGTATTGTGATAAACAAAGTGCCATACATCTAACTCTAAGTAAGTATCAAATGATTCATGAGAGGTTAAAACACATTGATGTCATGTTGCATTTCATTAGAAAGATTATATAAAGTGGCGAGATTAGTCTAACAATGATTTTTTCGAAATCCTGCATATATGTTGATTAAGCCACTGATCTCAGTTAAGTTCATCTTATGTAAAACTTAATTGAAGTCATCACTATGTAAGAAAGTAGGTCATGTGGAGATAATGGATCCATGAATGCTTCTTGGGAGATTTTGAATTAAGAAAAGGATTGTGAATAATAGTGATTAAATATACTATTAAATATGATTTTCAATTGAGCCATTGATAAGGAGACGACACATAGTTGAGAGCAAGGCGAAAGGACAAAGACAACATTGAAACTGGTGGCTTAAGAGTTGGAAGCAATTTTCAAGTCTAAGCGCTCACTGGCGCCACAAAAATGAACATTACGGCGTCAATGCAACTCCTACTCGGTTTAAGAGTTCTAAGTTGCTTTAAAAACCATATCTTGTTATAACTTAAATTAGGGTTAGTTCAGGACTTGTGAGGGCTATTTAAAGGTCTTGTTTTAGCTTGTTTAACAGATCACCAACATTAGACAATTGTAATTCCTAGAAAAAGTTCTTTATGAGTTCTTAACTGATTCAATAAAAGAAGTGTGGATCTTGATTTGCTATGAACGTAGACAATTGTCGAATTACGTAAATTTTTGTGTATTTCTTCTTTTTTATTTTTATTTTCTTCTCATACTTTCTTTAGTGTTATAAATTATCATACTTGTTTTCTTTGGATTATTTAGCACTATGCATGATAGACCGACCTTGCTCAGCTGAAAGTAATACGAAGGAGCTAACTAGGTATGTGGTGTATGTAGTGTAGATAGATGGCAATTAATATTGATTATTATAGTTAATTTTTTATTGTTCATTTATGTGCCTTTTCTGCTGCTCTTACCTAAAAAACTTTAATTGCTGTCAATAATGCTTTTGATGTGACTGTTGAAAAATAATGGCTATCATAGTCTTATAATGTCATTGCTTTGGATGCTTTTGCTGGGACTAGTTTCATTACATTTACGTAGACCAAACTGAGGTTCAATGAACAGAGAAAATTCAAGAACTTTGTGCTAATATTAGCTACTTACTCTTCTTGTTAACTAATTTTCAAATGATTAGTAAATAGATCAATTGTCTAGTTATTTGCTTGTTTGCTTTTTGTATTTGATACTTTTCTCTATGTATTAGCAGGTTCTTACCTACAAAGAATAACAGAGAGAGATGGAGATTAGAATCAGAAACTCGTGAATCAATTCAGATGCTGATAGAGAATAATGGCAAAGCAAGAGAAAATTCAAGAAATCTACTTGGTCTTTTAATGTCGTCATATAAAAATCAAGATGATCAAGAGGAGACCTTAGAGGTTGAAGAAATTATAAATGAATGCAAGACCTTCTACTTTGCTGGAAAGGAAACAACTGCTAATCTTTTGACCTGGGCTCTGCTACTTTTAGCATTACATCAAGAATGGCAAATCAAGGCACGGGAAGAAGTGATTCGTGTCTGCAGAGACAATGAGCTACCAGTTGCAGAGAATTTAAGCGACCTTAAGACTGTAAGTTTAATTCTTCCCTCATCTGGGGAGCCTAAAATATAGTGCTATGTAGAGTTTCATGTACTTGACACTTAGCTGCATTTTCCTGTCAGGATCATGGAGAAAATTTTGCATTCACTCTAGTATATATTTATAAGCTATATAGTATGTATAACATACAGCTTGGAGTTTGAGTTGAATCCTAACCAAAGAATTGGACATGGAAAGGATGGACCAAAAGACACGGGGAAGTCATAAAATGAAGTAACAGTTGATCGTGTGATTAACAGAGATAATATTTAGTGATTAACATTAGTTTTGTATAAGAGCACTCTTTTGGTGTTTAGATTAATTTCAGGTGCTAATATAACAGTTAACAACTGACTTCTTTTTCTTTTTGTGGTCTATTTCCTCCTTTCCAACACTTATTACTGCATGAACTTCACTTTTTTTACAGGTGAGCATGATACTCAACGAAGTGTTCAGACTTTACACTCCCGCTGTAATGTTGATGAGGCAAACATCTGAGAAGGCGAATGTTAAGCTAGGGAACCTTGATATTCCTGCTGGTACACAGCTCTATTTGGCTTTGACTGCTGCTCATCACGACGCTGATATATGGGGAGAAGATGTTAATAAATTTAATCCAGCGAGGTTTAATGAGCCTCGAAAGCACTTGACCTCGTTTTTCCCATTTGGCTTGGGCCCCAGAATCTGTGTTGGTCAAAACTTAGCGTTGGTTGAGGCAAAACTTGTTCTGGCTATCATCATCAGACGATATACTTTTGTGCTATCGCCAACTTATGTTCACGCTCCAATGCTGTTCATAAGCACGCAGCCTCAATACGGTGCACAAATCCTCTTTAGCAGGATCCGAAATTGAAATTTTCCCGGCCAATCTTTGGCGTTTATGATTTCGTTTGACTCTTCGATACTCTTTAGGGTCATTTGTTCAGGATGTCATGGTCTTCATGGATCATGAACGAATTTGGTTTACGTGGATTGTGTTGCAAGAGCTTTATCTGGGCCCGAAATTCGTAAGGTCCATACAATTGATACAAAAGAATGGACCACGAGATCTTGTGACGGAAAAATGTGTGGTGGATATTGTATTTATGTAACCATGTTTATGCTGACATACGAATACGATCTGTTGTGGTATATATTGGTTATCTAACCAAACAAATGCCTGCAGTAAATCTTATATTATGCTATTTTAATGCCTTCAAACTTTGTTATAAAATGAAGATGCATGTTAAACTGATTGGTTTCTGATTTTGAATCTTAATGAACAACAAAAAATTAATCATCTTTAGTGGGATGAGCCTTGAGCAGTTGCAAATTGCAAGCAATGTTTAAAATTCCTCTATATCTTTATTAATATATTACAAAATAAACTCTATTATTGTTATTATAATATAAATTTAATCTTTATAATGTTTTTTTCTTTTTTATAAAAAACTTTTCAAACAAACCAACTATATATTTAGAATTTTATGAATGAATAGTTTTAGTAAAAGAAATACAAAATTATTATAAAATTTAATCTCTTAAAGTTATTTTTGTGTATATCATTCCTTCTGTGTTACTTTTTTTATTTAAAAAAGGACACATATATTAAAAACTATATTTAAATTTAAAAAGGATTCAAAATACGTAAAAAAAATTAAATTTTGTGTGGTAAAAGTTTTTTTAAAACAATAAAAAGATTATTAAATTAATATATTATTTACGGGTTTATTTAATTATTTTATTGAAGGTTAAACTTGTAATTTTCTAAAATTTTAAGAGAATGAGGTGTTATTATATAAAATTGGAATGGAAATATCACCACTCGAAGGCTATTTGCTGGCACGCATAAGCTTTCAACCGGCATAAAGGGATTTAGGTTATATTTTAAGTGACAAAAGACAAAATTTATAAATTTAAAGAATATTTGGTATATGCTCCTTGGCTTGGCATCCTTTCCAAACATGTCGCGAAGGGCGTTAGTGGATGAGGAGTAAATTTCTTTTTATAATCAAAATCTTAGATCCGGAACCTTGTCCCTACTACTCCCTATTCAATTGCATAAAATTGTCGTAACAAAATAGACTGTTTGATTTTGGACAATATATTAATATTGGTGTACGAAATAAAAGGTGTTATTTGGACAGAGAAGTAAAACTCAGAGGTCGAACCAATAATATATAAAACATTAGGGATAAATTTAGAAATTCGAAAAAAAAAGTGTAAATTCGCTACGCACGTCTAGCAAATTTCTCCTACCAAATTGGATGGAACATGAAACTAACCACAGGGAAGATAAAGCTTGACCCGTTGACCGTACCAAACTGTCCGTTTAGTTAGGCATATCAAAGTTACAAAATTATCCTCTATAAACACCGAAAATGACGTGACATGCAACTTGAAGTTTTTTTTTTTAAATGTACAACTTGTAGAGTTGAATGAAATTATAGACGGTGTCTATTGTCAAATCAGTCCAAGTGCAAGTGCACTATTATCGTCTGTAAAGTATTGTAATTTGCAAACCTTCCCGTGCCTCAACTAAGCTGTCACTTTCTGTAACCTTAGGGTTCCATTTCAAAAGATCATTCCCGATTCTGTCTTTATTAACCGTTCGATCGATCGCCAAAATTCCGGAGAGAGTTAGGAAGAAGGCTCGTGCAGTGTCTTGCACCTACCTTCTTGAAGATTTTGTGGTGTACTTTTTTTTATTATTTTATATTATTTTAATTTCTTACGAGTATAAGAGAAGAGAGGAGTCGATTTTGATTGAGCTGCGCTCTCTTTTTAGAGATTGGAGTTCAGATATCAAAGGTGAGAAGCTGAGCTTTACTAACTCTTCTAAGTTCTATCTCGTGTGCCGTTGTTTTTTTTTTTTCATCATTTTTTTGCTCTCTTTATTTGTATCATAGTTTGGTGAATACGTGCGAGTGTACACACTATAGATTGATTAGGTGAGGTGATTTTAGACGTTGATGTTCAATTTTTTGTTATTAGATTAGTTTATTTTATCTGTGGATTCTTGGCTAAGTTCATTTACTTATTATCTGTATCCGTTTTGTTTGTTTCTCGTGTTTCAGGTTTATGAAATCGTATTCTAATATATAGAAGGGAGAAGAGGAATCTTAGTTTTAGTAACTTTAGATTAGGAATATACGTTCTAAGAATTATGAGATTTTCTTTTATTAGCTGTGGTGACTGTCTTGTTCTGTGTAATAAACAGTTTCAATCAAAATTGTTTTGTTTAAGAGGGTAAAATGTCATCGAATTATTTTTCAAGACTGAGAACTGTCATTCAAAATGGGATTCAGAGACCAGTTATTGGGCAAGAAGGTGGGATTCGAGATTCAGTAGAAGTTCTGTTTGGGCAAGGGAAGTTTCAGTTCTGTAACTATAGGTTGTTTCATACTTTACGATTGTCAACGCTTGCAGACTTTAATGTACTTATACGACCGGGGACTATATTTACTGCAAGGTCAGATTTGCTGTTAGCCAACCAGAAAAGGAACCTCTCTGTTGTTGGAGCAATCTCTCGCCCTTTCTCTGTTCCATCTGTTTCAGGTCCTTCATTTCAGGTTTGTGGGTATCACATCGATTGTGCACTCACTGAACCCAGTCAATTGTCCGTTAGTGGTAACTGCCAGAAGAAACGAATGGCTGCTTCTGCCTCCAAGGCTGTATCTGGTGAACTTTTTGTAGATCATTTAACTTCAAGGTGCGGGCACCTTTTATTGTCCAAAAACTGTGCTGGGTTATTTTATGGCATTGGGAGTGTTGACAGTTGCCGAAGGGCTAACATGAGTTTGAAAGACAGCAAGCAATCAAAGAACTATCCAATTCATGGATTTTTCATATGTAATGTTGCAAAAAGATGGAACAACTTTTTTCCACAGATAGAGTCAGGATTCAGAGGTTTCCATAGCTCATCACCGGCAACTCTCTCTGCTCGGACAGCTTCTGATGCATCCTTTGATACTGGTTCTCATGAGGAACAGCTTGCAAGTTCTGCAGCTTCACCGGAGCAGTATGTTTTCAAATTCTATTTTAATTATTTTGATTTGTAATATGTTTTTCCATTTTGAATAACATTGGAGAACTAATATGGTGCTAACACACGGTTTGATGAAAAGCTTTTCCATGTTTTGTTGATGTATTTGTCATGTTAGCATTTACGTTTGTCATGTTATTTGACTTGTTGCAGGAAGATTTCAGCTGGAAAAACTCTAAAGCTAATTTCAGGATCATGCTATCTGCCTCATCCTGATAAAGAGGAAACTGGTGGGGAAGATGCTCACTTTGTTTCAGAAAAACAGGCAGTCGGTGTGGCGGATGGTGTTGGTGGCTGGGCCAATCATGGTGTTAATGCAGGGCTATATTCCCGAGAGCTCATGTCTAACTCAGTTTCTGCACTTCAAGAGGAACCTGATGGTTCTATTGACCCAGCCAGGGTCTTGGAGAAAGCTCACTCGTGTACAAAAGCAAAAGGATCTTCAACAGCATGTATCATAGCCCTCACGGACCAGGTATCCTGCTCTAAGTCTGGGCATGACTTTATTCCACCTCTATTTAATTCCATGATGAGTAGCAATTACCCTTTAGTATGATTTTATTCTCATTTTTGGCACTAAAGAGGGTACATGCCCTCATAATAATTCACTTCCCATTAAATGTAAAATTTTCTTCTCATGCTTGGTGCAATCATTTTCTTCTACCATTATGGATATCAATTTCACAGCCTTTAAAATTGAGCTGCTAGTTAATCTCTTGATGATTGAATAGTCATTCTAAGAAAGTTTTTATTTGTTATTTGGGGCATATCAAAGTGAATATAAGTAGCAGGGATTAAAAGGAACCTTGGAAAGTTGCCATATTACATATATCCAACTCCTAAATGGGGTGGCATTGTGAACCTGAAATGAATCTTAAAGTTACACAATCACCTAATGTACTTCTTGTTTCTTTGTGACACATGCAGCTATTGAATTCCATCATAATTGTAACCAGCCTAGTGAATGATTGCTCATACTACTGCATCTTATTTCTTGTTTCTCTGACTTGCTGGCAAATTTGTTCTGTCACTGTAGGGTCTCCGTGCTATCAATTTAGGAGACAGTGGGTTTATGGTGGTTCGGGATGGATGCACGGTCTTTCGATCTCCTGTGCAGCAGCATGATTTCAATTTCACATATCAACTTGAATATGGAAGTAATGGCGATTTACCTAGCTCTGGTCAGGTTAGCACTTTCCTATTCCCCTTATGCCCTTTTTTTCTTACAAAGCTTATCAATTTGTTTTGCATCTATTTATTATGTGTCATAGGATTGGTTTTGAGAAATATTTGTCAAAGAAAACACATGTTTGTGATGCTCCAGTATACTTTGGCCACCATGGCCCTGTAAATTTATATTTATATATATATTTTGACAAACATGGCCCTGTAAATATTAGAAAGTCATTATGTTGTTTGTCATCTGGCTGTTGATATCTAAGGTTTTTAAATGAGATCAGATGTCCTCAATTAATATGGTTATGGAGGACTGAAACTCTTTCCCCTGAACATGATTTATAAAGCATTGTGTTGTTCTCTGTTGTGGCCCACATTTTTTTAAGCTGGTGCTCAAAATAATCATTCCTGTCATCTTTTTAATATAATGAATATCTTGATTCTGCTCTTGGCTGAATCCAAGTAGTTACACATTTGAATTTCTTTTTGTTTTTTTCTCGTGTTCATATCCTTGATTATTTTCTGCAGTACTTATACTGTCCCTGTTGGTTTCCTATACAAGAATTACTATAATGGTGTGATTTGATTTTGAATGGATCCATCCAAAGTACAAAAAATCTGGTTGCAGCTCTCTTTTATCTCCTTTTCCCTGCTGCAGATGCCAGTAGAATTCACTCATTTAAATTGGTGGTGACTGAGAGAGAATTTGATTATGTTAGTCACATTTACTCTGTTGCTTGTGGATCCTTGAACAAGTTATGCCCATTTGATTCAGGTTTTTACGGTTCCTGTTGCTCCGGGAGATGTTATAATTGCTGGCACTGATGGGTTGTTTGATAACTTGTACAACAATGAAATCACTGCAGTGGTGGTTCATGCTGTTAGAGCTGGTTTAGGGCCTCAGGTCACAGCTCAGAAGATAGCAGCCTTGGCACGCCAACGAGCACAGGATAAAGATCGGCAGACACCTTTTTCCACTGCTGCCCAAGATGCTGGGTTCCGCTATTATGGTGGCAAGTTGGATGACATCACTGTTGTTGTCTCATACATTACTAGTTCCGAGAATGTATGTTTGTCACTCTTTATACCTATTAAAATTTTTCTTTGGCACTTAAAACTCTTATCCAATTATATGATAGTGATCTCTTTTCTTCCCTCCCCTCATTTTGTCTTTGTTAAGGGTAGAGCCATATGGAGACGTCAAATAGAAGGTGCTAATGTATGTCTGTTCATGTTATGCAGGAAAGCCAATCTTCTTCTTAAGCTTGTGATAAAAGGACTTGGAAGGACCCCTATTGACAGTTTCATTTAAAGCAGCAACGAATTTGTTAGGGTGCAAATAATTTGGTTAATTCATTGGCATTCTGTTGGCGTCTTAGATTCCATCAAGTCGCGAGTCATTGGGACTTATATTTTTGTGAATGTTGGGGGTGCTATGTACCGCACAGAGAGAGAGAGAGAGAGAGATGGTGATCAACGTGCTTTCCAGCTTCCATAATCGAACCACAAGTTGTGTATATATGGTTTTTCTCAAGTATAATATGCTCTTACATGGTTGTTAATCCCCCTTTCATTCCAGCTATGCTGACAGCTGCTTTTGATTAAAAAATAAATACTGGCGAAACCTCTAATTCAAGAGAGTTAGTAATCTCTATGGTTCATTAAATACAATAGGTACGATACTAGAATAACATGTAGTGGGATGGATGTCAACGATAAACTGTCCGTCTATTTGATGTCGGATTAGATTTTTTTTATCATTTCTTTTATGAAGGTTGAAGGAGTCTTTAGAAGTGTAATCAATCATTTTTTTAATGCTAATTCTAAGTATTTTTTTTAAAAAAAAGTACAAATGGTTACAACGTCTATAGTTTGAAAAAAATATATAAATTGTTTTTCTTTAATAAAAAAATACATATGTAATAATTGATTTTTGACATAAATAAACAAATATTTAGGAGTGCATGACGATGGGTGTGGATCGATTTTGATTCCATTTTCTGTAATGTGTTGGCATTTTTATTTCTGGGTGCTAGCTTGGGAAACGGGAGATAAGTGCGATTATAAGTTTGGTGCGGACCAATAAATTATTGACGGAATCGTCAATAAGCCTTATTAGAACTGAGAGCATTTCAGACGTTGCTACTCCAAAAGCTTAATGATAACGGAAGACTTCTTCCAAAAACAAAAGTCAGTCAACCGACAACTTCGAGCCGTATAATAATTTCCTCTGCCAAACAGCCAAAAGAAGTCACGTCATCTACAGGCTTGGATTTCATTCCCCATACTCATCAGTAAATCAATTACACCGCGAAACACTGGATCTCAATCCCCCCCACTTCAATATTCTCTTGCTAAAATAACACTTTGTTTCCCTGCAGCGACTTTCACATTGTTCTTTGTCTGTGTTCGGCTTAAACGAGAATGGTATAATCAGAGAGAAAAGACACTGGTGTTAGGGCTACAGAATCACATTCATTCCCACAAAAGGAAGTTTGATTAAGCTAAAATCCAAGATCTATACAAAATCCTATTTCATTCATGCCAAAATAGGGAAAGTATCTGGTATAAATTGTGAGCCGTTAAGAGAGATTGTAAAATGATGGCTGGTCGTAGAGAAAAAGCCCAATCAATTCGCGGATCTCGAATAGCAGTAGCACTTGCGATCGGAGTTCTTCTGGGCTGCGTCTTCGCTTTCTTGTTTCCCCATGGCTTCCTCAGCTCCAATCCGTCTATCCAAAATCGTCGGGTCGTCAAGTCCAATCTCCAGGTTCCAAAAACCATCTTGCTTCCTCTTGAACTTCAAATCTCTCAACTCTGCTCACGTGTTTAGTTTTAATTTCGAATTGAATTTTAGTTATTCTCATCTTCATTGGTTTAATGGCATTAAATCTGATTTAATTTAAAAAATTTCCAGAACTTGTGAGCTTTGATCTTTTTTTTGTGTGGTTGACTTTGGAAAGTCATCTGAGATTTCATTCAGTGAATAAGTAATTAGCTGCATTCAGATTTTTATGAATATACTTAGTACTTGAGTTTTATCTCCATGATCTGTGAACTGTGTATGATATATTATTAGTAGGTGATGGTGGCTTCCATTTCTTAATTCAATTTATCTTTTTCTTAATAAATCATGTAGGCCTTGGTTAAGGTACTCATTGTGTTTGTATTTACTCTTTGTACATGAAATCGAAGTTGTTTAAGCATTACTGGGATATTCTAACATGCTTTGATTTTATTTCTGTGCTGGCAACTGCATCAAATTTTGTGTTAGTGCCACAATTTCTGTTAGTAAAATTCATCATATATTCTTACATTTCCTACTATTTGTTTGTTAGACTGATTCTTCATGCGAGTCATCAGAACGGGTTAACATGCTGAGGTCAGATATGGCATCACTAACAGAGAAGAATGCCGAGTTGAGAAGGAAAGTAAGGGAGCTCACTGAAAAGCTACGGTTGGCTGATCAAGGAAAAGATCAAGCACAGAAGCAGGTGATGGCATTGGGTGAACAGCACAAAGCTGGGCCTTTTGGAACTGTGAAGGCTTTGAGAACTAACCCTACTGTTGTTCCCGATGAATCTGTGAACCCAAGATTGGCTAAGATTTTGGAGAAAGTTGCTGTTCGAAAAGAACTTATAGTTGCACTTGCAAATTCAAATGTAAAAGAAATGTTAGAGGTCTGGTTCACCAACATCAAGAGAGTTGGTATAACTAATTATCTTGTTGTAGCATTAGATGACCAGATTGCAGAATACTGCAAAGCCAATGATGTTCCAGCATACAAGAGAGATCCAGATGAGGGTGTTGATTCTATTGCAAGGACGGGTGGCAACCACGCTGTCTCTGGATTGAAGTTCCGTATATTGAGGGAATTTTTGCAGCTGGGTTACAGTGTTCTTCTATCGGATATTGATATAGTGTACTTGCAAAATCCTTTTGATTATCTTTATCGGGATTCAGACGTGGAGTCTATGACTGATGGTCACAATAATATGACAGCCTATGGATATAACGATGTCTTTGATGAACCAGCCATGGGCTGGGCTCGATATGCTCATACTATGAGAATATGGGTTTACAACTCCGGTTTCTTTTACATAAGGCCTACAATTCCTTCCATTGAGCTTTTGGATCGTGTGGCTGATCGATTGTCTCGGCAAAATTCATGGGATCAAGCAGTTTTTAACGAGGAGCTATTTTTCCCTTCACATCCTGGGTACGATGGGCTTCATGCTGCTAAAAGAACTATGGATTTCTATCTATTTATGAATAGTAAGGTCCTCTTCAAGACAGTAAGGAAAGATGATAAACTGAAAAAGTTAAAGCCAGTAATCGTTCATGTGAACTACCACCCAGACAAATTTCCAAGAATGAAGGCCATTGTAGAATACTATGTCAAAGGCAAGCAAGATGCACTGGATTCTTTCCCCGATGGTTCTGATTGGTAGGGTCATAAGTTCAGTTCCTGCCACTGTTCAATGGATACAGGTAGGTTAATCTGATTTTACTTCTGAGAGCAATGTGATATATCTTCTCAGTTCCTCTTTTGTGGTTTTTCCTTTCAAATTTTGCTTTGTATTACAACTGTTTTTGGTTAAAATTTCACTTGGGTACTTCACATTGATACTTTTGTTATGTATTTTCCATACTGAACAGAACTTATTGAGGTGTTGTTGTCTTTAATGGTAAAGAGCTCTACTATGCACCGTACGGGGCCATCTTTGCATCTATCTATTATTTTGGTTTATAGCCTTTGGGAGTATTAATCCTGGAAGGGGCATGACTAACTAAACTCTTAATATTATATGAGACTCCAATCTTACCCCGAAATTGCTTCTCTGTGTTCTGCCCCAATCCGGCGGTACATATAACATCTAATGTTGTTTATGTGCTCCATCTTGTTAACAAAAAGCTTGGTCTTGATTCACTCATGGCCAATATTCTGGATGCCATAAGGTTAATGAATGAGCCACTAAGTGCGCCACCTTCTCACGTGATTGTGTACAGGTTCTCCTTGCTATATGGTGTGGACAACAAAGGGGTTTTCTTTCTGGTTTCATTAATTTTAATTAAACTCAACTGTTTGCTAATGGTGGAATTGTAGCTGACAGTACATAGAAAGCCAGTTTGCGCGCGATGGCATGATTTTATTTGAGGGTAAATATTCGGCATTATGATCAAATTACCGATGCTCAATATTAACCTTGTATGTTGATTCTTGAATGTTGAGGTCCCACCTCATGGGGATCCACGTCCCACGGACTCAAATTGAGATAACATGAAAAGTTCGTTAACCTTGTACTGATTGCTGGCTGCACTGCTGATCGCATGATATTAATCCTGGGAGCTGAATCAGCTGATTCCGCTTATTTCCCAATAGGAAACAGAGTTCACGATGGTTATCAATAAAACAGTAAATAAACCATAAACTCCAAAGCGATAACAGGCTGTCGCTCGCAGAAAACGAGCCCAACTGAACGCTAGTATCACAAAATTTCCAATTAACGATCACCAAGAGATTCAGATTTATTTTTGGAAAAAAAAAAAAAAAAGGGTCTGTTACGTGACAAAATGGACTAATGAACTTCCATTATGATTTTGGATTTTTCTAATCTTATCCACAGACATAGATCCTCACTACCAAGCTTGTGTGGCTTCAAAATGTCGCTAAATCCCCTCCCTTCAACCCGACAGCTCCACTCTGTCTTCTTCTTCTTTGTTCTCTCTTTCAATACATTTCCTCGCCAAATCAATTTCTTCAGTTTCATCATAAGAAAAATATTGGAACCACTCTGCTATTCATTCAAGATTCTATAGCCGTTGGTACTCCGTCTCCAGCTTTCAAGATTTCCCGCTAATTTTCATTCAAAAGTATTGGCAACAAAAAGTGTCAGTGAATTTGCAGTGATAATAGATCAGTGTTGTTTGAAATGGAGGGATTTTCTCAAAGGGAAAATGTTCTTTTGACTTATAGTCCTCAACGATCATTCATAAACGATCATCCTTCTCCCAACGCACAACACAGAAACTCGGATATTGATTTCAACGATGTGTTTGGTGGCCCACCGAGGCGGTCTTCAATGCACGAGATACGATTCAGTTACAGGGAAGCTACGGACAACGATGCGCTGAGAGGAGACACTGGAACCGTTACTTCTCGTAATTCTTGGGCTGCTCTAAGCGAGAAGCCGGTGTTTGGGGAGGAAGTCTTTAATCGGAGGCGTTATAATACAAGTGAGAACTTCTTCAATGACATCTTTAAAGTCAACGAGTCTTTGAGTTCTTCTCCAAGGAAGCGTGACTGGGACCCATATTCGTCTCCAGCTGGTTCTCGAGTTTTAAGCCCTGCCCGGCCTCTGCCGCCTCAAGCCGAGCTATTTGGGACTTCACTTCCTTCACAATTCAGGTTTGAAAACAACTTAACTGTCTGACTTCCCGTTAAGCATCTTCTTCTTCATATTGTTTTTTTTTTTCAACTTCTCGATGGGGTGCAGTGCATAGCATTTAGGCACATTTTTTTACATCTTTAGAAGCTTCTTCGAAAGCATGAAAATATAATTTGTTTTGGCAAGTGAAAAGTTATCAAATTAATTGCCTCCAGTTCCCTGTACGCTATATTTGCTATATTTTTGTGTTTCTAGTTCATGTAACTGACAAGAAGATTAAGGTTTCTTTTAAGTTTCCTTAGTTCAGCACTTTTAATAAACATATTATTACTGCCTATTGTACTTTTCAACATGTAAGCTTTGTTCATGTTTCCTAATTCCTATTGGCAAACTGCAATTGCATCTTACTTCACAGCCTCCCTGCTAAACTGACAAAAGGGATGGACCTTCCAACGTTTGGTTCTGCTCCTCGTAGCCCATATAAGAGCAAGGATGATGCTTCAAATGGTACCCGATCTTCTTGTCGCCTAAACCAGGGTCGCGAGGAGAAAAATGATATCAGATCTTCTTATCGCCAAAGCCTTTTATCCCGAGAGTTATCGGTTAACAGCAAAGAGTCATCAGACTTGACCAAACATGATGATACAGACACAGGAGGCAATTTGGAAAAGGAATCAAATAGTTCAGAAGTTCTGGACAGTGGCAACCAATTTCATTTCTCAATATACAAATGGGCAAGCAAAGGAGTACCATTAGCGATGCCTCTTAGGGGAGGGAATAGTTCAAGATCAAGAGAAAATAGCAATAGTGACAGAGGCACAAGCTCCTATGGATGCATAGAATGTGAGAGAGAATTACCTACAAAGACGTTGCACGAAACTAAACTTCCATCAAATAATGGGGTATTGGCAAATACTAAATCCTTCACAATGGAACATGATAAACAAAATAGCAGCACTCCTGATACAAGCACTCAAGGTAGAGTGGAAAGGGTTCAAAGAGTTGAACCTCGTAATACTGCCTCACATAGTACAGGAGAACAAACAAAATCCCATTCACAATCTGAAATTGGTTTGCATCACAAGTTAGAGAAAGAAGCTTCTGTGGTTGCTGAAGAAGCTCACAAACCTGAATTGAAACCTCTATATTCTCTGTTCTACGATAATGATTACAAACAAAGTGAGTGTGTTCTATATCAACTGTATCAGTAGTGATGCACTGTCACTTGTGATTATATATTATATTTACATTTATCCTCAAACTAAGAGTGTTCTGTTTCTTCTATTCCGTGAAGGCAACGTGGAGACAACTAAAATGGCCAGTGGAAAAGAAAGAATGGTCAAAAGTACTAAAAAATCATCTCTAATTCCAGATTTTAATAAGAACGTAAAGAAACAAAATGGAAAGAGTTCTTCTTTGGACAGTACAGAAGTTGGTAAAGGTAGCTTACAAGGTCCACCCATGAACTCCAGGGATCCTGGAAAAATCAGAGTTAAGGGAAAGGTCAAAGAGTATGTTAAAATTTTCAACCAGGAAGGTTTATCAAAATCAAAAGTTAATGTCGATCCATCAAGTCAGAGCTCTCGATGGAAGGATACAGTCAATTCCAAAGCAGAGGAAGCAAATTTTAGCAAGACGGGGGCAGATGAGAAGATTCACTTGTCCAGTGGGCACGTGAAAAAGTCATCCCCTGATGCTCCTATCATGGTACTAAACGTGCAATAATTTGTTTTCAATCGACCACATATTAATGATCTTTCAATGTGACATCTTCACAGATGCAAAAATCTATGTTACTCCCTCAAGTATTGGTGGGTCAGTAAAATGAATGTTTTTTATGATCATTCAGGTTAATGGAAATCTTCCACACTCAGAGAAACAGCAGTCTGCCATAAACAACACCAACCACATGTCTAATGGGACTTCTGGACAGAAGGATGCATCAAGTACTGGTTAGTTCTTTTGATCTACTGTTACAGTAAAAGTAAATTTATTTAGTATATGTCAGATTGTCAGCTGCAAGATTATGAGCTGCATAAGCATTTTCCTATCACCAACTACATTGAAATAATAGCGTCTCAATGCCTTCCACCACAATGGACTTGTAATTTGTTTCACATAGTGAGTTGACATGTCAAAGTTAATTCTTCACAAAGGGTGCCTATGTTCTGCAATTTATGTTGTTTTTTTCTCATTCATTGAACCTTTTACACTACTACTATTACCTTAGTAATATGTAATTAACTTTTTTATTTAGTAATTGATTACTGTTAAGAGGTAAATTACTCATGTATGTATGTACTTTTTCCAAAATCATTAGGTAATAGCTTGCAGGCTTTTGCTGGAGATATAGATGATTCCTTCCAAGAAAACTTTCTGGTATGTTATTCATCCCAAGAGAAAATGATTCAATATGTTTTTCCTACTTACTACCTATTTGGTCATTTTCCATGCAAGAAAATAAATACACAAGTAACTCGAAATAATCAATCCATATAGACATTCAATATTACTAAGTTCTACATTTTAGATTGTGTACATTTTACTACAAGGGCATTGTTTTCCAGATGTATTTGGTCTAGTTATAATTGTGTTTGCCAACAACTTTGCATGGGCTTATGGACAGGTAAAGGAACTAACACAAGATGACAATAAACTACCAAAATCTGGCAATGATCCTGAAGAACTGCAGGTGATGTAGAATATATGTAGAGAAAACATGTTGCTCTGATTTTTTTGTGAAGCAGTAATTTTGAAACTTCAGATAGTGCAGGTCATTGATGCTAAAATAAGAAAATGGTCGAATGGAAAGGAAGGAAACATACGCTCACTGCTGTCAAATCTACAATATGTGAGTATGGCACATGGATGTATTCAGTTCTGAACCGTTTCTTCTTCTGCCTGGAAACTCCTTTCTTTCTAGTTTGGTGAAGATTTCTAAACTTGGTGATAAGTTGAAAGTTACTTGTTTACAGAAAAATGGATTTTCAACTCCCTTTTCGTATCCATTAAATTGTCTGCTTCTAATTTATATCTGCAACATGATTTTCTGCAAACATTTCCTTTTCTGGCGTCAATGATAACTTACCTATTAATGTATAATTTCTAACCATGACACTTTTTATGTGTGCAACTAATGTTAGACATATTTTATCTCATATTAATGCATTTTATTTTATCCTTGGAAACTGGATTTTGTGCGTTTATTCTCGAGTTATATTCAGTGCCTTTCTTCTTTCCTTGAAACAAATGTTTGCCATATATGCAGGTTCTATGGCCTGAAAGTGGGTGGAAGACTGTTCCTCTTGTTGACATTATTGAGGCAAATGCGGTGAAAAGATCTTATCAAAAAGCTTTACTCTATCTGCACCCAGATAAACTGCAGCAAAAGGGTGCAACTTCTCAACAAAAATACATTGCAGAAAAAGTTTTTGATATTTTGCAGGTATTCACTCACAGATGCATATTCCTTCAATGGAGCACTAGTAATTATCTCCATAATTCTGGCCACCCATTTCCTTGCTGGCTTTGCCTACTTAGTTATTTTTAGATCTCTAAGTGCACAAAAACCATTTAAGAGATTATTGGCCTGATAATTGGGTTCTCAGTATCCTGCATTCCATATTTATTTGAAATCTGTGAGATTCACAAGAGTGAGTGAAGTTTCCTATGGTTTTAGAAATGGGAAGTATCATCATCCTTATATCGTATTATATTTTTGATTGATTGACATTTAACATGCTAATTCTTTTATGAGAAACTGATGCACATGGGATTATCGGTTGATCAAAGTACAACCTCTTTAATTATTTGTCTGCTTAATATCATCTCTTGTCAATTTGGAATAATGGAATGAAATAACAATGGCTAAGATTTGTTAACAACTTTTCTTAAGAGTCTTTATCCGTTTCCCGCCAAACGATGGCTGGTGAAACATTTTCATATGCCTTGTTAACATCTACTATGGCAACTGGCAAGACAAGTAGGCTCTTGGCATAATTATGAGTTTAAGCTTAACTCACGAGGTTTATTTACTGGCGTACAGGATGCATGGGCTCATTTTAACTCTCTTGGTTCACCGTGACTAGAAAATATTCTATGGCAATGCGCCTGTCAACAAGAATACTTCCACCAGATCATCTTCATTACAAAATGAAATGCATTGTGTCAAGTCAACATCATTTTCATTGCTTATATTGGTTATTTGCAATTTGTTATATACCATTTAAAATGTCACATTGGGTATCAGGAAAGTGCTTTTCAGAAGCATTTTCATCGCACTTCTCATACATGATACACTTATGTTTAGACTTCATAGCACATTGAAAATGCACACTGAAATTGCTATGTTTTCTTTTTTTTTTGAAAAAAAAAAACTATTGATACAATGAAGTGGTTATGTTGATTTTTGCAATACTTTTCATTTACCACAAGCAAAATGTAACATTTTTGTCAAATTACTCGATGTGTTAGATGACTATGTTATAGGTAGAAATAGCAAATGGGTTATGTTATTTGTGGGCAACACAGTCCAGCACAATAGCATGTCGTGCCGTGTCGTACTAGGTCACAATTTATGGCTCAAAGTGTCATGGCGGCACAAGCTCATAATAAGTCACGTGCCGACACGAGCTCATGATGAGTCATGTTTATTTTTTTTAAAAATTATTTTTTAAAATATATAATTTTATTTAAATATTTAATATTTTTTTAATATTTATAATTCTTTTTTCTTACAAATATTTTAATTAAAATTATAAATATTGTAATAATAATTAAAATTATAAATATAGTAATAATAATTAAAATTAATAAGTGTAGTAATAATTAAGACTATATTAGAATTGTGATATAATCATAAATTCATAATTAAATTATAATTCCATTAAAGATAAAAAAAAAATTTATTGATATTATTCTAAATTTGAAATTATTGAATATAAATACAAAAATAAATAATTAAATTTACAACATTATAATTACAATACATCTTAACTAGGTTAACACTTATTAAACTATTAGTTGGATTGAACGTACATTTTCATTAATTTTTCATACCTTTCATCTTTGACAAATGAGAAAGTTTGTTCACTTACTGTAACGTATCTAACAAACTTAATACACATGAATTGCTGGTTATAGTGGAATTCAAAAATATTTTCTCAATTAGCACTTTAGGTAAGTTCAATTTGAATTGGCTCTTTTAGATTATATTTCTACAAAATATGCCTTAACATGTCGATTCAAATGTTTAGTATTGTAAGTCATTTTAGTATTTAAAGTTTTACCATAAATTTACAGATAGTTTTTCTTCAATTTTTTCATAAAGTGCATTTGTAAGATTCTCCAACGAAAAGAACTTTCAAACATCCAGCGTAAAATTTATTTCAAATATCTAATGTTTACATTTTTTTAATTTTTTAATAATTCTAATATTTTTAGTTATGAAAATAAATTGACTAAAATTTATGATAATGACATTAGAATTTTTTTAAATTCATTAAAAATATTGTGATTAAAATTTATCATTGTATAGATAACAAAAAATGTGAGCGTATTGAGAATTTGTAATTGAATAAATGTTTAAAAAATTAAAAAAAAAATTGAGAAAGTATAATTTAAAAAAAAATAAAATAATAAAAAATATTTAAATTAAATTGTCAAAAAATTGCAAAAAATTTAAGAGAAATGTGGGCGTCACATAGGTACCATTTTATAGGCACCCAACCTCCACCAAAAACTAGTCATAGCTCAATGGTCATTCACTTATTAAATATATATATATATATATATTTTAAAAAAACTACATGCCACCAAAAAATGCTGTAGTCAATAGTCATTAATATGTTTATGTCTTTAATTTTATTTTTATTTTAAAAATAAATAAATTTTTAAAAAAGCCTATTCGGGAGAGCTTGCTTCGTGTCAAAGCATTTAACAATGCCAGCAATCTGGTGAAGGCTGGCTTGACTGTCTAGGGATAGGTTAAAGCAAAATCCACTAGACTTGCTTCTCATGAGATTAGGTGACGGAATCAAAACGGTGCTCATAAAGCGAGCGGGCAAGCTATTGGGAGAGAAGAAATGTAGGAATTAGAAGAGAATGAAAGGATAGGTCAATATTAATTACTTATTAGCTTTCGAATGCGATAAATCAACTTAAAGTTTTAATTAGGGTTTTAGTGATTAAGTATGTATGGTTGAGATAGGCAGCTCAAAGTACGACCTAATGGACCTATCATAAAAATAAATTAATTAATTAAAAAATTAAAAAAAAAACAGACTAAATTAAACTAAATCTATCAATTATTTTGAAAAAAAAAAATTGATTGATTATTAAAAAAAAAAACGACCAGTTGATTCAAAATTTTAAAATAAAAATAAATAAAAAATTAGATATTTCAATAAATTTTAATTAAATTATCAAGTGGCATTATATAATTAGAGGTTTGTAAATACAAATATAAGCTTGTCTACGTGCAATTTTGCTCACTCACTCTTAAAACTAAAAATTTAAATAAATAAATAAAAAACCCTAAATCCCTAATAGTATTCATCTCTCTCACTTTCATCTCTCAAAAGCAAATAATCAATTCGTCTCTCTCACTCTCATTCTTATCTCTCAAAAATCAAAAACAATTCGTCTTTTTCCTTCGGCCAAGGCTCCTGCCAATGTCAACTGCCAAGCAACACTGTTCTCGTCTCTCTCTCACTTGGCTGTTGGTAACCTTTCGTTTTGCTTGATTTAGTTTCGTTGAATGCGAGTCTACTAAAAGTATTGTTCAATATTAAATGCTCCATGTTGTATGTCTACCATATCACTTCAACTAAAATAGATTGGAAATTTGTGTGGCAAAAAATAATTATTTAGAATGACAGTAAGTTTGTTTTTCGCTTTTCCTGCATATGGATTGATATTGGTGAAAAGTAAATAAATAATCATTTGTAAATAGTTATAAGCATTTGTGGGTAGCAGTTTTTATTGTGAGAAAAAATGAAAGTTGAGATTTGAGGAAAAAAAAAAAGTCTTTAAATCAAAAAACGGACCGAATTAAAAAAATTGGTTCGATTTAATTTAATTTTTTTTTAATCAATTTGGTTTATTCAATTATAAATTTAAAAAAAAAATTATTCAAAAATCACTTGAGCTCAGTCAAAATCGAACCGAATTAAATTGCATCCATCCTTAACCTACCGTGCTAATACGGTACAACACAGCTTCGAATTATACTTATTGTTTGTGCTAGGCCAGCACAACACAATAAATTTATTGTTTTGTGTCAGCCCAAACACAATAGTCTAAGCTGATATTTAGTGGGCTGTACTGTGCTGATACAATTCAATTGCCACCTTAATTATGTGACTGTGGAGGGAATACCTCTAGTTACGTGATTGTGGAGAGAATTAACATGATTTATTGTCCCGCGGGACAATAGGAAATTGTCATGACATGCGGAAGATCGAAGTTGCCGAGTCTTGATCGAACGATGTGGCCCAGAACAATAGACCCTTTCCAGGTTTATTAAACTTGGACTATTTAGCCCAATGAGAGTATCGCAGGGTAAATCTAACGTAGAGTCACCAATCGGTTAAAAAAATTGAATGAATAAATAAGGACTTCACTCTTCACCAGGTAAATGAAATTATGCATATTGGCTTATATAGTATTTGAATTCGTCACCTAAAAATAATATAAAAAGCTCAGCCAGGTAAGTGGGTAAATGCTATTGGTTTGTGATTCATATTTTCTAATCTTTGGCAGCTGGCTTGGAATAAAGTAAACAGTGCTGGTGCTGCAGCAATTTTTTACTATCTATTGTAATCATTAAAATTTAGAAAGGGCCCCCTCATAATTCACTCTGTTTCCAATTTTGAAGTCCATCCCTCCTAAAATGGTTGTAATTTTGAAAATTGTCCTTTCTATTCAGGTGAGTTCTTTTGATTTTGTATCAGAAAAGCAAAGTTTCAGGTTTAAATCGGAATTTACATTAATCAGGGTTATTTCATTGGTCAAGGATAAGATTTGATTTGTTTGACTACAAAATGACAAAAGCAGCAACGCCGATATCAAATCAATCAATCAAAATGCTGATGAAATGAAACAAAATGGTCCCACGTAAAAGTGGTTTTGGCTCCATGTGATCAAAGCCTGGGAGAGCGTGGGCGTTGCGTTGCAATGCTCAGATTCAGAAGAACTGTAGGGACTTCAGCAGCCTTCTTTATGAGCGTTATTGTCGTTTTGCTACGGTGACCGCGACAGTCGACACTCCGCCCACGTGTGGATGTGGCATTTTGGTTTTGCACCTTAACATTCCCATTTTGCAAAATTCGGCAAATATATAATTTTATATTTTTTCATTTCATTTCCCACATGACAAGAGATTACAGACAATTCATGTGGTTGGTCATAAATGAAGTCCAACGTTTTCTTTTGTATGGTAAAAATTTTAGTATTGTTTTGACTCGTGAGTCATGAGAAGAAGAAAATAATAAAAGGATGGGATGATAAATGAATGAGAACACAAGATATTCATGGAGGCAGTTGACATGACAGAACACAGAAGCAGGCTATATCATCATCTTCTTCTTCTTCTTTACACTAATCAATATTCATATTACTGCTTGACTTCCAACTCCATACAAGTAGAAATAGAATTGCTTTGTTTAATTAAATAAAATAATACTGCTACAAATACATTTGTAAATTATATTTAATACTTTACTTACACTTTCAAAATACTTGCCATCTGTCACATTCTCTTAACTTCTTTGAGAAAACGACATATTAACTCCCATAACCACCAAATAATATCCGAAATTTAACTTTCTAAATTATATATAGAAATCAAATAACCCAATTTTAAATAATTAATTTGCTCTACCTATTGCATTAATCGAAATGTCTTCTTCTTCTTCCAGTTCAACGGCCAAGTTGAGTGCTTTAAATTTTTAAACATTAATGCCAAGGACCACTTAATAATGTACCCAAAACGCAGTAAGTCATAAGTGTGAGTTTGAAGAGTAAATACGATGATCGAACAAGTGAAATAATTTTATCCCATCAGATCACATGTGATTGTGAAGTTAATCGAAGTTAAAATTGGGTGACTGCAGACCCCACGCCATTGTTACTATTTTATTTTTGACTATCAATATCACCGTGAAAAAAAAAAAACTTCTGTTTTTTCTCACTAGATTTCAGATTCCGGAATGAATATATATATGTTATATTTTTATTTCCAAAATTCAGTTGATAAATTGATTATGGCTGATAAAAAAGAAGAAAAAGGACAATTATAATAACATGGCACGTGCTAACAAAGACAAAGACTCGTACAATCTCTAATCATAAGGGTCCTCAATAAGACAATGACTTGTTGTAGTAAAATCATAATTATAAATTTTATTTTTGATAAACTATTGAAAAAGGCAATATTTAAATTTAATTATCCAAAAGACAATTTGCCTGTGATTTGGGTAGTTAACGGCTTGAGAGAGAAGATAAAGAGAGAGAGCCTCTGGTTTTTCTCATTGAACTGCCAAATTTTAGATTATTATTTTTCTCTTTTTAATTTGTTTATTTTTCTTTTATCAGAAACTTGGAAATGGGCATGGCTGTGTGTGTTTGAGTAACTCGTTGGTCTTAACTAGGATGTTTGTTCTGACAGTACGAGGCTTGAAATCAATGTCCATCCTCTCTAAACCTGTAAGTTCTTTTAATTTACATCTTCATTTCTCTTTATTGAGCCCTTCTGTTTCTATTTGTCTTCGAGCTTTGGTGTTGTAATTTATGCCTGGTTATCACTTGCTTGATATTTCTTCTATGTCATCCAGTTAGCGTTCTCCATTTTGCTTGTAACTTTCTCTAATGGGTTTGTTTGGTTACTTGGAAATTTCTGAAGAACAACGAGGATTTGGCATTTTATCATGAGTTGGTGAACCTTTTTTGATTTGTAAAGCATAGAAGTCGAGGAACAGATCAAGTTAGCTTTTTTTTACTTTGTTATTTATGACTAAGTGGGAATAAGTAGCTGCAATTTTGTTTGTTTGTTTGGTTTGATTTGTATATTTTGAAGCGAAGGCTTGTTAAATTCTTGTTCTTCTTTTATTTTCCTCCTTTATTTTTGCTACGAATTGTTTCAGCTGGATCTGAAATAATTCTGCTTTTATAGTTGTATTATGATACTTCAATCTGACCCTTTCATCTTGAGCACCCGTTGGAGTTCTTGTTATATCTTCAAGAGATTGCGGCAATTTGCCTCTATGGGTTTGTTATACTCATTGCTTGACTTGTTCGCAAATCTGTGACACTTGATAGTTGAAGTTCTAACTGTTCAAGGTCAAAACTCCCGTATTTGCTTATCTTATTTTTATGGATAAAATTGGCTCATGCTCTAAAACTCGGTGCTCTTTAGATTTAAATTGCCTCTCTGCCATTACTTTATGTTCATATTATTCTGCAACAATACAGAAAAGTCTTCTATAGATATAGTGGCCAAATTTTGATGGTCTGTATTCACTTCTTCTTTTACTTAAATTTATCCAGAGTTCAAATTAAAATATGGAGCTGTAAGTAGCTTACCAAAATTTTAAAAGTATAGCTCTTAAGTGTTTGATAGGGTTTCATATTTCCTTAGCATGTTGATCATCTTCAATATCTTCAAAGGCTCTGAAAGGTCTAGGAAGGTTACAAGCTTTGGTGATTTATTTAATAAGATATTAATGAAAGTCAACGTTGTGGTGGTCGATATGAAGAACATTCAATGGTGAGAACAAAATAAATATTGTTGTTGGACTGTTTTAGTGGATTGTTAAATGTGATTTGAGATTGGAGGCACGGGAATGTGATTCAAGAATTAAGAAGGTGGACTTTGTTAATCCATGTTTGCCACAATGTCAACCTATCTATCTCTAGACAACCTGGTGTAGAAAATCATATGCTGATAATATGTCATAAACAGATTTGCTGGCCATAGAACATTCAAAGGTAGCTTGGAACTGAAATAATTAAACGTTTCAATCCTGTGGTCAGCTCCTTCTAGTTTAATTTTTAAAAAATACTCTTTAGTATTCACCTAGAATTGTCTCACTCCTATAAGAGGTAGAATAGAATCTATTGGGAGAACTAGTTTTTGTATAAAGTTCAGATGGCATTGTCTTGAAAAATGCTACTCGTTCATGCAACCCTCCAAGCAGCAATACCATGGCATATTGACAGAGGTGGAAGCATGTCATTAAGAAATGTGTAAAAAGTACTCTGTTTCTTAGTGATATGAGGTTAAGATTTAGAAATCATATTTCAAACTTGTAAACATTGGCACCATTTACAATATATTTATTGATTCATGTGCAAGGCTGTTTATTTAAGTTCTTGCAATGGATTGTTCCTCTGTTGGCCATTGTACCATATAAGAAATTATAATTTTTGTGAATGAGAGAATTTCTATACCTACTATGGCTAATTCCCTTGTATTGCTTGTATGGACAGGTTAAATACAGAGATTGATTGGATTCTGGTCTGGTAACTGGCAAATATGAAATTTGGATCAAAGAAAGGATGGAAATCAGTAGTGCCTATGCGCTTGAAAAGCAAACCAGCAACACGTTTTTGTTTGTTTCCCAAGCTGAAGTCAACTAACTATGGTCCAGGTCGAGCACCTGTTTATCTCAATGTGTATGACTTGACACCAATGAATGGCTATGTCTACTGGGCAGGCCTTGGTATCTATCACTCTGGTGTGGAAGGTGAGCTTTAATTCATTTGTTACTTTTTGATAAAATTTAGTACATTTACTAGCATTCCTTTTCTTAAATTTTATACCAAAAGTACAGCGTGGTATGAACCTGTAGAATTATGAATATTCTGATGAATACCTCAGTAATTGAAATTCTGCTAATTATCTGCCTATTTCAAATCTAATCACGTTAAAGATGTTATCTTTCAAGGAATATATAAAGTTTCCATATGGGTTTTACATTACAAGCCAAATGCTGGTCTTGATTGAGTGAGAAAGGGCATTTTATTTGGAGCTATTCTCCTCGGAGGTATATATATCAGTATGCATTTAAGGAGGGAGAGAGAGCTTCCCCTTCATGTGCACAAGTCGTGTACTGGTCAGTTATGAAGGAAGTAACTAATTACAACTACTACTTGTCACTTATTTCCTTTATATTAGTCTAGTTTCAAGTAAAGTTCAGATTATCTTATCTGCTGCTCCTGCACTGCATGTAGTCCATGGTGTAGAATATGCCTTTGGAGCTCATGACTACCCAACAAGTGGCATTTTTGAGGTTGAACCACGGCAGTGCCCAGGCTTCAAGTTCAGGAAATCAATATTTGTTGGGACCACATGCTTGGACCCTATTCGGGTTAGGGAGTTCATGGAGCAACAGACTGCAAGCTATAATGGTGATACATATCACTTGATTGTCAAGAATTGCAATCATTTCTGTAAGGACATTTGTAATAAACTAACTGGGAAACCAATTCCAAAATGGGTAAATCGACTGGCAAACATAGGTACTCTTTTTCTCCTCCCATTACTTTTTCTTTAGTAGTCAGTTCAATATATTTACACAAGAATGAGTTGTTTTTAAGCATTTTGGGATTGTGCACTTAGTGGTTCTCAATAATTGATTATATGCAATATTGTATTGTAAGTATCTACTATATGCCTTGTATAGCACATGATACCCGTACTTGCTACGCAGCAGCCAGTTACCCACAAAATATGTCACCTCAGTACTTCAGTGTGAACGATTTTCCATTACTTTTCTTCTTAACTAAACTTTTTGACCATTGGTTGTATTTGCAAGTTGGGAAAATCTGAAAGACTAATAGCTTCTAAAACATGCTAGCATGTTCCGACTCAAATTTCTAACGGCCAGCATGTTGCTTTGATGAAAGGAAAACGATAAATAAATGCTTTGGTTTAGTTCATGAGATTGAGATTGTATCGTGGTGGCAGGCCAATTTAATAGATGCTTGGTGCCTATATATTGATTGGTCACCTCTTACAATGTTAATGACCTACATTTTTATTTATTTATTTACTTTTAACGGCAGGTTCAATCTGCAATTGCATACTTCCTGAGGCCCTGAAAATTTCTGCTGTGCGCCATGATCCTAATTACCAACCAATTGATAGTGAAAAAAGGAGGCTGAGAAGTGCGTTCAGTTGCCTGTCTTCAATCTCAATGCGGCAGAAGC
Source organism: Ailanthus altissimus (assembly GCA_946807835.1). Taxonomy (NCBI): domain Eukaryota; kingdom Viridiplantae; phylum Streptophyta; class Magnoliopsida; order Sapindales; family Simaroubaceae; genus Ailanthus; species Ailanthus altissimus. The sequence continues at coordinate 22,865,496 of OX327691.1, read as the reverse complement.
AGTTGTCAACATCTTCCTTGCTTCTACAATCACCCCTCAAAGGCTGCCTTCCAGCATGGGAGTTGAGAAAGTCGAACAATGGTTCATTGAAGGAAAGATGAGATAACTCCTTGGAGGGTTTGGTTAGCATCCATGCATCCTTTTAACATGGTGACCAAATTCCATAAGCTCGATGAAGAGATCTCTTTAAACGTGCTCTTTACATTGCCAGCATGGTGAGACTGCCATCACTTGACAACTCTCGGTTTTGCAAGTGTGAGTGGGGCTTGTCATCTTTATTTGTCCGCTCCCAGAAACTAGTAAGAATCTGAGATGCTAATTGATCCTTCTTTGCCAAGGAAGAACCTTAATGGATCTACCCATAGCCATCTTTCAAGTGTTTTATTCTTATAACTCAAATTTTTCTGATGTCATTTCTTGTTCTTGGCAAGTAGATGTGCTCCTAGTTGTACCATAATGACAGTTTATTTGTCTGTAGAAATTCTGTATGCTTCAAGTAGTTCTGTAATGACTCGTTCACGCTACTTTAAGTCGTTTATTAAATTGTGAATACATGGATTGGTACGGGAGCACAGAGATCAAAGGTTTTACCTTCGGTTCCATTGAACTTTGGTTTGCAGAAAGAAAGATCATGCGTGGTTTGAAAAAAAAAATCTAGTTTTGAGATTCAAGGATGTAGAATTAGGAGGCTCCTCCTCCGTGTGTCTCTTAATAATAAATTTCTTAGAGCAAGAGGCAGCTATTCCAAATTCGGTAGATGTAAATGCAGCAATTGTGGCATCCATGGAATCGCTTGCACTTTTGATAGTTTTAAGACATTAGATATTGTGATTGATTCATTTAATTAAAAATGCAATTGGATTGAAGAAAAGTATAAGCTGCGGAGGACGTTTCCACACCACATTACTTCATTCAAAAGTTTCTGAGAGAACACCAAGGATGGAATAATTAGCACAAAAACTATTTTTCTTTTTTTAATTTTCGTTCTCCATTTAAGATGACCTTTTTGTTCGTGGTCCAACGAGCAAAGTTTCCTCCCAAATTTTCATTTATGTCAAAGCGCAAATCATTACATTTCTATACACATTACATGGACTATTAACGAAAACGGAGGGAAGGGCGCCGGAATGGTGCCACTCGCCAGAAGAAAAAACTAAAAGAGTGGAAGGGCAAAAATTTGAACCGTTATAACTCCAGAACTTGGAATCTTCGGTCATGGCAGAAACAAATTTCAAACAGACACGTGGGTTTTAATCCCTCAAATTCCCATGGTCGTGGCTTAAAACATAACTGTAATTGCTTAACGGTTAATGTATTTAGCTCCACAACCACAAGATAATGGCGCAGCAAAACAACGAAACCAAGTATATAACTCTATGTTCCATGTCGTTTCAGTTTGCAAGCTCCTCATTCCTTGTGGAGGCGCTGATATAATGTAACCTATCGCAGATTGAAAAAAGACCGATAAAACTGGATTTCCTTGGCCTCTGCTCACAAAATTAACCATAACGCAGCAACAGGAAATTCCTAAGCCATCTGATATGGACTTCCTATCAACCTATCAACAGGCAAAGATTCAACTTCCTGGTTCTCTATGGACTGAAAAATGTGGAAACATCGGAAGGGCCCTGCTTCTAGTCTAGCTCCACAACAATACTCCAAAATTGAGGTAATCTCATTTGTCAACTAATGACAATTGATATTAAAACACTTGTTCTGCACAGATTTTCTATGTAAATTTAATCTTTTCATAAATAATAGAATCATACAATGAATATACAGACGGCGAATCCGAATTAGCATTGGCATAACAAACCTGCAGGAACACGAAAGAGATGATTCAGATTAACAGGTGCATAGTTCTGTTTAAAAGTGTGTCAGGGCATCTAACATTTAACTTATGAAGAATGTGTATAACACATTAACCACACCGGGTAGCACTTAGGTTTGATGCTTTGAAAAAAAAGATCCACCAGCACATCTAAAAATGTATTCAACAGCCACATTTTCCATGTTATTCCATATATAAGAAATTACATGACAACAATGGCACACCAGTTTCTGTTTTGAGTAAAAGGAATGAGAATAGCCATCCCTTGTTTCTTAGCTGAGCATTCATGAGAAAATACCAATTGAATCTAAGAAACACAACTGAGACTAGATAACAGTTTGGAGCGAGGCCAACAAACTATCAATCGTCTTTCTGATGCAAAACAGTAGGCAGGCTATTATTACCATTGAGAGCAGCATGGTATATTCTCTTTTCAGCAAGTCCAATATCTGACAGTATCAAATGACCCTGCACATGAAACAAAAGCACAAACAGATTAATGTGATATTGGACTTCAGACTATGGTGGCAATATTAACCGAAAAAATAGTACTTCAGGCAAAAGTTAAAAGCATGAACATCACCCTTTTTCTACTACAACAAATATTCCTTCAGTTGACTAGTAATAAAACTGGGCTCTATCATATGGTATTTTTAGCGCTTTAGATTTTACCACATTGGTTTGTCACACCCTAAATCTCCTCTTTCTAATATCTAGCTCATTCTACAAAAATGTCAATGCCCTTCTGTTTCTGACATTTTCTTGTTTTCATCCTTTGATAGATGCCTCCCAATGCCCCAACAATAATATCAAAGCATAGCTAATGGAGTTGATAGTTCAGCATTTATTAAGTGATTGTTCTTGAAATTTTTGTATCTTGATTCCTCAATCTTCTACCACCGAAATTAAATTAAACACATACCTCAGTAGCCATCAACCTTCGAACGTTTTCAGCATATAGTTTTGGATCATCCTTCTCTTGCTGTGAGGGGTAGTAGACAGGTAACCTTGTCACTTCTATGTGATTTACAAACTGACAGAGAAGAAAAAACACGTGTCTCGCCTGAAAAGGAATATGCATGTTGACATTAACAGCAGAACTGGAAAGAGGTAATAGAAAATATATCAATTAGCCCTGACACTATTAATACAGAAGGTTTTGAACCCTGTTTCCGTAAGAGGGCAACAGAAAGGATATTTGGTAACTTGTATCCACCATTCCAACCTTCAGTGTCCAAAAGTTAAAAAATCAAACAATAAACCAGCTTTAATTGTTTGAAATGTTAAAACCCATGAATGAACAAGTTGCTTGAGAAACATTACCCCAGATATTGAATCCCAGGCAGGACTGAATCTCTGGTAAGGATACCTAAGAATCACAGGATGCACTGGAGCTCTGGCCAAAAATGCACCAGTCTTAAATGGAAGGAGAAAGTCACCATTTGTAGTTGTACCTTCTGTAGTGAAAATGAATAAGAAATGAGCAGCTCTTGTTAAGCTCTGCAGTTACATAAGGTCAAGTGCAGATGCTCTTAAAATTTATTTGGCTTGACAATGGGTATGAAAAGACTAACCTGGAAAAAGCAGCATCATTGGAGCAGACTTATCCTCATGAGCTTCTCGAATTCTTTCAGTCACAACACCTGCCAACCAAAAACAGTGACTGAATTTTGTGCTCATAATAAAAGAAAAGCGAACAAGATCCTAGTCTGATGAACAAAGTAGCATAGACAAACTAGAATGATAGACATGCACTATGTGGACAATGCTTGGGCACACTTGACCATTCGTATAGAGCTAAGCATGCTCCAATAAGGAGAAAAATATAATTTGGTTTATATAGGGGTTGACTCATTTTCTATGTAAGTTGTATTATGATGCTCAAGGAGCTTCTGCTTTACAAGAGTCAGCTCTATTTCTGTCCTATAAGAGTCCAATAAAGAACTGATCAGGTGTTAATATGGGTACATGGCAACATTTTATGGTGTGAGCTAATCATCCTTTCAAACTCTTGCCATCCCTGAATCAAATACCAAGAAACATACTCATGCAATTCGACAGAAACAAATTTCAAAATAAAGATAAAATTACACAAACATCAATAATTTAGATAATAAATCTACCTGAAACACCCTTGAAATCAGATGCCTTAGACTCCCGCTGAACATAGACACAACCAAGGCACTTGCTGTCAAAAAGAATTCTCAAGAATTAAAACCCCTCCCACATTTCACAGATGCAAAATAAAGAATATAACAACTGGTGAAGGTAAGAAAGGGACACAATCCTGTTAGAGGGTAAACTGCCAACATAATATTTTCTTTCTTTTAGTGAATAAGAGTAGGAAATAATGGATGAATCCTTAAGCACATCATTTCATTTTTTTAAAATATATGAATTTTAAAAAATATGAAATAAGTATTTAAAAAAAAGGTCTGATAATAGTTTTTGAGCTTGAATTCAAAGGAAAGAATTTAGATAAGCAATCACATAGATTTGACGTGAACAAAAACTCAACTATAATAACAAATTTATTAAAATTTGAAGATGTTGGTTTGAAGTGAACTAACCTGATGAGACCAACCAATGGAAGTCTAGCAACTGATCTCTTCACCAACAAATTGACAAGACAGAAACAGAAACAAGTCAGTGGAATCACCAAAAGCTATATAAGTATATAACCTAATGCAAGCAAAAGCCCAAAATTGGAAAGTTAACTAACCTTGGCAACAAAGCTTGGGAAAGAAGAAGACATGTGATACAAAATGTCCAAATACGATACATGATTAGATACTATTGCCCCAGGTCTTTCAGGTTCTTCTGTTTCATCTTTAGGTTGATCTTTGGCCTCATTCTGTGCAAGAACAATGCAACGAAGATGAGACATTAAAATCAAACTAAAAATTAATGCTCATAAAAAACAAGGACAATCGATAAATAGGTATTTATGTTGACATTACCTCAGAGGAGGATGACTTCTCTGGAGCATCGAGAATTCGATACGTTTCTCTAATCCAATAAAAGCCGAGCAAAAAGAGCACAACTCGAGACAAAAATCTCCCGCTCAACACAATAACTGCCCTTCTCCATCCCCTCATGTGCGCGTAATCCTCCTGCTCCTCTTCCCCATTCGGCGACGAGAAAAGCGTGCAAACGCGACAAATCAAGTAATAAATAACCAACACGATCATCGCCAATACCACGCGTATGGGAACTAGCGTGACCACGGCAATACCAATCAGGACCTTCTCCGCTAATGGGAGCTCGCCACGTCCCATGGTGCCGTACACATCTTCACGCACGTACGGAGCGAATTTCTTCTCCAGTTCTTGGAGGCTTTCAGCAGAGTCGGGCTTGAGAAGTGGCCGGTCGTCTTTGGTCGAGCCATCGTCGGGAGAGGGGGGGGTCGACGTCGACTTGACTGGCTGAGAGTTAAAGTCTTTCAGCTCCGACTCCATTGTTTATTGAGTTTTCTTTTTATTAAAAAAAAAAAGAATTATAAGAATTGGAGAAATATTTTTGAAGTTTGTTTGTTTTGTTAGTTGGGCATTTCGTTTGCGTACCAGAGTTTGAGCAAGGAAGAGGAAAGCCTGTAGCGTAGATCTAAGAAAGTGTCATCATGAGATGAGATCCCCCTCTCTCTCTCTCTCTCTTTCTCTGTCTCGCTGGTGAAATGAAAGGGCTGCGGGTAAGGGTTGTGCGGGCGCGTGGCGTGAATAATCCTTTAAAATACGGCACCTGGAGAGCTGTGATTTCAAGTTGCCGCGTTCACCATTGGATAAATCAGGCATTGAAGAATCCACCGTTGGATGGCGAACTATTGACAACCTTGATTTCGACTAGACAGTCTTCGTACTGTGGAATAAATTATCATTTCTTCTGGTTTATTAGTGATACTTTTTCAGGGTATTTATTAACTTTGTATTTATAGTTAATTCATGAATTTCATCAGAGATTTACAGTGAATAACAGGTATTAATAATACAAATTTAGTTATTTTTTAAATGAGCAATACCGAACTTTTGAAGTTCTGTATCGTAAATAATGTGGTACTAATTTAAAATTAGGAAAGATGTTTGAATTTTAGTGTTAAAAAAAAAATATGTACATTAATAATTTTAAAAATTTTATCAATATTTTTATTAAAATAAAAAATTTATTTAAAAAGAGCATATCTTAACCTCTTAAGATTTTAAAAAAAAAAGAGACAAATTTTATTTTATTATTAAAATAGACAAAAAAATATTATCTAACAAAAATATCAATAAAATTATTAAAATTATTAAAATCTACATATTCTTTTCTTAAAACATTAGTTAGAGATCTATACATCATTTTCTCTTAAAATTATTACATTTGCTATATTGTTACATCTTCTACACGCCATTATCAAATAAGTATATCACATCCTCAAGTTATTCCTCTCCTGTTGTCACGTGTTTCATCTAGAAACAACAACCTTGTTTTTAATCACAACACAAGACCAAGATACAAGAAAGAACAGGAGTGTCACTGTCACTGTCACGTTGAAGCATTTAATCTGGGTTTATACATAATGAATCAGAAAAATTCGCCACCAGCCAACTAATATACCCTTTGCCATTGAATACAGGACTCAAGGTTGATAGATACTAACAATGTGTTAAAATGATATTATTTCAAAACTTTTGAGAGTGTAAGAATCACTATCAAGAATTTGCATAAAACGAAACATCAACTTTAGCGTGTTTCTTTGCTCCACATTAGTCGAAATTGTTCTAATAGTCGCTATATGACTGGTGATTTGACTTTAAAGAGAGGATCTTATTCTTGAAACAAATAATTTACTTATTAGAAGACAAACTATGGTGGGCGGGCAGCGAAAGATCTTCAATAGAACAAGATGAAAAGGGACAAAATTCACTCACAAGGGCGGCGCACAAAATACAGACTTTAACCAACAGAACAATAATGACATGGAAATAAGTTAATGCAGCATGATGCTTCTTTCTTTTTTGGGTTGTGCAATATGATGCTCTCTGAATTCTGATTCTAGGGAATAATCTATCAACCCAAACGGAGAAGAATACAAAATTTTAACACCAACATTCAAGAGGTTAACAAGCTATGCGGTGTCTGAAGCATGGTTATTTTGAGCTTGAAATAGATGAGGATAGGATAGTTGGATGAACCATGCCACTGAGGAACTGCCAACCAATCAGAGTCATTATTTCAGAGACAATGGAGTATCAAGACGTTGTAGTTATGCTAACCTTTAAAGTAAGATCTAATGTAACCTTCCTGAGCGCAAGCACATAAAGCTCTCCATTTGAAAATGTAGTAGCTAAAATGTCAGACCATTTACTGTTATGAGGCTACATCAAACAGACCATTCATCTGCATCTAAGACTTGACACCAAACAAAGAGGTAAACAAACAAGACATTAGACATGAATATTACCATTCAGCATTGTGAGGCTACATTAAGGTCTCCAGAAGAAATGGCCCTCCTTTAAGTAAGGAATAGAAAAATCCTTCTAAAACATTATATAAAATGAAGTTCACTAAGAAAAATCTTGAAGAGCCTACTGTAGCCAGGGTTCAAGTGTTATAACTTAACAAAGTCACGGGAACTACTACAGAACATGGTAAAAGATTCTGTTATCATAACAAATAGCAAGAACTATAGGAGAAGATTCGAAGTGCTTGGGTTGCTAACTTGATTCAGCTATGAAGAGCACTTGCAAGGCAAATGCTACTGATGCACCTGATAAACACAGCCCATTTCCTAAACATTTTCCAAATTTTGCAAGTACAACCTGAACTGACCAACTAAGTAATTTCTTCAACAAAGTAATACAAGTTATAGCTCACATTAGCATGATAAAGATAAAAAGATCTTGTTTGAAGTCAAAATGAAAGTTTCCAAAAGCATTGATATCTTTGATGAATTTTCCATGTTAAATAGCTTTGTGACTTAAAGCTCTTGTGTTGGCAATGTTACGGTTCAGGTTTCAGGGAGAAATGAGAAAGCTAAGATGTCCTTTGTAATACAAGAAATCAAGATAAGTCCACCTTTTCCTTTTGTTAGGTGTGCTTCAAGATAGTTCAAGAAGTCACTGCCTTTCATCATCAACTGACTGACTGGAGTTTCTTTGAGTTCAGTGAACAGTGAAAGTTGAAAGCTTTTGCTCGAAGAAGCTATACCGAACTGACCCTTTAGAATCCACGAGTAGCAGTCAGATGGGGAGCTTTTCAGAAAGACGGAATTCTAAAATGGTAAAATTTTCCAGTGATATTCCTTTTCAAGCGTGCAGATGCAGACACAACAGAGTAGCACATATATTTAATTTCACACAAAACGACTGAAAATTTTTGCATGAAACAACTGTTAAATGAAGAATGCAAATGCTTCGAGCTCATCCAGTCAATAATAACAATAAAATGTTGAAAATTCTTTCTAGTTTAAAAAAAAGAAAAGAAAAGGTTGAACTTCTCCTTTTTGTCCTTATAATGAAAAAGCATATTGAACAAATTTCATACTGATCTGCTGTCTCTGTATAGTTTTATTCCTGTAAAAGCAACCGAGCCCAACTTTTTATGGGTTCACACCGTATGTCCTAAAGTGATAGTACAAGAAACACCTAGGTTACCGGGGCAATTGCTGCTAAAATTACATAACTGCATTATGATATCTTCTTTCACAAACATAAATCCTAAAGCTCATAATTCAATAAACAGCGCAAATAATCCAAATTATCAAAAAAAATATATAGATATATACCTTGGTCAAATTTGCCACGAAGATAAGCAAGACATCCAATTCTTACGAGTACTAATCAGCGCCGACAAAAGACCGGCGGAGGCAATAAACAGCGGGCCTGATAACCTCCCCTTGCCATCGCGAATGTCGGCTAAAGCCATTAATCCATCAGCCAAATCTTGAACAATCGAAAGTTTCTTCATCAACTTCTTCTCTTTCAATTTCTTCATCCTCTGCTCTTCTTCTTTAAATCCATTTCCCCTCGAAATCGCTATCTCAACCGTCAATGCCAAACAGGCCTCATCTTCCATAATCTTCTTCAAATCCTTAAATTTTAGGCTAATACTACCTATATAACCAGTAAATTCCGCCCAAGCACTAATCTTTTGCAAATTACGCGAGTGTTTAGCATCGATCAATCCCGATTTAGCCAACCAAATAAACTGTTCGACAAAGTAATACAAACCTTCGCCTCCAAAGGCGATAACAGAGAGAATAAAATCTCCTCTGGAATCGATATGAGAGTTTCGCAAAGCGTTGACGTCTTGAACAAATTTGCCGAGTCGAAAAGCTTTCCGACTCAGTCCCACGCTGGACTCGAAGCTCTTGAGTCGACCGGTTAAGGGAAGAGTTTCTGGGAGGACCGAAGAGGACAAAATGATCTTTGTTGCGTATCTGGAGATCTTGAGGAGCTTGTCTACACCGTCGCGTTTTGCGAGATACGCTTCTAGATGATTCAAGAAGTCTCTTTCTTTTGATTTTGGTTCGGTATGTTTGGAATTTTGAGAGGGAGCGATAGTTGTTAAAGCTTTGGAATCCATGGAATTTCAGAGAGAGAGAGAGAAAGGGAAAGATGGTCAAAACGATGAGTTTTGGAGTAGGGTTAGGAAGAAACCTATTTGAATTCTAGTTTTGGAGGTATCATAAATTCCTAATGTTTTATTTGGCATCTTATTTAAGGTTTTTCCAATCATCCTTTTTAAAGGAATTTTTTTTTTTTAAATTATCTGCTTGTTGGTGGGCAAATATTATAGGTAGGCAAATAAAATTAGAAATCAAAAAATTGAATAGATTGAATTGGTTAATTATCTGTTTGTTATTAAAGGTGAACAAATAAAATTAAAAATCATAAAATTGAATCGAATTACATCGAAAAGTCGAAAGGCTTTCCTACTCAGTATCACGCCGAACTCGAAGCTCTTGAGTCGATTGGTTAAAAGAAGAGTTTTTGGGAGGATCGAAGAGGCTAAAATGATCTTTGTTATGTATCCAGAGATCTTGAGGAGTTTGTTTATACTGTCGCGTTTTGCGAGAATCATTCTAGATTATTCAAGAAGTCTCTTTCTTTTGATTTTGGTTCGGTATGTTTAAAATTTTGAGAGGGAGCGATAGTTGTTAAAGCTTTGGAATCCATGGAATTTCAAAGAGAAAGGAAAAGATGGTCAAATCAATGAGTTTTGGAGTATGGTTAGAAAGAAAGCACGCCTATTTGAATTCTAGTTTTGGAGGTATCATAAATTCCTAATCTGCATTTAAAGTTTTTCCAATTATCATTTTCAAAAGATATATTTTTTTTAATTATCTGCTTGTTATTAAGAGTGGGCAAATATTATAGGTAGGCAAATAAAATTAAAAATCAAAAAATTGTACTAAATCAAATCGACTTAATTATCTGTTTGTTATTAAAAGTGGATAAATAAAATTAAAAATTAAATTGAATTAAATTGGCCCAATCAATTTTATTAAAAAAATTAATTAATTTTTATTTTAAAAAATTGATCGGTCTAGTTCAATTTTTTTTAAATAAAAATTAAATCAAAAAAATTAAAATTTTTAATAAAATTATATTTATTTACCACGTAATATTTATGTATTAGATAATTAAAAATATCAACATACATTTAATTACACGTAATTCTTTTTAAATTTAAATAAAAATATTATTTTTTAAAATAAAAATATTAAATCAAACCAAATAAAAAAATTTGATTCAGTGTAATTCAATTTTTAACTATTAAAAAAACCGGTTCAATTGTTTTTGTAAAATCAAATCAGATCGTGTCCGCCTTACTTGTTACTGTGTTACGTGTCACTTTTGAATTGAAAAGTGCCAAAGTGGCTAAATGGCTTTCTTCACGTATATGATAGTTTAAATTTTTGTTTTATTCATGAAATTATTGTATCATTTTTGTAATCAAGTTTTATATATTTTATAAAAAAAACTCATTTTGAATTTTAAAAATTATAAACTTGACATGTAATACAAATTTTAATGATTAACAAATCTCAGACGTGTCTATGACACAGCAGTTAGTATATCTATTCCAATGGCTAGATCATTTGAGCACATTTTTCAAGGCTAACCAAAGCGGCCATTCACATCTAAATAAAATTTGAAACTCGTTTGTAAAACTAAGATTGGACGTCAAGAGGTCTTTAACACGAAGTGTACAAGTCGAATCGTAGCCTCAAGAAAAACGCTCTCTAAAAAAAAGAAAAAATCAAATCCTGCCACCAAGTCCCTCACCAAAGAGGGGCTTCGGCTTCTCTCCGGAGAGGCCCCTCGTCCACTTTACTCTCTTCTTCATCCTTTTTTTCTTTTCACCATCTTTTATTTTTTTTTTTGTTAATCTTTAGCCATTATTTCTTCATTGGTGGGTGTCCTTCAGTTTCTTTGACACGTCCTATTAATGCCGGTCGGTTTCTTTGTTACTATTACTAACCGATGTGCATCGTCGTCGTTTGTTATTGTGCCCCACCAACAGCTACTCCTAAAATGTTCCCGCCATCCGCTAAGACCCAGCTACCACCTCAGTCGCCGCCGAGCCCCCACAACTAAGAGTCGAAACCTCAAAGTCAAGTTCGTGTTCCTCAGCACACACCAAACTGTTTTCAGCCCGCAGTAATTTTTCAGCTCTGGTTAGTGCCCCTCCAGTCGCAAATCCCCCGGCCGCTGTGAGTCTCACATTAACCGCCACCGCCGAAGAGTTTTTTTTCTAACTCTAACTTTACCGAAATCTATTTGTGCCACTGTCGAGGGTTTGGAGCTGACTCAGTTTTTCCCTATCTGATCTTTTGGGTCTTGGCCAAAAGCTAACCAGATCCTTACTGGATAACCGCCGAAATTACTACCATTGTCTCGCCCCACAAATTCAGGAGGCACGTGGTTGAAGGCGACCAATGCGTGCATAGCTTTGCCATCGACACTCTGTACTCCGACTTGAAGAGTTATTGATTCCAAGGCTACAACACAAACTCAAATTATTATATCTATTGCTGATTTGTTAGATTTGTCTAATAATATTGTGTTTTAGGTTGGTTGTAAATTGATTGAGTAGTGTATATATTGGATGTCAGATGATTTTTATAATGTGGTGTTTGTGTTGTGACTATACGTGGGATAATTTTATTTTATTTTATGTAATTATTAGCTTTTTATTTTTTTACATGGAGTAAGATATCTCTTATTTGTAGGGGTAGATTATTCCTCTTATGCGGAGGTTGGTGTCCCTCTTATTTGAAGGTAGGTTTTTTAATTATATTTTATTTATGTGTAGTGTCTCAATAATTATTATAATTTTATATTAAAAGTTTTATATTATAATATATTAATTAAATTAATAAATTATACTTAAATATTTATTAAAAGAAGATTAAACATCAAGAGAAGTCATGCACAAAAGTATAAGAACTCAGACAAGTTGATTGACCCCCCAAAATCTTATATTTTCATCCGGGTTCAAATTTCCCATTTCCCAAGTGGTGTAGTAACAATATATGTATATGTAATCTTAAAAAAGAAAGAATAGAGAAGCCATGCCCAAAAGCCACACACGAAGAAAATTAGAACTTCTGCCAACTACTTTATATATATATATATATGGAGAGAGAGAGAGAGAGAGAGAGAGGGAGGGGTAAGATTGGCAAGCTAATGATTCCAATAAAATGGATTTTAATGCATGGAAGAAGGTGATTTCTTGCATAGCAGAGTAGGTAACTCTCATCTCATAGCTAGCTAGATTGAAAAACAATACGAGTGGTACAGCATATAGCTTATAGGCACAGCCGAGCAAACACAGTATTAGTTCCAAACGGCCGTACAAAAAGCCGAAATGTAATAGACTATCGACCATCTTATGCGATGCTTTTACCTATACGGGCCCGTGGTAAGAAAAATAAGTTCTTAGGATTTTTCGCGTTTTTTTCTTTATTTGCAAAAAGTGATTGGAAATTTGTAGGGCCTAGAGAGTATATCACTTATGACACATGTGATGGAGTATGATTGACGAGGGCACTTAAGGTTATTTTGATAAGCGCACCATCTGAAGTGAAAAGTAGCCCTAACGTCCAACCTTACTTCGGATAGACTCTAGTTCAAGGAATGCTTTAATTTATTTTGTTGCTTTATCATCTTTCTTTTCAGTTGTCCTCATCGAGATGTGATAGAATCATCATATTACGGAGCTTTAATAACCGCCGTGTCATATTCGATATGTTAAAGTGTGGTTTTGCATAAAAAGAAATTGCTTAAACGAACTCAGCTCAACTTAATTATCCCACAACAGGTGTATAGAATTACGGACTGTTTTTGAGATCGTACGATTTTAGACGCGTTGCGTGTTAAACAGTTTAAAAAATCACACAAAAAAAAAAAGAATAAGCACGTCAAGTGTTTGCACAAATACTCTCTTATATTGTTGAGGATAAAACAAAGCTATGAGATCCAAAATACAAGTGAGGGTCTCCCCCTTTTATAGTAGTAGCCCTATATAATCAATGGCTGAGATCTATTTGATCTAACGGTGTATATACAAGATGGGATAATATTCCTTAGAATATTTCTAGATGCTCTCCTACCTATTATGGAAGTCTAACTAGGGTTAACTTCCTTAATAAGTTGCGGGCCAAACCCGGTTCTCCATCCTAACCAGCGGGCCTTTTAGAAGCTCCGGTCCACATAGCGCTCTATGGTCCAAGAGGCCTCCAGCAGGCCTAGTCGCGCACCAAGTGCTCGAGGAAATGCTTGAGAGCACTTAGGGCGTGACATTCTCCCCCACCAAATTCACGCGACGCCCTCGTTGCGTCCTTACTGGAACTCGCACACCTTGTTCTCAAACTGCCACAATGCGTTCTCGGGTTCCCTGCTTGCTTTGCTATCGGGCAATCCTTTCCACTTGACGAGATACTCACGACTTAGACGGCAGTTCTTCTTCCGCATTGTCCTCACATCGAGGATAAGTTCAGCCTCCTTGTCGTAAGATGTGGAAACTCCCAATGGCACCCTGGTTTGTGGCCCACGTTTCGTGTCCTCCGCATCACCATGGTATGGCTTTAGGCAGCTTGCGTGAAACATCGGATGTAGCCGAAGTCTCAAAGGCAACTCCACCTTGTACGAGACATTGCCAACCCTCTTGGCAATAGGAAATAGCCCCTCATATTTTTGAACAAGACCCTTGTGAAGTGGGCGCGTAGACTTGTGCTGTGTCGAAAGAATTTTCACCATCACTAAATCCCCTACGCTGTACTCAGCATGTCTTCGCTTACCGTCAGCCCATTTTTTCATCTGTTTCGTCGCCTTGTCCAGACACACCCGCGCCTTGTCCGATTGTTCCTGCCAAGACTTCGCAGCTTTGTAGGCTGCTGGACTCTTCCCAGTATCGCTGGACACGAGCGCATGGGGAGTGAGAGGCTGCTGGCCAGTAGCTAACTCGAATGGGCTCTGGTTCGTCGATTCACTCCTCTGCAAGTTGTACGAGAACTGTGCCACATCGAGTAACTTGACCCAATCCTGCTGATTTGTGCTCACAAAGTGCCACAAATACAGCTCCAGTAATACGTTCACCCTCTCGGTCTGCCCATCCGTTTGTGGGTGAAAGCTGGTGGAAAAGCGAAGCTCCAATCCCATGAGATTGAACAATCCAGTCCAAAATCTCCTCGTAAATCTCGTATCATGATCGTTGACTATCACTCTCGACAACCCCTAATACTTGACTACGTGCTTGAAGAAAAGTTTGGTTGTCTCTTCTGCATTACACTCTTTGGGCGCCGGTATGAAAGTCGCATACTTGAAAAACCGATCTACCACCACAATGATAGTCCCACACCCCTCGGACTTCGATAATGCTACGATGAAATCCATAGAGATGCTTTTCCAAGGTCTCTCCGGTATAGGAAGTGGCTCCAGTAGCCCTGCGGGACTCCGCTGCTCAATCTTGTCCTGTTGGCACACAAGACAAAGTCTTGACAAACTGTTCTATCTCCTCCCACATGTGTGGCCAGTAGTAAACTGTTTCCAATAGGGCGCATGTGCGCCGCTGTCTTGGATGTCCTGCCCATTTTGTGTCGTGACACTCTTTAATGAGGTTACGCTGCAGGTTCTCCCACTTTGGCACATAAACCCGGCGTCCCTTAGTGTAGAGAAGCCCATCTTCTACCCAAAATTGCTTAGTCTTTCCCTCTTGTGGTTGAGCGACGAGCTGTGTGGCTGCGGGATCATGCTTCATTCCCTCAAGAAATAAGCCAAGTAAATCATCTTCCAGCTTACTGATAGCTGCTAACTCGACCTTCCGGATTAAGGCGTCCGCCACCACATTCACCTTTCCCGGTTTGTACTCGAGCTCATAATCGAACTCCGCCAGAAAGTCCTGCCACCTAGCTTGCTTCGGGCTGAGTTTCTTCTGACTTTGGAAGTAACTCGTTGCTATGTTGTCTGTCATCACTACGAACCTTGCCCCAAGCAAATAGTGTCGCCAAGTGCGCAGACAATGGATGACCCCCGTTATCTCCTTCTCTTGTACCGTATAGCGCCTCTCCGTCTCATTGAGCTTCCAGCTCTCACACGCGATCGGATGGTCCTGCTGCATCAACACACCACCAATGAAAAAATCAGATGCATCAGTATGTACCTCATACGGTAACAAGTGGTTCGGTAATGCTAAGACTGATTCCTTGATCACTGCTGTCTTCAGTCGATCAAAAGTCCATTAGTACTCCTTACTCCACTCCCATGCTTTAGTCTTCTTTAGCAGGTCGGTAATGGGTGCTGCAATGGTGAAGTAGCTCTTGATAAACCTGCGATAATAGTTGACCAACCCAAGGAAAGACCGCAGCTCGGTAACTTTCATGGGTGCCTCCCAATCCACAATGGCGCGAATCTTTGCCCTGTCCATCATCAACCTGCCTTCTTTGATCTTATGACCCAAAAAGTCTACCTCCGGCTTAGCAAATGAGCACTTCTCCCTCTTTACGTACAACTCGTTCTCGCGGAGCACCTTCAAGACAGACTTCAAGTGTTCCACATGCTCTTCGAAAGTGTTGCTATAGATGACAGTGTCGTCTAAGTACATGACGACGAATTTATCGAGGAAGGGCTGGAGTATGTTGTTCATCAATGTGCAGAAAGTGACTGGTGCGTTCGTGAGGCCAAACGGCATGACAAGAAATTCAAAGGCCCATAACGCGTCACACAAGTAGTCTTCGGCTCATCACCCTCGGCTATCCGCACTTGATGGTATCCTGATCGCAAATCCAGCTTCGAGAAATACTTTGTCTGCCCCAACTGATCAAACAAGTCAGCAATTAAAGGAATGGGATACCTATTTTTGACAGTGACCTTGTTCAGCGCCCGGTAGTCTATGCATAACCGCAATGATCCGTCGTGCTTGCGTTGGAAAAGCACGGGCGCGCCGTAGGGCGCCTTGGATGGCTGGATAAATCCTGCATCCAGTAGTTCCTTGAGCTGCTTCCGCAACTCTGCTAACTCTGGTGGAGACATTCGGTAAGGCGCTTTGGCTGGAGATTTAGCTCCTAGTTCCAGCTCAATCTCGTGATAAATTGTCCGTCTTGGTGGTAATTTCTGTGGAAGTGCTGCTGGCATCACGTCCTGGTGCTGCTTGAGCACTTTCGTGATCTTTGCTGGCAGCTACTCTTCACCCCCGTACTCCTTATCATCTACCTCCCATATTGTGGCGAGGTATGTCTCTTCCCCCCGCTTAGCTCCCTTCTTCAGCTGCATGGCGGACAGGAGAGTGGCGTGGGCGTTGGGCTCAGATTTTTTACCTGTTGGCTTCTTTACTGTTGGCACTATACATGGTCCTCCCTCCAGGATGCATACATAGTTGTGTCGGGGAAGTGGCACCACATTAAATTGCCGCAGAAAATCCATACCAAGAACAACATCAAAATCATCGAGAGGGGCTACCGAAAAGTTTACCTTACCGCTCCATTTTTCGAGGCTCATTTCAACTCCACGAATGACCCCGTCCAGTGGCTTAATTGCGGCGTTCACGGTCTTGAGGTAGCCAATCCCCTTCTTCACCTTGAGGCCCAAGCGTACTGCTTCTGCATACTTCATAAAGTTGTGCGTAGCTCCAGTATCCACTAGTGCTTGAGTCCTCTTCCCGTTAATGTAGGCTTCAACGTACATCAGCGCCTTTCCTGCTAGTGCGCGGGCTGCCCGCTTGGCGTTGAGGGCATAGAGCAACTGCAGACATCCCAATTGTCCCTGTTCACCTGCTTGCTGAGTCTCCAACATCGCGTTGATAGCCTTATTCTTTGGACAGTCCTTCACCCAATGATCCCTGTCGCAAAGGAAGCAGCTAGATCTCGGCTTTCTCCCGTCGTTGTGCTTCTGCTCTCTCCCTATGGGTGGTTTACCTTTCCTCTCCTTATCCTACGGAGGGTGAGACTCCCTGATTCCCCCACATTTGCTGTGATTGGGCTTTGAATTTTGGACTTCCCCACATCACCCTTGCGGTAATCTGTGAGCGTTTCCGCCAATGTGAGGGCGTCGGATATATTCTGCACTCCACGCCGCCTCAGCTCATTGGATGCCCATGTTTGTAACCCATCAAGGAAGTTGAACAACAAGTCTTCTTCACTCATATTGGGGATCTGCAGCATCAGCAGTGAGTACTCCTCAACGTACTCGCCAATCGACTTGTTCTATCTCAACTCCTTTAGACGCTTCCTAGCGTCGTGCGCCACATTCTCCGGATAGAATTGGCGTTTCAGCTCCTGCTGCAACTCTGTCCATGTACTGATGGTGCAGGTACCCTTGGGAATCTCCTTGCTCTTCCTACGCCACCACAGAATTGCATGATCATATAGATATAGGGTTACGGTGTTTACCTTATCCTCGTCCCGTACGCCTAGGGCGTCGAAGTATCTCTCCATCTGCTAGAAGTAATTGTCGAGCTCCTTGGTGTTCTACTTCCCGCTGAACTCCTTAGGCTTAGGAGCATCGACTCTCGGTGCAGACACCGTTACTTTAGCAGCGACAGACCCATTTGCCACCGCCCGCTTGCACAACACCACATCCTCCTTGACAGTTTCAAGTCCACGGTGTAGCTCCCCTACTTAGGCTTGAATACTGTCCATTGTGGTGAGGACGCTCTCCTGAAAAGCCTTAATCCAGTCTCACTGCTTATCGGCGTAAGCCTCGATGGATGTGCTGATGAGGGATCGCAGCTCGTCTCCTTGAGTGTCGAGGCCCCCCTCGATCATCTCTACTTGCTGCTCCAGCTCTCCAAGGCGATTTGCTACCTTCCCAACAGCGCCGCTGAGTTCTCTCACCATACTCCCCACATCCTGACCTGGATTCGCTGACTTCTCGCGAGCGGCCACGCCGTGCTTCTTAGTTTTGGGGTTCCGACCCCTCTCTTTAGTCAAATCTGATGGTCCACCGTCTTTCTCCATCTCTGAACTGAACCTGCTCTGATACCAACTGTCACGGACTGTTTTCGAGACCGTGCGGCCTTAGACACGTTGCGTGCTAAGCAGCCTAGAAAACCACACAAAGAGAAGAAAGAACAAGCACGCCAAGTATTTGCACGAATGCTCTCTTATATTGTTGAAGAGAAAACAAAGCTATGAGATCCAAAATACAAGTGAGGGTCTCCCCCTTTTATAGTAGCAGTCCTATACAATCAATGGCTGACATCTATTTGATCTAACAGTGTATATACAAGATGGGATAATATTTCTTAGAATATTCCTAGATGCTCTCCTACCTATTATGGAAGTCTAACTAGGGTTAACTTTCTTAATAAGTTGCGGGCCAAGCCCGATTCTCCATCCTAACCAGCGGGCATTTTAGAAGTTCCGGTTCACGTAGCGCTCCATGATCCAAGAGGCCTCCAACAAACCTAGTCGTGCACCAAATACTCGAAAAAATACTTAAAAACACTTAAAGCGTGATATTAGGGTAAATATTTTTTTTATTTTTTTAAAGGTTATAAAGTAGAAATTTAATTCTTCAGCACTCAGTTACATTGCCTTGCCTAAGAAGTGATAGTGCCTATGCACCTCTAATTTATATATTTTCTTTAAATTTTAACAATTTGTAATTTAATAGTTTAGTTGAATTTATAACGGCTGAATAATAGAAGTTATTTAGATTATTTGTACTTGGTTAAGATGTATAATGACAATATTTGTATAAAACAATTAATTATTCAACCATTGGAAGCCAAAGCTATTTTGTTATCTGCAGTTACATCCATTTGAAAATTAAAAGACATCTCATCTAGTACTACATTTTGCATCTTTGCTAAAATAACACATGCAATTTGCCTTAATTCTCGTAGTCTTACCCAATGAAATTTAATTTGAGCATTTACGTCTTTTAAAAATATACTCGTTGAATAGAAAGTGCATATAATTTGCTTCACTTTACATTATTGAAAAATATTTTAAAATATTCATTATTTAAAGGTCATCAATTTTTATAAACAAAAATAAAAATATTTAACTAATTTTTATTAGACAAGATAATAAATTGGCGAAATTATTCTTATCAATAATAAAATCAAAGACCAAAATAATAGATATAGTCATGATTTTCCACACCCTCCTCAAAGTGCGAGGTACGGCGTTAGGAAGGGCCGCACACCTCTCCTCACATGCAAGGCATGGTACGAGGAGGGGCCTCGCGTCCTCCTCATGTTGCGAGATAGAGTATGTGGCCTCGATCTTCTTCTTTGTTTTTTTTGTTAATTTTTTATTATTTTAATTAAATTTATCAATGTTCAACTTTTATTATTTTAAAGTTATTCATTTTAATTAATTTAAAAATGTTAAAAATATGTTTTGTATTAAAATTTTAAATTGCTTATGGTGAAGAGATGAAAAAATATATTTAAAAAAATTATTTAAAAATTAAATATTTAATTAATAAAATTCGTAAATGTGTTGAATGTTAAAATAAATTTTTTTTCATCATTTTTTTAAATTTTCCAGTTCCTCGTAGATTGTGTGGTCTACGATTTTTTTCATAAACAATCGATTGTCCTCGATTCTTCTTCTTAATTTTTCTTTGCTTCCGTTTTCTTAATGACTCTTTTAAGCACTTTGTCCAACAGTGTAAGCACTAAGCAACAATTCCATATGATTTGTAACGCAAAAGTTTGCACTTCCAATCCCTTGAGAAGATTAGTTGTAAGAGAGGGTGACTTAGTTTTACCCTAATACACAAAGATTTGTGATTTTTTTTTTTAATCCTATTTGATTAATAGTTTATCGATGATGGATTAAGTCTAAGACACAAAAGTTGAATAATTTAATTAATAGGGAGGTTTTAAAAAAAAATAATATTATACATCTTAAATTATATTTTAAATTTTAAATGAAGTGTCAAATAATTATTAAATAAAAAAATTATATAATACATAATTTTAAACATTATAAAAAATTAATTACTCAGTGGTTATTTAACACTTCATTTAAAATTTAAATTTTAAATTTAGAGTGTACAACATTATTGTTTTTTTTAATTTAAAGATAGAGAAGATAGCTGGTTAATAATATTAAATGTTATTCATTACATTATTTTACCACCTAATAATTACTTAATTCATTATTTGATATGAAAATTTTAGGATATTATTTAGGAACTATAGCATTATTATTGTTGAAAGAATAATGCTACACTTTTTAATATTTTTAATATTTATTTAAAATTAATGTGATAAATAATTATTAGATAGTAAAATAGTGTAACCTTTAAAATTATTTATTATATTATTTTACTATCTAATATTAATAAACACATAATTTAAAATAATTTTTTTTAAAAGTATAACATTATTTTTATTCAAATAATATGTTTTACTTTTTAAATGGTATCTTAAATTTTTTACTTGATTGAATTTAAAAATAAAATGTAACTTTTAAAATTATTTACTATACAAATGATTGCCTAATAAATTAATGTATTGTATGCACCGTATCATGTGCTATGTGCTGCTGTGCATTTTATAGATAGGAAGGCGCCTTTTCTTATAAAAAAATTATTGAAAAGATGATGAGCACAACTTTTATTACAATGCTTAATAATATTGAATTATTTCGTTGTTAACAGATAAAATGTTATTAGATGTCAACTCACTACCCATTGTTCATACCTCTTGTAGAGCCTATAGACATAATCCCATACTGTACATACTATAGTAAGTGGAATACTCGTGGTTTTTAAATCAATTAATTTTTTCCCATTATTGAAATGTTAAAGATACTGAAAATCACTTGCAGTTGCATCACTAGTGATATATCTTTGATTGGCCAATTGCTTTTATAATTCTCTTATTCTCAATTATCCCAGAGAATAAATTAAATAGTCTCAACCTTTTTGTGCCTTCTACGGTTTACTCGTCATTGTGGAATGAGCATCTGCATCTCATTCTCCTCACCCTCTTCTCTTCGGTGGGGCTTTAGGGGAAAATATATAATGTTTGATAATTAAAATAAAAAACCAATTCTTTAGGATAACTATTAGAATTTGACAATTTAAAATTATATTTGAATATAATTTTAAGTTAAAAATTAATAAAAAATTGACATGTAATCAAAGATGCGTTGAACGTACAAAAAAAAAGATAAAAATAAAAAGTCAAAAATAAAGAAGGGTTCGAAATGCACGGGGGACACTTCTTTAGGCCCTGGTGTCCAGCGTCAAATCAAAGCCGCAACAGTGGTGTTGGCGTTATGTTGCTAACTTTGAAGAAATTGTCATTTTAACTTGAATTTGATTTATTTGAGTCGGTTTTAAATTTTTTTACACATGAACTTCAATTCAAACAAGATATAGGGTTTTTAGAGACGTTCTAGAGTCTATATAAACTCTTATAAAATTATTAGATTTGACATACATTAAGAAATATCAAAGAAATTATTTAATAGATAACTTGTAGAGCACTCGAATACTGAGTGAGCAAGAGAGTATTATAAGAGTACTTGAGTACTGACTGTACAAAAGAGTGTCGTATAAGAAGCACTTGAATAATGAGTATGTAAGAGAGTGTTAATAGACCTTTTAAAGAGCTTATTTATTGTTATACTCGATAGTAATATTAGGGCAAAAGTCATCTTGCTATTGTTGAGACACAATTGATCTCCTGCCATTAAAGATCTATACATTCTTATTGTCCTTTTTGTTTCAACTCTAAGTTGATTTTGGATAAGCTTGAAATGCTTCTATCAACTTGATTCATTTAGTCTTCCCCGTCACTTCATTTGCAATTATTCTGCGATTACACAAATAATTTCCTCCTTTTGCCGTCAGTAAATTGCTTATTGACTGATTAGTTCTTCCAGTTATGTCTCTCACTTGTGTTCATATCATTTTACAGTGCATGTTGAGTTTTGATATTACGACCTTAGATTTCAATGTGTTTTAGTTTTCACTTGCCATTTGCTTCAGGTTCAAGCTCTACTCGAGGTTTTGCCCAACCGATTGACTGCTGACGTATTGGAGGAACTTCGTATTAGCAAGCAAACCTTGGTATAGTTTACTGATTAAACTGTAAAAGCAACTTAGTTGCATTATGAAACTTCATGTCTTTAATCACCATGTTTATTTTAGGTTGAATTGAGTTCAAGGGCAGGGGCTCTCAGACAAATGCTACTTGATCTTTTAGAGGATCCACATGAAATACGCCGCATTTGTATTATGGGAAGAAACTGCTCACTGAGAAAAGGAAACAATGACTCAATTATAGATTACTAAATTTTTAGTGTTAAATTATAAAAAATATTAGGGCATATAAATATCTCCACAATAACTTTTGGTTTTTTTTTGTCCCCCCTGAACCATAACTGTTATGAACCGTATGTTATCGGCGGCACTACTTTTAATCGACTCGTTTTATCACTATTAGAAAACAGATTTGGTGATATAAATTTTGTAATAAAATTTGTAGTCTATTATCAAATTTTTATAGATATTATTAAATATTTTATAATATCAGTAAATAATAATTAATTGTATCACAATTAAAATTTTTGTTATTTATTATTGACTTATGATAATATATGTCACAAATTTGCAATAAAAAAATTCTATAAATATATTTTAAATATTGATGACAAAATTTTTGAAGGATGTTTAAAGAAAATTTGAATAAAAACTGATGCGTCAGAATTCGATGGGTAAAAAACGACAGCATTTCTTCTATTTTTTTCAGAAATATATGAAATGATATCGTTTTAGATTTTATTAATCTGATAAAATGACAACGTTTTGATATTTGCGCTAAAGTCCAAATGACACCGTTTGATGACGTCCATTTTTAATATATACCCCAAATTTGTAAATCCTAAATCACTTCTTTTTTTTTATAAAATTGCTAAATCACTTCTCTCTCATCTCAAATCTAAAAACTGAAAACTTATAATTTTTTAAAATAAACCAAAAACAAAAATAAAATTTTTACAAATCTGCAAATTGCCAATGCCAAGTCGCCCCACTCCACTGCCCAGCTGCCCCACTGTCAGGCCACCCCATTGCCCAGCCGCTCCATTGCCCTGCTGCGAG
Source organism: Ailanthus altissimus (assembly GCA_946807835.1). NCBI lineage: Eukaryota > Viridiplantae > Streptophyta > Magnoliopsida > Sapindales > Simaroubaceae > Ailanthus > Ailanthus altissimus. The sequence goes on along the minus strand of OX327691.1, from coordinate 22,842,114 downwards.
CCCCCATCCCAGCACGATCGCCGCCCATGCCGCAAGTCAGCACCTTGTCCGCCATGAGCCTGCATCTTCACCGCCCCGATCCAGCAATGCCAGCAGCTTCCCCGCCCCAATCCAGCAGCTCCCCCGCATCTCGTCGGATGAGTTAGTACCTCCGCTTTCCAGCGCCGACAACCAACCCCTTCTCCCCGAGGTGTTTATTTTTTATTATAAAATGTTTCAATGTAATGGCGTTAGTTAGTGTATTTAAGCTTGCGCAACAAGTAATTAGAGTTTACAAATTTTGAAAATGTTATTTTCACTAGGTCTTAGGTCTCAATAAAAAAAAAAAAAGAAAATATTTTTTAGCTCGAAATTTTCTTGCTTACTGCTTCCAGAAAATTTATTTTGCTTCCAAAACCAAATTACGGTTCTTGGCTTTCAATTTTTTCTTTTGTTTAATGAAATGCAAGTAGAAGAAGCAAATTAGTGTGTCTTAGGTATACACAATTGAAAATATTAGTACTTGCTTAGCCTTCTAGCTTTTTTGACTCATTTTAGTGAATATATTTGATCGTTTAAGGTTCTTTCATTGTTTTTGCATGTTTTCTTGGCAAATGAATGTGAAATTTTTTCACCATGTATATATTTGTTGCGATAATGGTATTTGATGTATTTTTCTGGTGACTATATAACAATGTCTTGACGGTGGTGTTATAACAGCCTTGCATTCTTATGTTGACGAAGATGTAAGAAGATATACTATTCATTTGATTGATTTTGTTGAGTTCACTGCTATTTGAATGCTGGTTTAGTGATGATGTGTGAAGTTAAAAGGGTAATTGAAAGAATATTTGGGAATTCCCATTTGCTATATAGATCAGAAGGAGGAGTTGTTTTGATATTTGAAATTTACCATATATGCATTTCAAATTACATTTTTGGGTTATTTGCTGTAGTTTTTAGTTCAGGTCTTAGGTACTAATTTTGCCTGATTATCTTGTATCATGTCTTTGTATGTGTGTGTTTGTTCTGTGATTACTGTAATAGGAATTCTCTAATTAGTTTATGAGGCTGCCAATTTGTTCAATGTCTATTTCATTATTCTGTAAATCATATGATAATCGAAGTGGAACTTTGATGCTGTGCAGGTGATGATACATTGATCTTTCAGTAATGTCAAGGATTGTCATGTGGGAGGTTAAGATGACGAAAGTAAAAGTTGTCTATTGGTTACAATTTCATGCCACACATGTAAGTTATTACCATTCATAATTTGCAATTTTTATTGCTACTGAAATTATGATTTTGATGACTTCCCCCCACCCCCTCTTCTAATTTTCAAAAATTACTGGTGAATTTTTTTACTTAACTGGTCATTTCCTTTAAGATCTAGTGTAACTTGTTGGTTGATGATTTTAATGTATCTTATGTTGTATCATGTCTACTAAGTCTATTATTAATATTCACACAACAGATTAAAGCAAAGAATGTGGCACAGAAGGTAATTTAGAAAATCCTATTAATAAATTAAATCTTATGCAGTTCCATTGTTCAAATGTTGGAAGTTGCCAATCTAATTTCTCAAAATATTTAGAGACTAGATTTTGTTTCATCATCTATTTGCTCCTACCTACCAGCCATGCATATGTTGGTAGTATTTTGTCTTTGCATTCAGTTATTATGACTTAGGGGATGACTTTATGCAATATTTCTTTCTGCATGAATTAGATTCCACAAAGTGGAAGGGATAAACTCTTTATATCCTTCATTCCTGTTGTTATTTGAGTAAGAAAAGAAAACAAATATTGCTATGGTAAAAGCAATTGAAAAGAATAAGAACACTGTAATTTTTAGGCAAAGAGAACTACATCATTTCTTCATAAGAAACATTACAATTTAAAGCCTAATAATAACCCACTAGAATCATGGTCCTAAGATTACGCCATGATCTCAACATGAACAACAAAAACAAATAACAAACACCAGAAAAAACAGGAACAGTTTGAAACATTCAACTAAGCAATATTTATGACTCCACATCAGCAGTCCTAAACACGTCTTCTAACAATTCCTGCTGATTCCGGAAAAGCAACTGCAAAACCACCAAAGCCAATGTGAGAAATGGGATGTACAAATGGGCAGATCTATGAGACTACAGGCCTTCTCCAAGATGTTAAAACTAAACAATATGATAAAAAGCTCTATAAGCTTGTTGTGGCAATGTTTATATGATTCTTAGTTCTTTTAATACTTCTCTTTCTGCTGTGTAAATGCTGGACTTTCTGTGGTGGTGGAAAATTTTTTCCATCATTTCGATCTCCTTCATAATAGCTTTTTCCTACGGTCATCTTGTTACAGTGAGATTAACAGTGTCTTTCATATATTTTCAACTACTTTAATTATGGGGTTTCATGCTCTTTTTTATGCTGAAAAAGCATTCTCTTCTTAGAAAAAAGTGAAAAAAGAAATTGTATTGTGTTGTACTTACTAGTTAAGTATGAGGCCTTTGCTGCGATGACAGTATCATTCATCTTCTTAGGGTTTGCACTTTTTTTGTATCATGTCTTTCATATATTTTTGTGCACTATTTTAGTTGTGCTTACTAGTTAAGTATGTTTTGTCATGTATTTCAGCTGAAAATATCTGCTAAAGCTTGCTCTTTTGAGTTGTTTATGATGTTTATCAGGGATCTGTAATTCTTTTGCAAATAAAAGGGAAATGTGAAACTGAAATTTTTATTTTTAAAATCAGAAGATGCTTGTGGTAATGTACTTTGAAAAATGATTTTCTAGAATGAAAGCAATGAAGAAGTGTTTGATAGTAATATTTTGGAAAATTCTCAAAAGATATAAAATTTTGAAAAAGTGGTTTGGGTTTGTGAGTTATTTATATTTCCCTTAATACATTGCCATGTGCAGTGGCAGGGTTAGGAATTATGGAAAAGTGGATGGGATGGTGCAGGTTAGAAATGAAAATCTCAACCTCAGGGGCTGGATCTAGTTTAATACATACAAAACCTAATTTGAGATGAATTTACTTAATATCTTTACTAACTTGAAATAACTCTTATGTTTCCATCAATTTTAATGAGTTTGGATTTTCTAGCTATAAGTGATTGCCATATTTGAATGTCTGCATGAATTTCCTTAGTAGCTGTTAGAAATTATTACATGTTTTATTTATTTTATATTTCTTTGTTGCAAACAATCAAATTAAAAATTTCAACTGGTTCAAATCAGTTATTCCTGTTCCTTTTGCTTACTTTCTCGAAAGCAATTATTTGCAAATATAAATCTTTGCCCTCCCTGTCTGCCTGCAGGCTGCTAAGGAAATCGGTGCTCTTCAAGCTGCCAGAAGTAAATTGGAAAAGGAGGTTGAAGAACTAACTTGGCTTCTATTAGCTGGAGAAACGAATGAATGTCTTAATGCATCTTTAATACAATCCGTGAAGTTAGAATGTATTAGTGAACTATAATTTATACAATCAGGAAATCACTTCCCGGATTGTATTGAAGGTTAAAATTTATTTTCTATTATTACAATGTATTAGTGAATTATAATTTATATATTGATATATTTGTTAGCACAATGTCTTTTAAATGTTGTGTTAATAATTTTATTATTTTATTGAGTATAGCAATTTTTAGAATATTTATAAAATTAGGTGCATCTTCAATATTGCATGATGAGTTATAATCCATAATTAAATTATAATGTATATATATAAACAATAAATATATATGTTCCCTTGGAATTCGGATCGGTAACTGGTCCAGGCCCATCCATCTCAGGTATAGCAGGCCCATACCAAGTAAAGCCCAAAACTAAGGGTCCAAACCACCAATATGGTCCCGGTTGATCCAAACGTTAATCTTAGTCCTACTAGATTGCATGAAATCTTTTCTTGGTCAACTAAAAGCCTTCAATAGTTTCATACCTTGGCCCGAGGCTTTTAACCAAGTAAATCCCGAACAGCTACAAAACCTGAGCATCAAGAGATCAAACCTCAAATCAACATATCTCCCCATAAAAGGAAACAATCCTGAGATTCAAGAAAGAAAAGTCAAAATACGTCCCATAAGGTAAGTAGCTAAGATCTCCAACATATACCACTTCTCTAAGGCAAGTGGTCCAAATCTCGAAGCATAATCATCCTAATTATAAGAAATGATCTGATCTTCTTTCACGAACCTCGGGAGTTTACATGAAGAGAAAAAAGATTGTAAAATGAGAAGGAAGACTACAGAAATAGATAATGTCGTTATTTTGAACTTAAACACTTTAAATTATACTTTATTTTTAGAATACTGACTTAAGCAAGGTTATTGTCAGAACCATCACTAATAAGATTATAATGAGATTTTATTTCTCATTTTTGTAAGAGAGCATTCTAACACAACTCAATTTGATAAGGCCTAAATAACATTCCCTCAAATAAATAAATTTAAAATTTATTAGTCCATAAAAATTAATTTTTTTGATCAACAATATATATATGCATATACTAAAAAAAATCAATTTTTGAATACACATCAATTACAAAATATTAATACAATATTCAAGTCAATAATGTCACATATGGTCAAATAACATCATCATCTTATGTCAACAACATTACACCATTATTACGTCATATAGCATATTTTGTGCCAAAATAATTGCCACGTAATCTTTCACGTGTCAACAATATAATAAAAGTTTTCTATCACAAAATCGGTCTATCAAGATATTAAGTGTTGATTTATTTAGAGTGTATGTATGTGATATATGTGTTTAACAATAAAATATATATATCTCATGCATATACATACACAACGAAAAATAAAAAAATTTATAATAAACACAATTATTACATATTAATCAAATTAATAATAAAATTAAAAATTAACCCTTGAAACCTTTGAATTACAATTCTTAAAGTTTACCTGAAATGCAAACTTTGATCAATGCTAGTAATCAACAATAATGTGATTGATTTTTTAGACTAGCAGTATATTAATCAAATAATTGTTTAACAAATTAAACATAAGTTTTTAATTTTTTTTATTAACACTTAATCAATAAATCAAACTCTTATTTTTGTTTAATTAATTTTAAGTTTAATGGAAAGAAAATTAAAATATGAATTCAACAATTGGATTCAAAATTAAAAGAACAAATTTTTCTTTTTCTTTTTTTTTTAATGGCTGGCCAAAATTACTTAGTAAAAAAATAAAACTTAACATTTTAAGTTTTATTTCATTTTGCAAATATATATAAATTAATTTTATTTTATTTAATTTTACTAAATTTGCATTTGCATTTAACTTAATCTAATCATAGTTAATATTTAACCGTAGTTAAGTTAGTTTAACTTAACCCTTAGGTTAAATTAATTAATCTTAATTAATTAACTTAACCATAGTTAGATTAATATTTACTTAACCATTAAGTAAGGTTAACTTAACTTAACCTTATGGTTGACTTTTAACCATAGTTGAGTTAAATTATATATTTAATTATTAAATAAATATTTATTTTAATTATTTAACAATTAAATCATCATTAATTAAATTTATATTTATGTCCTTATTAGGTTACCAAGTTCACCTAAAGTGGGCCCCATCATTTAACTATATACTTTAATTAACTTAACCATAATAAATTGCTACATTTTATTGTATTGAACTATTTAATACGGTATGCTGCCCAAGTGCATAAAGAGTACATTTTATATTGGGATTCCTTAGATCTACGCCCGATTCGTCAAATTAAACTATTTTCATAAGTCCGTGATCGATGCTCCACGCACATGTCACGGATATAACAAATTAGCGTGTTAGACTATACATGTTGAGGTTATTAAATATTCGTATAATCTTTTCGTTATTATATCTTGGATGGGCGGAATATAGATCATCACTGCCAAATTTCCGTAAACTCATCCGTTAACTTATCTCCAGATTCGTATCTTAGTGAACAATATACGTAAATATTTTTGCTATATTGTTCAACCCTGTAGGAAACCTTTTTTCCAGGTTCATTGCTTATGGTCATAAGACTTTGTAAGATACAATCTCAAAGCATCAGATATACAACTCATCTATGTAAGTTGACAGATCCCGTATCTAGACACACCGAACTCCATGAGCATCGGACCATACCTAGCGACACGTAACAATCAGACCATGAAAGGTCTCTGACATACGTGAAACTAAAGTATGGTGGATCACCCACATGCTCACCATGGTGCTCAGGTCGAAGGACCATGAATACTTCTCAACTCGAGAGGACTTTCCTTTGACATATTCATAGGATATCTATTGGGGTCTTCGCGAGTTTGTTTAGTATCCAGTGCTGACTAAATACTTATATGTCTATACGAGCTTCTACTAAACTCATGGTCAGCTAATAACAATCATATGTACAATACAGATATAGACATACACTAGTCTATATAATAATGATTCACCGATAGACCTGCATTGGTAAACATAGATCAGAAACAATATATTTGAGAACATACTTACATAATGACATTTCCTATCACCTTTTGTAACTCTTTGCAATTGTGTCATTATAAGTACATTCCCAGGTCTTTGTTTCATTATAGATAAGGTTCTAACTCTTACCATTTATAACTCCCAGCATTGCTAACTCTTAGCACTAGTCTAAATTTTTTTAAACCGAATATGAACTCTTTCAAATTATACAATGTCTATATTGTTACAAGCTTTAGTACCATTTAAAAAAAGTTATTAGGGATTTAATAAAATATTCATTGTATAAATATTTTTACAAACAAGAATGACACGTAAGTACAAAACCTAACATAAGATTCTAAGGTGGCTTTCGATGATATAATTTTCTTATCACAAAACTCAATTTGTGATAGTGAAATTCTATCAGCATATCCTATTTTTAGTAGTACCTTCTCAATAAGACAAGGACTTTCGAACCATGAAATTGGATTTAAAAAAAAAAGAAATAAAATACACATGGCATATTAGGAATAAAAGCGAAATCGAGAGCTGAATTGAACTGGACCATCTATGCCAAAAGTAAGCCTAAACTGAGCTAATCCAAAGTTAAAAGTTCAAACCTTGAACCAGTTCGATTTAGCATTTCATCAGTTTGGTTTTCAGTTGAATTTTTTGAAATTAGTTGATTAGGTTTGATTTTTAATTTTACTAAAAAATTTAACCGAACCAAAAATGCCTACCCCTAATAATAACAAGGGTTTAGCTTTTATATCAAACATAAATTTAATTAATTATACTGAAATTAACGAGTTTTAAAAATATTTTAAAAATATTATTATTTATAACATTAAATAAGATAATCGTGGTTGTCATATATCATATAATAAAAAAACTAAATTGAAAGAATTAAAAATAAGACACTTTATTTAATGGAAGAATGTGAGTTATACATGATGAATGAATAAGGAAAATGCCCGAAAGCCCTTTTATAAATAATGGTTGCCAATATAAATGAAAATAATACCCTTGGTATAAATTATTCCCATGTTTATCTCATTTTTCAATACTCTTTATGAAATATGAGGAGCCCTTTATTGATTTGGAGGAGTTGCAATATGCCATTGAGATTGAGAGGTTTATTTACTCTGGGCATTATATAGCATTTGTAAATACTAAATTGCATGGACGCTCAAGCTACTCGACAATTTTGTCAAACAACTTAAGTGCGCCTTTATGACATCAATTAGTGCTTGACAAAATGTCGAGTCTATGCATACTATAAAGGTGTGCCAAGCATGCTCGACAAAACGCCTTTTTTGAACACTTTTGAATTTAACATTTCTTTAACCTTCTCTTCCTAATTTAACTCTTATGTTTTTTAAAAAATTCATTTTTATTTCTCAACACATCACAAAACAATTCCAACAACAAAATTATACATCACAACTTTATATTAGGTAAAAAAAAAAACAATAAATCACATAAGAGTTTCTAAGAATTTTGTTCTAACCTCAGACACAAATTTACCAACTTCAACTATCAAATTCGCCAATTTTTAAGTTTGTGTAAAGTAAAATTATTGTTATATTTTATAGTTTTAGTTGAATCAAAATTCAATTTGTCATTGATTCTTGATATGGATTTAAAGAATTACATAGTATGTTGAGAAAGAGTTTTTTTTTTTTTTTTAATGCCAATGAAGGCATTTACATCCTCCAAACTCATTTTTAGTTAAAATAATTTTAAAAAATAAAGAGACTTGATTAAAATAATTAAAATTTATTTTTTGGAGGGGCTAAAATAGATTAAAGCCCAATGAATCGGGCACTAGATCTAAGTTTCACATCCAGTAGTTTTGTGGACCATAAAACTTGGGACTCAAACGTTACGAAGTTCAACAGCAAAGCAGAGACAAAAGCCCACCACGTTTGAGAATTCTAGATATAGACTAGACCGGGTCATTGGTGATATAGCCGTTAGATATGCACCAACCACTGTTGTTACATTTTTTTTTATTTGTTGGTTCTGGTGAGAACTGAGAAGAGAATTTGGATTCTTTGCCTCAACGGTAAGGAACTTCTTTGCTAAGCTATTTGCAATTCGAATCACACCCATTTGCATTTACCAACTGAATGCGACCTTTAGCCTAAGTTTCCTTTCCCCCCCCCACCCCAACTGCCGGCTCCCAGTTCGCTCGATCTCTTACTGTAACCGAAATACCACATTTACCCTTATCCATCTTTTTTTTTTATCCTTTCTCTAACAAGTATGATCACACTGATGATAATGATTAGATAACCATAATACTTAAAATAATGATTATACAATGTTTCTTATCATTAATCATCATCATATGGATAAAGAAAAGCATCAAGTTTGTCTTATTATTAATTTACTATTTTTTTTATAAATATTATATGTGGTTTGGTGCCTTTATCTACGATTTTTTCGTATTAATTAAATTTAAGTCATCTTTTTCTTTTGAATAATAAGTAAACCCTTTTCTATTTTCGAATAGATGAAAATATTAAATTAATGTTAGTTGCTTAAATTCATTTGGATTTCCCTTTTAGAATAAAATGATGTGGGGGCCAACTTTTGTCTCATAATAACCCATGATTAAAGGAGGATTTCCAATATGATAATAATGAAAGTTAGGATTTATAGGTAGAGGATTTAATGTTATATATTTTAAATTTTAATTTCAAATTTTAAAATTTAAATAATGTGTTAATTAATTATTAAATAATTAATTTTATAATTTTTAAAATTATATATTATACTATTTTTCTCATCTAATAATAAGTTAACACCTTATTTAAATTTTAAGATATAATTAAAAAAAATATAGCATTATTCCAAAAATTAAACCATCGGAAGAGGACAACGGCAACAAGCCAAAACCTGGTCAATTCTGCAAATTTGAGGAACAGCAAAGGAGAAATCAGTATTTTAACCTGTATCCAATCTCTTTTCAAAACCAAAACGGTAAAAGTCACCGACACGCGAGCACAATCACCGGCTGTAACCGGTTACCTTAGCCACAAAAGGTTTCCGTTATTAAAACCTCCAAAAACCCGTCCGTTGTTTCGTCGTTTTCGTCCTCTTGATCTTCTCTCGTTCTTCTCTGCTCACAGAACCCTAATCTCACCGAAATTTTTAACCAATTTTGCCTCTAATTTACTCTGTAACTACTAATTCTCTCGAACATTCCTCTACACAAAGACTATACTTATAATTCGCTCTTTTCAAGCTTAAGCGTCGCCATTTTCAGCTAAAATCAAACACAAAAAAGCTCGCATTTCTACAAATTATAGTGTTTATGCAAACTTCTATGGCTACTAAGGTGCAATCACTGGAAAAACCGGCGGCCGAACCGCGGGCTATCCTCGGACCGACCGGTAACAGAGTTAGGGCTTCCGAGGACACAAAACGGAAAAATGAAGTTCCAAAGAAGCCTCAAAGACCCAAAAAACCGGTTCCAAAAATTCCAGAACCCGTTGTCAGGAGCAATGGTTCGGTGGACAGCTCCTGCTCCTCGGATTCTTCCTCTTCGAGTGCTTCTACGGACAAAAAATTGGAGACTTCCAGAAAGACTCTGACGGTAAAGCGGAACGGAGTGAAGAACATGAAAGTTGTTCCAGATGCTAGTGCCAAAATTCCAGAAGCTTCGCCGATATATTCGGGGCCAATTAAGAGGTGTGATTGGATCACATCCAACTCCGGTATGTGAACTTCAGTTTCTTATTTTTTTCCCCCCTTAAATTCATGTTGAAATTCAGTTCTTTTCACATTTTCTATATAAAATTCTTGAGAGGAAAAATACTGTTATTTCTTTTATTGACAGTTAAGAGAATGAGTTTATTTCACTGACTTAAGGTGTTTGTCTGATTTTGATTGAAATTGGTTGTACCTGTATTTTTATTGTGTCAGTTGAGACATATCAAGTTCTTGTTGGTTCATCTTTTAAGTTTATTAAATATGGAAACTTATTAAATCATGACTTGAAGTGCAATTTTAATGCATGCTGTGTGCTTGTGCTTTATATTCTTATTAGCTACACTTAGACGTGATAGTTAAGAATTTCAGATGTTTCTAGACTTGCTGAGTGAAGAACTTTTTCATGTTGGTAATCGTAACCTTTAAATTCTCCAAAGAAGATGGCAAAAGTTTTGAAGAAGTAACAAGGTTTCACTAATTGGAGACCATGCAAAAATCTTGTACTGATTGTACTAGCAGACTGGTACTGACAGAATAGAGGTGATAATTGCACTTTCCTGGGCTATAATGGAAGAAAAGTATGGTATGTAGATTTCATTTGATGTAGCATAGGTTTCAGTTGACACTATACAGTTCTAAAGATGACTGATACCAGTTTAATATGCAGAGCTGTATATGCACTGCCTATCCAAATAGTTGAATAATGCATGGCGTTTTGGATTTAGGTAGTTCAAGTTTGATTTTGAACATTAAATGGTGGCAAAACTTTCATGGCTAGACTTGTTAATAACAAAACTTGGGTTATTAACACGGCAGTGCCGTACCAAGACCTTAAATGTAAATGATAAAACTTTTTTTCTTAAAGAAGCCAATTATTCTTTAGGCATGGATAATCTTTGTATTTTGAGAAATCTCCTCTACCATTAATAAGACTTAGTATTCTAGCATTTAAATTATCCAAATTGCCTTGTTCTTTAAACCTTGTAACATCTGTGTCATTTAGATGTATGTATAGTTCACCTCCTTGATCTATGGCTCATTTTTTAGCTTGTCTTATTCGAAAACCAATTTAATACTCAGTGTGGCTTATCTCTTTGGCACTAAACAGATCCACTTTATATTTCTTTCCACGATCAAGAATGGGGAGTTCCAGTTTATGACGATAGGAAGCTGTTTGAGCTGCTTGTCTTTTCACAAGCATTAGCAGAACTCAGCTGGCCAGTGATTCTTAACAAGAGAGACATATTTAGGTTTGTTACTCTCTAATCTCTTTATTTACTAGTAGCTATTCTTTTGAAAGCATTCGTCCTCTGTGCACTGATTTGATAAATTTCTATTCTTGGCTTCCTCCGGCAGGAAACTCCTTGACAATTTTGACATATCATCCATTGCCCAGTTTACGGAGAAGAAGTTGCTGTCATTGAAAGTAAATGGGAGCCCATTGTTATCTGAGCCAAAGCTTCGTGCTGTTGTGGAGAATGCTAATCAGGTGCTCAAGGTAATTTTTTAGGGCAAGGCATAAATTCCTGCAAGCTCCCATGAATAAATGCACGATCATGGCAAGCTAAGCAACTTATGCTGTTATGGTGAGGCCTTCATATGTTTGCTTCTCACCCACTTCCTTCAGATGTACAATTCAAGATTTGGCTTTAACAAATACACCAAATACATTGATGGTATTATTAGCCAAAATTCATAATTTCTAATTAAGTCTAAATGTTGGATTCTGCTCCCTGTAGGAGAAGAAAATGTCAACACCATTTTATTTTGGTTGTACCAAAAAAAAAACTTTTGGAGACAAGTGACAAGAAACCACATTAGTTATTGTTGTCAAGTTGGGCAGTGAGATTTTATTCACCGGAGATTCAAAATTTTTTTTTTCAACTTGGTTTGCTTTCCGTTTGCAGATTCAGCGGGAGTTCGGTTCATTTAGCAACTATTGTTGGAAATTTGTGAACCATGTGCCAGTCAGAAATGGATTTCGTTATGCACGTCAAGTACCTGTCAAGACGCCAAAAGCAGAACTGATTAGCAAGGATCTAATGCGGAGAGGATTCAGTTGTGTGGGTCCAACGGTTCTTTATTCGTTCATGCAAGTGTCTGGGATGGTTAACGATCATCTCTTAACATGCTTCAGATACCAAGACTGCAATGCTAGTGCCAAAAAGGATTCAAAACCCAAGATTGGGGAGACGAAGTAATTATCCAAAGCTATAAAAAATGCCAGCTTATCCCATGATTGATATGCTTGATCCACACTTTTTCCTGACTGATTACACAGATCTGATTAATTAGAACATTATAGCTGGAAATGTAAGGAGCTGAATTTCTCATATGTTGGGTTCTATTTAGGTTTACCACTTCAAGATATTCTGATGGCCTGTTCAATAACTTTGTATTATTTCCCTAACCAGAGACTGGAATCTTACCGCAATGTAGAATTCTTTTATGATATTGTTTGATTGTAAATGTTATCTATGAAAATGTAACCCTATCATGCTTCCTGCATCTTGTTCATATTATACACAGATTGTTAGTGATGCTGCAAAGTTGCTGTTCTCGTATCTACACCATCTTGTAATATAATTCCATTTTGTAAAAATTTCTTTTGATTTCAGTTGCCTATTTCCTGTGCTTGTTTTTGCATCCAACTCTTGTTGAGGAATGATATACAACGAGGGGCCATCTGGCTTAATGTTTTGAGAATTAACGTGCATTCTAGCTGTGGTGCATAATTAAACTAACATAAAGTTGCCACGTTGATAGAAGCCACATGCCCCAATTAACAACAGAATAGAAGCCTCAAGTAAAGAGAAATGGGCAGGACACCCCTCCATCAAGACAAAGCAAAGTAGCTCTGCTGATAATAACTGTATAATTAAAACCCCAATAATTCATTTTACTTTGTTCCATTTTGCTTCTTGTAGGATTTGATGTGTCTGTGACTGAACATGTATTTGTCGGGCAATGTCATTTAAACACCAACTACCTTTTCATATGCCAAACCTTATCCGATTGGAGAGTTAGGAGCCGTCCAAAATTTGAACTTGAGCAAAGCGAAAGTCAAAAAGAGGCTAATAAGCTCTTTAGTTTGCCTTTCAGTTGGAATCAACATTTGAATAGGCCGATTGTTGCTGAGTTCTTCATGCAACGCCACTTGAATTGTGAAAGAATCATTTTGTTTTTCTTTTCCGCAAGATACATCAATTAATAAAGCAAGTTATCTATAAAAATGGTTTTGACTCGCAAGGTTTACCAAATTCTACAACGAAAATAACATTCACCCAGTATCTACACGTAATGCTTATGAAACATCTGAATTCCCAAACGATCCAATTAAGGGAATGTAAACATCAAACATAAATTGGGAAAAAAAAAAGAACTTCATTAATATTGGAGATGAAAAATATGCAAAGCCTAGTGAGTAGGTTGAAGAGAAAGTCCAGATAAGCTCTTCAACTACCACTGCATGAACCTGAAACCAATTCATCCATTCCTGCACACTGCCATTCTGTTGGACTTCTCAGCTTAATTCTGAGTCTTCCCAATTCCAAGTGAGAGGTCCAGATCCTCCATTCCTACATCATGTATCTTCTCCCCTTCCCATGGCTTCACTGGTGCACTCTCAAACTGAAACTCAGGACCTCGCCCATTCTCATTGATAACACCATTAGTAAAACCTTGTTGTGCCACAGGTCTTACAAGGTTAAAGGTTGGTGAGGTTGGCACAGCAGATGTAGCTGGTACAAATTTTTGGAAGCTTATCCATTGACCAGAATCAACAGTGGATGTATCAGACTCATCGCATTCATGTATAGTAGCTGCTGGAGCATACAGCTGACGGTGAATTGGACTAGCTGGAGCAGAAATAGCATAGAAAGGGTAATTAAAGGCTGACATGGATTCTTTGGCAATGGACTCCCAATTGGGAATTGGTTTACTTTTTGTTGGGGATGACAGGGGAGGGGTAACAGGGGCACTGTTAGAGATCCGGAGGGGAGGAAGTGATGAAGGGATTGCATTTCTGAGGAATGGAAGGAGGTTAGATGGATTGTTGGCATCGCCACGAGTAGGGCTAGTCGGATATGAAGGAACTGGGCTTGGAAAGGATGAAGATAGTGGACTTGGATTTTGAGAAGAGTAAGGGGTGATTCTGGTTGGTGTGCTTGCTAAATCAATTGGGCGTGGCTTCATTCCCTGGATAATTTATAATAATTAGTCATGAAAAGATCGTAATATTATCATATAAGGAATAATTAACGAGTTATTAAGGAATAACTGAGTATCAGGACAGTGAACAACTTTAATGCAATTAATCAATGAAGTTCAGGAAATCAATTCATAAAGCCGCTGTAATTGCATTCTAAGTTCAGAACAATCCCTTTAAACTACAGATTCCTAGTTCACAAGTTGCTGCACTATGAATCCTTTCTACCTACTGAACTTCAAATCTTATAAATGAAACTAACAAGAAGTTAACAAGATGCAGATACAGTAGAGCTAAAAACAAATGCATGCTAGATTCAATTTTATGTTTTTCCAAATTTGCCCCAAAAACTATAAATCCAAGAGAAGAGAAGAAAAGGAAGGGGGCATTAATTTCGGTGACTCGAACCGATAAATCTAGTCAAAATTATCATCCAAAGAGACCAAAAACAACTAAAATTGAACACAGACTTTACAGATCTAACCCATACACAACTAGTAAATGAAATCATAAAGAGACTTTACTTTGCGATAAGTGGTGCCATCTTCTTCAACAACCCAGCCAGACTCCACACAAAGCGCCTTCAAGACTTCATTATTGTCACAGTGCTTGGGTAGGTTGTAATTTCCCTGAGCCCTTAACCCAGCGTAAATTTTAGCTGCTATAGCTCTCCTTCTCCTCTCCCTCCTCCTGTTGTTCTCTCTCTCCCTCCATGTCGGCTTCCTCCGGGCCGCCGACGTCGATGTCGCTCCATCAGACGTCATTTTCCGACAAAACCCGCCTCCCTAATTCTCTTCCTCTCTCCAAACTCAAAAAGACTTTTTTATAACCCTGAAGAGAGAAGTGAAATGCTCACGAGGAATACGCTTTCCGTTCGCTGGAAGTGTAGAAGAATCTTTCTGGTTACAAGGAGGAAAGGAAACAGAAAAGATGTAAGCTGTTTCTTTTGGCAATGACAGGGTGTGGACAGGTACAGGATAAATTATGGAGAGCTTTTTGATGGGCTATCTAGGATTGGCTGTATCACGTTTATGGTGGGGATGATAGCGTAAAATTTTTGAGGATTTGTGTTAGTGATTTGGAGATTATGATGAACATGGATTTGATTTATTGATACATGTGCAGTAACAGTCTTACTGTGCGTTGGACAGCGTGTGCGTTCATGTACTTTGTCACCAGTCCTGACCAATCAAAAAGTCATGACTTGGGTCCACATTGTCTGAACTGGACCCATCTAATATGATTGTGCTGAATTTTCATATTTCCTATAAATGAATTAGTGTGATATTACTTTAGGAAAAGGAGATGGACGCCCTTCAAGTATGACCTCAAGTAAAAAATTTAGTTAAATTAAATGATTTTCATTAAAATTATTATAATATCCTTTTATTTTATAATTAACTTCAAAATTTATAATTTAATGACATGTGGTGCTATAAAATTAGTTTATTTTATAATTTTTAATTAAATAATTTAAAAAATATAAATAAAATACAAAATATAAATAGCAACAACTGATAATCTATGGTCGAAATGATGGTATGCCACCTCTTCTCTTTTTTTTTATAACAATATTTTTACCATAGTATAAAATACAAAATTTTAAGTTTAATAATATTAATTTTATGTTAATCTGTATTTTAAATTTAATAATATTAATTTTATGTTGATCTACATCGATATTGGTTATATTGATGGTGTCTGTTGTTGTTTATGTTTTATATTTTACTTTCATTTTTTAAATTTATTTAATTACTTTATAGTTTTTAAATTAAAAATATAAAATTAATTAATTATATAACACCATGATGTAAATTTTGAAGTCAATTATAAAATCGAAGTGTATTACAATAATTGTTATAAAAATTATTTATTTTAACATAAAAATTATTTTTAAATAATTTTAAAAATAGGAAATATCTATTATCTCTTAAACCAAAACGGGTGTTTATGTCCTTTTTCTTATTACTTTCAGCCAACTTCGGCTGTTGCATTAAAACTTAAAATACAATTTATAAATGTAGGTAGAAATTAAGAAACTAATACGAATAATATTATGTTATTATTAATATAGTACCTCTAAATTTAATCAAATGAGCATAAAACTAAGAGCCTGGTCAGAACAATAATTCCATAATTTCCTGGAGTCTGACATAGCATGAAGCAATGAAATTAGATGGTCAAAGTTGTGAGGACATGTATGTATATCGAGCAAGTGAAAGATTCCCATGAAAATCAATATCATTATATACAAAAACAGATAATTCAATTACATGCTAAATGCTGAAACTGAATAAATCTTTTAACAAAGCAGTGGAGGAAATGTATGCCACGTCCATGATTTAATTAAGTGGAGAACTCGAGACAACAAGGTGGTCAAACAAGATTAATAAATCAGAATGACCTGTTTCTTATCCTCTATGTATTATATAAATTAACCTAATGTTTTTTGCCTTCATGTCAATTGCATTGCATGTAACTTTGAATCCTATAATCAGCTGAACCGAAAACATAGTAAACCAACATGACTTTGGAACGGGAATAGTACCAGTTTCAAGATCTCTGAACAATTCCCCCCATAAGTAGTAGAAAAAACCCTTCATCTGGATATATTATTCACAATCTCCCAGAAAATATCTTGATTCCTGAAAGTGAAGAGGTTCATTCCCCCAAGAAAGCCATCCAGCTGTCATTTCCCTGGCAAATAGTTCAATGCATCGAGCAGCTTTAATACCAGGAACATGGCCCAGGAGCAACTCTATAAGAGCAAGGAATTACCGACAAAGTTACAAATCCAAAGATTTTTGCTTTCTCAAAAGTCAAAAATGGTTAGAAAAACTATTTCAGAATTAAAACAAAATGCTTCTTGGAGAAAGGGAAATATCTATTCTTTCTCTCCAAAAGATCATATATAATGAAGAAACAAAAAAATCACAAAAGAAATCAGAAATTATAGAGATAATAAACAAACCAAAGCAACATTATTCTGATGGAGAATTGTTAATGGTTGATCTAATGAGCATATGATTATTGTTGTGTGTGGTGAAAAATATAAAATAAAAATAAGAAGAGAAGTATGAAAAAATAAATGGCAGCTGTTTTTTGGCTGGTTAATACTGTCAGGAAAAGAATACCTCCAATAGGAGGCTTCCTTGAGTAATCTCCTGGAATGCTTATGATGATTTGATTGGTTTTTACAGCTTCAAGTGCTGACCAGGGTTTGGAGCTTGAAGCCTGCCAATCAAAGGCACAAGAAAATAATACCTCCAAAAGAAAAGTCATATACACAAGATATTAACACTTAAAAACCTGTGTGATACTACTGTGCAAGCTCACCTCCCCAGAACAGTAGCCCAAAAGAAGGTATTCATAGGGCCTATGATGAAAGAGGTCCAGATCACTAATCAGTGAGCCATCTGGCTTCACCTGCAACAAGTGAGTACTTGGATGATTGTCATGGTAATTCGAGAATTGTTACTACCTTATAACCTGAGTAAGCAATGGAGAGAGGAAGGGGGACAATCACCTTCAACCAGTAAAAAGTAGCCACATGTTCAACTCCCCACTTAGGAAATAGCTCTTGCTCAACAAAATTGTGCAATTTCTCCCTATTAGTCATCCATAGGGCCACAAGTGCTCCCTTTGTATGAGTAAGCTGGATAATTGGAAGGGATAAGAAGTACCGATTTGGCAAAGTTGGGTACCTTTAGTGATGAGGAAAATAAAATCAGCATAATTATTCCAAGATATGGTATCTATAACCTAAAATTACTTTAAATCTGACTTAAAAGAAATGCGAAGGACTATAATTGCAGCATGAATGAAAATGCTTTGTTATTTTGTAATGGAAGTTCTAGATATGAAAAGGCATATGAAGAAAGTTCATAAATGAGTAACTGGCAGAAACTTGCAATATCATAAACTAGAAAGTATTTCAATTACAAAAAGTATGATTTAGTACAATGATTTTTGACGAACACTTCCATTTTCCCACGGAGGATCAATGACTATAAGATTGAAGCCGCAGTCAGATTCAGCTGCAGGAGAAGCAAAAAAAAAGTCGATAAAACAGGTTAATGCATAAACTAATATGTTTTCTAACAGCTAATTGAATTCATTATGATACTGCAGAATTTTGGATCATGAGGGTAATTAGATATAATGCTGAGTTAACAATAGTACAGTCTGCATAAGACACATCATGTAGAAATTGCAGATGGTTTAAATTCAAAAGTGATTTCAATATCTAGGTCTATAATTGATCTAATAACCAAGAGACAACTAGAGATGAAGTTGCATCCTCTTGAAGCATTATATTTTGAACAATAAGCTCCCCATCAACTTCTCATGGAAAAGTTTACTGAATGCCTAAGATTTTCCAAGTAGAAAAATAAGTTGCTAGCACAAATGGAAGCAAACTCAACAAATATTATGATGCGTACAAATTAAAGTGTTATTTGTTGTTAGTTTTCTTAATACTTATTTTATTGCAGTTATTTAGGGTTATCTTTGTAGTAGTTTATCTAGGATAGTTATCTGGTTTTATCTAGATCCTAGCCTTTGTATTTGAATAGATTAATGCAGAAAAGAAAGGGGAGAGAAGGAACTTATTTTATCCATATGTTTGTCTTTTCTTATCTAGAGAGTGGTTTCTCAAATCGACCTTCTTTTCTTACGTTCTTATAAATTTGAACATATCATATTATTAAATCTCAAATGCAATGATTACCAGGAATAAGGTTGTGAATCTGGCCCAGATCAGACTTCCTCGCAATAAAAGACAACATACAAAAGTGTGTAAGATACTTGCTTCCAATATTAAAAAATTAGGTACACAAAAATAACTTCAATAGGATCTACCACATATCAATAACTAATCACCTACATACACGTCGTGTTCTAAGTAATACATTTCTTCTAAATGAAAGAGTGAAAAATCTAATTCATTAATTAATATATCATCTACATCTTCATCTGTAAAGTCTAAATTATTGCATAATTCTTCAAAAAAATTATTTCTTTAAATATTTAACTGGTTCATTAAATATTAGTTGTATAATTTGATCCCTATTGGTGCTTCTATGCATGCCATATTTATTATTATTATTTCTTCATCTACTTCCTTATTTTTGAATCTCGTATTTTCTTATAATTACTAAATCTTTGTGAAACTTGATTATTTCTATCTATATATGTGGCTTGTCTCAGACATTTCTATTATTCTTTCATTTTCTATATAAGACCTAAAAATATAAAATATTTAAGGGTTTAATTCTGATTAATAAAGTTAAAGGGAAAAAACAAAAGTAAAAGTGTTAATATACCATGAAGAAGGAACTTTTTCTTGGTAATACATAGATTGTGTCAAGAACTTCAGCCTCTGCATCATCAGCAGTCTCATTAGCAACCAAGTTATTAAACAAAGGAAGCACTTTCCGTTCACGGCATTGATCAATTACAGAACCTGTGAAACCAATGACAAAAGATTCAAGAATCTATTAAAACCATGTATAATAACACTAACACCTATCATGGAAAAAGCTATAGAAAATTCAAAGAAAAAACAAAGGGATTGCAAATAAAAGCTACTGAACGAGCAGCACAAAAAGGGTCAGCAAATTCAGTAATAATGAATTTAGATGCAAACTAATAAATAGAAAAAAATTTCAATTTATTACATTGATTAAGGTTGAGAGTTATCTCATACATAGGGGCTTGCCACACTCTTCCAAGCTCAACAAATGATTGCTCAACACCAGACTCTCTTGAAGAACCAAGCTCTCCGTTTAATTTTCCCATAACTGTTAAAAGATCCGTGGCAGCGAACAGAGCTTCTTGCGCCTTCATTAACAAGGGTTTCACTTGCTGCAACAAAAATGTGGAAACAAATTGATACTACTCTTGCATTTACTGATACCAGAATTAGCGGGAAGAAGTGACTTAATTCAATAATTACCTGGTGACGTTGATCAGCGGCTACTTCACGTTCGTTGAGAATGTGATGTCTTTTGTGCTTACGTTTTCGCTTTTTTGAATTTGAACAAACTTCAGTTTTATGAACGGGGAGTTTGGTTTCGAAGAAACGGGAGTAATACGCAGATGGGGAAATTCTGAATCGGGTATAGGAGCGGTTGATTACACGAACCGGATCAATGAAAACCGCATTTAGATTTCGGAATCGGTATATACCAGAATCTAGAAACGTAAAAAGCTCATCGTTTGATTTCGTTTCCTCCATCCCTGAAGGCGATGTTCGTGCTCGTTCTTCACCGGGGTTCTCTAAATGGACTCGGATTGCGCATAATGGGCTGAATATTGGGCTCGTAGTAAAATTCCGGATGGAATTTTCCTTGCATCTAAAGAAAATAATCGACCGTGAAAAAAAAGTAATTAGATATTTGATAAATTATATTTTTAAGAGTATTGTAAGATTGCATTTGCTTAAATAGTTCAATAATAAAAAAGTTTACAATATATTCTAAAGATTTTAAGTTTGAATTTTTATTAAAAATAAAGTACTATAATATAAAAATAATTTATGTGAGATGAATTTTATTATTATAATACTGTGTGAATTGATATAATTAAAATGGATATTTTATATATATAATCATAAATAATGTTTTATTTATATCAAACTTAAATATATTTTTTAAAATAAAATTATAATTAACTAATCTGCATGAGTATAAAAATGGAATCGAATTTAAAGATAAAATCGATACAACTTTTTCTTTTGAAAATAATTTTAAAATTATTTTATCCAACACCTAAATTTAACTTTAAACTTTTCAAAATCACTTTTAACCTCTCTCCAGCAACAATCTTAAAAAGAGCTCTAAATCCTTTATCCTAATTTATAATTTTTTTTCTATATTTTTATGAAAAATAAATAAATTAGGTTGGATTAATGACTTTAAATGATTAAAAAAATTAAGTTAGAGAACTTGAGTTGTACTGTCCTCTTCAACGTGATGCGCGTAAAAACTAAGCCTTTATTTTTTTTATTTTTTTTTAAGAATACTAAGCATTTATTCTTAATTATCTCATTATTTGAGTTGAACCCAATATTGAGAAGATAACTCTAGATTTTTAAATTTTTAGATTTCCCTTTTTTATTTTTATTTTTATTTTTTAAAGAAGGACAATGGGCCAGTACAAAGTCCAATCCCTTCAAAGTGACACTTAATTCTTTCGTCAATGTGGGCTGAACCCCGCGATAATTTTTGAACCCCACACAGGCACAACCCACCCCCTCCCTTCGTCTTTTCTTAGCAGTCCCGGTAAAAAAAAACAGAATTGTATATACTTTTTTTTAATGAAATTAAGTTTTATTCACTTATTTAATTTTGACATTGCTTCAATTCCACTTGAAAGAGTGAGAGTAAAATGAAATTAAGATTTTTTCTTTTTATTTTCATCATTTATTACAAATCATGAATTATTAATTGGGTGAATTGTCATTCAACTAAATTTATCATCGTACTTCTAAATTTTGTGATTTGTCTAAGTCATCAGAAAAGAAATTATATCATTTGTTGCGTTTCATCTATAAAATAATCACTTTTTTTATTTAACCAAAATGGTCACATTAAGAGATCATGCATCTTTTACAACTGTGTTAATACTTTTTACAATATTAATAATAATGATGTCATGTCTTTTGAATGTGACCACTTATCGAGCCTATTTCTTGAAACCAATACCATCTTTTAAAAACTTTGTTGTCTCAGGTTTCATCTCTCACATCTTATTGATTCGATATCAAATGTCAAAAAGTCAATATGTTTTTGCAACAACAAAATAGGCAGTTAAAATCTTTTTTTTTTTTCATTTTTGTTGGTATCTTGTATTTTGTTACTATTTTTTTTTAAAGTGATAAATACTAACCTTATGATAGGCATTAAGAAGCATAACTCGAAAAGAATTCTCAATGCTAACGTGTCAATCAAACACAAATGCTAGACTTTAAATGTCATCAATAATTCCCATTAGTTTGGCCATAAATCATATACAAGACGTATTATTTTCATAGTTAATAATTTCTTATGCCAATGAAAATTTTTAATTATTTACATATAATCATAAATATTGTACTAAGATACACACCTTTCAAAACTATTTCATCATTTGCAATCACTAATCAAATGGATAACTGAAAATCTTTAATGCATGGCCTTGACGCCATAAATAAATACTTAAAGTGATTGTTATTGTCAAATTTTAAATTAGTATTCGTACCAAGATTCGGTTGTTTCAACACATGGCAATATATGAAGTAAATCTAAACGTTCATTTGGAGTACTAACTATAAACTTACATGCATTCTCATTAGCTTGCCAAGCAATGAAATACGTTAACTCCACACCAAATTCTTCATGTATATTGGCTTGAATTTTCTTCAGTCTATAAATTTTACTAATTGATGTAATTTTTTTAAAATTATTTACCAATAATTCAACTTTTAGCTTACCTTTAACCATCGTGCAATCAATCTAAATCACATGTATGATTTGCATCTACTATTTTTACGATGAAGAACTTCTGTACTTTCAGCAACGCTGCAAATATTAGTCATTTGCATAGTTCATCATTGCATTTCACTTCAAAATGATTTTTCGATGATTTTAAAATTTTGAAGTTTTAATTATCCTTAAGTTATAGCAAGCTAATAACCTCGTGCAATTAATTCTTACTATTATACAAATTTTTTACAAATACATTCTTAATTTCAAAATACAATACTTTATTTAATATAGCCAAGTCTAACAATGGTATCAAATGAATAAAGTGAAAATAATTTTCAGCTTCAAGTTCATATTATTTTGTATGCAAAACATATGTATCACATGCCTCGTTAATAGAACTATTAGAAACATAACATTGTCCGTCTTTGGTATATTGTTCAATCTACCAAGTTCTCCCACATTATCAACATTTTCATTACCATTGTTATTCCCATTTGTCTGACTATCGTAATGTAAATAAATTGGGTCTTTGTTAAACATTCTAAATGAGTAATTATAGTCACTTGTAGCATTTATTAAAAAAAAAAATCAATATTATTAAGGCTATATTACTTATTTGGTTGCTATCGTTTGTCAACGTGAAGTGATTATGGCAAGGTTGTTCATGTTCATCAGGCAACTCTACATCATTTTTACGTACGAGAGCTCTAACATCTACTGTTACATTACACATAAAAGTATGAAATATCTTTTATCAACCCCATAAAGAATTGCACATTATAATCATTTCTAATTTTAATTGGTCATAACTTCACCATCGTTGCATCAATACAAATTCTCATAGACACTTTATAATGCACATTATCAACTTCAATTATAAGACACAATATTCAACAACTCTTCATATTTCATATTCTTTAGAACCCATATATCAATATTTTTTTAACTTTATATATATCTTATCATCGTCACTAAAACTATCTCATTTTTCACCAAAATCTATAACGAGTGACTCACATTCTATAATAGCTACAATAAAAATAAATAAATAATTAAATTAATTAAAAAATATATATTCGGAAAAATGAGCAAAGTCATAAAAAAAAAGTCATGCAGCGTATATTTAATTAGATCAACTATATTTTTTCTCTAATTTATCCTATTACACTATATTTATATTTTCACACTTATACATTTGCAAAATAAACATAAAAAATCATAACATAACTCAAATTTATAAATGCTTAAATTTATAAATATATAAAATATTTGCACTTTATTAATAAAAATATTGAAATCTAGTTATTTTGATTCTGCACTTATTGGAATGTGGATTTTAAGAGTGATTTTAAGGTCTTGATTTTAAAATATTTAATTTTAATGAATGATTTAGTTATATTTTATAAATAAAGTCAAATTTGTCCATTTACCTCTGTCTTGACTAATAAACATTAAAGAGTTATTATATGGCTAAAAAAGATAATGGACCTAAATTTTGGACAACTTTGAAAAAATTTCTTTGTTAATTTAAGATATTTCCTATTGTGTCTGCATTTGTATTATAATCATAGTTTTATGTATTATATTTTTCATATAGGATATGAATTTTATGCTTATATAAATGTTACCTTTTGTAGCTATTATTTAGAGTGAAAATTCGAATATTTTAATTTCTTTAACATGGTATAATAATTTAGGTATATTTTTTTACCTTTCTCTTTTTCAGCCTTTGTTTTTCCTCTTTCCAACATCTAAGACACTATCCATTACCATTCGTCATTGTTTGTTGTCTCAAATTGAGACCACCATTGAACTCAAAATAACCCATTCATCCATTTTCTCATTGTTCTCAATGTCGATCTATCATCGAAAACTATCAAAATTAGCAAAAAATTGTTGAAATTCTACCATTAGATCCTTGGTTAGTCGTTGTGCATTCACCTCACCTCACCAATTGACTTATAATTTTTCAATGAGTCCAATGACACTAAAATCGAGTTGATAGAAAATGTATCACCACCACACATGCCGCTTGAAGCTTTTCTTTTAGATTTTAAACCGTCATTGATTTTCACCAATTAATGGCACGTTGGTGATAATTAGCAATAGTTGTACAACTCATTTAATATGAGAAGATGTTAATGAAAAAAATATGTTAATTTGTCTTAAAATTAAACATGTTGCAGGTATCCATAAATATTTCACAAACTCATATCTGTCTCAAATTTATTGCGAGTTTTTACTTTGTGTATCACACCCGTTTCAAATTCGCTTTGAGCCTTATCAAATCATTCCCAATAGAGTTGAGTTATAACGAGTTTGCAGATTTATGGATAATTTTATCATCCCCGGTTAATGTTTACTATTGACATCAAAATCTCATATTGGTTTGATTTGTTCACCACATCTATCTCTTGTCCAATCTACTTACCAATCTTTTTGATATGTCTTTTTGCAAACAATTTAAAATTACTTTTGGGTTAGATTGTAAACTTATTAAATTTTTAATAAATTTTAAATTTTATAAACTTTCTGATGGGTCTTTATAAAATTTTAAATAAATTTAAGAATAATTTAAAATTTTAGGTATATTTGCAATTTAAAATAAATTATGAAGGATATGCAGTAACAGTGTTATGTGCGTGTGAGCTATGTTACGAGTGAATGTGTGCATTTTAAACCATTTAAATATCGCATGTTTCATATGCAACGCAATGAAAATAATACACAATCCAATCTCATAATATTTATGATATTAAAAAACTCATTTTTGAAGTTTGTTTTAATAATTTTAGTTGTGAAATGTGGTGGACTTCCTCAAAGTAATATAGTAACTTTTTAATCTCGAAGTAATTATTAAAGCAACGCTTGTTTTTAATTTTATCTCTCGATTTGAAAATATTTAATTATTTTTGTATAATATTAACTCTTTAACATTCTAAAAACATTGCAAAATAAATTAAACTTACACGAGTAATTCCACTTACTCAGCCATATTAATTCATTTCTATTTTAATTGAATTCATAATTCATTCTTTTCGTAACAAATGAATTAGTGACATTGTTTGTTCAAAACGCTGCCACCGTTTACTTTCGTTACAAAGCTTTTCTTTTGGCCAATAAAACACAAACAATATATGTACTAACTTTTAACAAGCCAGTGAAATGAAAACAACAAATGACAATTGAATTGTAAACTAAATAATCAAATTCATTTTAATACAATAATGGCCTAATGATATATATAAAACAAAATAATACTTGATTTATTATTATATTTATCAATGTCTAATTCAGAAAATTTATAAATTATTTACATAATTTAAAATATATATTAAATAAATTAAAGTGTTACGTCTCATTTAACACAATAACATATTTAATACTTAAACTTTAGATATTTTTTAACTCTGAAATAAATAAATAATCGAATAAATTAATTTAAATAAAATAATAATTATATTATTTAAATAGTAGTTATATTTATTAATGTCTAATTTAATACCCATACAAATTATTGTCCTAATTTGAAATATATATTAGGTAGATAAAAGTGTCAAGTCTCATTTGGCACAATTTTAGGTTTAATACTTAAACTTTGGATACTCCCCGAAAAACTCTAAAATAAATTCATATTTTTTTAAAATTTTTCGAATCAAACAATTCGATCCGGTGCACTATCCACTTGCTTAACGAGTATACTTTATACAGTGAGACTCCCTATGTTCACATCCATTTTGTCTCTCAAAATATTTTCGTAAGTTGAACCATACAAGTTGAGATTAATCCATATACGTACAATTCTTCCGTCAATTAATATCCTGAAAAAGCAAAGATAAAGATCAACACTGTCAAGTTTTCTATTGCTCAACCATAATCTTATCTCTTCGATTCGTATTCTGATAAACAATATCCGTAAACTCCTTTACGATATTATTCATATCACGAAAACTATTTTTCAAGCTTAATACTTATGGCCATAAGACTTTCTAGAATATAATCTTAAAGCATTTGGATATTTAACTCACCTATATAAGTTGGCGGATCCCATATCTCCATATACCAGACTCCATAAGTATCGGACCATACTCAGCGACATCCAACGGTCAAACCATAAAAAGTCTATAACATGTGTGGAACCTAAGTACAGTGGATCACTCACAAGCCCACCGTGGTGCTTAAGTCAAATGATTACGAATACTACTCAACTTAATAAGACCCTCTATTGACGATTTTATAGGATATCTATTGGAGGTCTTTATTGAGTATCCAGTCATCGCTTAATACATGTATACAAGCTTTTACTAAGCTCATAGTTTATTAAGATTAGCCATTTGAACGATTCAGATATAGATATATACCGATCTATATAAATCAGTTTCACTCGACGGACCCTGTGTCGATAAAAATAAATCAGGAACATATAATTCGAGAACATATTTGCACGATGATATTTCTTAGCAAAGCTTGAAACTCTTTACAATTATGTCATTGTTAGTATATTCTTATGTCATTGTTAGTGTATTCTTATGTCTTTGTCCTATTTCAGATAAGATTCTAACTTTTTAAACCTGATTTGAACTCGTTCAGATCAATACAATATCCGAAATATTATAAGCATCTTACTTTATAAAAAATAATTAATAATTTAATAAAATATTTATTTATTACATAAGTATGAAAATATAATATTTATATAAAATTAAGATGATATATAAGCACAAATCCCAACACGTAATTTCAAATTATAAAATTTTTTTAGTAATTTTTTTCCATGCCAAGTTTAAGTTCGATTTCTTCGTACATTGTTGAATTTTCTTAAAAGTTTTTAGGGTGAGAAGTTTGTTATTTCAACTCCCAATAAATTTTTGAGTTTTCTAATTTTTTAACAAATCCACCCGATGCAAATTTAATGTTACAATTCATCAAAAATTTTAATTTTTAGTAGCCTCTAGTCTCTTTATTATTTGCCTGTGGTTTATTGACAACATCGACAAGTTTTTATTTTTGAACTTTCTAGTTATAATTTTTGCATTAATCCACTTGCACTCATAGTGATTATTTTTAAGATCTCTATCAGCGTGACTATAATTTTAGTGTTATATTTTTCAATGCATTTGTTATTATTCAATAATAGTTGTCTATCTCCAACAATAATTATTTATTACACATGTTATTAATAAATTTGTTAAATTTAATTATTATTATTATTATTTCTTTATTTACTTCTTAGTTGAATTTGTAAATTAAAATTATTTTTCTTATTATAAGTTTGAGAAAGAATATTAAAGTTAATCATAGTATTAAGAATATCTTATTTACTCATGATTAATTTATAATATTTTTGATTATACCAACTTTCATATTATAATTATGTTTTCACACATTATGTAAAAAATAAATGCATATATATATATATGTGAAGATGATGATTATTATTGTTATTATTATAAACACTGCATAAAAGTACTATTATTATGATATATTTTTTTATTGTTTTTAGTGATATTTATTACCAATTGTGTTTTTTAAGGATTTTTTTTTTAGCAAAATTAGAATATATTTAAAAATAAAATTGTTGGGTGTAGTGTTTTAATTTTAAATCGTATTAAGTGCATATATATATATATGCGTATCCATTATTCATTACATTATATATATTTTTTATATAAACTAATGATTTAACATCTATATAAAGACCACATTTTATAATTATTATTCAATGTAAAAAATATATGGATTCTAAATTCTCTACCGCAAGAGATGTTGAATTCGTGGAAGCTTCAACTATGCTTAAAAGTATTGTAGATGTGAAGTTGATTGATGATTGATCCATAATCTTTGTTCCTCTAATCCAAAAGTCAATGTGAATTTTGTTTCACGAATTGCTAACGAGGCAGCCCATAAATTATCTAAAGTGGCTTTTTATAAAACATGGAGGGCAAAATCTTGTTAGAAGAAACTCCTTCAATTATTTATGATATAATTGTCCTCGAATCCGAGAGTTGTTTAAATTTTAAAGCCTCGTACTGCTTCATGATTAATTTCCAATGATTTTTATTTAAATTATTAATATATAAATATAAGGTACTTCTCCATTTATTTGTATACATTATAGAAAGGGAATTAAGGGATGGGCCTCCATTGGGCTAGCTCCCCCTAAAATATATATTTTAAATAGTATATAATTATTTAGCTATTCTAAAATTTATAGTTTACTTCAAATTTTTTCCGTGTTAAATTAAATTTTCTTATGTAATCTATATTTCGTATTTTAAAAACATTTAATAACATAAATAAATATTGATTTTATGTAGTATTATATTTTCACAAACTCTTGCACAATAATTTTATTTCATTAACACTCAAATTTTTACTAGGCTTATTTATATGTGTTTTAGAGTGAATTTAGTTTTAATAATAAATTTAATGGTTGTAAATCAATATGAATGTTTTCAACAGTGTATTATATATTTTGTTTTTTATTTTTGTTATTTTTGTTTATATATTACGTGTGTATTATAAGATTCATTATATCCTTCTATATAAGATATAATTTTTTTTAACGAATAAATATTTTATAACTAAAAATTTATTAAATGATATTAAAAAAATCCAAAAAAAAAAAATTCTAGTTACTTCCATATATTATATATATATATACACACGCAAACTGAAGTCTTGTTATTTCTTCGTTCTAGAATGTTCTATTTTACTTTTTTTTAGACAGACTATTTTACTTCTTCTTTTTTTTTAAACAGTAGAATGCTATATCTACTTGATAAATGTTGAATAATGACTCTAATTGGTTGCTTTAATCATCTTAGGGGGCAAAGGGTGATGCACTTTATATATATATATTGACTAATCTGCAAAGTTTAATAAGCACGTCAAATTAAAACAAATGTTGTCGTTTACACGTTCGTCGATTATGCGGAGATGTGAATGTGATGTGATTGTTGCAGAAGCCTGCTATTACTTCTGCAAAAAGAATTCATATGGAAAACAAATTCATTTGAATATTTTTTTATTTATTTTTATCGTATTACATTATAATTTATTACATCTCAAAATTATAGCTGCTCGATATTATTACATATCAACTATTTTTAGAATATTATTATTATAATACTATTATCTCTCAATTGTTTTTATAATACTAATAAAATTGTACGTTCTTAAAGTCTTGTTTTTTCAAAATCTAGTCGAACAACCAAAAATCAAGTAGTTGAGACGCGTCCTATATAAAAATAACTCAATAAGTGTACAAATCTTGCGTGTTTTAAAAATATTATTACATTTCAATTACTTTTACAATATTGTTATTGTAATATTATTATATTTTAACTAGTTTTACAATACTGTTATTATAACATTTCAATTATTTTTATAATATTGTTATTGTAACACTATTACACCTTAAGTGATTTTACAATATTGTTAATATATTTTATAACACTATAAATAATTATCAACTAACAGCCTCTATAAATTGGAGGAATGAAAAATGTCATGGTCCATTCTTAAAATTTAAATTCCTGATTTAAAGTTAGGGAATACATAAATTATATCACTAAGACAAACAACTGGATGCATTTGAATATTTATTCAAGAGTACTCTAGATTGAAATAAACTAGAAGATTTAAATATATATGATCATAACTTCTTAAATCTTGATACAATATTATTTGAGTTTATTAAAAGCTAGACCCATTGTTATTAATCGATGGGGACTTTGGTTTATAGTAAATATTAGAATTATAATTAAATCTTATGATGTCAGGTCAGGTTCTTCAACAATTACAACTAACCATGAGTAATTGGATACTAGGTGTTTCATTACTTTAAGAATTTGATATATTACAACTTATTTTCTCTGGTTATGATTGTTTTCGAGACTTTGTTTGGTGTTTAGTAAATATGTTCGATTTTAATTTTCTTATTAAAAAATATACAAAGTGTCATCTTTATAATTAAAATTTTTATTTTTATTAAAGATAGAAAGTTTTAACCTAACGCAATAGAGATAAAATAATTTTATATAAGAGATATAAAATTATTTAAAAATAATAAAAAAATTAGAAAATACTGCTATATTTTATATATATATATTTTTAAGAAGAATATTTTATATATCTTTTTAGAATGAATAAATAAATAAAAGCCTTGTTATTTATTCATTCTAGAATGATCTCCTTGCTAAACAGTAATCTCCAACTCCCATTGGTGGTGTCCCGTCATACTCATACAGGGCGAAGGGTAATGCACTTGATATTTTGACTAGTTTTATGACAGCTCCTTCTTTGACTCCTGGCAAGAGAAATTGAGTTTATCAATGTACAAATACATATAATAATAACAAATTACGGGAATTAATTATATTTATAATTCAGAGTAACTTATTTTTAACTGTGTTTTTTTTTAAAGTATTTTTAACTGTGTTTATTCCTTATGAAAAGTAAAAAATCTGTGAAATTTCCAAAATTAAGGCTCAGAAAAATTGGAAGAATTTCCCCAGGAGATGTTATTTCTACATGGAGTTTGGGATTATCGCGAGTTCGTTTTTAGGAAATTTCTCGGAAAGAAGACAAAAAACAACGTGGAAGGGACCCAGTAACAGCTTCGTCATCGCGTGAGCTAAGCCAACGTCTAAACGCCACGTGGTCAAATCACCTTGCTAGTGCTCAATCCCCCATTGTTAACCGTGTGCGAGGCAAATAATTAACCATAGTTAGTAATTCACCATCAGTACTCCCAAGTCTATAAATATCCCACTCCCCCGTCTCGTTAAACGAATGATTAGATGTTAAGTAATCGCTTAGGAGCTTCAGCAGTCAGTCTCAGTCCTCTCGAAAAGGTTAGTACGCAAAATCATAAGCTAATTTACAATTGATTTCTTGTTTTAGCTTGTTTATATTTGCAATGTTCTTTCTTTACTCAATTTTCTTCATGCAATTTTAGCTAAAGCTGTTAATTTCGATTCGGTTGATGAGAAAATGGAGGTAAAAGAAAGAGAATTATATAACTCTTTTAAAAAATTATGTTAGCTGATCCTGTGAATTGTGTTAGGCTGAGGGATGATTTTGATTTTCTTGGTTCACGTATGGAGAAATGAGTGATTGTTGCTGGTATCTGTCCATAACTTGTTTGCTTTTATGCTTTTTGTGAAATAGATTGATTAAATGCTTGCGGTTCTTGAAAGAGAGGAAAGTTTAGAAGTTCTATTTTTACTTTCAAGGTTTTTTTTCTCTGCTTGAGAAAATTAAGTCCACTTAAGAAGTATGTGAATTGTAATTTAGAGCCATAATTTTTAGATCTTATGTAATTACTGGAATTAGCTTTATTTAATTGGTGGAATTGTTACATTTAAAGAGATGGTTGCACTAGCTTTTTACTTAATCTTCCAGGTAAATGGTAAAGGACTTGACTGTTGATGTTTTGAGAGCATCAGTTTTCTTATTCATTTATTCTAGTAATATGTGGTTTGCTCTTGATTTTACCTTCCTTTGAGCATCTGACCAGTTTTGGTTACAGGGTCATTTTTCCTCCTGTTATTGGTAATCATGTGTCCTCCAGCAGCTTCGATACCTATTGATGTTGATTTTGCTTCTACTGATGCGGAGCTCTTTGGTTTTTTGGAGAGAATGATGAGGGGATCCCCCCTTCCAAGTAATGTAATCAATGATGTAAATCCTTACAACTATATGCCCTCAAATTTACCCGGTACGTATGCTCTATTGTTTATCTGGTTTATCAGATTATAAAACTTTGTTTTCTTTTTAACCAAAAAAATCATTTTACATCACTCAAATTTTTACAAGTTAACCAATCTTCTATTTGATGAGATTGCAAGCTTCTGCTAGAAACAATAGCTTGTGTTCGGTAGATCAGAGGAATTCTCATTTACTCTATTTAGTGTAAAATTACAGAAACACCAACGTAATCTTGAGAAGGATAATGAAGATTAGTTCTTCGTTTCTTATGATTCAACATATAAATTGATTAGAAACAGAAAGGCATGATCTTATTTAGGCACAACTCATATTTTCAAACACCTTGCATATTAGTTCTTCACTTATTCTGTTTTGATATCACTCAACAAAAAGAAGGTTTCAAAGTCTTGCGAATCTAAGTTGTGCCCAACTGACCCATTGAATCTAATACAATTTATTAGCAAAGCAGGAAGTTGAAGCTGTTGCACTAGTACCTTATTGAAATAAGTGTCTGCAGCACCTATGAAAAAAAAAAGTAAATAAAAATTGATCACAAGTTAATGCCTTGTAGGAAAGTTCTTTACTGGTCCTATTTCCTTTCTATTTGAGATTCACCCATGTACATTTTTGGACTTAAGTCATAACATGTTAGGTAGGGGTGGCAATTCGTGTAAACGAATCGTATTCGTCTCGTGTCAATATAGAGTATTAACAAATATTTTTCAGACATGAATATGATTCGTTTACTAAACAAATAAGACACTCAAATCCATATTCGATTCGTTTAATAAACGAATAACACGACACGACACGATTAAACACGTTTAATTCAATTTTTTACTATTTAATTCGTTTACAATTCGTTTCGTTTACGATTTGCTTACTATTCGATTCGTTTACAATATAATTCGTTTATAATTCAATTCATTTACAATTTGTTAATGAATCGATTCGTTTAAACGAATAATCACAATAAAATTTACATCAAAAATTAAATATTTAATGCATCTACTAATACAATTAAAAAATAAAATTTTTCCAACATAATTAAAAATAATAATTCATCATACATGAAACCAACTAAAAATAAAACCAAACTAATATCATAAAAATGATAAATAATCAGAAATTGATTTCCTCTTCTTCTTCTTGCATATTCAAACTTTGTTGTAGCAAATCAAAATTTTTTTTCAAAATTAAAAAAAAACAGAAATTGACTTCTTTTTTATGCAGATTCGAATTTTTCTGCAACTAAACAGTTTTTTTTCTACAAAAATATCAGAAATTGACTCCTTCTTCTTCTTCTTCTTGCAGATTTAATTTTTTTTGCAACAAATCAGATTTTTTCTATAAAATAATCAGAAATTGATTTCCTCTTCTTCTTCTTGCATATTCAAAATTTGTTGTAGCAAATCCAAATTTTTCTGCAAAAATAAAAAAAAAAACAGAAATTGACTTTTTCTTCTTCTTCTTCTTCCAACGGCGGGGGAAGACAAGAAACGGCAATGATTCATAGGGGAGATGGGGCGCTAGCCAGCAGTAATGAAGGTTAATGAAAGTATGAGACTATGAGAGTGAGAAGCAGCGAAATTAGAGAAGAGAAGAAGTAAAGATTTTGAAATGTTAGGGTTGGGTGTTGTGTAATAGGGTTTACATATAAATGATTCAGTGTGGTAAGTCTTATAATAAATTTGTACAACAACCAATATAAAGCTGTCATGTGTGTGCTTTTTATAAATTTATAATATAATTAAACGTGACTTAAACGAATAGCACACGAATAGACACGAATACGATTTGTTTATTAAACATGACTTAAACGAATAGCACACGAATAGACACGAATACGATTCGTTTATTAAACGTGACTTAAACAAATAGCGCACGAATAGACACGAATACGATTCGTTTATTAAACGTGATTTAAACGAATTAACGAATTGCAGAACTTAAACACGTATTCGACACGATTAATAAATGGGTAACACGAATTTGACCCGTTTATTAATCGTGTCAATTTTCTTTATCCATATTCGCTTAAAGCGTGTCGAATTCGTGTCGAATAATCGTGTCGTGACCCATTTTGCCACCCCTAATGCTAGGGTCAGCTTTACTTGATTATAACAAAGCTTTTTAATTGGAAAATCCTTGTTACGTGTCAGATGGGGTTTGGTACTTGGTTTGCTCCAAGGAGAAGACTAGTACACAACATGGAAAATGGAAGGCTAAAGGGGAGGTCTATGAAATATTCTCAAATTCTGACATCACTGGTTGGAAAACCACTCTTGAATTTTATGAAGGTCAAGATCCTCATGAATGTAAAACTGATTGGGTAATGCAAGAGTTCAGGATAATTCAGAAGAAGCAATGTGAAAACAAAAGGGCAACGGAGGTATTCTGCTTGCCTTATATACTTATGCACTGCTATGTTTATTTGCTTCTAATGTCAATCAAACCTACCAGTCAACTGTGGGTATGGTTGGACAATGTGCAGGATTCCAGCTCACTGTGTAGAGTCTTTCTGAGTGATAAAGAAAGTCCTGACCATGAAAAGCGGCAGAAAATGATTAGTACTGATGTTACCAGTGAAACTCAGAGTCACTCAACACAGTTAAGTTTTGACAAAGCTAAGGATGGTACAAGAGAAGGTTCCACAAGCAAGCTCCAGGTATGTTAGTCTCCTCATTATGGCCTTCATTTCTGGCTGCTTGGGTTTGATTTCACACTTAATTATTTAACTGTTTGTCGTCTCCATTGATGCTCACATAAATTTTTGACATGAGCTGATGATTTGTTGTCCAACTGATCTCTTAGACTTGTATATTAGTGTTAAAACTGATTTTTCAAGCTGTTTTCACTTCATGCTGCCACCAAACCATCACTTTGAATTATTTGACTTCACATGGCTGAGATAGTCCAAGATACCTATAATGTCTAACAATTCAGCATGAGAATGTCTTATCATGTTTTATGTTTTACCGACGGGTAGCTCCTCAATTCCAATTATTAAGAACCTATGGTAATATACCGAGCCTCTTTTTGGTTGATCACAATTTAGACGTTTCTGCATTTGGTGAATTGGAGGGGGAAAAAAAAGGCTAGGGTCGTCAAATGATCACATTTGAAGAAGTATATCTCCATTGGAAGGTCTTCCATAGCTTAGAGATGATTAGGAAGCAGCCCTATGCAAAATTGTAGTGAAAATAAGTCTGTATGCAATCTTCTGTAGGTTGGTTATAAGAAGAATTCTTTTTTTTCTCTATTCTGTATTTGTTCATTTGTTTCTGTGGGGTGTGGCTGAGGGGCGGGGACATTCTCATTGTGTGTTGAGGCCAGAAACATTTTGCAGGTGAATGATGAGAACGAGACAAGAAAATTGGCTGTTGTGGACAGGCCAACAAATCATCCTGAGGATAACCAGCAAGAAACTGATCTTTTCTCTGAAGGTGACTACTTGGAGTTGCGGGATCTTGATTCCCCACCATCACCTTCTTCAATTTCCGACAACTCAAGTTGCATGACCATGTCATCAGATGAATATTTTGATTCTTATGCTTTATTGCAAGACCTAGAACCTAAAAGTACCAAAAATGCAGTTCCAGAGAACGTGGGGTACAAGTATAGTTTCTCTACATCTCACAGACCCAACGAGGTGGTTATGTTTCCAGGTAACTTGAAGTTGCTATTTCTTAGAAATATTCATCAACTTGATGAGGTTGCTTTGTTGAGATATAGTAATAGAAGGCATTATCTTTACTGAAACTCTGTTTTACTTTTTGATTATTTTGCCAAAATTAAATGTTTGTATGCATGGGAAGCAACTTAGTATTTAATGTGTCAGCAGGATCTCTTATTAATGTTGAAAGAAGCAAGCCTGAGACAGAAGAAATCATCAGAACTGAGCGTGCTGTTCCTGGTTCAGCAGTGGTGAACAGAGAGCTGGATTCTAAGGCTCTGAAGCAAGCAATCCAATGCCAGAAAGCAGACTATTTGGATGAAGGTCCGTCATCATCCCATGACCATGTAGCACTTCAAAATGGGGGAAAGAAGGATGTTGGCAGAATGAAGAAGCTGAAGAGGAAGTATTTCTGCTTCATGCCATTTTAAATGCTCTTTCTTTTTCACACGAAGAGCGTTAGGATGCCAGTAAATTGCCATTGGAAGCATATCAATGCTCTTGTTGGCCCAAATATTTCAACACTCACAACTAGGTAGCATAGCTCATTCACTGGAATTGTTGTGTTTATGTTTGAACTTAATTGATGTTTGTAAAAGTATATATATTATAGATATAGGATTGTTGTGAGTATAGTGAAGGAGATATTGAGGGACTGATAAGTGGGATAGAAAGTTAGGATTACTTTGGTGATATTTATGTGAATAGAAAAATATGAATTAGCTATTTCCCTTCCGTTAATTTCGTATTGGTCTCGTATCTATGCGTGACATCTTTAGTTAAACAAAGGTGTGTATAATTTCCTTGTTAATTTAAGTATAGGGCTGATGCCCCTAAACTGAGAATGGCCCAAGAGTGGTAATGGAGTTGAAATAGAGGCTAAGTACGCCCCAATGCTTTGCTTGGTACATTACACTGACATTCAAAGGGGATCATTGTTGCGTATTTGTCACCAGGAATGACTGTTCTGAAAGAAAATTGAACTTAATATTTTATTTTTCTAACTTGGAAAGAGAATGGAACTTGAGTACTCAACTTTAATGGAGAAATGTAATACAAGTCCTTTAAACAAGTGCTGAACATGTCTTTTATTATCTAATATTTGCAATCTTATCTTTCCGATTGATGATGAAATGATAATGTAGACATGGGAGGTGGAGCTAGCTAGTAGCTACTTGGTCAGTTGCCTTTTTCCATAAATAACCCCCAACTAAACAACACCAACGAAATGATATAAAATTTGGAAACCGGAACTGACCATTGACCTAATTTATGTTGAGGCCCATGTGCCTGCTTAGACTACTCTTCAGCTAGGCTCAACTCAAGTCAAGCTCCCTTGCGGGGGAGCATCTAACGTGTCCTGAAAAGGGTATGAAGGTTTAAACGTCGTCGTTCCCTCTCGTCCTTTAAAATAGGGAAATGACCCTAAATAGCTCCTATTTTAGGGCTGAAAATCATTTTAGCCTCTTGTTTTCCTTTTAAGCTTTTATAGCCAATGAATTTAAAATGGGACAAAAATACCCATCTATAATATATACGAGTCTTCCCAAATCGCTCATTATAATTTTGTTGTAAAAATTTGCAATTATTACTTAAAACAAAGAGCTGCAAAAATCATATGCGTTGAAAAAAAACACAACAAACACACAAAAATCGATCAACTTAAATCATTCAACAATTCAGACTCTTAAAAAAAAATGAGATATATCTTTTCATGTTTATTTCAATTTATTTTATGTCATTTTTGTTATATCTACAAATATTTAGTTCAATAAAAAAAAAATTACATAATTAAACTAAGAGATGCGACCAACGACACAATTTGGTCGCCCCTAAACCATCGCGTCGTTGAACCTATTTTAAAATCACTTATATGTTTATTTGTTTATTATGATTTGTCAATTTTATTAGTAACATTTTTCCTATGGTTTGGATGATCCATCAACTTCCCTTCTATCATATTAAGTTCCAATATCCTCGAGTAGTAAGTAAGTGTAACTAGGAAACGGTGCTTAATTATAATTGTCCATATACTCTGACATTCCTTTCTATCATTCGTTTCTGGATAATTGAAATTCTACTTAAAAATAAAAAAGTATCAATATTTAATAAATTGAACGCTTCAGTCGTGTCGTCGAAAGAACAACGTAACTGCTAAACCAATGTGTTTGTGTCAAATCAAAAAGCAATGACAATTGTCTCAATAGCAGATGAAAGTGTAGAAGCTAGTGTTAGGGTTGGTGTTTACGTGTCAGGGTTGATGCTTACATGTCATCTCTAAATGTACATATACTTGTGTATTTATACAAGTGTACATTCCCATAAAATCGCTAATACTCATATATATGGTATTATGCATGTAACGTTACAGATATTGTAGATCTAAAGGAGTTCGAATCAGATCTAAAGGAGTTTAGATAAGGACTCATAATTAGTCAGGCTGAGAGACATAATTGCTAAATGTTAGCACAGATAAGTGTTAATTAGTTATGATACTCAGCAAATCCAATAGTTAGAGTCTTGTCTGTAATGGGATATAGACCTGAGAATATACTAGTAACTGTATAGGTTCAAGAGTTGCAGTCGGGTGCCAAGAAATGCAAGTTGCGCAAATATGTTCTCGAATAATTGTCCCTGAGTTATTTTTGTCGATGCGGGTCTGTCAGTGGATACTTTTATATATAGATCAGCATATGTTGTACCTATAGAGTATAGATGGTCGTTCATAGCCGACCGTGAGCTTTGAGCTCATATTGACAAATGGGTATCCAGTTATGACTGGATATGAGACAGACTCACGAGGGCCTCCGATAGACACCCAATATAAGCCGTCAAAGGGTCCTCTCGAGTTGAGTAGTATATGTGGTCCTTTGACCTGAGTGTGGGCTTGTAAGTGATCCACCATACTTTGGTTCCACGTATGTCACAAACCTTTCATGGTATGACCGCTGGGTATGGTCTGATGCTTATGGAGTCTGGTGAGTACAGATATGGATCTGTCAGCTCCCATATGGAGTTTGATATTCAGATGCTTCGAGACTGTATCTTATAAAGCCTTGTGGCCACAAGCAACCATCCCGAGAAAAAGTTTCGCCATGGTGGAACAATATGGCAAAGGAGTTTGTGCATATTATTCAGTGAGATATGAGTCTGGAAATAAGATACGGATGGGCACTGGGAATTTGACGGTGATAATCTATATCCTCGCACATCCAGAATATCATGACGGAATAACTATACGTATGCGTTGTAATATCAGTTTGTATGGTTCAACGCGCTGATTTGTATATCTGTGACATGTGCGTGGGACATTGCTTATGGACTCATGGAATAATTTTATTTGACGAATCAAGCGTAAGACCTAGGGAGTCCCGCGACATAGAGTGTACTTCTTGTGCATTGGGGCAGCGTACCAGATTAAATTATTTAATCTAGCAATATTCAGCATTACCACGAAAATACGTGTGTGTCTGTATTTAAATGTTAAATACAACAATTAGTCAATAATTGTTATTTACTAATTGTATAATGACACGCAACGTATTGTGGACCCTTAGTTGAATTTACCAAAGTGTGAAATTTGGTTATACCCACTAGATGGTGAACTTGATAACTATTCATAAGGGACAAAATGGTCATTTTTTATTTTGATTATTTAATAGTTAAATAATTAAAATATCTTACTTTTTATATTATATTATATTATATTGTATATATATAAAGAAAATAGAAAGAGAGGAGAGTGTGGTGTGTGAGGCCGAATTTAGCCAAGAGAAGAAGAAGAAGAAAATGAGGGAAAATGAAATTATTTCATTTTTCTTATACCTCGCGTTGAAGCAATTGTTAATTGCTTCAAATTTTATACTTCTTATCATTTTTTAAAAAATGATATAAACACACACCTGCCTATTTTTGGGATTAAGAGTTAGTCCCGAGCTGAAAATCTGGCTGCTGTTCTAGTTCATCAAGCCCACCGTGTTGGTGACTAGAATTCCACACGAGTTGGTTTCCATGCGGACTCCATAAAAAATATATATATAACGTTACACGTTTTGGTAAGTTCTCTAGTCTATTAATATATTAATGCAATTAATATATTTATTTATTGAGTTTATTGAAAAATTTATACTCTTCTGTTGCAATAGACACAATTACACATGCATACACCCGCACGTGCCTTAGATCCGCCAATAGCTAGATCAGGAGAAATCAAATTGAAATCTTTGAAATTGAGACAAACACCTCCAACCGAATTGGCTTTGGATTAAATATCTGCAAAATTATCTTCATAGAGCCTTTGATAGCGTACGTAACATTCCTTTCTCTAATAAAAAAATCTCATGCATGGGAAAGGAAAGAAAACAATCCTTATTGAAAAAGTCATCAGCTGATGGATATTGATTGAGTGAGGAGAGTTTTTGACCGTTTAGTTGTTTGTCAGTATCGAGGAAAGGAGATCAGGGAAGCCTAATAAGAAATAAAAAATAATTAATTTTATAATTCACGTGCAACATAATATAAATTAAAAAAAAATCACTTAATTATACATTACACATACAGTTAATATATACAATAATTACATATACATTAAATTTTAATATACAATTAAAAAAAATGAAAATTACAATATATTGCACTTGCTGGATACAATATATCGCACCGGTGATAAAAATAATGCGTCAAGGCGATGTTTTTCATTGCCACGACGCGATAGTTTCCAAGCAGAAACTATTGCATCGGGGTGATGGAAACCCATCGTTGCAATGTGATAGTTCCCAATCCAAAACTATCGGCGTCATGGCAATGGAAACTTGTCACTTTAATGGAAAAGTTTTAATCGAAATTGCGAGTGATTAAAATTATTTTTTTCATCACCCTTACAAATTCAATCTACGTCTACGTTGACGCCCAAGCTACTACTAAAAGTATAAATTAACTACATTTTCATAATCAAGAGATTAGAGGACAGATGCTACCTTATTTAACCGGATAAATTGTTGTCGACTGTCTAAAGAAAAGTTGTATTGTTGTCGACTGTCTAAAGAAAAGTTGTAAGTGTTTAGAGAAATTAACTTAGGGATTTAGGGCGAAATAGGTTTTAAGGGTATTTGTGTCTTTTCATTTTGTTAGTGTTAAAAATTTATTTTTAATATTAATATTAGACTTTCAACTATCAATTTAAATTTTTAGATTGAATGATAAATTAATATGATATTAGAATTAAAATTTTAAGTTAGAATCTCCATATCTCTATTTTTAATTAATTTCTTAAAGATTAAAATTTATTTAAATTCACGTTTCACGTAAAATTTTAATTAATTTATTGGAGGTTGAAATTTATTTAAATTTACGTTTTACGTAAAAAAAATATTAAAAATTTGTTATTAATATTAAATTAATAGTTAGATACACATATATTAAAGGGAAGTGAAGGGCTGAAATATTTCTGACCCCTAAAAAGGGCTACTTACGATTTCCCTTTAAAATATGCCCAAGTCGAAATATTAATGGAAGTAAACCTAAGCAATAACTTTAGTAATTTCGGGTGCCACAGCCTACAATTACTTTTATAGAATGGTAATAGCAATTATTAGAAATAAAATTGCCACTTGCACAGCGTAGAATTTGTATTATTGCTGTGAGTCGTGTCCCACATTGGATCTCCTCTGCAGAAAAATCAATCCTGTTGGACAATTTTATTTAGGTCCACTAAAAGTAAAAACCTGGTGACAACCGACACCCCTCTTACGCAAACCAGGGAAAATACCACTGGTTTTAATTTAACTTCCGATCCATGCATATTTTTCTTCATTTGAACTTTCAAGCATTTTTACACATATGTATTATCTATATGCCCCATTCCAATTAAAAAGTCATCTACTCAACATTTCTTTGTGTTCTCCAATTTCAGTTCCCGAATTTATGCAAGCAATCAAGATTTATGTGACGTATACAAAATTGAATCATGACTCAAAAGTTGCAGCGATGGGTGGCGAAGGCAAATGATTAGGCAGTGCTGATGATATTGGTTGACATTAACTTTGGATAAATAGAGATTCGTCATTCGTATGATGAATTTGATATACGATGCAAGTATAGTGAAGAAGCCTTACCGTGAAAGAAAGTGAGCCAAAAATAAAAAAGGTAGTTAGGTGGTGGAACCCAGTGTCTCGTCTACTTTAGTTATCATATTCATACCTTATCAAGGATGCTTGCTTGCTTGCTTCAATTTTCATCCTGCCCTTTGGCCTTTCCCTCCACCAAAATCCAACCTCTTTCACAGTCTATAACTCCAATCTTTTTTTTTTTCCTTTTATCTTTTTTCTTGTAATAAGATACTAGTATTGTACACAGTACACACACCCATGTCTTATATATTTTCTCTGTACATATATTTTCTGTCATTTTATAGAAACTTCTAAGTGGAATTAGTAACGTAATGGAGAGAGACACAATACCTTTTTCACCAGTCGTCACTTAAAGACAAATGATAGTGATCTTTAGTTAGCAAAAAGAAGAAGCCTGGAGTTTGCACATTACCCTCCGATGCACTAATGGTCAAAAAAAAATCTGCCAAATCTCTAATATAATTGTCTGATTACATGCATCGTTAGTAGTACTACTACTTAATTAATCACCTGAAATGATTCAGTACTTTGCTCTTACGTAGATTATAATAGTCAAACAGCCTATATTAATATCAAGGGACAATCTTCAGGTGAAGAATCAGATGAAAATTATGGACGGCCAAGATTAATTGGAGGATCAGGGTATCATGCGCATGGAAAAGTTAGGTGGCATATAAATATTATATCGTTCCAATGGTTTTATTAAATTTCATTTCTTTTCCCTATCGTTATGCTTTTTACACCATGGTGTCCAAAAGGTCCACTCTTCTTTCAACTTTATGATCATTACACATGGTATGTGAACATGTCTGCTTTTTCTACGACTGTTGCCGCTGCGGGCTTTTCAATCCAACGGCTGTAGTGTCCGTGATCCTTAATCGACGGCTCACGTTGCTGATCAGTGGCGGGAAAATCAGGTGGGAAAATGAAGCAGAGGGGGAAAGGGTATATCTATTTTCTTTGGGATTTTTCTAAAGTGTATGTAATAGACAAATGTACGTCTGAGTGGGTGTCCCCATGTCGGATAAGACAACACCGACGGAAACTAGCGCCACCTCAAACTTGGACCCACCAGATGAATTTCGGGTATCCGTTACGTTACCATTTACTTCCGTTATTTTGCTCACAAAATTACGAAACGGGCACCCCTCTAACTATGGGGTTAATAACATTTAGGTCCCTAGATTTTTATTTGTTTCTAAAATAAAAGTAAATATTGTCCATTTATATATCACATAGGTACTGAGTTCTCTTAAAATAACTAAGTTATCCTCATGGTATTGAAGCT
Source organism: Ailanthus altissimus (assembly GCA_946807835.1). NCBI lineage: Eukaryota > Viridiplantae > Streptophyta > Magnoliopsida > Sapindales > Simaroubaceae > Ailanthus > Ailanthus altissimus. The sequence continues at coordinate 22,798,473 of OX327691.1, read as the reverse complement.
TGACAATCTCAATGTGAGGTTTTGCAACTTAAACACTAGAAGGTATTTGAGTTATTTTCATCGGGGTCAGGGTTAGGGAGTTGTTTCATACAAATGGACAAGTTATATCCTTGGTAAACAATCAGAGGAAATTAGGGACCCAGATGTTAAATGTTATTGCGAGAAAAGAGAAAGGTCATGATCGTCATTTTGTTGTACCCACTACCTCGTTTCCCACTAGTCAAAGGGCAACGCCTGGCAACTCAAAAACCACTACTTAATCCAGAACTATGAAAACCGTCAACCCAGCTCCCTCTTACAGCATGATTTACGAACCAGCATGATTTACGAACCAGTCCTCCTTACGTGTCATTATTCCATTGGTCTGATCTTACTCGTTGGGATCCATAGCAACACAACCAATAAACAGTACCAGTCACTCTCATCTCTCTCTCTCTTTCACTCAAAGTCACACACAAAAACACATACACACACACTCACTCTGTACTTTCTCTCTCTTACTCTGTGTTTTCTCTCTCCAAGAAAATCCGATTTTTATCCCAAATTTTCCCATTTTTTGCTCTAAAAAATCCCACATTTAAACTCAGTGATGTGCGATCTTCAATTTAAACACAATTTCGGCTTCTAAATGTTTGCTTTTCACTGATTTTTGAAAAGTTCTTTCTTTCTATAAAACAGAGAGAAAATGCATGAAACAATGGAGAGTTCAGTGAATGGCGGGTTTTCACAGTTACAGAGCTGTGGAGACAGCAGCGAAGAGGAGCTTTCGGTGCTGCCACGTCACACTAAGGTGGTGGTCACGGGAAATAACCGCACCAAATCGGTGCTCGTTGGCCTTCAAGGTGTGGTCAAGAAGGCTGTTGGCCTTGGCGGGTGGCATTGGCTGGTAATTTTTCTTGCTTCATTTGAGTTTTTTTTTTGTTGGGAAATTGGGTTTCGGTTGAGTATTAGTTTCCTTTTTTTTTAATTCGTTTTTGGTGTTGTTGATGTCTCTCATTGATTTTTTAATCCTTTCAGTTGAGTATTGATTTCCTATTTCTTAATCCTTTTTAGTGTTTTTTATTGTCTCTCCTTGTTTTTTTTTTAAATGTTTATATTTTATGTTTTAAAAGCTTTAAATGATTTATTTCTAATAATGTGGAACAAGTTTGGTGCTTTTGGGTTTGGATTTCCTGTGGTATAATTTAATTCTATGTTCTAATTGTCCATCATTATTTTGTTTATTGATAATATAAATTTGGTTATTATTATGAATGTAATTACTTTTTCAATGATAAAGTGCTGTTTTTGGATAAATTGCTTGAATTAAAGGCTTCCTTCTGTGTTTTCAGTTGTAATTCTGCAGTTTTCGATACTTGTTTTGATTGCATGTCCCCTTTTGTCAATGGATCTGGAAATTTCATATTGTTTAAGCCATTTGGGATTGTGTCTTGACATTCTGATATTGATTTATAAGTCTTTTGGATTAATTTACTGTTTTAATTCCTAATTATTATTTCTGTGCTTGAGTGGATTAAGGATTAATTTTTGTTTGTGCATGTTCATTTGGTAAACTGATTAGGATTATTCTTCTGCATTGGGTTTGCATTGCTATTTTGCATGATTGGGTTGCTAGATGGAAAGTTAATGAAATTTGTACTGGGTGAGCAATTTTCTTAGCTATTGGATGAACTTCTATTATATCTTGATTTTGATGTAATTTTCTTTCACAGTTGAACGGTTTCTTCATTTTCTTGAGAAACATTTGATGTATTCATGTGCTTCCTCATTATTCAATGGCATTAAGCAAGTTTGTTAGATTTTGACTTCTTTTTTTTTTCTTTTACGTCTTTGTACTGTTTAGATTGAATAGTCATTTTTCTATGATTATTTTCCCTTAATTCATTCTTCCTATTGGTCTTTGTACTGTTTTAGATAGAATAAAACTCATTTTTCCATGATTATTTTCATCAAATTCATAAAACATATATAAGCGATCTTGTGTTTGTCATCTCTGTCTTAGCTAGTGGATCAAATGAGTGATTAGATGTCAATTTGAGCTCAAGTTAATTTATTTGATCAATCAATAAAAATGGGACTCATCTTTCTTTTTACTTTATACTTGATGTCCTGAAATTTCTCTGCTTTGTTTGTCCCTTTTTTGCTGCTTGACCTGACATTTCCTTTGATTCTGATTTTTATTTGTTTTTCAATTAATAAAATCACAGGTTCTTACAAATGGCATAGAAGTGAAGCTTCAAAGGAATGCCCTGAGTGTCATTGAAGCTCCTACCGGTAACGAGGAAGATGATGACCTTGAATTCGACAATGGGCCGTGGAATATATCAGATATGGGTGAGTTTGGCATTTCAGATTATTATTAATTTTCCATATTTTAAGTTTTGGGCACCTGCCATCAATTTTTTTTTCTTGTGTTGCATAAGTGGGAACTCTACTTAAACTTTTAGGAGTCGCTACTAATTTCTAGGATGCAACTGGCTTTACATACCTATGGTTGTTTTTCTTTACTTTTCTTCCTTTTTTAATAGTAAATCCACTCAAAGAATTATTTCCTTAAGATTTTGCTTGGTAAGAGGTGTTCCTGATTAGATTTTGAAACCTTTAAACTAATAATTTGGACCTTTGAAATTTTGTGTTCAAAACAGTTTATTTTAGAGTAAAGTGGTTAAGGTTGTTACATAGGATCCATTGTGATCACCTTTTACTTTCACTATTGCTGAAAGCTTTTTTGTCCAACTTCTTTATCTTGTTATCGGCCCCACCACACTTTTTAATTCTTGCTTGTTCTATTTCTTTCCAGCATCCGATGACACTCAAAAGTCCCACAGATCAAAGCATAGAACGCATAAATCTACTGGATCATCTCACAAAACTGTAAGCAGGTCTTTCTCTTGTGACTCCCAGTCAAAGTGGTCTGTCTCTACTCCCCGTGGGTCCACGGTATATAATCTGAAGTACTCCAAATTACGATTATAATACTATTTTTGCATGTTTCTCTTCTACCTACAGTAAGAAGTGAAACAGTATAAGATTTGTTAGTAACTTATTGCTTGCCTGCTTACTTATCTTTCTTAAAAATTCCTGTGCAGAAGGTTGACCTCAGCAAACTGGAGATGTCTGCACTATGGAGATATTGGCGACATTTCAATCTTGTGAGTTAATATTAATCAACTTTAATAGAATTCTCCATACTTCTTTGGAGCAAACCCTTTCATGAACTAACATTGTTGAGCTTTCTAGGTGGATGCAATCCCCAACCCATCAAAGGAGCAATTAATTGATGTTGTCCAGAGGCACTTCATGTCACAGGTATGTGCAGAATTCTTTCAATGTCTCTCTGATCTCTAGTAACAGCTTCTGACAAAATTGTTAATTTAAGCTTTTTGGATGCTTGTAAATTCAAAGCACTTATAGAAAAACCTATGTGTATAATAAAATATATATTTTATGATTATACATGAATATAAATGCTGAGAACTTCTGCATTATACCTCTACTTCAGTTTCCCAATTAATATTGTTGAAAAAAGAAAGAAGAATGGCGAGGATGGTTTCAGTTTCTAATAATTATTACGATAGAGTAATTATTTTTTCCCCCCCTTTTGTTGGTGAAGCAAATGGACGAGCTGCAGGTCATTGTGGGTTTTGTTCAGGCAGCCAAGAGACTGAAGACTGTCTGCAAATGACACCTGAGATATAATTTGAGAGATCTTAAAAGTTTGGTTGTCTATGCTAACAATTACTGCTACCTTAATCTTCTCTTCCACTAGTAAAATATGTAATATATGTATCCTTGGTTTGTCTATCGTTTGTCCTTCTGTCATTAGGTTAGTGTTTAATTTGAGCTATAGAGGAGTATTACTTTTTTGGTAGCATAGTTATGTAGATATATGTAAACTGGTGACTAGAGACCTCTAAAATGTCCCTGTGGCTTTCTCACTAAGCTTGGTTTAATGTATTTTCTGACTTGGGGAGTTACCTCAAAATGTATATATTCTTCATTATCGGCTTTTTTCCCCCTTTACTTATCATATGGAACCTTTATTCTTCTGTGGCCCATAATAAATCTAAAGGTTGTCAGGTTGTTATAGGTGGAGATAAAAGTTGTATCTTTATGAGATCATCTGCATGCCGATGGTCTATAAAAACGAGCAATATGGGTATGGGATGCTCAGTGGGTATCTTTTGTATAAGAGTAAGGCCAAGATCAAGCTTTTAGTTTGGTATTGGTAAAATTTAACTTGCGATGGGATTGGTGGGTACTAAATCTAGGAATTGTGGCAAATCTTTTGAGATAAATTGATCTGAAAGAGTTATGGTTTGTATTCTAATTAACTGATGGTGGGTGGCATGATTAAATTAACAATATTAATTATGTTATAGTAATATTAAGTCAACTAAAAGATGACGAGGGAGGTGGAAGTCTTTGTTTCTCGTAGTCAAGTGAATCGAGGTTGTTTTCCACTTAGGTTAGTTATGAAACGCATTCCTTTTCCTTTGTATTGTGGATTCGTGAACCCTCGTGTACAAACAATAGTCCAAGGAAGTCAATATCATAAGATATTTAAATATCAAAATAGGGCCCGCGTACTTGCATGTATATCCATATTTTCAAATTTCATGCATGGTAATAGTATTTAAGTCTTCTCCCATAGAATTAGAAAGGCAACAAAACCAAAACCAGATTCATGAAAATGATAGACAAATTGATGCTAGCGTCTTAACGGTAACAGCTCGGGCTTGCTATGCTTTGCTTTGCTTTGCTTTTCCGTCAAAATAAAACAACAGTAAATGTAAATCCTAAACTGGGTCTATTTCTAGGTAACTCTCATTTTTCCAAGTTCTACCTATGGATTTCAGTTTTAGCTAGGTAAATTATAGGTTCATGGTTCGTCAAGCTTTACAGGAACTCAATGAGTGCAATTTTATAAGCTTTGGGCAATTTAATAATTGTGAGGGGAAAGCTTATTTTAAATTTGAATTGTGTGAATGTGGAAAGTTTATCTTAAAAAAATATTATTAATTTTAAATTATGTAACATAATAATTTTTCATACTCGGTTAATTGATACATGAAATTTACATTGAATGAAAAAAAAAATCTACTTTAAAATTAGAATAGTAGAGTTCATCGTATGAATGATGTTTGCTTATTATTTAAATAAATTGATTCAATTGATGAAATAGATGATTTGAGAGAAGCTGTCAAGTGGCACTTGAGAGACTCCAAGCTCGAGCAAGCCATGACCCACATCAAATTCCTTAAAACCATACGTTTATTTTTTTAATATTTTATTTTCTTCAGTTGGTTAAGCTTCATAATCATGGAGCACACCAGTCTGTATCCAGTACTAGTCAATACTCAATAACCATTGGAACTAAAATTTCCTCAAAAGAGGAGTTTAGTCAAGACTCAAGCCCATTAAAATTGGAAATAAAAATTGCACGCCAATAAAGTTGGATTACACTTTATAGGTCGGTGCTTTGGTTGACAAAACTAACTAGGTATTTCGCGGATGAAAATTTTTTCCCCTGCGGATAAAGTTACAATAAATTGAAGTTGAACCCATGTGCCTGTGCGGCTGCCTTAATCGCCCTCACTAAACAAGTACTTGTAATTCAATTACTTCGCTCTCTACAAACAAAATAATTAAAGTTAATAAATTATTTCCTCTAGCAGCACTCAGTAGCACAAGTGCATTAATACTCTATAACAAGGCCGTTACTCCAAAAGGAAATGAATTACCCACACCCACATACATACATAATTCTGTTTTTGAGTACTGGACGTGGACGTACTCGTCAGTAGACTCTAATAATAAATTTATGTCCATGCTTCTTTGTCTCCAAGCTTTTATTAAAATCTTTTTTAGAGCACCCACCACCACCACCACCACCGCCACCTCTGGAGTATAAGCCCATTGCCACTCTACTACTACTGCATAAAATTTACCGCCTCAATCATTTGGCTGAAATTATGATTCTACCTACACGTAACGAAAAGGGGTGGGTTTTGAATATTTCAACAACAATTTTTAAACTTTAAACTGTCTCTGCCAACAAGATTAACAGTTAAAAACCTAACGCCACTTAGCAGAAATACAGCTCATGAATATTTATTGTGGTTGAGTTCACTTTTCAGTACTGTAAAAAATGCTTTTTTAACTCAATCCAATCTCACAACTGGATCCAGTTGATTAATCGATGACATTTAAGTTGGGTTGGGCGGACAGGCCCAAAGACTGACCTTTTCATAAAACAGATGCTTTCAAAGTTTTGGGTTGAGAGTTTAAAATCAAAGGGCTTTTGATAAAGCACTTTGGACATATGGCTTACGCATGTTTCTTCTTTTGGATAAGCACTACAGCCTGTGGACCAAAATAAAGTTAATAGGTTAAAAATTAAAAGTTGCTTTTTTGAACCGAGTGATCCCAGCACGCACGATACAGCAACACACCGACAAAAATTCACGGCTCGTATATCTCAATCTGACGTGAATAAATATATAGTAGCAGCATTTGCACATCTCATTTAAATTCAACAACACAACAAGAATTCATTACTTATGATGTCATTGCAATCAACAACACAACAAGAATTCAAGCCATTTTGGTCAAAGATTCAATTTAGATCCTAGAACGTGGGGGCGGCATTATGTCCAATCATTTAGCCATTTTCAGTCATTTTTCCAGCTTTTTTCCAACCAATTCAATTAGCCAACAAATTAAATATGGGTTTTCAAATTAATCACAGGATTTTCTGAGTCAAAAGATTCAATTTCATTCACCTTAATGCACTCAACTAAAGCAGCTTTTCCTTGCAGACTTTTACTCTTATATTGGCCATTTCTTGCCTGCAATGTTATCGGCATTTCATTTGCCACTTTTTTCTTGCATTCATTTATCAACTTCTTATTATGATCGTGCACAAAAGAACAAGGTTATGGTCAAAATTTCATCTGATTAGTGAGACAAACACATCGCATTCAACTAAAATGGATGTGCCAAATTACGTGCATGTTATGTTCACTCGAGTGGCTTTTGTTGAACTTTTCCTTTAGCCTTGGCAGAAATGGGACATTGAACATTTCATTACTGATGACAAAGTGCTCTGTCCTCGTCTGCTTCCTAAAAGATCCGTTGCGTGCATTACAAATGCCAAAAGCACTAGAGTCAGGTTTAATATTATTCTGCTATTTTTTCTTTTGATGAATGAAAAAAATTATTGTATTAAAAGAAATTGCCGCTCGATCCAAGCAAATTAGATTGCTGATCACGTAAGTTCCATCAATGTCTTTCGGTGCCCTAATGCTTGGATGATGTCTGATGTGATATTAATATTCTTGCAGTCTGATTATAAGTCAATAACTATGAAAGAAAAAAAAGAGGAAAAAGGATTAAAAAAATTCAAATATTCAGACGCTATATACACGTTACCCATGACCATGAGAATAGTCATGATTCATGAAACCCTTGAATCTTGAAATATAGAGAAACTTTGTATTTTTAGCTGGCTGCTGGGTCATGAGAGTGGATCTGAATTCTAGAAGAATAAAGTAAAAAAAAAATAGATATGTGACGTGGGATAATAGTTAAAGAGTAATGATATACATTTTAAGTTGAATTTTAAGTACTGGTGTGTCAAATAATTATTAGACAATGTAAAATTTAAAATTATTCATTACATCAATAATTATTTGACACATCATTATTTAAAATACAATTTGAGATATGTAATATTATTCAAAGTTAAAACATGAGAATATTGACAGCAAGATGTCAATGTTACAGCACTTGGTTGAAATTCTTTTAATAGTGATTGGGATGTGTAGTATTATTCAAAGTTAAAACATGAGAATATTGACAGCAAGATGTCAAAATTACAGCACTTGGTCGAAATTCTTCCCATGGTGAGTTAAGGCATATACATAGGAGAAAGGCGTGAACAAATTCTGCTTGCAGGTCATTGTATAGTTTATACGTTGTTCTGATATGAATCTAATTATTTACGTAAGTGCACATTTTTATTCGCACAAATAGATAAAGTAGGAGGAATTTTACCTGAACTAAATATTCTAACCGCCAAATGGAGCTGCCTCCAAGATTGACACACAAGAATAATGCGGCCGGCTCAGATACAAAAGTTATGCGAGTCCTCACAGCATCTATGCAATTGTGTTGTGTAAGAGAAGAGTTATCGAGATTCCTTCCATAAAAATCTATTAAAAAAATTAAAAGATATATATAACTGTTAACCGATTTTTGAAAATTGGAATGCAACTTTTTTTTTTTAAAATGAAATTAGAGTTAGTATCAATTAAGATATGCATAGTTGTTAAAAATTATTCCCCAAATCTAATGTGGGCTTCATTTTTAAGCTACTAGCTAGCTGAAAGAAGGAAGGAACCCAAATTGACAAGCTCCATCAGCACCCTAATTCTAGAGAGTAGCTGCTTTTCTTTCCAATTTGATAATTATAAATAATGCCAAACCATATCCAGGAATATATGTGACCTCACTTGAGTTTCTCTCAATCAACAACAATATACAAGGCCTCACTCCCAATTCCAAAAATTCGGAATAGCAATATTATTAAGAATTACGAAGTTGTTCATTGAAAATGCATGCTAACATATGGCAAATACATTTTAAGGCAATCTTGAAAGGATATCACATTTTTGCGGGTCCAATTGTATTAGCAACTTTGCATCCAAAATTCCAAGGGCATATCGATCGATCTGCTAAAAGAATCTTAAGATTATCCAAATTGAGGCATCAAAAAGCTCATTCTCTGCTACACCAAGGGACATATACGCAAGCTTTTATATAAAATTGAATCAGAAGCTGATTCTTGTGGTGCTGATATTTACTTAACTTACTTAAGCCTAATTAATTATCCACATCTGACATGTTTATGTAAAGTATATATAAAACTTGTGCGTCAGATTCGGATCGCATTGCTTGCCATATGACGTGATTAAAGTATAAGCTAAGTGCTTTCTATAGCCTTATGCAATATGATTATTATTGGCTAATTAAAAGTGCCCATTAGGGTTAGCGTGCTTTCTTTATCAGGCCTAAAAGGACAGGACGTCTTATGCATGCAATACAAGTACGCAACTATAATTCCTTTTTGTTTTTTAATCTTAATATTTGAAAGGGGGTAATCTTTCGTGAGGATGTGGGGGAACTTAATTATGGGTCTTTAAGGGTTAATTATTTTGCTGCAGGGAGGATTAGGATAAAAAAAAAAAAAACAAACAAAACAGATAACTTAAATATTAATGAGACTAGATTGTTCTTTGGTGTTCATCTTTTGTGGAGCAGTGGAAGCCATGATTCTTCCATTATCTGTAGGTCTTGTTTCACGAGATGTTAGAGAGTGAAACTCATAATATTATTTCTAGAGGCTTAAAAAAAAGTACTGATAAATTCATAAAACTAACAAACCAACAAGATGATAGGTTTATATTGTTAATTATTATGCCTATACGTATAAGGATATATAATCATCTCACATCGATCGAGGTTAAATTGTAGCGACTCCTTCATTTTACAGAGATTTTGAATTTTAATTTGCATTATCTCTTTCACCTCACCAGTAATTTATTTATCTTCACATTTGGTGTTTCTTCTTTCTTCCCTCCTTTTTGTAAGCATAGCTATCTCGTCATCGCTCATTTACCCAAAATTTAAAAAACAAAAATATTGGCCCGAAAATAATTGATTAAAATAACACAATGACCATCCTTTCCAGTTAATTGTAGGAAGCCAACCATATGCGTGAGCTTAAGCTGGCTTTCCATTATACAGAAACACGTGTCCAGAAAGCTTTCATCAATATGATTAGCTGCAAGCTCATCTCGCCTAATCAAATCTCCAATGTGTAATGCTCATCGGAATGCACCTACCCTTTATTCAAATGCATAAATAAATAATTAAAGATATGTGATATAATCAAGGAATTGGTGCATTTCATATGTGGCAAAACACTAAGTGATTGGAGGATCTCTTTCCTACTTGCACAGCATCATTTTCACAAACAAACAAACCAATTTCAAATGCCTAATGGCTAAGTAAGTGGACCTCGTCGGAAAAAAGCATGGTTTTGTCACCAAAATGCCATCACCAGGATCCCAATTTCAGCCGGGCTTACGTATAGAAGCACTTTTTTATATAAAAAAAAAAAAGAAGAAAGAAATTTTAAAGATCAATATTATAACTTTGCAAGAAAATTGTGGTCCAATATTAAAATCATAATCAGCATCAATTACGAATTGTGTGGCCGATAAAGGAAATGGGGGGATTGCCACGATGGATTCCCACTAAAACAGAACCCCCCCTAAGTTTGGGAAGTTATTGTAATCATACAAGCCATTTGATCCAACAATTCTAATTAAGATGAGCTAAGTGTAGGGCACCAAGGCAACCGATGTATCTAATGCGACTACGTCGTACGTGGACAAAACTAATGCGAAAATTTGATCATCAAAATCCTGAAAAAGATAGGGAGTTGAATTTTAGGCACAAACAAGTTGCTTGACACTTCACACACGACGCACGTAGGAAAATGGCAGTAGTAAGACTTCCACTAGTATATGGTATCTGATCAATAACTCTTTATTCAATAATCGATTGATCAAATATATATATATATATATTAAGAAATTTATAAATAAATAAAAAATTCAAACGGCGGGCCTATTTTTTCTGATTCAATTCCCACCTCCCCCAATTTGTTGGGATTCTTTAATTCTTATTCAGTGATAAATTAGTTTACAGAGATTCTTTAGAGTTGTGTTTCTAATGCTTTGCTTCTGGCATCACATGATATATGGATCTCTTCTCATCTATAGACTTAGACTATATCTATCACGTAGGGCTAGGAATCTGGAATCTGGAATCTTGAACCCCACTTGAATTAAGAATCTCAATATAATCCCACGTCACCATGCACGCCTATGGCCTTATCTTTTTTCCCAAAGAAAAAGCACGAGTAATTACAAATTTTATTTAAATAAATTAAAATGTTGTAATCCTATTAATGGTTTCACCTTTGACCTTACTAGTTTTATAAATATAACATCTGTTATTTTTCTCTTTTAATCACTCTGCATTGTTGAGGAATTCCGAAAAAAATAAATACTAGAATTAAGCCTTTTTTGTTTTAAATCTCATATTATACTTTTGCTAGTTGAAAGAAGTTAGGCACTCTAACTACAAAGTCCAAAGACTTCCGTAAATAATTCTCGCCACCCCAGAAAAAAACAAACCTACTCATATTTACGCAAGCAAGCATGAAAAAAAAAAAAGTTTGAAAAAGGAGAATGAGTTTGAAATTTATAAGTATTTTGGAGATACTTGTTTAATATCACGCGATATATTAAATAAAAATTAGATGAATTTTAAATATAAATAAATATAAATTAACAATATTATTTAACATGTTACTTTTTTTAGGATAATAACAAGCATTCAACTCATAATAAATGATATTATAGTAAATTTAAATTTTCATTCACATGTACACTCTTATAATTGCCCTAAAAAAGATTGCTACATAAAATATGAATCTCTTATGACTCTAGAGGGATGAGCAATAAAAATTAAATGAATCTTAAAATTTATGTGTCTTAAATCGCAATAGAGATTATTGCGTAGGCAATAAATCTTCTAACTTTGAGGGGATGAATAGTACGGTCAAGTTAGCACTTGAGTTTGGGTTAAATTGTAAAAAATGTGTCACGTGATTGGATGAGAGAGGATATCACGTTCTACATCAAATATAAATTGGGTAAATCTTGAATATAGGTAGGTGGGTAAGCAGCATTATCTAACAAGCTAATTTTTTGGGTCAATGACAAACCCTCGGCTTATGACACTAAACTCTTATTAAAAATTGAATCAACTCCACATCATATAAGTAACCTCTACAAAATGTATTTTATAATAGGATAAATACAATTTTATCCTCATATTTTGGGCTAATTAACAACTTTGCTTCAGTTAAATCTAAAATATTCAATTTTTACGCTAATCTGTTAATTTTTACCGTTGATTTTAATAGTGGAAGGATAAAAATGTAATCTAACCATACAAATAAATTATTCATTGAATACGTGACAAAATCTTACCAATTCATTATCTTTACGAACACATGGCACAATCTCATCCATTAATTTAATTTAATTTTAAAAATAAACTTTAATAATATGACACGTGTCAAAATGACCCATTGAACACGTGATAAAATCTTACACATTCATTGTCACGTGTTATTTGTAACAAATTATATAATGACACGTGTTTATTTAAATTGTAAAATCTTACACATTTTTCGGTGACTGTGCCAATTTTATTTTTAATTTACTTTATTAATAATATAACCAATTATACGATGACACATATTATTTATAACAAATCATATAATGATGGGTGTTCATTTACATATATTTATATATTTTTATATGTGTTTTACTATTAAGGGTAAAATGATAAAAGTATATTAAATGTAAATTTTTCATTCAAATTGACGGTAAAAATTAACTGATTAGGATAAAATTAAATATTTTAAATCTAATCGGGATAAAGTTATTAATTAACTTAAAATTTGAAGATAAAATTGTATTTATCCCTTTTATAATTTAGGCACATCATCGAATAATATTAAACTATAAAATTCATTAAAAATATAAACTTATTTAGTATAACTAAATACTATCTTCTCTTAAAGAAAACTTAAAATATAATGATGACAGTACCATAAGATAATAAGTTACTTGTTGTTACTCTGAAAACATATTTTATAAAATCTCTAATCACAAAATTGAAATTACCATCTTTTGATATGTTATGGACATAGTCCATTCTTCTTTTATATTAAATTATTAATATTTTATTTAATAATTTTTGTTAATAAATTCGATTCTAACTTTATAAAATTTGACTCTCATAGCAAACATAAGCAACTTTATTTTAATAATAATTTTTAAATTAATTACTTACTTTTTATTATTTTGATATTCAATCACAACTTAATAATAAATAAAAGAAAATATACATTTATGGCAAAATATGCCAGATGCTAATAATTCATTTACGCTAGAAAATGCCTTTACAAAATGACCAACCTATCTTTGAAATGCAATTCATTTGAAAACTATTATAGACCGAGATAAACTTTGCATATGTTTTAATATAATATATCTCCATCATTCAATCGATTTTTACAGTAGTTCAAGATATATTCATTTGTGTAAAATATAATACATGTAATGTTAGGCTTTTAGATTGGGCAATATTTGAATATTCACATAATACCTAGACATATTAAAAAATCATTTTGATTAATAAATAAAATACATTTTTTAAAAATAAATATAATTATTCAAGGATCACGGGTCATACTCTGCATTAATAAAACATTGAAGATAAAATTTAAATTATAAAAAAATCTGGCCTCGGGCGAAACTAACCAGAATCATAATCGGGGCCTCAAACTGATAATTTGTTAGGAGTCAAACGAAAACAAATCATCGTCTTCTTTTTAACAGACGTATGTATATAATATGGTTCCAAAATAGTTCTCCAACTCGTATGATTCTCAAGTAATAAGTTTTGCCATAAAACTTAGGAAAAAACATATTTTAGGCTTATATCAATAGCCTAAAACAAATATAAATTACTAATTTAACCAATATAATTGACACAAGATTTAGGCAATTTCAAGAAAATACACTTGCAATACTCATGCCAATGTCATTGATAAGCATCAATCACTTCTTATTTACTGGTTTGCTTTTTTTATTTTTTATTTTTTATTTTACAGTAGTATAACAATTTCAAACGTAAATCGGGTATTAGAGATCTATTAATCTATTTGACATAAAATCATAATAAGATTTAAATTAATTTTGAACCAAATACACTTTTAAAATTTTATATCATATTAGTCATGCCGTTCAATTCACAAACTGAATAAAAAGATTATATGCCCTGTGGTACTGCTCTTATTGAACTGATTATCGACTATCGACTACCTTGCCTTGAACGTGGGACTTGGGCTATGTAGAATAGAATTACGATTTCGATGGATACACAGTCATTTTGTTTCTTGACGCGGCTTTTACTTCTCTATTTCTCTGATTGATTTATTGAACTCAAAACAAATGTCCATGTATCCTTAATTATGTTTGCTGAATGCGAAAAACATACATGAGAGGCAATCATTAACTTCCCACAATTCAATTTTCACCGATTCAAGAAGTTCAAAATCAACAAAATAAATAAAATAATATATATATCAAAACCGTCACGTACAACGAATATTTAAAATTTATTAACATAAAATTTGATCAATAGTTCAAAATGAACATACCATCAATGATTGTAACATCTAAACATATCATCAAAAATAGAACTCCATTTTAAATTTATTGTAAAGATATCAATTCAAATATTGTAATTTAAATCCAATTAATGTGTATTTTAAAATAAATATAATATACAACATTAATTATCTAACAACATTGTAGATTTATTTACATAAAAGAACTGACAAGCTAACACGAATATTCCATCGTCCATTGGGTCCGTATCCAATAAAGTCAATATATATATATATATATATTCCCTGTTTAATTAATTATATAAATCATTATTAATGAGTACTGAATAGTGATCGTTGATATTTAACAAAATTATCTCTTTAACGGCTATAATTCATGGGCGTAATTGGATGATGACACGATCGATACGATAGGAAACTTGTGCAACATTGTCGGGCAATTAAAATAAAATACATACGTGCACGTACGATCCATTTTGTACACTAATTTCTTTTATTTATTTATTTATAAAATAAATAAAACCATATATAATTGGCTTTTCAACGAGTATTGAATTTGCTTTAGGCTTTAACGTTGTGAAACTAATTGTGATGTGCCTACCTCCCTTTTAATTGACTACTACTTTGGTTGGTTGTAAAAAGTATATGATCAGATCCCATCAGATTATTACTGGAGCTGAATTCAGCTCACCATTCTAAAAAGAAGAAAGTCCTCCATATCATAAGAAGAAATGAAGGTGCTTCCTTGTGCCATACTCATTCTCGTACACAAAAGAGGATATAAAGCTCATTTTGCCTACCCTTTCCAAGCAGGAGGTTCGTCGGGGACAAGCAACTACACTACTACTCGTTTGCGTATTTTCCTCCACTGTGCGTGCTGTATGAATTCGAAATCCATTTATAAAGATAGTTATTTCTATTCAAAATGTTGCAAAGACAAATCAAATTTGAAAAATTACCTAGATGTTAATTTGATCATGTAAGGCCAATTATTATATTCAAAAAGACTACAGTAACCCTGTTCATATTTTGTTAATATGTATTTGGGAAAAGACAACTACGTTTTTTTTTTTCTTTTTTTCTTAATCATAATTTAACAAGCAAATTAAACTACAAGCCTGGCAAGACAAGAACTAAAAGTTCGTACTTCATATCTTAGCACGCAAGTGTTAAACGAAAAAGCTCCAAATTTCTCCGTTTAATTTTGCTAATGATGGCGATTATAATGCCCCAACCAAACGTAACCTTTTGTCAATAATACACTTTATGTGGTGTTATATTTTTTTACTTTAATCTTTTTTTTTTTTGAAACTATTTTTTGACTTTAATCTTAAATGGACTAATTATACGGACGATAGCAAGACAAATTTCAAGTAGTGATGATTTTGGAAATGTCAAGTTTATTTACAAATTTATGATGGTCAATTTCGTCTTATAGTTAATATTATTATTAGCCTAACTATTATAAAAGTATATATGAACTATGATATTGTTCCTAAAATTTTCTTAAAAAAAAAAAACTAATATTGATTGTGTGTACTGTTGGTGATACGATGTCACCTAAATCAAAGCATTTAATTCCAGCGCCGAAACTTGTTTTATATTTTAGGAAAATGTTTTTATATTATATTTTAGGAAATAAAACAAATTTATCATATTAAATTTTTTATATGGTATAAACAGGTAAAATTTGTTAAATTAATGCTACGGAAATAAACATGAACGGTTATTTTTAGTTCAAGATCAATTCAAAACTAATTTTGAATCAAATCGATTAATTTATGAAAAGTAGAATTGATTGATTCCTAAATGCAAAATTAATTTAAATTAGTTGAGTTATTAATTTTTGTCTATTTTTAATTTATTTCGAATGTTATTATAAATTTTAAATATTATAAAAGCCGAAAATTCTTATGTACTTCATAATGTTTGTATTCACAGATAGTTCTGGCAACTTTAGGTAATTATCAGGATACCGGCACTCACGAAGGAGGAGTAAAAAAAAAAGAGACTGAAATTATGTCTTCTTTCAACGCTATAAAACGGAACAAAATTATTTATGTTGGTTTTGGGAGCCGCAAAATTTCCGTCAAATGTCTTGAGAATGAAAAGAATGTTAGGGGCAGTTTCGTCTTTTCGAAAACGGTGAACGCGTGAACTTTGATACCGTGAACGAAAACATTTGAATCATAAAAGAGCCATGTGGCGTTCAGTTCCAATTTTAATCTGTAAAATATGGAAAGTAAATATTCGAGGATCGGAGTAAAATATCTTCCTATTTAGAAATAAAGAATCTCCACCGTTCTTAATGCGGAGGGTGTGAATGATGACATATCGCCATTTTACCCTCTCAGATTCTAAAAAACTCAAGATTCTCCCCTATCCTTGGACCTATAAATGCAATCTCCACTCTCGCTCAATTCCGCAAACTTTGACAAGTCCTGAATCATCGGACCTACCCACCCCCTCTCTCTCAATCTTACTCTTCAATGGCGCTTCGGAAAATGCTCGTGAAGCGCCTGGTTAACAAAAGTTACAGTTACGGTCACCGGCTATCGTCGCCGGCTGTAACTGTAGAACACTCACCCTCAGCTCACAGTCTAGTCCCTCCGAATGCCGTTAAAACCGGCATCCAGCGTGAATACATAACCTCTCCCGACTTCACGGAGAAGAGCCTCTTCCGGAGATTCCTCCAGCGGCGAGCCATCAACCAGTCGACGACTAGACTCCCCGACTTTCTCTCCCTGCCTGTCGGGGAAAAGCTGAGAGAGAAACTCAGAAACATCAACATTGCCGGTGATCGCCTCCGGTTGGATGCCCTGCCGCCGGCCCAGATTCCGGTGGAGGTAAGAGGCTCGTTGAACGGTTTAACGGTTGAAGATGCAAGGAAGTTGTTGAGGGTTTCACAAGTGGAGAAGCTGAAGCTAAAGCTTAGAGGGATTCCAAGGAGTTCGATTTCGTATAATGAGTTTGTTCGGATCTGTGTTGACAGTTGTGAGAACGAAGATCAAGGGGTGGAATTTGCCAAGTTGTTGGATCAGTCTGGGAACGTCATCGTTTTAGGAAACATAGTTTTTCTCCGACCGGAGCAGGTATTAAATCCTATTTCGTTTTGTTAAATATATTGTTGATTTATATATATATATATATATCGTAGATTTAAAAATATTAATAAAAGATTTATTTATTATTGTTTTTTATTATCATTTGAAGACAACATGACCTTATGACAGTCTTATGTCACATTCAGTTTCGTTTGAGTCCTGGGAAACCCAAAACATGGATCCATGGTTATGGGCAGGACAGAGTTTTGTCTTTCAATAGTAAAATCATTACTCGTCTCTAGGGTGGTAGCGCTACACACGTGCGAACGTGCTAGGCTCTTATCCCATTCAAAGGTTCTGATAAATGCATGCTCGGTGAGTGATTTAATTTAATAATCGTTTTTTATACCATATCTGCAGGTGGCAAAATCGATGGAAAATATAATATCGGAGTCAGTGGCAACACCCAATGACCCAAGAAGAAGAGAGCTGGAGCAGATGGAGAAGCAAAAGGCCATGATTGACAAAAAGGCCAAGGCACTTGTTCGAGGGGAGCTCTATTGTGGATTGGGCTTTCTGACGGTGCAAACACTTGGGTTCATGAGGCTCACTTTCTGGGAACTCACCTGGGATGTGATGGAGCCCATCTGCTTCTTTGCCACATCCCTACATTTCGCATTGGCCTACGCTTTCTTTCTAAGGACCTCCACTGAGCCTTCATTTGAAGGCTACTTCCATCGCCGATTCAAGACCAAGCAAAAGAAACTCATGCAAACCAGCAACTTTGACGAAGAAAAATATAACCGGCTGCGCAATCTATTTTATCCTCAAGGGTTTTATGGCTTGCCAAATTTTCATCATTATCAACCCATGAATCAGTCATGAAGAAGACTATGCACAGTAAATCAACAAACAATTTTTTTTTCAAAAAAAAAAAAATCTGTGACATAAATTTTAGCTTTAGGAGCTCTAATGAACCTTTACGACCATAAAATTGGTTTTTTTTTCATCATTCAGCTTTACCTTACCGGACAAATGTGTTTAATGGTTAGCAAATGATGTTTTAGGATGATAGTTGTGAAGGACATGTAGCCGTGGAACTTGTTTGTTTAACGCGGGATCTCGTAAATTGATACACCTGTCTTCTCTCGTAAAAATTGCATACCCGGAAAATTTTAGAACCATGATAATTTTTAATGTCACGGGCAGCTATGCCTTTCCCTTTCCGAATCTACTTAAATTTATCAAGTATTTGCGGCTCGGGGATAATACTAGCTAATTGTTGTAACGGCATTGTTAGTAAATAACAGGAACAATATTTATATGTAAGAATTAAGAGCAGGTTTGACTTCTGAGCCTCGGCCCAACAACCCTACCAGAGCGGGATATTATTGCGTAAGCTTTGTGCTGGTAATAGTCAAGGGAAAATTAGTGGGAGATGATTGTGTTTTCATTTCTGGGCTTGTGGTTAAAGAGAAAGCTAATCAATTTCTCAAAAATCAGAATCTGTCAAATCCGGGAAATTACTCACTTACCAAGAAATGACAAAACGGAGTCAGTTTTGGGAATAAAACAATAATACATGCATCAGAATTCAGAATAGATGCCTCTTCGTATAAATTTAATATTCCCTGGTTTGTGTTGACTTCAGGTTTGGTATTTTGGTTTTGATGAATATAATAAAAGTTGTAACGTGCACGTAAATAGTAAACACATTGTAAAATAAAAATAATTTTTGAACCATTATTTATTCTTATTAATTTTAACATACATAATTAAAAGATAAAATCACCTTAATTTTAGAATTAAAATTTACAAATAATTACTAAATATTTTAATAATTATGTTTTTAGAATCGAAAAGGAAAAAAACCAACACCAAAGGATACATGTAGCAAGAACAATCTTTACCGATCTAACTTGGATGATTTATCTAACTATTGTGCTAATGAACAGATGTTTGTCTTATTGCGCAAAGCTAGGACTCACAGGCCACACCCTCACGTTTAACGATGACAAAATTTGAAACTAATTTTTTTTTAATAAATTCAAATTTTGAATTTTTATTGAGTTTTTTTGAGTTTTTTTCGAATACATGTTTAAATTTGAATGCAGATTTAAGCTCTGATTTTTTTAAATTTTAATTTATTTTAAATATTTATGTAAAATTTGAATTTTTTAGATATTTATTTTATAAAATAGTTATTAAATTCATACATATTAAAATTTTTAAATTTTATGAATCAATTTAAAACTTTAAACAAACAAATAAATAAAATTTAGATTGAGTTTTTAGATTGCTGCAAAAGCTTATATCTGAATTTTTTTTAAAAAAAAGATCCAAATATGAGAAAAAATCTGAAAATTTTGAGTTGTGTTTCAAATCCGAATCTGAGTCTGTATTCAAATTTTTTTCAAATCCAATTTTTTTTAGCATTCCTACTCACATCACTCGAATATTTATTGCTATTTCATTTGGCCCATATGTGTTTGCAATAACAACATGCAATATCCCAGCTTGCGCCATATTCATCGCTCAACACAAAAAAAAAAAAAATGAAGGGTAAATCTTATCAAAGGTTCAAGTTTAACCCTCAATTCGTACCATTTAAGGCTTATGATAAAACGACTGCATGAATCCCTCGTTACCAGCACATTGACCCCATTACCACCGGATATGTACCATAATTTTTTTAAAAATAATAGGAGTTAATAATTATTACATTAATAATAAAAGAACAAAATCAACTATTACTTAATATAAAATAACTGTTTATTATCGATACATGGATTGTGATACAAATTTGGTATCAAAATCTTTTAAACCTAACATTACTATTATTAGATACATCAAAGATTAAACAAAATGGTATTCTACCAAATTCTTTTCCTATTAGAAGCCTATTTACACACAGGCATACGAATAGGAGATAAACTATTCTTCCCCTTTCCTATTGGAAGCCTACTGATATATAAAATTACCGAGCAGGCCCATTGCTTGAAATTACATGTCAATGTAAATGGGATGGGGCGTAGAGTGTAGTCTGTAGAGATTGCTAAACCTAAACCAAAACCAGCACTAACAAACTAATGTCCAACAAACCAACCAATTATCATATTTTGCAACTCAGGTTCATATTGATTAGTGATTTTTAACCCACCCCTACCAAGTATCCACTTCGTCGTAATTTCTTATATCCAAAGACATTATATAAGATATAAATATCTCTCTGCACGGGCACAACAGAACAAAATTTCTGCACTAAAAGCCATTTTTAGAATTGAATGGATTACTGGGCTCTATTATGGAACGGCTTTTAACTGGGCGTAGAAAGAAAGCCCAAGTATCTGATATATTTATTTTCATATGAAACCTCTAAAATTCAAATGAAGTTGACAGTTCACTAGTTTTAACCCCCCAGATTTTGCTTAAACTTTACACCTCAAAAGTTTTGGTGCATGTGGTTCTAACGGTTTACGTGGGTATTAACTTATCTTAGGTGCCATTTCACCACAATGGCATCATTTGGGAGCATCTTTTAACCAGCAATTCACGTGCTCAACGATGCTGTTTTCAGTAACCTAACCTTTGCAGTTGCAGGTGCTTAATGTACAAGGATATGAATGATCATAATTATATAACATAAATTTAACACAACCCTTCTTGCTCTAGTTCCTACTCAACTCTCAACTCTGTGAAGAAAAAGATATTCCAACTATATATAATACAATTTTATGGGGATATATTCGATTGAGTAGAAGAAAATCTTTAGGGTTTGGTGCCCACTCTACCTCGTCTTTCCCTCGAATGCTTTTACCATCCCACAACTAACTCTGACCCACCAATTTTGGATACTTGTAATTGCAGTAGCTTAGCTTAGTAGCTACTAGCTAGCAACCCAACCTTACAAGCAGAGTCACTGCCATGCTAGGGGAAAGGGTGGTCAAACCATACAGTCATATCGGTCCATATGCCTAATTCAATTATTTAATCACATTAATTAATCAAATCTTTGAATTGACTTAATTTGTCACGTCTTACTCAAATACTGTCGAACACAGCATGCCCCCCGATTTCAATATTATTACACCGCCAAAAATCTTACTATTAAAACATTAACGGAGTTCTTTGATTCGTAACCTCTTCGGTAATTTCAGTAATTTACTTAATTCTACTTAAAAGTCTTTTTAAATATTACAAGAATTATGTTGTGATCTTACAAAAAAAAAATACTTCAATACTTAAATTAGTATCCTTCTAAAATAAAAGTGTTAGTATAGATAAGTGAATGAATGTTTGAAAAATAAATTCTTCTCTTAATAAACAAATTTGTAGATTTTATATAAATTTAGATCCTAAGAGTTATTATTAAAAAGTAAAAGAAAAAATCTCAATTAAATTCAATAATTAATATTATTAACCTTAACTTTAATATAATTCAATAATCATCAATGCAATTTAATAGTATCCATACAATTTAATAGTTATCAATCACTTTAATATATGATACACTGTAATTGATCGGTATTAATTTTGGTGCCTACAGAGGTTAACTTTTTTCATTTCATATTATGATAATTTTTTTCATTCGTGTTATGATCATGAAAGCTTCCTTAACTTTGGCTGTGTTGTCCTCCTCTTCCTTGATCCACTGCTTCAATTTCTAATTGATTATCTTGAATAAAGAAAAATTATTTTGAACGTGATAATAATAATAAGTAATTGATGTTTTAATCGCCTTTCAATGCGCTTGGACAGTTATCTCAGTATCATAGTTTCCTAACTCATTAAGTTCTCTATTGAACATGTTGAAAAAACTTTTGATAGACTCATTTTCAAATTGTTTCATGAAAAATAAATTAAATGTGTTCTTTTGGTTCTGCATGTATTAAATAATGAACTTTGTGGTCAACTTGTCATTGAATTCTCCTTCAATCCAAAAAACCAAGCATGGGTTGAACTTTTGAAGCTTGAGGGGAAGATGACGTTTTTTAAGGCATCATGTTGCGAATTTATAATCATTTATGCATTGAAATAGAAAATATGTTCTTTTAGATCTTCGATCCTATCGTACATCTTAAAGCTGGGAATGTTGAATTTTTAAGGCCTCTTTACCTGCATAATAGCTTTCACAAATTGAACTTGGTTTGCCCTTATAGCTCTTAATTTCTTAATATTTGCATAGAGTTCTCCCACTTATTTTAAGATGGTAGCTCTTATATTCTACCAACCAACCTTTTTTGACCTTCATAGTTCCTTTCTTCCTCGTGTTAAGGCACTCGAACAGCATATCCTTCTATCACTGTTATTCTATCCTTTAGTTCTTAGTTTTTCTTCCTCATCTCCTTTAGCCATTGAACTATTCAATTTAAGACATTTGCCATCTCTGAGGGAACTTGACTTCTTAGCTTTATGAAGTTTGGGTTGTTAGCTCCTCCTCTCTCCATGCTACTCTGGTTTACTCTCTGATTAGTCATCTTATTCACTAACGATTTGGTGAATTAAGGAATTCTTTATATAATTCGGCTATTTTTTTCACGGACAACGCCATTGAAATTCTATAATATGAATTCCATAAGAATTTACCTCGCAATCTCTGCATACTCTCCTACAATTACAAAAAGACCCTTCACCCTCTTGCAAGAAAGAGTACTCCGACACTTAAATCAATACTTACAAGATAAAAATGGTGTGTGTATGTGTGTGAGGTAGTGCATAATAATGCAAAAATAAATAGATTTAGTGATTTTTTTATATATAACGTCAAATATATTTTTAAAATTCAAAGATCATCCCTTTCATAAGTTAGTATTCAATTTTTTATATGAGTTGAGATTCAATCCATTATTATTGTGCAATTATGATAATAACTAAATAAATCTTAATTATGAATGCTGTTAAATCAGATTTATATTTATTTTAATAGATAATCAAGTAAATTTATATTATTTGAATTTAATTCTTTATTAACTATATATTTTTTACGTTTCTTTCATACAAAAATAATATCTAATGCACGATAACTAAAATAAAAAATGAGATCCAATTTGTTCATGCTTTCTCATATCGTCCACAACATGTTTGTGATATCCATAGGTTACTTGTCAAATTCAGATATAAAATTGGGCTGATTTGTCTACAAAGTAAAGAAAAAAAAAACTTGATTCTATTATAGATTTTCTCTGTTAAAATGAATTTAAACACTTGACGCGAGTTGACTAAGCTTAATAACTAATGCCATAATATATATTAGTAACATTTGATTCAATCATAATGAATAACATATATAATATGCTAAATAATTCTAAATTTATTATCTTACAAGTCATCACAAGCACACATTTTGATCAAAGTTATTTTTGAAAATTTGAATCGGGTGATATAGCATATACCCTTTTGCTTTTGGCGATGTGTTGCAGTATGAATTTGTTTTACATTTTGTTTGAATATGGAGAGAGAAGCACTAACGCCACTTGTCAGTGGAGTAGATAGATATTGCACAAGTAAGTGCAGCAGACGTATTAGCAGTTATCCAACTATTCGCCTAACCACGTCGACGTCTCTGTCTAGGAAGTAATATTTGGCAAAGCTACTTGACTAATCACCAAAAATATAATTGAACTTGTCCCTCCTTTTATTTTGTATTATTCA
Organism: Ailanthus altissimus; assembly: GCA_946807835.1. Lineage (NCBI taxonomy): Eukaryota > Viridiplantae > Streptophyta > Magnoliopsida > Sapindales > Simaroubaceae > Ailanthus > Ailanthus altissimus. The sequence continues at coordinate 22,774,434 of OX327691.1, read as the reverse complement.
TTCACTGCCTCCAACTCCAAATCTACCTAATTTGATCATGTTCCACCCAATCCTTTGATTTCCTTTTCTTAGTCTAATCTGTTGTGCCTTCTCTTTTGTTTACTATTAGTAACAATGTGTGATCATTTCTGACTTTAAAAATAAGTGATTGCTGTGGGGATAGAGAATTGTTCTGAAAAATGACGTTTATATTTCTCAAATTTAAAAATATATATATGCAAACTCTAATTTTTTAAAAATATCTTTGATATATTTGTAGTTAACGATTTTTTATTAATTTTAATCTTTCATTAATATACAAATTAATATTCAAATAAATAGTTTTATTGTCTTAATATTTAAATTAAAATACATTAAATATTTTTTTTATAAAAAAAATGCTGTTGTTATTAGTTGTAATTCACCGATCTCTTCCAAGTCAATAATTACCTTATGCTCCAACTCTTCGATGTCTTGAAGCATGACATCTTCAATGTTCATAAAACAACCATCTCTTCACCCATTCTCCAAATAGGAGAATGCAAAGCTTGTTACTTCCTCTTTTTTGTCGTGAGGCACAATATTCCCAGTATTAGGATTGAACATTTTCTAGTTTCGATTCGGTTCAGATTAGAGATTCAATTCGAATTTTAATTATTTTCAAAAAATTTAATATTTTTTCTTCAATTTAAACCAAATTGAATTGAACCGAAACCAAACTAATTAATTTTAAATAAATTAAATCAAATTTTAAACCAAATCAAAAAATTATGTTCAATTCAATTCGATTAACCGATTGCCTACCCCTATCTAGTATCTTGAAGCACAACATTTCTAGTATCCACAAAATAAGTGTCCGCATATCTCTTTAACTTAAGAGTTCAAACGTACTGTTTCCTTTTTTTTTTTTTCTTTCCAATTTATCATAAAAACTCAACTTTATATCTCTTTCTAAACTTTCAACCTAGACTAAAATCTATTATTATATGTCTTTTTAAAACACATATTCATACACCCTTGTTACAATATTAGTTTCATTTTTGTTTCTATTTTCTAAGACTGCCATAACTTGGCCAAAATGTCATTGTAACTATCCAAAATTATGCATACATTGAAGCTCACTCGAATATGCTACTGCGTTATCAGAACAGTGAACTCCCACAAACAAGAGAACGTACCTTCTAATTCATTTACCGCACCGTGGTGTTTGTCATTGCATATACTAGTAATTATAATGAAAACTAGTTCTTATGTAAAGTCATTAATATTACGTTTATTATATCATGGCTTTTTGTATTTTCTTTTTATATAAATTATAAATTAAATTCTTATCTATCTTAATATAAACTTATTTTAACTTAAAAAAATTTATCAAGTAAATAAAAATAATGTTATATTTACATAATTAAAATATAAATATTGTATTTGACATTTGATGTAATATTTAATGTATTCGTTATTAATTGATATTGTATAACTATCATATTAAAAATAATTAAAAATTAACAACTACTTAACAAATGATAATCACTAATTAATAACACATTAATTAAGATATAAAATTTGTATCCTATTTATAAAAATCTAAAATTTAAAAACAAACAAACACACAGCTGCCACAATCGTATTGCATTTTAGAAATAAAAGAACTCGTCATGTGCTTGTCAGGTGATGTTTCGAATTTGGCACAAGGAAGACAAAATCACTCCATCTCCATTGATGGGTTAAGCAAGAAGAGAGTTGGCAGGTTTTGGTTATCAACATTCCACGCCATTTATAGCAATCACCGACTCTCTAAATTTTCTTCATTCATACGAGCCAACCATATGAGATTGTGTTATGTTTTGTTTTGTACTAACTTGGATTTTGGCAATCTGAAACAGCGACATGCTTGTCAACATTTTAAATTTTATGCTTAAAATCAAATGATTCCATTGCCTTTCTCTGGCTAGTTACTTGCTTAATCTTCCTTTTTGGGACGTTTATTTGGTATTAAGTGGATCAAGCATCTTTGCTATACCAAAATTTACAAAGAATTAAGTTCAACTTCACATACATATTCATGTAAATATAATAAGAGAAGATACGTGAGTTTAAATTACTTTAGATTGTAGTTAAAGTATAAGATTGTACTAAATAAGACATAAATTGTGTGATCTTTAGATTAAAACTCACTTTAAGGGTATTTAATACAAAATAAGAATAAATATATGTTATTAAGCTAATAGAGAAATACAATATTAATAAGATACTATTTAACCTTCATCCTAAAATAAAATACAGCAATTTTTCTATTTTAATCAAGTACATTAGAGTTTTATTTGAAAAGAAATTAGTACTTTGCCACATTTAAGAAACCATTTTTAAAGAGGAAAAATGATCAAATAAAGATTTTAATTTTAGTACCAACCCTAGTACTTAAAACACAAAGAGGAATACAGTCTTTTAACAGCCTAACACACACATACTTCATCATTTTTACTACGTATAAAAAAATAAAAATCTTAGGCAATTACCTTAGAGCACACAACACCCTACCTTTCATTTTTCTTTTGCGTTCTTCATATAATTAAGAACTTATTCAATACCACTATTATCTCATAACTCATACACACCATTAACAAATTTTAAAATCTCCTAGCCTTCAGAAATTATAGTTTTGCAATATAAACTTTAATTGTGTCTTTCATACTTTTTAGATACACCACATTATTACATGTTTTTTTTATTATTTATTGTATAATTTCGATTTTTACACTTCTTATAATTGGTGATCAAATTTATTCTATTTATTTATTTTTATCTATTTTCTCTCAAATTGATTTAAACAAATTCGTAATGTTAACTTTTTGAATTTTTTTAAGAATTTTGTAAACCTTATTTTTAAACTCACAAAGAGGTAAAAAGGCTGAAGTAAAGTTTTGACCTAAACTGTATCATCTGTGCATCTTACCACATAAGCGCAAATAATTACAGCCACTAACGTTCTATTCTATCATTATATCTTAATACTGCCTTAAACAATTAATTAATATACATAGTTACATTTTAAGATAGTTTTATTTTCACTACAATTTATTTTATATATAAAAACCATGTGATCTTCTTGGTTAATGCTTTTAACTAGAGATAAAAGGCCATCTGCGGGCCCAAGTTGACACAGGTAACTTTATTAGGGTTATTGATCACTTCTCCTTTAATATCAAAAACCGTGGATAAAAAAATGGTTTACCGCTAGTTTTATTCAAATGCATATGCAGTTTGGGCGATAAATCAACACGTTTCTGAGGAATAGTCTCTGCATTCAATGATTCGTTTACATTCTTTCTTCAGAAAGAAAAGGCCAACAGCTCAACACCAGTCTATGTCAACGCACTGGTGCCCATAATAATATTTACTGGTTTTTGAGCATTTGCAAATGGCGCGCCACAAAATCAAATGCATCGTCTTCTTCTACCACACAGGGAATTCCAACTGGTGTTAGGCAACCTACTATAATTAAATAAAATTGCAGAAATGATGTCAAAAACTCATCTGCTAAATCAATAAAAAGTTTTAAAAAAAAAATATAAAAATCATTATAAATATCAAGCCATAGGCAACTTTAATTATCATCCGAAGGTCCATCTTGAGGAATGCTTTTCACGCATGAATGGGCCTCTTTTTGTCCCTACCCCACCATTTTATGTATTAATTACATTCATGATCTGCATGCTAATTACTGACCTAACTTTTCTCTACCTGATAAATATAAATTGATTCGAGCTAAGTGTAGAGTTTATTTTACAATGGGACCATTCACATGTTTTTAAAAAGACTAAGATTGTTTTTCTGATCTTAATTTTCAGCTAAATGTATATTTAATATATCTCAGTGAGCATTTATAGATTCTGTTTAACTATCGTCTGTGGAGAGAAGATTCTTATCTTTTCTTTTCTCTAAAGAATTTCCACTGGCAATCTTAATGCATTGTGAATGTATATACACAGACACATGCATAAAAAATTAACTAGATACTGAGAATATGTGTAACCAAGAAATGCCACCTTAGATATATATTATATCAACTTTTAGCCAAGAAGTTTGGTGGAATATGACTTGACAATATTGGCAAAAAGCATTATCTGTTGTTACACGCTAAAACATCAAATTTCATTACTATTCACGATCATGTCTTTCAACATGCAATGCAAATTATTGCTTAATGGAATCAAGAAAAGGGAGCAAACCCAAGTCCCTTTCTGAATGCATTTCCTCAGTGACCAATAATGAGTTCAAATATATAAGCTATATAGCCTTGTCCATATCCCAAGATGTCGACTATATATAAATATATATTGCTACTTTTGCTATCGTGTCTTGTTAATGGCCTCTCCATATATACAAGTTACTTGTCTGGTACACGCTCAGAATAAAGAAGATAATTAAGCAGTGGGTGACAAGGTGATGTCTTATTCTCTAACATGTATATCTTCTAGTTTCTTAAAATTTATGGCACATGTAGATCAAAACTCTTCAGCAAAATTCAATAACTTGCCTTTGCATCATGAGATTTCACTCACAAATCTATCAGTAATATTCTTAAGCAGGGTTTATTACTTTATTTTGTAATGGGTGCATTCGAGCATGGTTCGAGCTAGCCAGACTTTTACTTGTGGAGGTTGATATATATATGTGGCATTGGATTTACAATTTTGCTATATTTACTTGCATTATGCATAGTCAATGAGTCTCACTAGTAAGGAAATCTTGAAGAGTATCTAAATAGGATTATAATTTAATTATAATCGTGGGATCTGAGACCGGTAGCATTTGGAGGGGGCTGAGATCGATTGTAAGGTTATAAAATAGGTGTGGTTAGGTTAATCAATACTCATCCACTTAAAATAATAACAGTAAGGTTTTGCTTCGTTAAGATAGATGAGCTGTAATGTTGTAACTAGTATGCTGCTGGTAGGCAAACATATTTGAAGACAATGATAGATTGATTTCTGGATTTGAATAGTCATATAAGCATAATAATAAAACAAACATGGAGAGTAAACAAATGGGTGTGTGGTTGGAAGGTCAAAGCATCAAGAAAATTATATGAAGCTTGTAATATTGTAGGTTATCAAAATTACCAAACCTAACCATCCCTCTAATTCCCAACTATTTCTTTTTTTTTTTTTTTTGGGGTTAAATTTCCAACTATTTCTCATTTGTGATTCTTCTTTACCTCACCCAGCAAATTTGGTGTTCATTTTCAAATTTTTTCAAACTTCAAGGTTTTGAGGATAAGGAATCAATCAAATTGGATTTTTTAAGAAATAGATATTGTAGATAACAGTCATAGTATAGGCAACAAGCAAGTTGCCTTAGAAAACCTGACAGCATTGAGTTCAGAAATGTAATGTAATGTGGGCCACCCGATTGATTATTAAAGTCGTCGATCGATAGCGGGGGAACCTCAGCCTATTTCCATTAAAAGCTACGACTCGTACGGCATGATTATTATCCTCAGCATTTATAATAATAATAAAATAATAATTAAAAAGCAAAAAAATAAATTTAAAACACGACAGTAGTTAGCTCTTGTATCGTTAAATTCGTGTCTTCTATGTGGGGTATTAACACCGTCAACTGAGATTGATATAAATTATATTTTAATGATGATTTTCATTTTAATTATGTTATTTGATTAAAAAATAAAAATATTTTCTTAATTATATTATTTTTGTCATACAAATTATTAAAATATTTTTTTTTAAATTGATGACATTTTTTATTTTTTAATTAAAAATAGAGATAAAATATAATTAAAATTAAAATTATTATTAATATATCATTTGTGCCAACCTCCAAAGGTGAGAGTGTTAATGTCCCTTTTTATGTGCTGACTGATTTTAAGTCGTTAAATTCATCAAACACAATGAAAATTAAGAGCTTTAACCAATAACATAATTCTATGATTTCATTGATGAATAATGAATCATTTTTAATTTTTTATTATTATAAATTAATGTATTAATCGTTTAAGGTAAAATGTTGTAATTTTTAAATTTATAATTAGATTATTTTTACTATACAGTAATTATTTAAAATAAAAATTTTAAGATGATATTTAAAAAATATATTATTATTATTTTTATCTTAGAATAAAAAATAAGGCAGAGCATTTTCGGGCAACTTGTGAGTTGTGATAGATAAGATTTTATCAAACTCTATCCTCTTTTTGAAATATAAAATTTTTCATTGCAAAAATTTGTCTAAAAAAAAAATATGTAAATTGGTTCCGGAATTATCACCTAAATAAAATGGAAAACATATTAGATTAATGTAGTATTTTTCTCCAATTAATAATTCTATTTGGGAATATAACCATGTTTGCTTTCATATTTGTTTTGATAGGCCATCTAATTTAAATGCCCAAAAAGACGTATTTGACAAACGGAAAAACAAACCAAAATACACGGATAACTAAAAAAAATAGTATAAATAATCTACGCAGAATGGTATTTTAGAAATTTTCATAAACGAAAAGGGCGAATTGACAAAACCATCCTGATATTTCATCTCATGTCTGAAATAACTTTTTGATTTCAAAGGCCATTACAAATATTACTAAACACCCCCACCCCACCCCACCACCCAATCCATTTGATTTTCCGTTTCCGTCATCCCTCTCTTTACTATAAACTGTTTCGATTTCTTATTTAAAAAAGAAACACTGAAAATTCTTCTGCTTTCGAAAACTCACTCCATAACTCGTTAATTGCTTAACAAATCTGATTATAAAAAAAAAAAAAGAGGACACAACTCTGACGAATCGACACGGTTCATTTTAACTCCACCTTTGTTGTTCTATAAAACGGATATGTACAATCGAAGCTGACTCTGGAGGTTATTTATTATTATTATTATTATTATTTTATTTTGAGATTCTTGTATCAATCGATTGAAATGCGGAATAGCCTGCGGTTTTTCTTGGTGCTAAAGCCGATCGAAAAGTCGCCGGCGATTTGATGGAATTGAGAGTGTTGCTGATAAAGCTAGCAGCATTTTCATTATTTCATGGAGGTAATTATTGGGAGTAGTCCATGTATTATACGCGGATTTGGTAGTAAGCTTCGATTTGCTGCCGTTATTTTCGAGGTAAGCTCAGTTAGCTCTTGATTTTTATCGGCGGGACATTTAGGGTTTTGTCTTATTTTTGCTTGAAATTGAAGTTTGAAATGTAGAATTTTTAGGGAGTTCTTTTAAGTAATAGTTCCAATCTTGAGCCATTATCAGACTCTGTTTATTTTTATTTTTATTATGGGCATGGAGTTTAAATGGGAAAGTTCTCGTTTTGTTAACCAACTTCTTGATTTCCTGTATATTCTCATTCTATTTTTCTTATTTTTTCCTATTCTCTAAATTAAGCACTTGAGGAGTTTTGGGCAATTATTTTGTTAGATTGTTGCTTGATGTTTAATATTAGCCGGGTAAGTCGAAGCATGGTGTCTGTGCAAGACGGCAGTGATCTGATTTGTTGAGGCTATAGGACTTTGAGTCAATCCTGTGACTATTAGTAGTATCATTAAGCTTCTTGTTTAGCTAGTTGTTGAGTTTGATTTGATTAGATCTATTTTCTTCTGTTAGCAAATTGGTTTAGAGTTTCCTTTTCTGCTACTAGAAATCTTTTTTAATTTTTTTGCTTTCTCCATAACATCTGCTTTTGTTTATTTTGTTTTGTTTTGTTCCAGATTGTATTGATATTGTTATGGTTTGGAGCTGTTAATGCTAAGTTGCAAGAACGCCAACCATGGAGAGGCCCCGTAAGGGGCAAAGAAAACATTGCATCACATTCATGCATCCATGGCCAGATACTTGAACAGAGGAAGCGGCCTGGTCGGAAAGTGTATTCCATTAGCCCACAGGTTTACAAGGAGTCTAGTAGCTCAAAACCCCTTCACCGCAAGGGAAGGGCATTGCTTGGGATTTCCAATTCAGGGGTGCAACCAAGGGATGCAAAGCAGCCTATTAGAATTTTTTTGAATTATGATGCTGTAGGTCACTCGCCTGATAGAGATTGCCGCAAAGTTGGTGACATTGTGAAGGTGGGCTTATTAGTAATTTGGTAACTTGTTGGCTTGTTCATGTTGTTACTGGTTAGCTAATGTTGATGTGCTTTGGTTTTCTTCTCGGTCCTTTTTCCTTTGCCAGCTTGGGGAGCCTGTCAATTCTCTTCCAGGACATCCTTCTTGCAATCCTCATGCTGATCCTCCAATTTATGGTGATTGCTGGTATAACTGTACTTTGGATGATATATCTGATGAGGACAAAAGGCATCGCCTTCGCAAGGTTTTAATTTATATGCTTTCCCTGTTTATAATCATTGTTGTACTCTTGCCGGTTAGTTTTTGATTTAACAGAGGTATTAACATCTACAAGCAATTTAATGAAGGCTCTAGGGCAGACAGCGGACTGGTTTAGGAGAGCCTTAGCTGTTGAGCCTGTAAGAGGGAACTTACGTTTAAGTGGATACTCTGCATGTGGACAAGATGGTGGTGTACAGCTTCCACGTGAATATGTTGAAGGTATCTCATTGAAATTGAGTGCCCCTTTCTCTTTCCCCCTTTTGAGGCTGATGCTCTAGTTATCTTGCTGGACTCATGGTACTTCTTGATTTGCTCACATTTAAGAACCCTTCTGTTATTATAAATTGTTTCCAGAGGGTGTTGCTGATGCGGACTTGGTTCTCTTGGTGACAACAAGACCTACCACTGGCAACACTCTGGCATGGGCAGTGGCTTGTGAGCGTGATCAATGGGGCCGTGCAATTGCTGGTAACTATTTGATTTTTCATTCTTGAAGTTTATGATTATCTTGCCCTTGCATGCTATAGAATTCTGAACCCAGCACTATGGCACTTTTCCTTTGTAGGACATGTGAATGTTGCTCCTCGCCATTTGACTGCTGAAGCAGAGACTTTACTTTCAGCTACACTCATCCACGAGGTCAGTTGGTCTCAGAGTAATGAGATTCAGAATTCTGTAGATCTTATTTTCACCGATCAGCATGCTGCATCTTTTCCAGGTTATGCATGTTCTCGGCTTTGATCCCCATGCCTTTTCCCATTTTAGGGATGAGAGGAAAAGAAGGCGTTCTCAGGTAAATAATATGGTCTTTACAGTAAGATCCATCTAGAGATGATTTAAGAAATCTGTTTTGGTGTTTCTTATTGTGAAATGTTTTTGAATAGTACTTAGCCACAATTCACAACACGTCTGGAGATGTAACATCATCAGATTCCTATGATTAAGCACACTGCAAGAATTGAAGACATCATCCATGATGTAAAAAGTTTTGAACCGTAGTATTATTTTCTGAAACAACTGAATCCATTGTAGACAATGATCACAAACCCTTTTCATGCTAGTGTCAAATGTTCATAGCTCTGCTGTTTTATCTTCATTTGCTTCTAGTAAGAGCAATGCTAAAGACTTGGTAGTTTCTCAAAGCTCTCCAAAAATGAAGCTTGATGGATGCTTTACTACATTGCATTTATTATAGTGACTTTAACCTATCTTTCTTGTTTGTTTTATCACCCTCACCACAAACATTTGATTATTATTTGTGCATGTATGGGGAATTTATGGACCATGCTTTATTTGCCATCTCTTTTAAGATAAATTTTCTACTGCCTCATCACTTTTCCTCGCTTTCTACAGGTTACTCAACAAGTTATGGATGAAAAACTTGGGAGGATGGTCATACGTGTTGTGCTTCCTCATGTTGTCATGCACTCACGCTACCATTATGGGGTAATTCTCACTCTTCGCCATGCCAGGCATTCTTGTGTTCCTTATGGGAAGTATGCATTAGGTATATTATTGATTTATGGTTCACGGCTTAAGTCTCTGAACAAGAGTCATGGGCCAGAAATCTGGCAAACTTTTGATGAGTGTTAGATTGGCAGGCATTTTCTGAAAATTTCACTGGTTTAGAGCTAGAAGATGGGGGAGGACGTGGAACATCAGGTTTTCCTTCTCTTAAAATTCTGTCATTATATCTCTCTGTCCTTCATTCCAAGTACTGTATAATTAATTTCGGTCGTCTATAGATTTGTAGCAGTAGAGAAGTTTTTCCTTGGCACACGTGAAAACCATCTTTAGATCAGCATGGAATAAATACATAAAAGATGCTTATTGGGGACTTTTGCTATTAGATGTGCTAGTTAATTGATGTGGCTATAGCAGTTTGCCTTCGGAACCATGAGACTGTATGCATTAAATTTGTGGTCAAATCAAACATTTTAATAATAGTTTTTTTTCACATCTTGCCCGCAGGATCTCACTGGGAGAAAAGACTCTTGATGAATGAGATTATGACAGGGTCTGTGGATACAAGGTCGGTTGTGTCAAAAATGACACTAGCTTTATTGGAGGATAGTGGTTGGTACCAGGCTAATTACAGCATGGCAGACCGCCTTGATTGGGGTCGAAACCAAGGAACTGAGTTTGTGACATCCCCATGCAACCTTTGGAAGGGAGCATACCATTGCAACACGACCCAGTTATCTGGATGTACATATAACAGGGAGGCAGAGGGTTACTGCCCAATTGTAAGTTACAGTGGTGATCTACCTCATTGGGCTCGTTATTTTCCACAGGCTAACAAAGGTGTGTTGTTTTGCCGTCAATTTTCTTTTTTGAAACTTTGATTACCACTTATTGATATTTTAATAGATAAATAATCTAGATCTATCCAGGATATCTTATTTTAGCTTGGCGGCCTTCTAGCACTTACTCATATATTTCAATTCATAGAAATGTTAGAAACCCAAGGCACTTTGCATTATGCTGAAATTTGGACTTTTTTGCTTTCAAACTTTTGTTAGATCTGTGAGGTTTTTCTGTGGTTTAACCTTGTAAATATAGAAAGGTTCATGACTTAACTATTAGGATAGCCACATGTCCTTCTTGTGGTTTCTTGTACCAGGGATATGAGCATTCATTTCTTCATGTCAGTTCAGCATTAGTTTGTAATTATCATATTATGTTAATATGCTGTTTCTATTGCTCAAATAATCATGTGCATTAATGTTGTAGAATATATACATTGATTGAAAGAGATGCAGTTAATTGCAATATATAGTTCAATCTTGATGAGTTGGTTGGCTCTTTGTTGTAAAATTGTATTAATCTTATAATGTTGGATGTTGCAGGTGGTCAGTCATCATTAGCGGATTACTGCACCTACTTTGTAGCCTATTCTGATGGATCATGTACAGATACTAACAGTGCAAGAGCGCCAGACAGAATGTTGGGTGAAGTGCGAGGGAGTAACTCCAGGTGGGCTTGGGCACTTGGAAGATTCTGAGGTCTGTATTTCTCAATTTTAAGTTGCAACATCAATGTCTAAATTTCTCTTTCTCATTATGTAGGTGTATGGCCTCATCTCTGGTACGTACTGGGTTTGTACGGGGTTCTTTGACTCAAGGAAATGGTTGCTATCAGCACAGATGTGTAAATAACTCACTGGAGGTATGGTTTGTTGCATTTGTATGTCAATTGTTTCCTTTAATAAAGTGCTTTAATTTATATCTTATGCAGGGGTACCTTACGACTGGCTTGCAGCCTATGATAGATTTGTTTATTTTCCAGATATGGTGATAAAAGTAACAAATTTTGTATTGGAAGTACAATGACTTTAGCAAACTTGTGAATCATTTTCACATCGCAAAATCTTCTCTATTATGGCCAAGCAGGCCTCAGCTTTCTCTTTCACATCAAAAGTTAATGAGAGAGAATTCACCAATGAATTTAAATATGTTAACCGTCTCCAGCTGTAAATGCATTCATTATGTAATATGGATCATTTGTTTTTAGGTTGCCGTGGATGGTATTTGGAAAGTGTGTCCTGAAGCTGGTGGACCAATTCAGTTCCCGGGTTTCAATGGTAAGTATGCTGATCCATCTACTTATTTTGTTTAATAAGATTGTGTTATTCACACCTCAATTCTTTCTAATTTGCCTCTGTAGGTGAACTGATTTGCCCAGCTTACCATGAACTATGTAGCAGTAGCCCAATTTCTGTTTTTGGGCAATGTCCTAATTCTTGTCATTTCAATGGAGATTGTGTTGCTGGAAAGTGTCACTGCTTTCTAGGGTTTCATGGTCATGATTGCAGTAAACGTGAGTGCTTGAATCATTGACATACCACTCTTAGTTTGTGTAGGAGATATCAGCTAAATGTACGAAAATATGAACTTTGAGCTACCTTTATTCGCTGATTCAACTGTCTTCTTTTGCAGGATCATGCCCTGACAATTGTAGGGGACATGGCAAGTGCCTTTCCAATGGGGTCTGTGAATGTGAAAATGGGTTCACTGGCATTGACTGCTCTACTGGTACTGAAGCTATACTTTCTGAAATATTATTCATTAGCTGACTTTTAATTTTTCAGTCGTGGCCAAGTTAAGTGCTTTGGACATGATGTGCAGCTGTCTGCGACGAACAATGCAGCCTCCATGGAGGGGTCTGTGATAATGGAGTTTGTGAATTCCGTTGCTCAGACTATGCAGGCTACATTTGTCAGAACAGCTCCAAGCTCATCTCCAGTCTTTCAGTTTGCAAAAAGGTGCTGGAGAAGGATGCCAGTGGGAAGCACTGTGCACCCAGTGAACCAAGTATATTGCAACAGCTAGAAGAAGTTGTTGTCATGCCCAATTACCACCGCTTATTTCCTGGTGGTGCACGGAAGTTGTTTAATCTTTTTGGTACCAGCTACTGTGATGAGGCTGCTAAGCGACTAGCCTGCTGGGTGAGTGTCCTGTGTCTTCATTCATTTGTATCTTACCCTTCTCATGTAACAAGCAGTGGATGACACTTTGCCTATCTCATATTTATAGTTTTTTTTTTTAAAATTTGTTGGGTATATGCTGACTAATAATATTGCCCCTGAATTACCAGATCTCCATTCAGAAGTGTGATAAGGATGGTGACAATAGGCTTCGGGTATGCTATTCTGCGTGCCAGTCATATAATTTAGCTTGTGGAGCATCACTGGACTGCTCAGACCAGACCCTCTTTAGCAGTAAAGGGGAAGGTGAGGGTCAGTGCACGGGCTCTGGTGAGATTAGACTATCTTGGTTAGATCGTTTACGAGGTGCTTTATATTTAAAAAATAGCTATTCAAGAGGAATGTTTGTAAAGAGTAGCTAAGTGTAGTATTTTCTCCCTTTTTTATTTTTGATTTTTTCTTTTAATTTGGCTTGTAATTTTTCTAGGGTTTAATTGTAGGAAAGGTGGCATGTAATGCCCTAGATGTAGGTTTTTCCTTGAGAAATTGGGTGGAATTGCGCTTTCGAAGATGAAAGCCCCCTGTAGAGAGAACTGTAATGTATTAAAAAGGAAAAAGGAAAAAAGGAAAAAAGAAAGAAGAAAGCCTTGTTGAGAGTGAGCTGAGGTTTGGCAGGAGGCCTTGAAAGAAAAGAAAAGAAAATGCCTTATGTTTTCCTTTTTTTAAATCTCTTTTTTTGAATGTTGTTATCAGCCTTTCTCCGTTATTTTTTTTAAAAGTTGAAGTGCAATATCATTTAATAAATTAGTAATTTATGTAGAACTTACGATATAAAATTAAAAAATTATTGAGATGTTATATAAAAATAAGATAGGTTTATTATGATTTGTTTGGATTTATTACTCACTTATAGAGAGATCATACAAATTTTATAATGATGAAGATTATAAACTTTATAATGATGAAGATTATTTTAATAAGTGATTATTATTATTACTTCTGAATAGGGAGATTTATCCTCCCGCAGAAGGGATATTTTTTTTTATGCAGGAGGGACAATTCTCGAAGGTATTAATTGTTCTTATATAAACAGAATAAAACAACGCAAACAATATTGTAAAAATACATCTAGTTACAACAATCCATTAAGGCCCACCATAGCCACGAATATTGTAAAAGATCAAGACTACAATGGTTGTTGGAGTTTGTCCGCTTGATGACAACACGGGTGACAAGGGAGCCCTCGAAAAAGCTACTGACTAGAGGAGGTCAAGTGACAGTGTTGGTGAGCAGATTTGCTCAGGCGATCGAAGGGCATGGCTGGCAATGGTTGCAGCGGGGGCAGGCATCGGAGAATTGGACGGGAACATTGAAAGTGCAATAATAACAGAGTTTAGCGGGAAAGACGGAGGAGGGGCAACGAGAATCAGGCTGGATCGACGGATCCCCTACGATTTGACAATGAAGTATGGATAGGAGCCTCTGGGTTGAGAGGCAATTGACGCCGCTATGCTCGGGCCCGACTCCAAAAGTCGGCGAGATAATCACCAGCGAAAAGACAATCGAAAAAAGAAAAAAGAGCTAAAGAAAACTAAGACTAACGAAAACAGGGAAAGAAAAGGAGGAAGGAAAAACAGTGTTTTCCTCCATTGGAGGGGAGGCCGAGGCCCCCTCTCCGGTGGAGAGGCTGATGAGCAGCGCCGAAGTGTATTTTTGAGTTAGGAGTATATTTGGCTGCCAGAGTTTTTTCTGAGTCTCAGATTTTAATGGCTTGTTGCTAGCCTTTCTCCAGTATTAAGTGCTACATTGCATGCAAACTATGAACCTTAATAATTTGGATTTGGTGCCCATTAAAATTCCAAGCCCAGACAGCCTTTTAAGCTCTGTTTTAATATTTAGGTTATTAATCAGTAATTGTATCATTCTTCAATAGAGAAAGTAGGATCTGATATAGATTTTGAATCTAATGAAAAAACCTGACATTATTGTGTCAAGTTTCTATTACAAGGGTCAATTGTGTGCCTGGATCTAGTTGACTCTGAATGTCGAAACACTGTCGGGATGTTGCCGTTCAGATTTACAGTGCGGATAAAGAAAATGACTTCCCTTTTGCGCATTAAACTTGATATCCAACTTCCATATCAATATGGAAGCCCGTTTGCCCAATTAGTGTTTTATTTAGAAGTGGACAAAAGGGGAAGCTTCGATGTTGATAGTCGGAATTCTGGGCACCTCTGAAGCCTGCTTTGAAATTAAGAGTTGGAAAAGCAACACTTGATTGTTTGTACTATTTTCCTTCAATTAGAAATGAGTTACTCTTTCTTAAATATAAAGGATCGCACACGCAAGTTGTTGTTAGGACTTAGGTGCACCTTGCTCCTTCCCTGGCCAGTTGTTAAGTCATAATCATCATTACGTCATCTCGGATAAATGAGACGTTGTTGCCCTTAAATCAAGTATCAGCACACTCTTTCAAAAAAAATAAATTATCAACACATATTTAAAGCCTCTGTTCGATTTCATCTTCCATTTCTTGATCCCATGTAGTACCCCACATAATTATTTAAGCTAGGACTAGAATCTTAATCAGAGGCCATAAACTAGACGTGAAGAAAGATTGTGTTATTCAAATATTGTTTTCTTTTTTCCAATTCCAAGACAACTCAACCTCCTTAGAAACTTTAGAAGCAATGAACTCTCGTAAAGATTATTTTGGGTGTGACAAGAACGCTTTGAAATATTAGCGAGTTTCCATCCCACCAAACAAACAAAATACTTAAAAATTCAATGTTAAAAGCATATCAAAATTGCCAAGTATTAAACTACGTTTGGCAACATATTAAACTGATAGCCAAATATCTAAACCGACCTTGTAAAGGAACTTCCTCGAATACTAGCTAGCTGCCTGCTCTGCTCCATCAAATCAACAATGAAGAAGGACGAGCTAGCTTTGACAAACTGAAGGAGCAAGTTCCTTTTTGGGCGTTTATTAAGCAGGTAATGACGCGTTTTGGATGGACCAAGATATACATAAAACAAAACGACGCATGGCATAATAGATAGCGGCGGATATATAAATATAATTGCTAGGTTTCAGAATTTTGTCAAAAATGAGAACAGATATATACACGTCTTTCGTTTCGCTTAAGTAAACGGAAGCTAAAGACGAGGAAAATAGATTTTAAAAAAAAGTGTAATTATTTTTTAGCGGGAAAAGTTGTTGAGAGAGAAGAGAGTGATTATTGTGCATTGTGCCGATGTTTGCCACGTGGGTGCCTAGGGAAACAGTCTTTTGTCACGTGACTTTCTGAGAATTATTAAAGAATCTAAGGCAAAATTATTTGAATCTAAAATATGTTACTTTTGTATGGATACAACGTTGGCTTAGGTGTTAAAGCACTTGGTGGCGCTGGAGATTGCCAATACGCTGTCTGTATGGCTGATCTTAAGGGTAACTGTCCCGCCGAATTACAGGTAACTGATTCGGGTTCGGATTCGATTGTTGCTTGCAAGAGCGAATGCGCTGCGTTTAAATCGCCGGAGTTTTGTTGCACCGCCGATCATTCGACCCCGGCAACATGTTCTCCGACACAGTACTCGGAGTTGTTTAAGAATGCGTGTCCCACGGCTTATAATTATGCTTCTAGTACCTGTACTTGTTCTGGGTCGGATTATTTGATCACTTTTTGCCCAAGTTGAAGGTATAAAATATAAAGATGATGCTTTAATCTTATGTTTCTTGTTTCACTAATTTATTCTTTTGGATAGTTATACAAGGTCGGTTTGGATATTTGGCTACCAGTTTAATATGTGCCAAACGTAGACTCTGCGCGTTACTTCATGTTAATCAGTTTAATATTTAAGGAACTTTGTCAAAGCTAGCTCGTCCTTCTTCATTGTTGATTTGATGGAGCAGAGCAGGCAGCTAGCTAGTATTCGACATATGAATTATGACCTATTAGAAAATTTCTTCCCAGTATAAAAATTTCTGAAAATGGACATTTTTTAAGAAGAGCAGATAGTCGGCAAATTAATGACTACCTATGGCTCAAATAGGATAGGAGGGTACAGCAAAATGAAATCAAATATTAATAAATATCATGTGTTAGTGTTCGGTGATAGTTACACATTTTATTTAATTTATCATTTATGTGTAATTAAGGACTACCAATGAATAAATGACAACTTAATTATCGTGTTAATTTGAATACAATTTTTTTTCGCCAATCTTGTATGCCTAACACTATTCAATTGAGTTTGTGTCCAAAGAGATAACTCGGCTAGCAGGGTAGAGATGAAGTGGCTTGTGTTAAAAAAAAACACTACTCAATTGAGCAAGACAAAGAAACCTAATATGCGGAAAGGAGGTTGACAAGTTCCCGAATATCATTCAACCAAGCGATAAGTTAGGCGAAGGACAAGACGAAGGATTAACAAAATGAGATAGATGACTAAACGTAAGCATTAGGCAATCCGGTACAATGGAAACTGGAAACATACGAGCAAAAATTTAATAACCACCTTAATTTAAATATCACTTATGATAAAAATATTTACTTCTTGATTTTCTTGCTGTAAAACATTGCTTTGAAAAAGCCTAGAACTGGCCTTGTACGAATATTGAAATAAGTAACAGAAGCAAGAACTGCACATGCTAAACCTACATATATTCTATACCAGATGGATGAAAAAAAGGTGAGGTAAGAAAATATGGTAGTCAAGGAAATTACCACACCAAAATTTACCAAACACTTCAAAGTTGATAGCTCCTTCGATGGGCCTTGGTTAGGAAAATGCCCTTGAGATTTGAAATTTGAGAGCATCTGGTCCTTGAGCTGGAACACATCCATTAACCAAGCAGCAGCATCAGTTTCGGATGCTGGAATCTCCTTAAGGGGGATACGCCGAACATGAAGGTGAACTTCTGATGGTTCCACTCCAAAGACATTGTCCAAAAAGGAAGGACATCGACCCTTGTATGCAATAGTCACATCATAAACTGCAGTTTTATGAGAACATAAGGGATGTACAAAACTGTTTGAAACAATAATATGAGAGAGAGAAATAAAATTCATCCCTTGAGGTTTTTACAACAGAAATTTTGCTGAAATTAAATGGCCAAAGTCAAATCCAACTGAAGTTAGGAACACTTGTCCACAAAGTGTAAAACAAAATAATGAGCCTAGAATCATTTTCTAAGTTGTGACATGGTAATATTTTAACGATATTACTACTTAACGGAGACAATACCCAGAAAGAACCATGCCTGATTTTCATAAGTCAATGCAATGATCTCCCATCCAGGAAAAAGAAAAAGAAAACAAAAAAGAAGGTAATGGGAGAGGGAATCAATTAAGATAGCAAAATCTCTGCAGAATCACTGGCTTAAGGGAAGTTCATGGTTAATCAATTTCTATGGAGTCATTAATAACATTACAGGCTCAGATATTCGTATGTTAAGTTAAAAATTAGTGGTTTTCCCAACAGGCTATAAATAATGCAGTTAGATACCAGCGTCATTATTCTGCAGCAAAATTTGATGTATTATTATCAAGAAAATTTTTGTACTTATTGCAAGCTTTGAGGGATAGGCACTTTCTCAGAAAATACACAGGGAACTGGTGACATATCCAGTTGTTTAGTGTCTCTGTGCACACGTGTGATAGCTTATCAAATATATATTATACCACATTAATACGAGAAGAATCTAAATAAAACCTGCATCCAACGAGCTACGCAGAGTTTCCAAGCAAACATAAAAGCCCCTCGTCTTTGGAAGCAGCACATTAGTGAGCACAGGAAGTCCGACTTCAGCTGCAAATTTTTGACTCCTCTTACATTTCTGTTCACTGAAACAAAGTACACAGAAAGATGTAAACTTTCCAAGTTCAGCCTATCAATACTAGAAGTGAGACAATTATACTTTAAAAATGCAATTCATGAATTACCATTTATATGTTGATTTTCTGTAATTATTATCATGGATCTATATGATGGCTCGTAATTGGTAGCCATTCTAGATCCACTGGGTAATTAAAGAAAGATTATTATCTTATGCAAACAAGGTCAGGAGGAAAGGTTATATAAAGCAGACATGCATCTTTATGGAATAGGAATACAGAGGAGTAAAGACAGTACGTAAAATCAGTTCCTTCAGGGAAAATTGCAAGCCACAAAGGATCTTTGGGGTTCTTAAAAGTACAAAGCATCTGGTGCATGACAGGTTCATCAATTTCCCACTTCCTCTCCACTGAAATAAACTCCAAAATGTGAAAGCCCCAACCAAAGACAGGTAGTTTCATCAAGCTGCTCTTAAGTATATATTTTATATAGCCCAGGCACCCTTTTCGCAAGGCAAGATCCCACAAGTACATCCAATCTACTTCAGTTCTGTGATTGGCTAGAAGTAATACACGTTCCTTTGCAGGGGGAGTATCTCCAGAGAAAACCATTTTAGTCCTGTTAATCTTTTCAAAAAGAAAGGGCCACAAAGCTAGCCAAAGTCCAAAGAGGAAGGATGTTGCTTTCCTACAGTAATGGACGCTGAAAAGCCGCAAAACGATGGCAATAATGGGTCCAAAATACACTAAGAACATAAAGGCAGTGGAGACAAACACCAATAAACATAGCAGACCCCTGAAAAGCCTAATAGGAGTTAAAGGACGGTGGTTTAATCTATTATCAGAATCGAGAGGCCAGCAATCTTCCATGATCTTCCAGGAACTGCTATAAAAATCAGTCTATCCAAAACATCTGCAATAATGCGCCTCAAAGTTATTTGAACAGTTCCTCTAAAATTTTTAGTGTAAAGGAAAGTTACAAGAAAGTAAAACACATATCCTTGTCCTTTCAAGAGTAAAACATACAAATCCTACTCAATTAGAAGATGATAAAGAAGAAAGAAAAAACACAAAATCAATTTCAAAATGAAAACGAGAATTAACATCCCAAATAGGGAAAATTATGTTATATTAACATAACACGTTGCTCTCCGGATGAATGCGGATGCCTTCAATAACACCAAGTGATTTTTCCCATCAAATTGGGGCCACAGCCACAAAGTTTTATTATTATTATTATTATTATTATTAAGAAATCCAGTCCACTTTGATTAACGATTGAAAAATTTAAACAGTAAAAAAAAATCATAATTCGAGCTCATGAACACCAAATCATAACACAGAGCAAACTATATATCTCATCCGGAGGAAATTCAGTCAAACAAAATCAGATCTCAAACTTATTTACATTTAAGGACAAGAAATACAAGCAAACAGCCATCGCATAAGATATTTTATTGTGAAAATTAAAAACTAAAAAAAAAAAAAAAAAGACAAAGAAAGAACTTCGTGTACCTCGTACTGAAGGACACGAAGTGGTGAGTAAAGCGAGGGACAATTTTTTTCGGTTGCTTAGAGATGAGTATTTTTTTTTTTTTTTGGGTGTATGTTTGTGTTTCTCTCTGTCTGCGTGTAGAGGATAAAGTCTCGTTGTCATGATCAATAAAACAGGAAAAGTCCGCTTATCACGATTCACGAGGTTATTATCACATGCAATCGTTCTTATTGAAGTATACTGGACAATTGGAACCTTATTGGCGAAATTAGGATCAATTATTCTACGGACTACGGGGATCGGGTGGTAGAACTAGAACATACTCCGTAGATCGGGTGGTCGAACTAGAACATAACCCGATTCTGCCGTCAACAATAATTGGATTAAATGGATCTCTAAAATTGGGCCCTGGCCTTCAAATTTCAGATCTCATAACAACTGTCTACTGGATTCTTTAGTCCTGCTTCTCCATCTTTTTGGTTGTAAATTGGATTTTCTGACAAATCACACATGCAAAATAGTATAAATATGGTCCCATCCATACATTGAATTGCATCTCAAAAATGGTCCCAAGCTTAATATAATGGTAATCACATCTCAAAATTTGTCCAATTTTTTTTAATTTTTTTAAAAAATTAGTAGCATTGATTTTAATATTCATTATAGACTTTGTTGTACAGCAAAGTTATAATTATATTATTTTAAAAAGTCTTTTGTGATTTATTTGTTTTATTTTTCCTATTATTTAGTATGTTTAGAAAATTAAAATTCAAACGTAATATTTGACATGTCATTATTGATTGGTGTTATAATTATTGATTGTTAACACATTAATTAAGATACTAATCTTATGTTTTAATCTTATAAGTTTAGTGCTAGTTTAGTTATGATTTTATTTTCACGTTATGGTATGATTTTTCTTTTTCCATTTTTTTCCCCATATTTTAGTTAATTTAGAGGAGAAGCTGTCATAAATAGAGGATATGTCACACCATTTCTTCAGTCTTCTATTAAAAAAAAAAAAAATCCTTTTAGATTACATAAAACTTGTTTCATTATCTTTGTTCACTTTCGCTTTGTCGTATTTGAAATCCTATTAGATTTTGTTGGAATTATTTCAACATAAGTTAGACAAAATGCACAGTAGCATGTAATGTCTAAAAATTGAAAGGTCACGATCAATTACAATCTCTTATTTTAAGCATTATTCACTTATTTTTATATTATTCAAAAACTCTCCTATTGTTACAAAAGTGTTATTAAATCTTAACTTTATTATTTACAAAAGTCTTATTAAATCTTAATTTTTATTATCTTTTTATTAATTTGTCTTTATATTAATGACATCATTATGTCATATTTTTTTTTACTTTTTTATAAAAATAAATAATATATTTTTAAAAAAAATTATAACATAAATGGAAGGATTAACATTGTAATAATTTTTTATATTTTTATATTTTAAATTTTTATTAATATTTAATATTTTTTAAATATATTAGTATTCAGTGCTCATTAAAAATAATAAATATGTTATCGTTTTTATTATTATTACAAAAATACTAAACAAATAACTAAAATAATATAATAATAAAATCATAACATATTTATGTTATGAGGGAAAAATGAACATTCTAGTTATTTTTTTATTAATATTTAATATTTTTTAAATACATTAATATTTAATGCTCATTAAAAAATAAATACATTGTAGTTGTTTAATATTTTTTTAAAAAAATTACTAAAAAATAATAATATATTTATTATTTTTTTAAAAGTATTAAATATTAGTATATTTTTAAAAATTAATAAATAAATAAGGTTAATTAATGAATAAGCTGACATAAAATATTATTCTTTTAGAAGAACCTGCTTTCTTCTCTTTTTTTTCATTAATTATATATTACGGTTAATGAATAAGTATAACTCATTAATATTTTTATATTAACCTTATTCATTAATTATTTTTTAAAAAATACATTGATATTTAATACTTTTAAGAAAGAATAAATATATTAGAGTTTTATTATTTTCATTATTTTTTAGTAATTTTGTTTAAAAAATATTAAACAACTATAACATATTTATTCTTTCTAATGAGCATTAAATATTAATATATTAAAAATATTAAATATTAATAAAATAATTAGAATGTTCATCATTCATTTTTATTATTGTAATATTTTAGTTATTTGCTTAGTTTTTTTTAATAATAATAAAAACCAATACTAATGCATTTTAAAGTTATTAAAATTTTAAAATAAAAAACAAAATAATAAAATAACAAAAATGTTAATTCTTCTATTTATGTTATCATATTTTTTATTTTAGTACTATATTTTTTTAAAAAATATATTGTTTATAAAAAAAAAAAAGTAAAAGGACGATGATAGTAATTATATCAAAACAAATTAGTAAAAATAATAATAAAAATTTCAGATTTAATAGAATTATTTTTGTAAAAAAATAATTTTGGATAATATAAAATATACAGATAAGTGGATGATGCTCAAAATAACAAGATGTTATATATACTTTTTCAAAATTAAATTAATAATCATGATACGGTGCAAAAATTGTCCCAATAATACCACAGGCGAGGCAAAATTCATGGGGCTACTACGCTATCGTCTTGGTCAGAATATACAGATCTTACAGGTTCCATGTATTGCAAATATGAATACTTCTTTTGTTAATTCAAATGTTAAGTAGGATCTATGAAAATTTGGTTCAATTTAATATTAAATATATTTACTTTGTTTTTAGATGAGAACTAGCATTAAACATTAAATTAGACATGACATCACATTGGCGAAAATTACATTTACATATTTCGTGTGCTAGTCGAACGTTGACATTTTACATTTTCTAGATGAGAAGTTCCATTCGAAGCTTCCATGTACAGGATAACCCACAAAATTCCTAACTTTCCTGAGCTACACTGATTATATGTATTATTCAATTGAGTCTAGAACAAAAATAAATTGGCGCAAAGAGACAGAAAAAGCATGTATAAAAATTACTTTTCCATCATATTGACCAAGCTAGATTGCTGGTGTAGCTTAAATTAAACCCTAATTCCAATTCCTATATACAACAACTGATACAAAAATAATAACAATGATACATGATCAAATTGTAGACTCTGAATTTGATATATACTTTACATCTTAATTAAAATGGCATTTTTATTTCATTGCTTTTGCCAGCAAATGATATGAAATAACCCCGCCAAAAACAAAAAGAGTTTGAAAAACTTGGGAAATAGCTGCTTAAGTTTCCTTCCCTTTAAGGTCTTCAGCCGAGAACAAAATTCTTGAAGAATCTTTACTAGATCTAAAAATTTTTGTCCTCTTCAAATGCTTCTTCACGTAAAAGTTGATAAACAGCAGCGATATGACAAAATTGAGCACAGAATTGAAAACCCAAGCACCAATCCCATTGCAACCACCTTTCAAAATGTGCAACAGAAGCACGCCAAAATGGCAGACCAAGTTGCAACCCAGTAACACAACTTGACAATTCGCCACAAACGGACAGCATGCGCGCGGCAACCCGATCGCCGTCCAGAAACGGTAGCCGTAAACCACGGAGTAAAGTAACGTCGTTAAGAGTATAGCCAAGACTTGAAAAGATTGAGAAAACTCAAGCCAAAGAAACGACATGCAAATGAGCATGGACTGGTTAAACAGTTGAAAGAACGTTAACTTTCGGTGTTTAAGGATTGAAAAGAAGGTACGTAAGAGATGGAGAAAACGAGAGAGATAGAAGGTGTAGGACCAGAAAAAGACGCGGCCGGAAGGGCGCGTGCCGAGAGGGAAACATAGGAGCCACTGAAACGTGGTCGTCTTGGTTCTTCGCCAGATCCAGCGCGTGTCGCGAATCTCGACGGCGGTTGAGAGGAGGATACCAACGAAAATAACGGAGGAGATTAAGGCGATGGCGAGGCTGTGGACGGCTGGGATTGGGCCGAGCGGGATCCGTCGTCCACGGCGGAGGCAAAGAGATAGGATGAGGTGGAGGAAAGTGGCGCATACTACGTAGGTTGAAATAGCTGTAAAGAGGAACGACCACGTGGAGCCCCATGATTGGGACCACCGGAAGTTAACGATCGTCGGGTGCTCAGCTAACCAGTATCTTATGTTTGGCATCGTCGTGGCTATTGTTTTCTTGAAGGTAATTCGTACGTTTACGGCGAACAGAAGTTATTTTAATAAAACGGAAACAAAGGAACGAATTTGGTTAGAAAAAGAACAAATATGAGAAACAAAGGAATGAAAAGGGAGCGCCCCCAGGACTCTTACACGCGGATAAGATTTTTTTATTTTCAAGGTCAATTGATGTTAATCACTGCCGTTCCTGTTCTTTGACTGGCCGGAGATCAATTTTGTCTCCGGCCCTCATCTCCTTTTTCTTGTTTTTTTCCGGATTTTCTCTCCGATGATGTAAACAACCACCGGTCTAAATAATAAGGAAATTATTAATTAATCCAAAAAAAAACTTGGTTCCTGTTTCGTTGGCTGACTTGTTTTTCTTTTTTAAAAAAAAAAAATCAAATTGCCATTTTTGTTTAATTATCCAACGGCTAAACATAGCCGAAACAATTGACAACCATTATCATTTTGCTTTAATTGAGCAGGACAAAAGTTTAAAATATTGTTTGTGAAAGAAGTTTCCAAACATTTTATAATTAGGGTGGGTAAAGTATGATTTGGCATGTTTTAAAATTAAATTGAATTAAAAAATATAACAAAAATTTATTTTTAAGAATTGTGATTATTTCTTACATATATGTAAGAATAAAATTTATATAAAAAATAAAGAAATAAAGAGAATGTTAACTTTAAATACTAAATTAATTAAAATTTATAAATATTGAAGTGGAAGTAATAAATTTAAATAATATAATACAATAACAAATAATCAAAAATAAACAAACAAACAAAAAATAGAAGAAGGCACACAATAATTTACATGGTTCGATAACTTACTTGCGTTTACGATAGATCAAAATCTTACTATCTTATTAATAAAGTACAAGACACTCACAAAGTATACATTTTACAAAAAAAAAATAACTCAAACTTCACAAGAAACTTCTCTTAATTGTACTCACAAAAAATACACAATTGATCTATCTTGTAAAATATGAATTTTCTCTCTTGTATTTGTGTTGTCATTATTGTGATGATTGATGTCAATTATAAGAAGTTATAATAGTTTATATAGTGTTAATACTGACTTTAAAAATCATAAACTAGTTAGAATAAGAGTCAGAATTTATAAGAGTCCAAATCCCACTTAAAGAAGTCAATTGAACTAAAACATAAAATATTCATAAGTTACCACGTGGACAGTACCCGCATGAACAATACCTTACTTTCGACTTTTTTTTTGTTTATTCCTAATACGACCTTCACGTATTAAACTTCTTGTTGACTCTTTATTGGTCTTCAACACAAAATCAAAACTCTTGATTAATTTTGAATCACTAATTTTTAACAAACCCCACTAATTTTTAACAAACCCCTCATTGATTCAAAATTATCCTTGAAGCTTCCAATATATTTTATTTTCACTTCTTCGATCACCTTCTCATAATAGTGACTCTGGTTAAGTCCTTGCATAGGACAAACTTAACTGAGGGTAATGGCTTAGTCAACATGTCAGTGGAGATTTCAAACGACATAATCTTCGTTAGATTAATCTCACAACTTTAAACAATCTCTCAAATGAAATGAAGCAACACATCAATATATTTAGACCTCTCATGAAATACTTGATGATTACTTAAGTGTATGGCACTCTAATTATCACAATACACACCATTGTTGACATCTTCAGCAACCATTATCTCTGTGCATATCCCTTTTAACAACACGACCTCCTTAATAGCTTCACCTATAATTATATACTTCGCCCCTATTGTAGATAATGCCACCATATGTTGTAAAACTGATCTCCAGCACACATTACACCTAAACACTGTAAATTCGTAACTCGTTAACGATATTCTCTTATTTATATCACCCGCATAATCTGAGTTGACGTATCATCTTACTATTTTACTCTCATTTTTAGTCATTTTATACATTAACTCATGATCTGACGTTCCTTTGATATATCTCAAGATCTACTTCATTGTAAGCTAGTCATCCTTACCCGAATTCATTATGTATTATTTACCACACTCACAGCTTGTACTATGTCTGATCTCATGCAAATTATTGTATACATGATGCTCCTTATAGTGCTCGCATATGACATTTTACTCATCTGTAGTTTCTTTTCTTTGAATTTTGGCAATTGTGCTTCTGAAAGTTTGAAATGAATTACTAAATTAGTGAAGACAGCCTTCGCATTAGACATACCAAATTTCTCTAGGATCTTAAGTATATATCGTTGTTGTGATAAGTAGATAACGTCTCTTCTTTCCCTCATAATGTCTATACCCAAAATTTTCTTTATTGCTCATATATCCTTCATTTTAAACTCGTCACTTAACTGCTTCTTTAATTTATGTATCTCTTTTATATTTCTACATGCTATTAACATGTCATCCATATACAGAAGTAAATACATTATCCCACTACACAAACTCTAAAAGTACATGCATCCGTCATACTTACTTCTTCTAAACCCACAAGTCATCATAAACTCATCAAATCTCTCATATCATTGTCTAAGTAATTGTTTTAACCTATATAATAATTTTTTCAGCAAACAAGTCTCCTCTTTTTCGAGCTTTACAAACCCTTGCGACTATGACATGTAAATCTTATCTTTAAGCTTTCAATGCAAAAAAGATTTCTTTACATCACATTCTCTGTATGTAAATGAAGGTTCATACATATGGCTAAAAGAATCTTAATGGATTTATGCTTGGCTACTGGAGATAAAATCCACATACAGATGCTATCTTTTCTATATTTCTACATGTTATCAATATGTTATTTACATACAGAAGTAAATACATTATCCTATTACTTAAACTCTTAAAGTACACGCATTCATCATACTTACTTCTACTAAACCCACAAATCATAAAAAACTCATCGAATCTCTTATATTATTGTCTAGGTGATTACTTTAACCCACATAATGACTTTTTTCAAAAAAACAAGCATACTCATCTTTTTGGAGCTTTACAAACTCTTGCGATTGTGATATGTAAATCTTATCTTTAAGCTCTTAATCCAAAAAAACTTTCTTTACATCCACCTATTCTAAATGTAAATCAAAGTTTGTACATATGACTAATAGAATCTTAATGGATGTATCTTTAACTATTAGAGATAAAATCTCATGAAACTATATCCTCCATCTCTGAGTAAAATCACATGCAAGAAGCCGAGCCTTAAACCTTGTAGGCTCTAACCCCTGATATCATTTCATTAACCTTATACACCTATTTGCACCCAACTAATTTTTTTTTAGGTCTATCTACCAACACCCATGTATTCTTCTTCTTAAGAGAACTAATCTCTTTTTTCATAGTCTGCTACCATCTATTTCTATTCTCATTCTTCATAGTATCATTATACTTGTTAAGCTCATTAAACTAGAGAGTGTAAGTAGAATTAAAAACATAAGCAACTAAATCTACTTATGCATACTTAATTGGCAAGTTTATCTTTATTCTTAGCCTATCTTTGGTTTGCTAGTATTCTTCAAATTTCATCTTATGAGATCTAGTCTTACTTTGGGTGGACTTGGAGGAACTCATCGGTATTCTTATCTCAACTTCAAGAATCTCATTGTTGAAATGCTGATCTAAGGGCATGTCAGATTTACACTTACTCCACTTCAACTTCAATTGATTCGAGTGATGAATATTCCTTAAACACAAGTTCTTTTTTCTCATTTTCTTAAAGAGCTTCCAGCATTGTCGTCTCATCGAATGTCACATTACAGCTTATGATACTCTTTGGCTGCCTCAACTCTTTGCACCACACTTTGTATCATTTCACACCTTCGGGATACCTTATGAATATCCCTTACATAGTTCTAAGTTCTAATTTACTTTACTTCAGATGCACGAAAACTGGGCAGCCAAATATTCTGAGGTGACCATACTTGGGAGGGCTACTAGACCATTTCTCTTTTGGGGTCTTGAAGTCTATTACCGATAAGAAACTTCTATTGTCAAATAAAATGCCGTCATCGTATCTTTTTTCCCCTAAAATACATTGGATATCTTTGTATTGGTAAGCATGCATCTAACTCTTTTAAGTGAAGTTTTATTCATCCTCTCAATCAAACCATTCTGCAATAGTGTTGATCTCATAGTTCAATGCTTTATAATCTCATATTTAGCACAAAACTGATAAAAACTCCCTGTTGCAAAACTCGAGGCCATTGTCAGTCTTTAGCCTCTTAACCATTTTGTCAGTTTGATTCTCAACAAAAGCCTTTCAAGCCTTAAACGTATCAAATACTTGCTCTTTGTTCTTTAACACATAAACCCACAGCTTTTTCGAACAATCATCTATAAAGGTGAGAAAATATCAAGCCTCGGCATAAGTCACGTTTTGCACTGATCTCTAAAAATCTGAATGTATGTAGTCAAGAGTCCCTTTAGTTCTGTGCTCTCCGATACTAAACCTCACTTTATGTGTTTTTTCTAGCACACAATACTCACAAAATACAAGTTGTTAGAACTTATCCTTGCCATTAGAATTACTTTCAAGTGATAAAAAGTTAATAGCATTTTAAAGTTTGAGTAATGCTATATATTTTAACCTTAATTCCAATAATTTATATACCAAGTGATTGTCAAGTAATTATCAACGGGTGAAAAGTATAATGAGTGATTTTAAAAGTTATAAAAATTAATTATATAATAAAGATTTAACACTATTAAAGTTTATTGGTTCTAACGTATTTTAGACAAAGAACAAAATTTTATTTTTCTCCTTGTTTGAAAATGAGCACTACTTTTTCTTCTCTTATACATAAACATAATCTATGATAAATAAGAAAAATCTTATTAGAAATATAAAAGAATTAAGATAAGAAAAATTATTATTTATAGGGCTCAAGTTTAATCTATTTCAAGAACTCAATTATTCTCTAATCTTGTTTGGAAACAAAGAGAAAGAGAGACATTGAGAGCAAGAATGACAATTTAAAGAATAACAATTTTAGAGAGAGAAACTATTACAAAAATAGAAAGTGAGAAAATGTGCTATAATATTTATGTAATTTTAATTCCAATATCATTTTGAAATATAAATCATATAATACAATACTACGCTTGTTGTTTAGTTCAATAAATACACGTAAATTTATAAAAATTGAACTCTTATAAATTTATAATGTATTAATTTTATTTTATTACTTTATTGTTTGTTGATATTAATTCTTAGATTTTGAGTTTTAAATTTTAAATTAAAGGGTTAATTTTTAACAATAGTATCATAACAGAATTTTTAATAAATATATTATTTTAAATAATTAAGATCAAAATTAAAAATTAGAATATTATTATTTAAATTTTAACCACATGTGTCTCTTGTGAAGAAAGAGTAGTTGCGATGCTGTAGTAAGGTCCATCGGACCGTTAGTTACGTCGACCAGTTCTTATTTTTGGCCCCATTTAGGTATTTCCTTCCCCTTGTTATCAATTCTGTCGGTAGACTTATGAAACGGTGTCGGGTCAAAGTTCGACGGCGGTAAAATATTGAGTCTCTTAAACCCATAACTAAAACAAATGGAGTAATAAAAAAGTAACAATTCACGTAAACGCCGTTTTTAACCGTCGATTTGTTAACACAAAACACGCACGAGTTATCGAACAGTCGGTTAGCGAGCGGGCACAACAAGCCATTAGATCTATGCCAGCTGGACGATGGGCGCGTTCTCTCTCTCTCTCTCTCGATGGGTCACTCTCCTTGGAGATGTGTAAACAGTAAACCAAGTGCTACGCATAGAAAAATGGAAAAGGAGGTCGGATAGTTTAATCGAAAACTAAAATTCTTAGGAGCATCGGAGTTTCTCGCTTTCTCCGTTTTGACTTTGTGTATGAGTATCGATCGATCTCTCTATAATCAGGGTCAGTAATTCTCGCTTTGCTATGTTTATTAAATAATATGGAATAAGAATGTTACTCTGTTTGTGTCTATTTACATATAAAATTTTCATTATTGGTTTCGAGTCCTATTCTTAATCGAGTGATATAATAGGTGAGATTATGATTTGGCGAAAGATCTGGGATTCTGATGGTTGATTTTTGCCTCCTTTGGGTTTTTTTTTTTTAAAAAAAATTCTATTATGGAGTCGGTAATCCGTCAGCTAAAAGAAAATTTCCGTGTTCGTAATTCTTTTATGCGCTATTTTGTTTTCAGAAATTACAGGAGAAAATTTCTTAAACTTCCTACCGAATGAACCCCTATATTTTAATATTTTTTAACCTATGTTTTACAAGAAGGAAATGAACCGCGAAGTTTTGAATTATTGTGAGATTTTGGTTAGTTTTGATAACATTTTATGAATCGCTGTAAGGAAGTTTTAGTTATTTTTTTATTTTAAAGTTGTTGCTTCATTTTAATGGATGGTGTTGATTTTCTGTTTTACCATGCTAAGCTTAATTGAAGTTATATCAGCAAAGAGTTAGTTTTTTTTTTTAAATAATAATAATAATAATCTCAGATATGATGCCAATATTTTTGTTTGCAACTGGAGAACATTCTCTTGCTTTTGTTATTTTTGGTGTTAGTAAATGTTTTAATATGATCTCATAGGCATTTCAGTTTTGGCAGTTGGGAGATGGCGAGTGGTTTTGGGGAATCAACGAGCAGGTCGCCCCAAAACCCTTATTCTAACAACAATAGTAATAGTGAAGCTGGTAACTTTGAGTGCAATATTTGCTTTGACTTAGCTCAAGATCCGATTGTAACTTTGTGCGGCCATCTTTTCTGTTGGCCATGCCTTTACAAATGGCTCCACATTCACTCAAATTATCGAGAATGCCCAGTTTGTAAGGCTGTCATTCAGGAGGACAAGCTTGTGCCCTTGTATGGCAGGGGGAAAACATCAACTGATCCCAGATCAAAATCCATCCCTGGTGTTAATATTCCAAATCGTCCAACAGGACAGAGGCCCGAGACTGCTCCTCCACCGGAGCAAAATCATTTTCAACAACATGGGTTTGGCTTTACAGGAGGCTTAGGTGGGTTTGCACCATCGGCCACGGCGCGATTTGGGAATTTCACTTTGTCTGCAGCTTTTGGTGGTCTCATCCCTTCATTATTTAACCTTCAGGTGCATGGGTTCCCAGATCCTGCCATGTATGGTCCAGCTGCTAGCTTTCCTTATGGGTTCGCAAATTCATTTCACGGTGGTCATCCACAAGGATTTCCCCAGCATCCAGGTCAAGGGCAACAGGATTATTATCTAAAACGACTGCTTTTGTTTATTGGTTTTTGTGTTCTTCTTGCTCTTATTTGGCAGTAGACATGTAATTTGAGCCCAAACTGCTGGCGAGATGTTTAGGTATGCTAATCTTTTGTCTGTAAATCTGTTAGTTTGCCTCTTTAACTTTTTTTTTCTGGTTTCTTTGGTGACCGACAAGTTGTTTATTTTATAGTTCTAGACCACATATAGTTTCTTTGATGGTTGTGATCAGCATTTTGAATGAGGCTTGAATCAAGTTTCCTTTTACAAGATCCATCCATTTCTCCTGACATGGCTAGAATGGATCATTATCATAATGCCAGATATCATATAGCGGCAGCATGCAGTTTAGTAAACCCTATTTTTCTTTGACATTATTTAGTATTGAGTTTATCCATTAGTAGCATGTTAAAATGTCCTCTGTCAAAAGCGTATTGTTTTGGTGGCATGGATTTTTACCATTTTCTTTTGCCAAATTTGGTGGAAAAAGAAAGTAGAGCAGAATGGAGTTTGGTTTTCATATCCACTTTAGGAAAAATTGTTTCTGCAATAAGTTGTGCACTTTACCAAAGAATGAAAAATTGATTTTGGTAAATTTGTTTGGTTTACAAGAAAATTTGTTATAAGATGCAGTTTATTTGTCAAGTTACAGTGAAAAGTTTGCTGTGGCAAAGTAGTAAGTGGTCGATTGCCCATCTCTAATCCAGACCTGAATACACAACATATCACAAAACCAACTCTTTTTTTTCTGCTTAATATCCATTTCCTGCTAACAGATCAAGGGCGTAAATTATACTTTAGATGATATCTTAGAACATTAACAAGCCTAACATCCCCCCCAAAAAAAAAAGTTACAGGAGTTTTGGACTACTATGGTATATGCAATTTTGGAGGAAAGTGTATCAATGTGTTCATGGGTGCATCCTGTGAGTTATAATTGATTACATGGACCATGATCTGTGACTGGATTTGAACGAGTATGCAGTCTGTTTGCTCGATTAATTTTATAATTGAGTTGTGGTGGCTTGGGCAGTTTTTGATTTGATGAAATTTTTTTTTTTTAATGATTGAGTTGGGAATGATTATACTTTCTGAGTGGATCTGTTTATTTCATTTGTGATTAAGGTTCCCAGTAGTATTAGAATGTGCAATAAATCGTTATGTATGGTGGAAGAATTGAATGGACAACTGGCAATATGTAGGATGATTATGTTGACTATCCAATTGTTATGGGATAAGTATAACATCTCTTCTGATTTCCGATCATGAAGTGACGACGAACGAGTTAGAGATCAAACACGGGATCTAGAAGCTAGCATGACGTCTTACTTGATCATTTTTATGGAGTAGGATGGAGAATATCGTACATAATATAGTTGCATTTCCTAGTCTAAGAGATGTTCTCGTCTTTTGATTTACATTTGGTGATATAGAGGGGTGCGTCATTATTGTATTATGCATTTTTTTTTTTTAAGTATGTGGTTAAGTAATAGACTCTGTCGAGCCTGATAGTGACACAAAGTTTTATGGAGAGATTTTGAATAGGATTATTCAATTTTGTAAGATTGATGCTTCACTTATTCACCGGCTTTTATTTATAGATAGATGGGCAAATTGAACGGGTAAATGTACTTTTAGAGATGTACTTGTGGTATTTTATGAGCACAAATCAATCAAATTAGGGTTAAAATATTTGTTGTGGTTTAATTCTTGTACAACTTCTAATGGTGAGAGTTAATGAATTAAAGTCTATTTAAGTTAGCTACTGACTAGTAACTTTTTATACCACGTGCTAGTATCTAGTGATAAGAGGAGCGCAGGCATAAGTAGTTAGACATAGTGCAGATGTATCTCAACAAAGTGATGAAGAGAATGAAAAAGTGATCGATGACAAATATAGGTATGTCGAGTTCAATGTAAGAGACTTGATGATGGTGAAGATACTTTTAAGACAGCATAAGTCTACATACTCGCTCCATAAAGGTCTTGTTTGTAAGTAAGTATGAGGGGTAATTTTTTATTGTCAAGAGAGTTGGTAATATTTTACTGAAGTTGTTTGAAGTCATATCATAAAAATGCGGAGGACACAGAGCATGATCCACAAACTCAGGCATGTTTAAGAGTTTTCACATTTTATGATAATGAGGTAGAACTTATCATTGATGTAAGGATAATATAGAAGGAGGACTATCTTCAGAGTCGTGAGAATTTTGTCAAGTGAAAGGGGCTACCCAATGAAGATGCGAACTTAAGAATGACGTGATGAGGATGTTGTGTGAGTTTAGAAGGAGAAAATGTCACGCTCTAAGTATTCTTAAGTTGTGTGAGTTTAAGACAGCATAAGTCTACATACTTGCTCCATAAAGGTCTTGTTTGTAAGTAAGTATGAGGGGTAATTTTTTATTGTCAAGAGAGTTGGTAATATTTTACTGAAGTTGTTTGAAGTCATATCATAAAAATGCGGAGGACACAGAGCATGATCCACAAACTCAGGCATGTTTAAGAGTTTTCACATTTTATGATAATGAGGTAGAACTTATCATTGATGTAAGGATGATATAGAAGGAGGACTATCTTCAGAGTCGTGAGAATTTTGTCAAGTGAAAGGGGCTACCCAATGAAGATGCGAACTTAAGAATGACGTGATGGGGATGTTGTGTGAATTTAAAAGGAGAGAATGTCACGCTCTAAGTATTCTTAAACATTTTTTTAAACACTTGGTGTGTGTCATGCCTCTTAGAGGCTACTTAAACCTGTGAAGCACTATAAAGATTGAAATTTTTAGAAGACTAATTGACTTGAATAGACAAATAAGTAAATTTCATTACTTAGTATGCAAATAAGAAAGATTTCAGAACAAGAATAATCTACGAATATTTGATGGTATTTTAAAATATTCTCTAATATATTTTTTTTATCTTTATTATATTGTTATATAGTTTTATAAATCTTAATTATTCATTATATAAAGTTAGTGTTATAAATAGGGAGGCCCCCTTTAGTTAAGTTAAACCATCTTAATTTATATATTTTTTAATTATATAGGAGAGCATTTTTAAATAATTAGTGTGTGCGCTTTGGTTTTTTTTTTTTATACCTTTCTGTGGTTGTTTTTGCAAGTTTCCTAATTTGGTTGTTTGTGCACGATTAAAAAAAGTCTCTCACACTTGGTTGTTGCGGTTTAGTCCTTAGTCCCATCCAGAAAGTTTATCAGTTGATCAAGAATCATGGAGAGGTCTCTGGTTCGTTTTGTGTTTGATATTATTTCAGATTTGGCCCACCAGCATATGGTAGAGACGGTTAGGTCCAAAATGAAAAGATGGTTCGTTTTGTCTTTGATATTATTTCAGATTTGGGACCCCCCATATAGAGTAGAGACGGGGAGCTCCAAAATGAAAAGCAAGATCAGTTCTTGGTTAGATACTTTGAGAATGAGACTGTTGCTGTGTTTGTGTTTGTGTGGTCATGGTCCTGAAAATTGAAATGGCCCCCCGAATTCCAATTACTCAAAACTTTTGTAAGCACATGGGCTGCACGATTGATAGTTGGGGACCGGTGTAGTATTCTTCGTAAGTTTTTGATTTGTGAACCTGTTGGCACTCGGCAGTTTTTGTTTCTTTCTTGTAATCAGTTTGTGATTTCCTTCTTGCTGGGTAGTTGTATTGTACCCCTTCGCTCCTTTTTTTTTTTTTTTGAAGTACCCCTTAACTCTATTGGGCGCGTTTAGACACAGTTGTTTGACTCGTTTTTGGATAACTTTAGCCTTACGTACTTTTTCACCCAAATTGAGCGTCTTGTCTTCGTTGTAAAAGTGCTTACCCTTAAAAATACTGAAAATTTATAGAAATGGCCAACATTTTTAGATAATTTTTTTTAATTATAAAATAATAAGCTAATTTTTATTAACAAAAATATATAATTTGACACTGTTGATAAAGTATAATCAAAATGAATATTTAAAAATTATCTACAAAAATTGATTGAATTTTTCAAAATCTATCTTAAGAAACACACTCCAAAATTTAATGACGAAATTCTGAAGAGAAATAGATTAAATAAAAGAGAAAAAAATTATAAATTTGAAAAATCTAAAAAGTTTTGAATCAAAAATTCATTACATGAGTTTCTCACGT
This sequence comes from Ailanthus altissimus, assembly GCA_946807835.1. Taxonomy (NCBI): domain Eukaryota; kingdom Viridiplantae; phylum Streptophyta; class Magnoliopsida; order Sapindales; family Simaroubaceae; genus Ailanthus; species Ailanthus altissimus. The sequence goes on along the minus strand of OX327691.1, from coordinate 22,738,825 downwards.
GCGAGTAACATTTCTCACAAAAGCCTTTTTTTTTAAATTATACTTTTTTAATTTTATTTTATTAATTCTTTTGTAATTATAATTTTACATATTTATTAATTATTTATTAAATTAATAATTTTTTATAGTTTTTTTTCTCTTTGATTCACCATATTTCTCCCTAATTTATCCTATTTCTTTTTACTTCATCACATTACACTTTGATGTTTATACATTTATAAAATAAATACAAATATTTTTTTTCAAATTTATATGAAATTGTTTTTTATTCTTCTTCTTCTTCTTCATTTTTTTCTTTCTTTTTTCCTTCTTATGCTCGTGCGCTCTTCTAAAGTTTTTGAGAGAAAAGTTTATAAAAGAATAATAAAGAATGATGAAAAAATGAAAAAACGAAGAACAAAAAAAAAGAGATGGTAAAAAGGATAATTTTGTTAATTTATCTTACTTTTAACTAATAAAATTTAACTTCTTGATTTGTGCTTAAATGAGGGGCTATTTCTGAAAATTTTCCTTAAAATATTGATATATTGTAAACACACGTTATTGTCATGGAAGCATGCAAAACCTAAAATAATCCAATATTGTGAAGGCTGATAAACGACTTACTAATGCCTCAAGAACAAACTTATGTAATTAAAAGGAAGAGAGAGGAATTTTCTGAAGCTTCATAGCAAGTGATAGAAAGTCTAGAATGGCGTCCCACGCGTTGAATTCACAAAAGTCTATAATTATTATTTTAAACATATATCGAAGATGATTTTGTATTTGTACCCAGCACCGACGTGTATGTACTTGTAAGGAGAAGCATGTGCGGCTCATGTAGCTTGACTTTTGGGGCACCTATCATGATTCATGACCCACGCACGTTGAAGGTCGTGGGTCGGGTGTCAGTGACTGTGTAAACTGTCAACGTTATTCATTAATTTCCTTGCATTTGCATTAATTGTTCTCTTATCCTATATTTTGCATTATGTGAATTGTGTTACCCATGCCCAATTCCATGAGTTGCAATGAGTTCTGGTTCTTGACACTGTTCCTGGGTGTGTTCTTGCATTGCAATTTGCATGCCCGTATATATATTGTTTGCTTTCTACATACATCTCCTCTCTTCTCTTCTGACCACTGCTAGCTGCCGGGAATTATGACAGTCTCGGGACTTGATATTTTCTACATACATGTGGAGGTAGTTGTTTGTTTAGCCAAAATGGGGGAGAATGATGGAGCTTGATATTTTTCTTAACAATGGGGTTATTCTTAGCAAAGTTTTACATCTTATAGTTAACAGATTATAGATAAATCAATCTCATAATCCATGTTAATTCACTGATGTTGATCTTGCATTTTGTCCTTTCTTTTTTATAACCCATATAGACTATTGATTACTTTATTAGAAAGATTTTTGTTTGTTGCATACATATATTAACTATTCAGCAAATATATGATCCTATCGAAGAACAAAAACAAGGCTCGCTCGTCGTCTCTGATCCGAGTTTTGTATCTTTCCAATAGCTAGCTTTTGGCTATATGGGTTGATTTAGATCGGTGATTAGCAATAATGACTTAAAAACACGCAATGCAGCATATTATCAAAAGGGGATAAAATATCAACTTATAAATCTTGTTGGTGATAAAAGAAATGACACTCTTAAGGATCTCAGCCACAGCACATAAATGTACAAATCCAAAACGTGTAGGTTATATGTACTTTTTATAAGCATGCTATGCATATTGCCATTAATTAACACGGAGCAAAGCATTTTAACTGGCTTTTTAGCGAATTGATCTCGTGGTATATGAAAAACAAAAACTTTCTAGTTTTTTTTTTAATTATATATATGTGTGTGTGTGTGCTCGAGAGCAGACTTGGTCATAAAGCATATGATTATATGGTTGCTCAAGCATAGTTTTCTCCGAGTGCGATAGTTCAACGTATGTAAAGAGAAAAATTGTTACATGATGATGAAGCATCACCAATATATATATGCTACATTTCAATAAAGTATATATATATTTTTCTTTTACATTAATCAATTGCGGCTTCAAAGCAACAAAAGAAACTGCTATCTTCTAAATTGTTGTTACAATATATAGTGCGTGTATAAAGAGGGTTATACCCAACATGACAGGGCCACCATAGAACATTTCATTGTCTTCCTTTTCTTCAGCATAAAGGAGCAACCCTCGTTTTCATGCACCATCTCATTTTATGCTGTATTTCCCTCTCTCTCTCTCTCTCTCTCTCTATATATATATATATATATATATACATGTATTAATCCTCCATTTTTGACAAATAATTTGCATCATTATTGCCTTAATAATTTCGAGAAAATGATACAACCTTAAAATTACGCTATTTACCACAAAGGATCTTTTATCTTTATTAGCAGTAAATGAAAAAGATATTGAAAACCCTTTTGCCTTTCTCTTGGATTTAACCAAGAATGAGAGAGGCAGCTCTCAACTTGTTGAGTAAATGCATTTTTAAAATATGTGTTGATGTAATTACTTGGAAGGAATATAGATAGAGATGTAGGACCTTACAAAGACCCATAACCAAATGTGAATCCATAGCCTAGTTTGAGAAAAATTCTTGACCAAACTCCCTCTCTGGGACTCTGCCGCTCTGCTGAGTGCTGCCCCAGCCACCCTTCTAATTTTTAAATCGAAACCGCGTCCCTTAACTTTTAAACCTCAAATCTCTCTTAAAAGTCACAATGAAACCCAACAACATCTCTCACTCTTTCTTTCAAATATCTTGACAGACACCCACCAATCAGTAATCAGTAATCAGTAATCAATATGCCTCCTAAATCACCAATATCACCTCTAATCTCTCCTCCTCTCTTCATTCTCTTGCTCGCTCTTATTTTCACCTTCTTATTCTCTTTAGCCATCGCCAATGCCACCGTCACTCAGAAGTTCAAAGAAGCCCCGCAATTCTACAACTCACCGGATTGCCCTTCCCTCAATGATGTGGATGATGACACCGACTCATCGTCATCAGACGATAACGACGAAGAATACATTTTCTGTTCCGATCACGCCGTCCACGTGGCAATGACCCTTGACACCGCCTACATCCGGGGCTCCATGGCAGCCGTCCTCTCAGTTCTTCAACACTCCTCCTGCCCTCAAAACATTGCTTTCCATTTCGTTGCCTCCGCCTCCGCCAACGCGTCACTTCTACGCGCCACCATCTCCTCCTCTTTCCCTTATTTAAAATTCCGGGTTTGCTCCTTCGACGATTCATCAGTGTCGGGACTCATTTCCACTTCAATCCGTTCGGCTCTGGACTGCCCTCTAAACTACGCTCGCAGTTACTTGGCAAATCTCTTGCCGTTGTGCGTACGACGTGTCATTTATCTTGATTCGGATTTAGTCCTCGTCGATGATATTGCAAAACTTGCAGCTACTGATCTTAGCAACAACTCAGTATTAGCTGCCCCAGAATACTGTAACGCTAATTTCACTTCATATTTTACTCCAACGTTTTGGTCAAATCCTGCACTGTCACTAACATTTGCAAACCGCAAACCTTGTTACTTCAACACCGGCGTGATGGTGATCGATCTTGACCGGTGGAGAGAAGGTGATTACACGACAAAGATTGAAGAATGGATGGAGCTTCAAAAGAGAATGAGAATATACGAGCTGGGCTCATTGCCGCCATTCTTGCTGGTTTTTGCAGGCAACATAGTTCCAGTTGATCACAGATGGAATCAGCATGGGCTTGGTGGAGATAATTTAAGAGGTCTATGTAGGGATTTGCATCCGGGTCCTGTTAGTCTTTTGCATTGGAGTGGCAAAGGCAAGCCCTGGGCTAGGCTCGATGCGAACCGGCCGTGCCCTTTGGACGCCCTCTGGGCTCCTTATGATCTCTTGCAAACTCCATTCTCTTTGGATTCTTGACAGAATTAATGCAACATCAGAATGAGAGATCTGGCAACATATCAACGTGAAAGCTCTCGTTTGATTAGTCAGAGTTTTACTTTTATTACTACTTGAAGATCGATCCATCATGAAGAGGAAGACGACAGAGGCGTTTGTTTATCTTGTAGAATATACAGGTATAATATACAATTCTTAATTGAATATTATTGCAATGAAAATGTATAATAAATAAGGAGCAAAATCCAGAAGAGAAGAAAATGGATTCTTGAATTTTCCGCTCCAATTGTATCATGAATCTTCTGTACTCATTCAAAATTATAACAAAAATGTTTTTGTAAATACTATCTTCCCTTTTGTATATTCATTTTCCATTTTTGTAATGTTTTTTTTTTCTAATGGTATGACAATTTAGATTTTCATTTTGTTTTTTTTAATTAATAAATATAATATATTATAAGTTAATTTTAAATTTAATAATGGAATTCTTAAGGATGAAGAAGCCATAGTCCATACCCATAGGTTCATTTTTCAGTGAATATTCTTAAATCAACTAGTATAATTATCACTATTATCTTTCTCTTTTATTGCAATGATTTGGACTGAGTTTGGCTTTACGTAAGAATAGTCTCCTGGAAAGACATTTTGCCAGCTGATTGGACTCTTTAACAAAAAATAAATAAAAGTCTGGGACTTGCCATTAAATTAATTAATAGATACCCACTGACATCATTGAAGACAAAATACCTTTATTTTCAGTATTTATCATCTTTGTTGAATATGGTTAACATTCAATATAATTAGACATTCAATCAACCCTACCATGTGCCCTTGTTTTATAATTTCTTCTCATGATTCTATTGCTGAATTCCACAGCTAGGCAAATTATAATTTCTCACTATGGTTTCGTTTTTATGCAAAATTCACTTAAAAAGGAAAGATAAACAAAGAATGACAATTTTTTTAAAAAAATTTGAAAATGATATTTAAATCTTTAAAATTTTAACAAAAAATTTACATATTTTAATAATTTCAAAAACCTCATTTACAATTCTATTAAATAACGAATTTTGTATATTTTAACTACAAAATAAATACAAATATTGAAAATATAATTATGCTTTATTAAATCTAATTGATTCAACTTATTACTCAATAACGCTAACTGATGGCTTTCATCAAATCAAAAACAACCCAATCTCTGCCTTTCATTTTGTTCTTGTTCTTAACCTGCAGCTAGCATCTCACAGTCCAAGCTTTTGCTTTCCTCCTTAAACTCTTCTGCAGGTACCTCAGTCTTCTTTTTTTTCAACCACAGTAATATGCTTAATGGTATTCCAGTCATAATTTTGGGGCCAAATCAGACTACCCACAGCATGAATAACTCCTCCAACAAGTATAGAGACAATATTTCCAACAAGCATTGAGGCATTTCTGCTAACCGCGTCAAATATTTTGTCGGTTTTTCATTCGGTATCAAATTGTAAAGCCATGTGTATGGTTTTCTGTTAAATTCTATTTTTGTCTTCTTTTTTTTCGTTAAAATTAATGAAATTTGCTCTCTAATAAAAATGTAGATTAAAATTTTAAAATTATTGAAGTATGCATCTCTTTCATAAAAAATTTAGGGTTAAAATATTCTCTTTTTTTTCCTTTTAAAAAACGATAAAATAATATTCCTTTTACATGTTTTATGTAATTTCAAAATGAATACGGTAGAAGCCGTTTTACATTAAAAATAAAGTTGCCGAGTTGGAAATAGTCAATGAAATAATTTGTTGCCAAATGTGCTCCAATCATTCCAAAGTTATTAAATTGCAGATGACAGCTAGTTCTCATGATAATTACCTTGAAAAGGAAAATGCTACGTTTGATTTTTATGTTATCATTTCAAGCTCTATTGATTTTGATTGTTTTTAGAAAAATAAAAAAGAAAGAGAATTATTATCATTGAACTATACATATACTAATAACTACAATTTGGATGTATTTAATAAACATGTATATTTTAATATATTTAAAAAATATAGATATACATATATATTATACACATTGCTATTGATATTATATTAGGCTATATTTTTATACATATTACTACTAATATTACATCATATTATATTTTTATACACATTACTACAATATTACATCAAGTTTTATAATCAAAATCATTAAGAATATACTTTACATTTTTTATGCTTATCCTATTCACACTATAAAACTTTCATACAAAAATTAGAAATAATTATATTGCCCTAACATTAGTCAAGACTCGAACCCTTAAACCCTAGATCAAAGAAATGTACTAGACTTGCCATTAAAACAAATTGAAGTGCTAATAAACATATTTTTAATATACATTTCTTTATTAAAATATTGGGTACACTTGAAATTTTTGGGAGAAAAATATGCCTCTATACTTGTACATCGTATTCAACACCTTTAATACTCATTAGAGATGATAAAATGAATCATAACACAATTATTCGACATACTTTTAAGTGAATATAAATAAAAAAAAATAGACACAATTAATAAATAGGCTAAATTTGTGTTATCCATTTATTAATCGTGTCGAATATGTATTTGAGATTTATGATTTGTTAATTTATTTAAGGCATATTAAATATATGAATTATATTCGTCTCTATTCATATATTCAATCATTTAAGTCACATTTAATTAAATTATAAATTTATATATATATATAAATCAAAACCTTAATGTATCTAAATTCTAAAGACTCATCTCATTTAATTATGTTAGATAAATTTTATTTATTTTTAATTGTGTTAGAATAATTTTGTTATTAAATGTATTAAATACTTGATTTTTTGATATAGTTTAAATTTTATTAATCACGACTTAATTTTTTTTTAAACGAATCACATATTTTATATAAATGAATTAAATCATATGTAATCGAATAAACGAATCGAATATGATCTATTTATTTAAATATATTTAATCGAATCGTGTCATATAATTTATTTATTAAACGAATCAAATTTGTATTTGAGTATTTAATTCGTTTATTAAATGAATTATAAATAAATATAATAAAAATTTATTAATATTTTATATTAACACAATACAAATATAATTTATTTATATGAATTATGATCTATAATTCTCACCAACTTAAAATCGGTGTGACCAAAATGGAAAAAATATATATATATTATTAGACTTCATGTATACTGTAGCAATACAGAATTTAACAACATTGATTCCTTCAGATCGTGGCTTCAATCAATAATGACTTAATTTGTCAACAAGAGCAACTTTCGAAGTGATGACAACCTGTAAGAATTTCTTATACCTTTTTTTTTTAAATTAAAAAGAAAATAATAAAATTGTTAGTGTCGGTAGCGTGAAGCCCTGCCAGAGGAATGAAGCTAACGGGGGTTCTCTGAAGGACACGTGGTAGGCTTTTTAATAAGGATATGATATACGGCACATGATTGAAAAAGTTTTTCGCGGGTCCTACTGTAGCAGCACGGTCACACATCCCATCTTATAGGTACGTGCGAACTTCTCCTATTTTGGTCTCTCTTTTTTTTTTTTTAAATTTCCGAATTTGGTGCTTTTTTTTTTCTTTCTTAAAGGAATTCAATCAATGCTATTTTTAATTGTCCTTTTATAAATTCTTTTATTTTCTTATTCAATTAAATCCTATTCAATTTCTCATACTATGTTTAATATATATATAACACATATTATTCTTAAACTTTAAAAATAGATAAATAAAAACTGTATTCATATAATTAAAAAAAATTAAAATAGCAACTAATTTGTAAATTTTAACATAAAATAAATGTAAAATATATACACATTTCATTTACACGAGGAGAAGTATTAAATCCTCATATTTCTGATTACATCTCTAATCAAGATTGTTAAATGAAAATGTTATGGAAGGCAAAAATCGAAAGTCAATAGTCAAAAGTTGGTACAGATGCGCGAGTTTTAATTTATAGAAATATATATAAAAGCAAAGAACAAAAGGCTGCCAAACTAGATTCGGACAGACTAATAAAGGCAATAATCTCCGAAGTCATAGACGGACAACTTGTCCGAACAAAATTTCTGTTCTTACTTTCTTGAACTAGTTTTCGTTTAGACTTCGTAATGAATTATTCTTAAATAATCTAAATCAATATACTTTTGGAAATACGCGTTTATCAGGAATCAAATCCTAACAACTAACAAGAGCATGAGACTTTGCAACCTTTTTATATGATCTGCTAGAAGCTTCTTCTTCTATTTGCTTTTTTTTTTAATTAAAAAAAAAAACTTTTGCCATTTTTTGATAAATGGGTGATATTGATTAGCTTACAATAAATTAATGCTTAGATTAGAGACTTTTAATTGAATCGTGACCTTTCACCATGCGTGGATTAGTTTATGCTTATTGAACTTCAAAGATAGGTTAACTTGAAACGGGTGGAAAGACAAAGACTGCTCACTGAAACTGAATAGTCATAAGGCAATTGAATTTTTTTAAGAATTTCGCTTCCTTTATTATTAGTTTCTCATTTCGAATGGTCAAATTAAATTTGTGTTTATGTGTGGTGTTAATAAGGACCACACTTCTATTTATGAAAAGGAATAAACATAAAAGTTGTGAAGTCTTTTTCTTCCACACTTTGCTTTGATTTGCTACAATATTGTTTGGCTGAAGCTCATTCATGTGTTATATTCTGCTTTTTGCCAAGGAACAAAGCAAGTAAGAACGACTTAAGGTCCCGATACTAACTAGTTTTTTAAAAGATCTTCAAATGCATTTCTAATCTATCGAAGCCCCACGTTTTTGTTTTTCTCTCTTTATTTATTTATTTATTTGTGTAATGAAGTTCAATTGGGATTAAGACAATTAATAATTTGAGCCAGCAATTGACTTTTAAAAACACAATCCTTCTCGAGTGTCAACCTTCACAAGCTTTTAAAATACGACGCCACTTTTGGTATAAATCAAAAGGATGTTATTTTCATGTTCATTTTAAGTAAAATGACATCGTTTTCATCTATATAAGTTTAAGTGATATTCTCGTAATTAAAAATGTACAGACGCATTGGCACTTGAGAATTTGTATCTAAAAATAAAGAAGGAATAAGGCGTACTGCAAACAGATATTGATTTTAACTTTTCATCAGTTGAACTAGTAATATATAAAAACTCTAAAAGCGTGAATCTTGTCAATGTGATTAAATCGTTTGTCAAATGTGATGATTATAACCACATTATAATTAGTGGTCGCAGAAGTTGTATTGACTCTGGGTCGACCATATGCAACTTCGTAATCAAGTGAAGCAAAGTAATGGCTGGCTGGAACTGAAGCTTTATTCAGCCTGTCCTACTCGTAGATGAATTTTCCTGGAGACATCAACGGGTCTTTATTCGTTTGATTGAAAGCTACACTGCTTATTTTAATTTCTTATATCACATGGTCAGGCCAGTTATATGGGCCGCACCTTTACCTTTCTGTTCTGTATACCAAATTGTGAGGGAGGTGGTACCTGATATTTTTAAGTTGTTATGAGCCATGCCTTTCATCGTATCATTTTCGCACAAACACACACACACACACACACATAAACATACATATGATTATATATATGAAAGACAGGCGTTTCCTTCCATTTGATGCGCATCTTGAGCTCCAAAGGATACTTATTTTAAAACAAGTAACCCATCTCACGCACACAACATAATATTCCAAGTCATGTTGTTCTGTTAATTTGATTGAAAGACTAGCGTCAACAATTGAAATCTGAATGGCCTGTGATACCTACAACGTCCTCACGACGTGGGTCTGTCATCTACGATGGTCCAGCTTCAGTCAATTCACAATTTAGTCACTCTTCTAACGTCGCTTTAGATGAGACATTATTTGTTTCCGTCTCACCTCATCTGTTTCATTTGACATCTTAAAATAGAGAGATCGAGAATCACAACAGCGACTTTACTTTTTATCTCCATTAATCTGCTTTTAAAAATGTCTTCTTTGTATATGTGTACATTTCAAGTGGAAATAGCACTAAATAATTCATAATCCTGATACAGCCATAGAGGTATGAAGGATAGGAGGAGCAGTCGTATATTTGGCCCACTTTGCACCTGAGTCTAAAATCAGCACTGCTACAAGGAAAACAGAAAACAACTACATATTCTTCTATAAGTCGGAATGTTTCAAAATCTTAAATTTAGTTTCATAAGAAGGTTTATCTACCCCAGAATTTCTTGAGGATCCGCTTTCAAAATCAAATAACAATAGGAGCAACGTACAATTCAACAATACAATACAACAATGAAAAGTATATGCACAATTACCTCTCTTTCTACAGGCGGCCTGGTGTCACTCAAATATGATTCATCTTCCATTCTCCATCTTCTCGAGCAAACTACAAAATGTGGCAGAGTTGCATGGCTGATGTGTATAAAGAAATCCTTCATCTCATTGCCAAAACAATGTTCTCATGAGAGTCCTCTCTGAAGAATGATTGATGGCCTGTTTGGCTGCTTCCCAGAGAGATCACAAGGACCCAACGTTCTAGACCCCCCAAATGCAATCGGAAAGTTGGTCAAAGTACCAAAGGCCAGCCCATATAACATTATGAATTATGAATGATCATTTCGTTAATAATGAAGTGTCATAGCAGAACTTCTTGCAGCTGAAGAGGAACCTGGGACATGAGTGTAACATTTCAATAAAGGCAGATTTATTGATAAATAATAAAAATAAAGGCAGATCCACTAATGCAAGAACATCGAATCTCCTCCCAAAACATGCTTGACTTATTTGCCCAAATGCATATATTAGTTTATTTTGCTCCTATCATCATGCTAATTGAGTGCATGTCAAAAAGTAAGGAAACAACCCTTGGAAGTCTAGAAGTGAGCTTATGAGGATGTACATGAGTACATCTAAACTTTTCTCATCTATGGGCGGCAATGAATTGCCTTTCTCAGCAGGCAGAGCGGTTTGTCAAGCCATGGATTCCTATTTGTGACAAAAAGGGGTGGAGAAAAGTCATGAAAGAAAAACCAAGGTCCAACAATGGCTGTTCACGATCAACCCATAATGGCCGTGGATTTTGTCTCCCTGTAAGAAGACCTTATGACTCAAAACTGCCCATTAGAAGGAAATCACGTTTCTTAAAAGCATAAGAATCAGCACTTCATATGAATGTCTACAGCTCCATTCTTTCAAAATTCTAAACCTCCAAATTGGTCAAAGTCTAAAAACTTAAGGTAATTCGTAAAACCATAACACATACCAAACATACTAATGTGAGCATCAATGGTGAATGATCCAGCATCAAATTTGACAAATCTGAATAGGCAAATCTTAGAAGCTTCCACTTCTGAGAATTCTTTTAACTCTCACCAATCACAATACTATATTTTAAAGAAAATTGGTGCTGTTGCTGCTTCTCAATTTTCTGCAAAGAAAACCAATGGCACTGACTTGACATTAGGAAATTGCTATTTGTGAAAGGAGAATCTTTGACAAATCCAACAGTAAAAGCATACAGTTAAAAGGGACAGCCACTTTGTACCTTCTCATGAGCCAGAATGCGAGTGGGTCAGCCAATGACTAATTCATGCTCGGAGGCCTTTTAGTGGCAATTATAAGAGGAGGAGTCAATACGCCCTCCAGACTGTTTGCTTTCTCAGATAATCAGCAGTTTAATCCTGGAACAATATACAGGACATGTTAGATCCCAAACCATGAGAACAGTCGACACTTGGCTGTCTTGCAAAGAAGAAGCAAATACATTTGAATTACCAACACACATTACCTGGGTTTTTTGATGATCAATGAAAAGTACAAGTTCCTCCTATCAATAAGTCTGAAACTCTCAAGGCAATGACCAATATCAAAATCATTCCCAACAATGAAATAACCCTCCAACTTGTCAGTTCGCCGATCATTCATCAACAAGCAGCTTCAGAAACACCATATGCATCATGAAAAGTGGACTCTTCAGACTCCATTTGCTTATCAAATCCAACACCAGAAGGAAAACAACTGAGATGCTTCGTATTATGAAGCTTGGAGATCTTCGTACATTTCCACATTTAACATAACCTTGAGCCAACTTCGAGTAAATGACAAGATTTTGATCCAAACTTGACTTCATTATTTGATGTAAAAGCTTCATAGATCCTTCTGTATCTCCTTGCTCACAGAGGGCTTTTACCAAGGTAGAGTAGGTTATAACAGAAGAAGCAATACCTTCTTTTATCATTTTGCATTTCAAACTAAATGCTTGTCGAGTATTACCAGCTTTACAGTGACCATCAATTAATATATTATAGGTAACAATATTAGGAGTTAAACCTTTCATTTGAAGTTTGCGGAAAAGCCTCTGTGCTTGATCCACTTTTCCAGATTTACACAAACCATTTATTAGAGCATTGTATATGGCAATGTTTGGAACTAGATCCCTTTTCAGCATCTCATCCCTTAACTTGAAAGCTTCATTGATGTCACCAACAGCTGCATAGCCATGAATCAGAGTGCAGGACGTAAAATTGTCTGGAGTAAAGCCTGTGTGCAGCAAAGCTGAGAAAACTCTTCTTGCATCATCAACCTTGCCAGACTTGCAAATCCCAGCAATTGCTACATTGTATACCACATTGTTGGGCACACAGAAATTTTTAGCACTTTCATCACGGGAATCGGCAGCTTTCAGAGCGTCCGCACTGACCACGTTGGTCTTCGGGAATTTGAGATCTGGAACAAAATCAAAATCCATCATCTTCTGCAAAAACATATTTGCTTCATCAATCCTACCCAGCCTATATAGGGTGCTGACAATTTTGCTGCAAATAATTACATTGGGGGCAAACCCCTTCTCAGTCATCTCAAAATATGCATTAAAAGCTTTATCAAGCATCCCTACGTCGCACCAACCAGTAATAAGGGCTCCATAAGTTACAATATTAGGGGATAACCCCATAGTCTGCATTTCAGCAAGAAGATCAACCACAGTACTTAATTTTCTAGAGTTAAAAGCTCCACTAATAAGAGAATTATACATTCCAATGGAAGGAAAAATCGCTTCGCTTTCCATCACATCTTTAATCTTAAAAGCTTCTTCGATGTTTCCTACTTTACAATAACCATCACTCAAGGTGCTATATGTTATCTTGTCAGGGAAACATCCCAACTCCTTCATCTAGTAAACAGTCTTCTCAGCTTCCATCATTTTCCCCATCTTGCATAATCCATTAATCACAGAATTGTAAGTGACTGTGTCTTTGGAAAAACCCCGAACTAATATGCTGTTCCACAATCTTAAAGCACCATCACAAACCCCCATCTTAAATAAAATATCAAGCAGAGTACAATAAGCAACTTCATTAGGACACAGGCCCCTTTTCAACATCATACCTCAAACATGCTGAGCATCATCAAAAGTACCCACATGAGACAAACCTTTAAGAAGAGTATTATAAGTAACAACAGTTGGTTCAATTCCCTGATGAAGCATCTCATCACAAAGCCCGAAGGCTTCACTGATATAACCTCCTCTACAGTACCCATCCACAAGTGTATTATAAATCTGGTCTTGATTTCCAATCTCCCATACACCTTAATACTTGCCTTGCTTCAAAAATTCGACCAAGTTTACAATAGCCATTAATCAACGATTTACAAATTAGCAAATTCATCTTCAACCCTGTCTTTAACATCTCATCCCGGACCCTAATAGCTTCATCCACTTTACCAACTTTACAATATCCATATATCAACACCCCATAAGCATATTCATCAACTATCACATCCTCTTCCTCCATCCTTCGAAGCACATTCTCAGCTTCCTCCATCTTACACTCTTTGCAATAAACCTTCATCAACAAAGTATATGTAACTGCATTTCTAGAAATCCTCTTTTCGCACATCAATTCTAACACCCTTTTGGCACCCCTAATATCCCCCAAACTGACATATCCATCAATCAAACTATTATAAGTCACCACATTCAATTCAAACCCCGAATTCTCCATTTCTTTCACAAGCTCTGCGGCCTTTTCCACTCTCTTCTCCTTACAATATGCATTAACAATAATCAAACATGTAAAAACATCAGGCACAATCCTAATCCTAATCATTTGCTCATAAACAAGCAATGCAACATAAGATTCACTATTTTTAACCAAATTACTTAACAAACAATTACAAGACCTCAAACTAGGGACACAACCATACTTTCCCATATTATCAAACACATGTAATGCATTCTTCAACATGCCTTTCTGAGCATAAAATCTTCAATATCATATCAAAAACAGTGAGTGAAAACCTAAATTCCTTATAAGCCCTAACAAGCTCACCCCAAATTACAAACCCTACATAATTGTTCCTACACAAACCAACTAACTCGTACAAGTAGGTTCTGGTTTCATCGTACATTCGAGCACATGATAAAATATGAACAATCTTGCAATAAGCTTTGACGTGAGGTTTGAAATTTTGTTGCTTCGAAGCTAATTTGAAAAAACGTAAGGAAGCGTCAGGGTTTAGTCTCAGTTTTTGGAGAACTGAATCGAGGAGATCATCTGAGAAATGGAAAGACAGGTTCTTAACGGCATCGTGTCGGCCGAGGACGAGGAGGCGGGTGATGCGTTTGATCAATTCGGGTCCGCTCAACTTGTATTCGTGGCGAGGCTTCCAGTGGAGGGAACGAGACATGTGGAGGAATTTTTGTGGGCGGAGATTAAAGAGAAGATGGGACGGGGAGATTGGAGAGTACCTGAGCATTGGAGGAGATATGATTCTGATGTTGTTGGAGTAGAAACGGCATGGTAGCATCGAAATCCATTATTCTTGGATCAAAGATTGCATTTTTTTAATAAAAAAGATAAAATTTGGGCCTTTCTTTGGGACCAGAAATAGAGCTGTAGAGGAACTGAGCAAGTGAATCACTGCGCTGGTCGCTGGTTTGAGTCGGACAGTCGAGAGTGTTCGTTCGTTGTCTGAGACTTGGAAATATGAACGATAAGTTGTTGCTATTGTTGTTAAGTGGGCGAATGGGCTTGACGAATGTGGGCTTTTGGGTTTTTCCTTAGTTGGGCTGACGCTTGATGGGCCCAAAGGCCTGAATGTCAAGTGGTCTATTTCAATTTGTTGCCAAACGAAAAATCATGACATCTCAACAATTACCTCTTTTTTTAAATAAAAAAAAATCAAATGATATTATAATTAAATCCAGAAAATAATATAAAGAGCAATAATTAAAAGTACAAAAATAAATACATTATAGATCACTTGAAATTAAGAACAATTCACTATCTATCCGCATAATAGTTTATGCTTTGACCATTTATATCACTTAAACATCTAATTCAGATATTTTAATATTATAAAATACATTGGTAATAAAAATATTTTTATAATAGAACACCATATGATTATGCTCCTTTTAAATGAATTAGATTGTAGCATAAAAGAAGACTCTATTGGTCTTGTTAATGATAGATTTGTTTTGAATTTTTTTTATTAAAAAAAAAGATTTTCATGCTATCATTTGGCTAGGCAACGATTGATTTGACAAGCCATAAGAACGTTGTGCCATATACTATGAAAAAAGTAGCTTTGAAAAAATAAATGTTAAACTATCTCATTGTTTTTATTGCAAAAAAGACAATCAACAGAAGGGATAAGCCTCGATATTATTAGTTTTTCTCTAGTAGTTAATCTGTTCCTTAATGTCAACCAAGTAACGAAGTTGTGTTTTGATATATGTTGAGAACCTTATACTAATTTATACCATCTAACCTTCGGATCAGTATTATTAAAGCACCACCATGAACTAGCAATTGAGAACTTTCCATTGGAGTTTTCATTCCAAGAGATTCTATCCTCATTTGGAGTAATAGAAAAATTATCACAAATGTAATCCCAATCATAAGCAGTATACTCGTCTAAGGGGTTAGGTAAGAACCAATGTCCACATTACCATAGATTGTTAACCTTTGCATCGCATGAAATGTCAACATCATTAATATTCACAAGAGGAATTTTATCAACTATTAACTCCTCTTACAACCACGAATTCCACAAGAAGTAAAAAGATTTACCGTTTCTCAAATCATAGGTGAACAACTTTTTTATTTGGCTTATTAAGTTTAGAAATTTCTTCCATGCCTAGCTACAATCTATTGACTTTATAATACCCTAAAAATTGAGTCTCCGAAGTTTATTATTAGTCACATATTTAGCCCACAATGATATTTTTACTACAATTAAATCCTATATATGCTTTGTAGTTGTTGCCACATTCCAAGAACTATTGGTTTAATACCAAATCCTCATTATTTTTTACATTTGCAAACTTCATTTCAAGCCACTAATATTTAATTTCTCTATTGGTCAAGTCCATGTCACAAGAACTTGCGACATTTGTTTTCAATTTCTTTGATAACTGACTTAAGAAGAACAAACGTAGTAGATATGCATACTCATTAAAATAAAATTAATCAATTGTAACCTCTCTGCATAACTAAAAAATTTGATAGTTCAATTTAAAATTCTAGCGGTTATCTTATTAATTAGCTACTGACAAAAACCTTTTTTAAATCTTTCAAAGATTAAAAGAATACCTAAGTATTTGACAGATAGAATACTATGTTAAAATTGAGTGAGCTGCAAATAACCTCCTTAATAGGATTAAAAATATTCTTAAAGAAAATGAAACTCTTACTTACGTTAAGCCTATAAACCAAAAATTATGAAAAAATCATTAAATACTTTTTTAAATTAACCAATAAAACTTGCATCATTACGAGAAAACAAGAATAAATCATCAATAAAAATCAAATGATTTAACTTCAATCTCTTACATTCTTTATGAAAGATAAACTAATTTTAAGAAATACAATTTACACTCTTACTAAAGTACTCCACAATTAAAACAAAAAGTAAAAAGGATATAAAATCCCCTTGTTGCAATCCTTTCTTTTTCAATTTTTTTTTTAAACTGTTATTTATCACAACCAAATATATGTTAGTTCTAACACACATTATAATTATTTAAATAAAAGAATAGAAAAAGTTGAGCCCCATTTCTAAAAAATCTCAAAAAATTAAGTCATAAAATTTGTAAAGATATATTTTAAATGTACATCTTGACACTATTTATAAATTAGTAAAATATAATCTGTTATCTTCTTTTAAAAATAAAAATAAAAGTTGATTGATTAGAACTTGAGAAGCACCTGCAAACTTTGCTTACTTCGATCGTCTCTCTTAGTCTTACTGTATATGTCAGAACTCAGGAGGTCAAAACTTCACATGATTGGCCAGCACCAACCTTTTCAACTTTCATCCAGTAGTTCCGAATTTCATGACATTAAGTATGTCCATTTTTCTAACATATTTGAAAATCATCAGCCCCCTTCAACCTTTTCATAGAGGCCTTTCCTTTATCATAAAACTACGGTTTCATTGGTGTGAATTGTAAAATGGTGGGTGGGAAAAGAAGGCTTTAACGCCTATATTAGATATATGTATATATATATATATATATATATATTCAGGAAATAAATTCAATTGCCCCAGAGAAAGGAATTAAGGAGAATTTATAATTTCCAAAATAAAATGTTGGGTAAAAGTCATCCTCACAAGACAAGTAGCTACGTTGAACCTTCACGTAATTACTTGCAAGACTCATCTTAATTTCTTTATCCCAGAGGAAACGCAACGAAACTTTTCCGCTATGTCTTGTGTTATAAGTAACAATCAGTTCCATGTAGCTAAAACAACTAAACCATGGCAACAGCAACAGTTTCCAAACCGTTGAAATTGTTTTCTAACAAGAGTTTGAAGCTAAGCCTCCCTCTCCGTCGTTCAAAATCCAAATCCTCAAATATTCCCTCACAATATCTTCCTATTACGCTGAGAAGTAACACTAAAGAAGAGCAGCTGCAACAAGTGTTTCGCCATTTCGATAGTGATGCAGATGGTAAAGTTTCAAGTGAAGAACTCCGATCACACTTTGTGTCTATAGGTGAATCCATGTCAAGTGATGAGGTTGAGAGGGTTATCAAAAGATTTGGCGACAATTTGTCGGAGAGAGTTTGTCAATTTAGTGGAGGGTAACAACGAGGTGGATCATGATCTTAGAAGGGCTTTACAGATGTACCAAGTTGACAAAGGTTCCGGATGCATCACGCCAACAGGATTGCAGCAAATGTTTAATCGTCTTGGAGATGTGAGATCATACGAAGAGTGTTTAGCCATGATCCAAGTCTTTGATCAAAATCGATAATTTATGAAACTTGTGCCTTCTATACTCTGGTATCTTAAATTTCTTTATTAAGAAAAAAAAAAATCAGTTTTTGCTATATCTTTTACTATATTTATATAGCTACCTTACTTCAGAATTTATTTCTTAAGGGCAAAAGATGATAACTAATAGTCATCAAAACAGGGTATCATGTATAATTTCTTAATCCAGTTATCTGTTGTCTGGAGCCAAAAAAATCAAATGCTCGGTTAAGCATACATGCAATGATGGAAATTTTGTAATTGACTTCACTAACTCGTTAGCCAATCAAGATCAAGTAGGAAGATGGCCACAGGTTAAATAACTTATCAACTCTAAGAAACTAACCTATAGAGAGATGATTCCCACTTCCTTGAGCCTCGGGTTCTAATAGGGAAGGCCAAGCAATAACCCTGTGAATAGCAAGAATTTGCGTTTCTAGATTTCAGTACGGAAATCTCCCTGTCACGCGGATATGTTCAAGGGTCCTTTGAAGACCATACTTTTCTACTGCCTGCTGTCCAGCTCTAAATCCATCTCCATACACTGGTGAAGCATCTGTTTCAATCTGGTGTTTAAAAAACTCCCCAAGCTTTTTCTCGAATTTAGGTCTTTTCCCCTTCTTTGATGTTCCAGAGGCAGAGGACAATGACGTTGATGCAACATACTTGCGGGAACTGCACCTGAGCTCACGATCTAGCCACATGTGTGCTATAACCTGACAAATACCTTCTTCAACATCTGGGCTGAGAGTTCGGAAACCTTACAAGGAAACAACATACGTGCCAAGTGTCTCAGGAATATTTGAGGTTTTCTTATTTGTTGAACATTTGATTTAATGAAAGACAATGTGCATGCAAAGCACAAAGACGCAAAAAATTATTGCAAGGAGAGCATTATTTAAAATTTTGAGGTGAATATTGAAAAGGAAACTAAAAAAAAACTTGTTATAAATGCAAAGCACAAAGTCACAAAAAATTATAGCAAGGAGAGCATTATTTAAAATTTTGAGGTGAATATTGAGAAGGAAACTAAAAAAAAACTTGTTATAAATGGAATGGTATCACAGAAAAAGCACCTTGAAGTCGCATCCAACCATGCATCATCTCATGAGCAAGGATTGACCCAGTAAGTAACCTGTGAGGGCAATTTTTCAGTTGTGCATCAAACATCCAACCAATAATTACAATTGCAAAACCAATATATCTTATCAATGAATTGGAAAACAAATGCATGAGATCAAAATTAATATCTTCTACCGCACTTAAGAGACTGCCATAACTTATTTCCCATCTATTAGCAACAATTTGATTGACATGTGTGTCTTTTTATTAAAATATAAATGTAGTCTTAAAACTTTGAATTTTGAATTTGGTGGTACATACACCCCAAAATGCAACATGATGCCAAGCAAATGAAGAATCGAGCAACAAAAGACCCTTTTATCAATTTTTAGGCTCATTAATTACATGGCTAAAGAGAGATGAATTCTCATGATCTCCCTCATGCAGACTATGATTGCTATCATAACATGTTTCCCAACTCTGCAACATCATATTCAAGAATACTGAGAACAACTTTAAACCGAGTAAAATGACACTCAAATCCGGGTTTCAGTATTTCCTTTGACACATCTACCCACCAATCCCTCTGAGCTAAACTCATTTATCCACCATATAAGGAGATAAAGTAAAATTCTACATATGCTATATATGCATGCATAACTCTTTGTTTGCTTCGGGTGAATAAAATCTCTTTCTTTGTATGCTCTGGGTGGGTGCAATCTCTTTCATACTTAAATCATCTCAATCTCCCTTTTTTCTGCTCTTTTTTGTGGCATTTTATAGTTGATTAGCATTAAATCATCTAGTGAAGAAGATTATTGGTTTATTATTATTAATAAGCTAATTATTTTTTTCCTCTTATGCGTGTGCACTCCCCTGCCTTCTAATACAAACATTAGGCCAAGTGAGGTAAACTAGAATACCTTGGAAGGCCATACAGAATGAGAATCGCAGTCACATCACAACGTCGTGTGAGTTTGTAGGGCTGTGTTATCATATCTGTCCCAAATCTTGGCCGCCTTAGAATCTTCAGGTTCAATGTAATATAAATCTCAGGTCAGTAAAACTACAATATAAAACTCCACCAATCCATTGTAAAAAGAAAATAAAATTTCAAAATTCTTACAGTTGTGATAGTTTGTTCCTCAGAAAGGCAGAGTCCTCTTGTCTCTGGCATGTGATATAAGCTCTGGCCAAGAAAACAATTGTTGAACCAACTATAAAATTTACAGAAGAGACAAAAGCTGTTTTGTTTACAATTTAGATTTCTAAGACGATGTGTAAAGAAAGATGAGTCATTTCTCCATTACAAATTGTCCCTGTGACAATTCCTTCGAATTTACGCACAGGGACATGCCTTGTTTCTCTGAATTAAATGTATCAGCATAATTCATTTGTGTTGGTTTTGTATGGTATGTAGGACTATAACTTACTATAGCAAATTTGTTTTTTAAAAAAAAAAGCATAATTCACTAAATCCTTTACAGATTCTATAAATCAATAAGCAAGGCCTCTTTTAACATTCTTAAAAAGGTATAGGACGTGAGTGAGCACTTGTAGTATCAACAATGTATGATTTGACAATCATTGCATGTCATAGCTAGTATAAGCTGATTTTAAAACTTTTCTCCTTACATTCTTTTCTCCTTCTCTGGCTTCATTTAGTGCTTGCCTTTCAACCAAGAGTAATGGAATTTGCTGCTCCAGTTTCATATTTAAACATTCATAAAATTCCTGTATATCAAGATAAAGGGGCTGGCATTGATTGGTATCCATGATTGCAGAGTCCAGACACTCTAGGCAGAGCTTCCTTCCATCATTAAGGGCAACATACGATGTGTCTTGTCGCTGCATATCATGTGTAAATGTATCATGCCAAGAATTTTGTACCAGAAAACACGTCACCAATATTTTCATTGAAATGCATAGAGAATGTTAAATGAAGATACAAGTATTTCACTAGACTGACCTCCATTCGCTCGCAGCTGCAACACCGTGGAGTACCATCGTGTTCATGAGCAGGGCAGTATTTCTGGATCCAAAAGGGATGTGCCCTATATTCAATAAGACCACCTGGATTTGTTGGAATCTGTCAAAATAATACAACCAAAAAGACAACACCAATTAATGATGAGTGCCATATCCAAAAATCAAAGACAAGTGCATCTAATGTCTCAGTTTTAACATCTCAAAAGACATGGTAAATCAAGCAAAGTTGAATATAGGGTGCGTAAATGAGGTTTCCAAATGTTTTAGTCCACAAAACATTAAGTCAGAACACTCATTTATTCTCTGTGAGGTCAAAAACATTATTCTTTAACAAGATGATTTCCAATGAATGCATGCTTCTGATGTTCCATTCAATAAACTTATATGTAAAATGTTCTACATTATCTGAGCACTTAGTTTTTGCCAACAGGGAAGTGATGCATCTATTTGTTCTTTCCTTGGCCACTCGTGTTCTCAGAAAGACAAACAACTTATACAAGCTCATGGTAAACAGAATGCGTTCTTGATATTGAGACAAACTTACAAAGTGCTTGCAGACATCACATTTTGGATGATATTGCTCCTTGTAGCAAGATTTATGATAAGGGTAATTCTCAGACGTAGAGAACTGCAGTAGAAGGAATGCAAGTAAAGTTACACAGTAAATATCACCTACAACAATAAATGTACAAAAAAGGCCACATATGACAAAAAAAGTACAGCCAGCACAGAGGAAAGACACCCCAGAAAAATAACAAAACAAAACGAAAAAAAAGTAATTTAGAATCCACTTAAAAGTCAATTTTCACCTCACTATCAGAAATTGGTAGATGACAAGCTTGGCAACGAAAGCATTGAGGATGCCAAAATGCATCCAAGCAATTTAGAAATCGTCCTTGACCAATCTCAGTATTGCAACCAGCACAGATCCTAAAGAGAAAAGATATGGTTAATTATGTTTCTTTTATATGTATAGTGAACAGTTGAATTGAAAAATAGAAGTGAATCTCCACAAGCGAATTGATGATACAGCAATAAGCAGTTTTCAACTCGGGTACGGTTGACACCAAGAAACACAGTGCATTATCCAAATGAGCATCCTTTTCAGCAAATAAGGGCTTCAAACCAAGTGCTTCACAATCTTAAGCACAAAGCTCAAGTCTCGTAATCGGGTCTACTCATGCATAGAATCATTTATTTATTACTTTCCCAAAATACATTTCAATAAGCACTAAATACCCCTTGCAGGAAAGTACTCGAGCGAAAGTGCAAAACCACAGTGTTCTAGAGAAATTGGCATCAAAATGAGCTAAGTGTAATTCATCATATAACTCAGACATACCTGTACCCGCCTGGATACTGGATGACAGGGATGTGATGAAATGTATGTCCATTTCCATGCCTAGGTGGAGATTCAAAGTTCAAACTTTCTTGTAATGCTCTAGCAAGTTGTTCATCTTCTTCCATTTGAGATTCCCTATCTATTCAGAATATTGAGAAACTAACAAATCAAATTGCAGTTAAGTAGAAACTTTCCTTTTAAAATGCAATAAATAAGTAGCAAAAGAAGTTTGTGGGTATTAGTTGGTTCAACATCATATAAGATCTTTTGGGGTGGCACAACTGCACAAGAAGTATGTGTCTGAAATCCCGCTTACTTAATGAGAGGGATTTGATTTTCATTTATATAATATTTATAAAAAAAATTGTTAAAAAATATTGATAGCAGAAAAAAATTAAATCTAATGGATAATATCTATTGAGCAGAAAAAATGAGAGAAGTGGCCGCAGTGAAAGGAAACTTTAAAGAAAATTAGGAAAGAGCACTTGCACAAAGTAAATGTTTCCCTAACCATCCCTACTTTCCTTACGAAGCAGTGCCATGTGTCACAGATTAAGTACTAACAAAGCTTCACCAGGTACAACTGGAATGCAGGGGTCGAGTTTTACTTATAAATCTTTCTGAGCTTATGGACTTTGATCCTAACTTAATTATTTCAAATAACATGATCCTGTGAGAAGGAGAAAATGCACCTCCTACTACAGATAGTATTTTCATTGAGTTATCACAATAGTTCTCTGGAATTCACTGGGCAAGTATATATTTAGTATGCAGTAACATCTAATATTCATATCACTTACCAATTACATTTGCCCCTTTCTGATTTTCTTCTAAGAGGGAGAGTGCGATGGCGTGATCAATATCTTCATTCTCTTGCTCTGACCACATATCCTACATTCAAGATTCCCAAATAAATTTGTCAAAGAAAAGCATAAGGTATGATCAGTAATCCTGTTTAAACAAAACAACAAAGATCTATGACTTGGTGGAAATAGTGTGAACAAGCACAATGAGAGAAGACAATAGAATCTAACCAAATAAGACTAAATAAATATCAGCACAATGGAGACAAAAAAAAAAAGAAAAATGTATATATTTTACCCCTGAAGTTGAAGGAGCAGGGACCCCTGAACTTGAAGGAGGAAGGCAATATGAATAGTCTCCACAGCTTCCATGCGAATGCCCTTCTGAAATTCTGTGGCTGGAGCCTTTAAATATCTTGCTTAGCCAACCCATGATGTACAATGTTATTCGCTCATAGTAGATGAAGTTTTTACCTGCACACAGAACAGTCAAAAAAATATAAATAAAAATAAACACAAAAAAAATTGATAATAATGACAAAAACAGTAACGCAATTGCTTGACACATATTGAGAAATGCAGTATGAATTCCTGGATTGGGGCAACATTATCCATTGTGTTTCTATTTAATAAGCATATCAAAATAAAAGTACAAGAAGCAGCAAAATATATCACTCACCAGGCATTATTTAAGCTAAGAAATGAGTTACAAAACATCAAAAAGTTCTCACCAGCT
Organism: Ailanthus altissimus; assembly: GCA_946807835.1. NCBI lineage: Eukaryota > Viridiplantae > Streptophyta > Magnoliopsida > Sapindales > Simaroubaceae > Ailanthus > Ailanthus altissimus. The sequence goes on along the minus strand of OX327691.1, from coordinate 22,714,723 downwards.
CACGATTTAGATTATATAAGAGATGGGAGAGACATAAGAGATTCTTTCCAGGTCACTTTGCCAGCAACTTCATAACATGTAACGTTTTGTTACAGGTTCTAAAAGAAAAGCTTTAGGAATCAAAATAGTGGAGAAATGACTCACCCTCTGACAAATCAAGAACCTTCAGCAGTTGCAATGGTAGAAACAGAACACAGCCCAGATCAAATAATAAAGATCCAATTTCATCAAAAAGCCAAAGTTTTTATCTCTCTTTCTCTTTTGGGTGCTAATAAATTTAACCTTTTTTTCTGAAAGATAGATAAATAAATAAAAAGAGCCTTTTCCACCCTGCTGGAAACAAAGAAGAGATCGAGACACCCTTTAACCAGAATCGAGAATCTATCAGACTAACAAAAAGATCGTTATAAAATTAGTATTCAGAAAATTATGTTAAAAAATTTGACACAGCAAATGAAAAAACAATTACGAAATGAAAGGAGGTGGTATGGTACTTGAATTCTAAGCAAATTCAAGGGGCAAATCGGAGAAAACGTGAAAAACATAAATAAGATATATCGTGTTTAATTTAGAACCCAAAAGGGATTGATCACTGGCGAAGAATCATCAAATAAATTCAAACCCCCATTGGGTTTTTGACTATTTTCCGATTAAAATTGAAATGGCATGTGGGGTCCTCTTAATTCTTCAACAAGAAGACCCCAAAAAGGATCTTCGAAGAAAGCGTAAACGAAAGACGAAAGTGATTTTCTTTTTTAGCTTTTAATTTTTTTATTCATTTTGCTTTATTGCAAAAATTTGTTATTTGTTACAGACTAACAGTAATGCCAGCTGTTCAGATGAAGCGACTTGACGTGGGGGAGATTTATTAATTTTTTAAGTGAAAGTACTAAAAATGGATTCAAAAGGTTCAATCTAGCGCGCGATCAGAAAATTGTAACTCGAAATCTTTGCAATGTCAAAGTTTCAAAAAACATTTAAGAAAAAAGAACTGAAAATCAGCAGAAGCCGGATAAAAAATAATTAAAATATATCTGCTTTAGTTAAAAAGATTCTAATTTTCAAAATAGACTTGTCAAAATAATAAAATACTTTTTTATAAGTGCATTCTTCTCAGAGGTTTGAATTTCTTCTCTCTCATAATTGTAAATTTTTTTTTTTTAATTTCACCTCTTACAGGGGTAAATTTTTGTATTTTTTTTTTAAAATTAAATTAAATTTTTATTAACTCTAAATTATGTCTCAACGAATATTATTATTATGTGCAAGATAAATTTTTTAATGTAAATTTTAATTAATTATTGTAATATTTTAAAAAAAACAAAAGCAAAAATCTTAAAGAGGCTTTTTTCTTGCATTAGGAAATAAAAAGTAGTTCATGTTCCTTTTTAATAAAAAAAAAAAAATCTTTGTCGTTGTGATTTGTTTATATTTGATAATAGATAGAGTTTACGGAAAATTAATGTTGCCAACGTGCAAAACTTGGATTACAATTTACAATATTTAATAAATATTCTCTTATTTAATTTGTTTTTATATGATTGTACATTGAAGTATTTATTGCACGTGAAAGTGAAGGTTGGTAGCTGAAATTTAGTTGAAGGCGTGGAATAAACTGTCATAAATTAAAAGAGAAAAAGAGAGAGAGAGGAATATCATTATAGAGCATTGAATATCAATTTCTTTTACTAAAAGAAATGATATTGAGCAAAAAAATTAAAATTTATTTATAATAAAAAATATTAAAATATCTTTAAAATCATAAAAATTATGAACTTTTATGTATATATATTTTTTGAATTTAAGAACTTCTATCTTATTAAGACTATTATTAGTTGGACATAATTGCAAGAAATCCAAGTCTATGATATAAAAATTCTATATTCATGTGAATTGATATAAATTAGTTGTTAAATTAAAATTCTGGAAGTTAGACAGAAACGCGTAACGAGGATGGCGCACAAACCAGACGGCTGAAACCAATTAATAACCCATACAAAACAAAAACATGTTTTCGGTCACGTGGCGGGTTTAAAAATGATATACCTGATCAACAGAAACTTCTAACTAGATGTAAATGATATACACAAACGAGCTGAATCAGTCAAATGTCAACAACGACGGCTTTGGTTAAACTACTTCAATCTCTTTGAAAAATCGTCTGTGCGGTTGCGCCAAACCCCAATGTCAACGATTACAAAAAGATCCAACGCTCTCTTATATATCCATCGATCACTTTTTTTCTCAAAATAAGAAGCGAAGAAAGTGCGAAATGCACCGAAGAAAAGAATATCAATGAGCCATTTACAAAATTTGAGGAAAAATTGCACAATTATGAGTGTTTGGTAACTGTTAAGCAAAGGTGGGCTTTGACTGGCTTGTGATCTGAACTGTAAATGCCGTCGACTGATTCATAACAATGTAAACTCGCATTCATTTGGTTGGGGGTTTCTATCTTGAACAAGATCCTGTCCGTCCATGATGGAACTCGCACCTAACAAATATCCAAACGATGTGTATCAGAATATATATATATATATATTATTGATCATTGAAACTGAAGTTAATTAAAGAGAACTGATTGTTGCTAATACCTTGTAACTTGTATCGTAGTCGCTACTTCCAACATCATACTTGTAAGTTGGTTTGAATGTGAGCGAACCCTCGCGGTACCCATTGAAGATTTGCCCTCTTCCAGCCTCTTGCAAGAGTTGATCTTTACTCGTCAGCATCTGTAACGTGTAGATAATTAAATTGAATGAAGGGGTCGTTCTGAAATTGATTAAGGGTGAAGTGGATACAAATTAATTAATTAATTACCTTATGAAGATCTCTCTGTATTATATTTCTGACAGGATGTGTATTAATCCCTTGTATCCTGTAGTTGAGATCTCCCAACCAAACTGTGATCTGGGCTGGCATAGCATAAGGGTTTGAATTCTTGGAGAAAAGCGAGTGTGATATGTGCCTGAATTGAGAATTTCTCTCTTCCACATTACGAGCATGGGCTGCAACCAAAATAAAATGAGATTAGCAAATTAATTTTCAAAAGGTGGATCACCAGCATCTAATGCTGACTTCTTAGATGTGCGAAATATTTTACATTTCAGAGTAGCAGCTAGCAAAATCTACTTTTTCTATTTATATATATAATTTTAAGTATTATATTGTTAATATCAGGACTCGGGACTTGTCTGACAAACATGCTGCGTTACTTTGATTGGTCATTGGAATAATTACTTCACGTCACGCAAACGATTTACGGTTTACATTCTGATTCTGCATACAGAAATTTAAAAGAATATATAAATTATCTGCATTTATATATATGGATACTGGTCCACGAATTTTGAATCAAGATTCTTTCATAAAATAAAATTATTTAAATTTGTACGAATTTTGTAACATGTGTTATCATTTAAACATGAATGATCAAGATTTATTATTTTATTATTAATTATTAATTATTAATCACATATTTGTGTTTACATAAGTAAAAATTTATCTTAAAAGACGATTCGGTCCATAGACTTTAATAGTACTTTATCTTAAAGCTCCTTGCCATAAAATGAAAGCTGATATCTGTTTTTGGATCGGATAGTAGACTTGAATAGGGAAAGATTAATGAAAGAGATGGAAAAAACTGAGAGGTTTACCTGAGAGATGGGAAGAGATATACACCATTGTCATTCCTTTGTAATTAATACGGACTGCCACTGCCCCTTTCTTTCTTCTGATTAATCCTCCACAGCCCCCAACAGAATACTTATCCACCTTTAATTCTACAACGATCGGATTGAAGAAAATTGTAACCTAATTAATTAATGCATATTATATTAAAAATTAATTTCATTTAGATCTAGAGTCTCTTCCATATACATATATAATACATCAGCGACAACCAGACATACCCTTGATGAACATCTCTGAGTTCTTTGGCCCAAATACATACAACTGCAGCGATTGCATGGTGGCTTTTGCGAAGAGCCTTCATGTTCAAACAAATAATTAATTAGTAACCAGCGTAAATTACAAATGGTGACAAGCAGTGGTACTCATGCTCAAGTCTATATATGTATGAAGGTTAGAGGGAAAAAAGGTCCCACTCAATAAGCATTCAGCATATGATCAGCGATACATATTGGCTTCAAATTTAAATGAACTCCAAGACTGATAAGCAGTATTACAAAAAACACAAAGCTCAGGAGAATAACAAGGACGTTATCAAAGATAAATTAAGAAGAAGTGGATCCTTACACATGAGTTTCAACAAGAGCTCTCTGCAGCAATCGACCAATGTTTTTGCGAGGCACCTCTTGCAAGCCAACTACCAGTAGATCAAACTTGCGGTTGCTTCCAATCAACTCCACCAAATCTTTGTAAGAAACCTTCACAATTTTTTATTTTTTTGAAAAAAAGTCAGTATAGCAAATTTATAAAATCTATCAATATATACACATATATAAATCCTAATTTTTTTTTAGGCTTAACGTACCTGTCCATTCATGTTCCAAGTCACCATGCAAACACAGAGGTCGGAGTTTCTTGAGAAGTTGCAATGATTATCGACTTCTACAGTCTGTATTCCTTCCTGAGCAATGACGTGGGTGTTGACGTACTCCGTTTGTTTTCTCTTCAACTTGAATCCTCTTCTGCGAGTTTCACAATTTTTATTTTTTAAGGAATTACTAACCATCATTAACAAAGCCAACTTTCGCTCGTGAACATCATCTGATTATTGATCAATGAAGACCATAAAGAGGGGTAATGGAAATTAGAGACTAGAGACACCAATCTAGAACGTGATCAAGAAGAAGAAACAACAAGGTACCCTTTAACAGCATGAAGTCCGGTGACGTTTCCCATTCTAGATCAGCTGTATGATTCGCCCAAATCAGCACCTTCTTGATTTGTATCACCAAGCACCGTTTAATTTGTAGTCGAAATGAAATTTTTAGGGGGAAATGATAGAGAAATTATTGCTCATTGTAGACAGCTAGCATATTAACTTGGACTTTATAAAAGAAGTTATGATTACAGAAATATTTTTGGGTTTTGGCGGTGAAGATAGGGAAAACAAAACAAAAAAAGTCGAATTATATCTGTAATCTTCGTTATGCATGAATTTCTCAACGAGTTAGGTTGGGTTTGATTGACTATGCAAAGAAGTTAAATCAAAGTTGATAAGGACCATTTCATAATCCATGTATAACTTCAGCAAGCAACTTCACGTTGCTCGATATGCAAATCTGAAAAATAAAAATCCATGAAGAAAATTGGAACTTGTACACTAGAATGATATTAGATTATGCCTATGTGTTAAAATTAATTAATGGGTGCTAATTAATTCATTATGCAAGGGTCATTCTCCTTATCGCACACAGACTTTGGATCTTTGGATGAATATCTGGTATTTCTTTGTGGAATTAGAGAAAGAAATAAGATATCTATATATATAAGATTTAGAAAATTTTGTTGCCTATTGCGTCTCATATAGAGAGATGTTTACACGTGTCAGAGTTTTGCATGAGAAAACATATATACGGATGAAGTCAAAATAAGATGATTTGTTCTCCTTCCTTGTGGTTTTTGGTCCGTTCATATTAATGATTAAATGCTTGAAAGAATTTCCCGTGAAATTAGCAGCAACGTTTCCATATATCCTTCTCACAAGAGAAGGGAAAATACTAGAAATAGAATCGTGCCAGCTCCCTTGTCGTGTAAAATTATACAATTTGAAAGATGGCTTGACTGTACGTATTTTAACATGGCAAGAAATTTTAAATCTAAAGAAAATGGATATCCTTCTTCTTCATTATTATAATTATTTTAAATCTAATATTTGTCGAGTTACGTTCTTAATCATACTGCCCACAATTAACACGAGTTTCATACTATTGCGTATTGTTTAAGAAGTATGTTAAAAACTTTAAAAAAAAAAAAATTGAAGTTGTTTGTAATGTAATAAACTTGATTAATTATATGTTACTGCGGCAAAAGGAGTTCATCAATAATGGAGGATTGACGCATGCATGATTTAAACGTGCTAATTATCTTGTGCCAACCACTCAATACTTTAAATGTGGCTGCTACCTAGGACCTCCATGGTCGACCATGGAGGTTTAGACTTTACTTCTCCCGGTTTGTTGATAAGTAAACTCTAATGTTAAGAATGGAGAGTTTCTCAAAATAATTTAATTTAATTCTCCCCATTTAATGGAAATATGGAATAACTCTTCTATTGAAAATATTAACTCTCTCAGTGTAATTTAAGAGGTAAAATCATGAGATGTGTTATAAAAGACTCAATTTAGGTTTAATTCTCCTCATTTCAAGTATAATAATAACTCCTATATTAAAAGTAAAAGTTCTCTGAAAATGATTTGAAGCGTACATTTGCAGATGGTGCCATAAAAAGACTTCACTTGAGTAATATCCACTAAACATCTAATAGTATATTAATAATGAGTAGATTGTTCTTGTAAATGTAAGAGAAATTACTAGTTTTTTCTCCTTTGTTTTTTAAATAGCCACTTACACCCCTCTTAGACATCAAATTTTCACTTGAAAATGACAAGTTCTATTTTTTAAAAAAAAGTTAATTGGCTATTTTTTAAAAAGAGAGAGAGAAAAAAAAAGTTATTATTTTAAAAATTATGAAAAAGTTGATAATAATATTAAAAAAAAAACTCAAACGCACAAAATCAAATAAACTATCTCTAAAATAAAATTTTAAAAAAATATATATTTATAATATTATTATATTTTTTAAAATATGAGGTGAAAATTTCATGTGCAATTTTGTAATAGCGATGAAAACAATAATGTTATTATCGATTATATATCACAAAAATATTGTTTAACATTAAATTTTTATTATATTTTTTTAAATAATATCACAAAAATATTATTTAACATGAAGTTTTTATTATATTTTTTAAAATAATATCATAAAAATATTGTTTGAGTGTAATGTACTTGACTATATAAGATTTTATTTCAAATCTATTAGTTTGAATGATATTTCAAATCCATTTCGCCTCTCTTTCCCTTCCTTCCGATGACGCCTCGGCAACATCTTGGATGAGTTCCCATGTCGCCGTCAAGCCATCAAGTAAACGCCAACTTTTTTTGGTGCCCGTGGCTTCTCCTCCTCCGGCTGACTAATATTGCTCTTCCCTTCACAGCGCCCCCTCCCGACGTCACTGTAGCATGACCTGCAGGCCTTGGTGATCGTCTTAGGAAAGTTTTTTGGTGGGACAGTGTTGGTGGCGAGCCACCGTTGAATCCTTTGCTTTTGGTGTACCCTTCCTCTTTAGTTCCAAATGCATTGTTACAGTTTTTGACCACCATGATCCGCCACTGCATTTCTTGGAGTTATTTTATGTAGCAGTGTGCTTAATTGTTAGGTACTCTAGATGGCTGGATGTTTTGGTTGTATATTTGACTGTGTTATAATGTGGGGGTATCTTTGTAATTTTTTTAATGTAGTCGGTTATGTAATAACTCCTGTTGCGTAAGGTAGTTTTTTCTTTTACGTGAAGTAGCCCTCCTTTTTGTGATGTTAAATCTTTTTTATTTCGAAGATCGATTTTTCTTTATATGAAATTGGGATAAATATATCTTTTGATATAAGTCTTATTTTAAAACTTTGCTATATCTTCACTATTAGAGAAGAGGAACCACAAAATTTTTTTTTATTTTTATAAAAAATCTTAATAATTATTTAATAATATATCAAAAAAACTATCGATATAATATTATAAAACTCTCTTATAACATTACATTTGACTTAACAAAAAAGAATTGATGTTGCTCGTTTCCCCTGCCCAGCATCGTCAAATCAAACACTTTTATATTTGTTTGCACAAAGACAAAGTAGTTGACGATACTAAATGAGCATAAAGTGCTCAACCAGCACTGTCAAATACTTTACGTGTCATGACTTTAAATAACTGGCCCAATGTTCTTTTTATTATTATATATATGTTTTTCACTTTTAAATTCTTCAGTTCAAACCTATTTTATAAAATATTGAGCCTACCATTTTTTTTTCTCTTAAATAAAAACAAAAAACAGAATAAGAGAAAATCATATGAAAAATTGTTTGTGGGGGTATAATTGTCTTTAAACCTATTATTTATGATAAAAATTTGAGAAAAGTATTATTTTTATTTTATTTTTTAAAATTATAAACGCAATTGAATAAGGTAATGAATATAAATTAAGATACTATAATAATTTTATTTTTAAAAAGAATTTTTTTAATATAATTGAAATTTATCTAACTTTATAAGGATGTTTTAATTTGTATATTATATTAAGTATAAATAGTTAAAATTTATATTTTTTTTATTTTTTTATTAATCACTAATGAATTTATTTAATTTAAAACTTGATTTAAAAGAAGTTCTCAGTTTAATGAATATATTCTCTAATTTCTTAATTTTTGATTAAAATCAACAATTTTTGTGAGTTTTTTTTAATCATTAATTCTTTTTGATTTTATTAAAAACATTATAAGTACAAATACGACTATTTATTAAATAATCCCTCCGTCCCTCGAGTCATTCGCTTCTGCTTCTGTAGTTTATACAGAAAGAGGCTGCTTTATTTCCATTTTGATTCTTTTCAATGCCAAAGTAAGATTTCATTATTATTAATGAAATAGGCATGATTTCCTCCATTCTCTTTTATCCTTAAACATCGTGTAACGGATCTTCTTTTTCTCTGTTTTTTCTTTTTGAATTACGCAATTAATTTTATACTTGATTTGAGCATCTCAGCTGTCATATTATCTTAACTCTCCTAGCATGTAATTTCCGGTATTTTTCAGTCGGTTTTCGCGAATTCTTGTTTATGCCTTCCTGAAATGAACTCGTCTTGCTCAATTTATTTTTACTTTGAAGAGTTGTTTAGAACAGTTAGGGTAAATGCAGTGGGGGGCATACTTTTAATTTCGGATCTCGTTTGGAGATTCTCGTCATGACTATTCTCTTGGTTTGTTTTGTGTGTCAGAATTTAGCCCGTTCAATGAAGTCAAACAGGCTTGACAGGGGCTTATAACAAACTGCCTTGGCTTGGATAAGATTCCCTGAAATTTAAACAAGTAATATGGTAAGTTTAATTACACTCAGTGCACGTGGTGTAATTCTATTTCGGTTTCGTGAGTTTTGCTTAGTTAATAATCTTTGAGAAAAGATAAGGTTTCAATGCTGAAAATTATATCTGTTGTATTTGAAAAAAAATGGATAAATAGAAATTTCTTAGCCAATTTGGTCAATTGTCGCAGCAAGTATTAGCTTCTCCTCATTAGTCATCTCCTAAGGAAGTGGCTCAGTGATGCAACCCATGGTAGTTAGTAATTATAACTGTCATTAACAATAAATGTGGAGACTTGACTTTTGATGTTCTTCCTTCTGTCTGTGCAGCAGTTTTGATAAATTAATATATTCTTGATTTAAAAGGAATGTTGCTTTGAAAATTGTGCAGTTTGATTAATTTACCAAATTCTTTTATTGTCTCGGCGGCAAGGTCTGTTTTCTTGGCCATGTCAACTGTAATGTATGGAAATTCCATATGCACTTCATCATGTTTTCACGTATGTTATGTTATTTGTGATGCATCTGAAAGTTGAAGGGTTTTGCTTGATTGAAAATTTAATTGGTTCATTAAAGAAATTGATATTGAAACTTGCCAGATAGCAACATTGAACTATAATTTCTGCTTTCTTTTCTTGGTGCATATTTGCTAAATGACTTGGATTAACCTGATTGCTGTAAATAGTTTTAGTTCTCACATTTGCTTTTTAATGTGGACGCCACAATAGCCCCGAATTTGTGGTATATCTGTATTTGATTTGTGTTTTCCTCCCTTGAATGTTTCAGAAGCAGAGGGAACCACCCAAGTTTCCTTGCAAAATAGAGACAGAGCTAGACAAGCTCTGCAACTTACCTGCGCATGATATAGACCAAATATTGTCGCAGTTGCCAATTAGAGATGCAGTGAGGACAAGTGTTTTGTCAAAAAAATGTTGGTACAAATGGGCTACAATTCCAAACCTTGTGTTTGATAATCTGTGTGTCCATACCTCTTCCCAAGATCAGGCTGTCATCAAGAACTAGCTTGTCAACATTGTTGATCATGTTCTCTTACTTCACAAGGGGCCAATACTCAAGTTTAAACTCTTTCACCGTGATCTTTTAGGTGTCACCGACATTGACAGATGGATTCTTCATATATCAAGAAGCTCTATCAAAGAGTTCATACTTGAGATTTGGAAGGGACAGTGCTATAAGGTTCCTTCTAGTTTATTCTTTTGCCAAATTTTGATTCACTTGGAGTTGTTTAATTGTTTGTTGAAACCTCCTTCAACCTTCAAAGGCTTCAGGAATTTGAAGAGCCTTGATCTGCAGCACATTACCCTGGCCCATGATGTGTTTGAAAATGTAATTTCAAGCCGCCCTGTGCTAGAGAGACTAACATTGATGAATTTTGATGGTTTCACCCATCTTAACATTGATGCACCGAATCTCCAATTTTTTGATATTGGGGGTGTCTTTGATGATGTTAATTTTGAGAACATCTTCCATTTAGTTTTAGTTTCCATCAGTTTGTATGTAAATGTCAAAAATGAGCAAATGATGGCTCCATGAAATTCCTGTAAACTGCTCAGGTTCTTTCCTCATATTCCTCATATTCGGAGGCTCGAAATTCAGAGTTATTTCCTAAAGGTAATGGTTTGCAGTTGTTATGTCATCAACCTTTGCTTTCGAAGTTATTTGTAATTTCTCTCCACAGTTTTTTTCATAAGGACGCCAATGAATTATCTTTTTAATGCATGCCGCTTTCGGTATATTTTTAACTTATTAATCGACTCTATATCTTCTGTTTGCTCCCGTATTTGCCTATTGGCAATGTGCCAAGTAGGTTGCCTTGCCCTTGTGCTGATCTGAATTATCTGTCTATATGCATTAATTTCAATGACTTGGAGGAGAATTTAGCTGCTTTATGCATCTTGAGAAGTTCTCCTAATCTCCAAGAACTGGAGATGCTGGTTGGTTGATTTCCCCATGCTTTAATTTGTGTGGATTCTTGAGTATTAGATGCTTTTATCTTTTCTGTTAATCTGACATGCTGCATTGCATGTAGGCTCGCCTGGAAGAGAATAATATCGGTGTTCTCACCAACTTCTGGGAAATTGACCACTGGAACTCTATGTTTTCCCAACTGCAGATAGTAAAAGTAGCTGGCATCTCTGGCATTAGATCCGAATTGGAATTCATTAACTTTGTGCTGTCAAATTAACCAGCACTTGAGAAGATGACTGTTAAGCCTGCTTGCCTTGAAGGGGGGTGGGACCTGCTGAAAGAACTGCTGAAATTCCGGTGAGCCTCAATGCGAGCAGAAGTAATCTATATGGACCCATAATGATATGTAGGTGGTTATGACAGCCAGAACATAGTGACTTGAGAATGTGAATGAAAACTCATTTGGACGATTAGCTCGGATGGGCAATGCCAGTGCAATTAAATTTGTAGTAGCATGTTCTACATCATAATAATTTCCAAGGAAATGAGCTCACTTGTGGCTCCTTGAGCCATAATACATCATCCTGTTTCTGTTTGCTATCGTTTTATTTTGTTTTTAAGAGAAGCAGAGCGAGCTTACAGTTAAGAGGGGTATTCACAGCCTGTCAGAAGTTGTTTGGCAATGTGCTGCATTGATAAAAAGTAGTTGAAGTTCATGATGCTGAAGTTCATGAACTGAGTTACTATCACATCCTTATTGGCATGCATTTGAAGGAATGGGTGAATGAAAAAGAATAAAATTTCTCCATTTTTATAGTCTCTTTGGTGAATTATCTTAATTAGTGTTTTAGATTTTTATTTTATTAAATTAAGCAAAATCTTATTTTTAAAAATAAATCTTAGGATGTTTTTCCGGGCCGGAGGGCATTCATAACTATTTTATATTCTAATTGATGAAAAGGTAAGTAAGCAACTAAGCATGTTCCAACTTCCAAGAACGGCAGATTAGCCGAAAGTGAACTCACAGTTTTTTTAATAATATTTTTGGGAGTTTTTCATAATTTTTTTTTATATTTATAAGTAATATTAATTTTTAGTTACAAATAAATAAATTAATCTTTATTAATTAAGAAATGAATAATTGAATAATTATATCTTGAGTTATTTTTTCTCTATGTCAAACATTCAAAGTATGAAAGAAATTAAAAATATTCAATTTTTATATATTTATTTTATAAATATATAAGCATCAAAATGTAATATAATAAAATTAAAGAAAATAAAATGAATTAAAGAAAAATATGATAAAATATAAAAAAATAGAGTAAATCGAAGAAATCTATGAATAAATCGGTGATTCCCACGCACGTGAATTGTGTTTTTTTTTTTGTTAATTAATTTAATTTGTTTTCTTTTTTCTTTTTTAATAAATAAATAAATTTTATGTTTATTTAATAATTTAAATAAATAACAACTAATTATATAATTTATCAATTATTTTAATAAAGTATTATTAAATAATAAAATTTTATTTATTTATTTAATAATTAAGTAAATAAATAAATGTTATTATTTTAAAATTATTATATTAATTAATTATTTAATATAAAAAAAATATTTTTGTGGGTGCATCGCACGCGCATTGTGCATACAGTGAGACATGCAGTGCACGGGATGCGCTCAATGCGTATTCTTTATAAAAATAAAAATATTTTATTTATTTAATAATTAAATAAAAATATATAACTTTTTTTTAAATTTATAAATAAATAATTTAGAGTTATTATCATGTATATTATTGGGGTAAAGTCTAATTATAGAAATATTTACGAATTTTAAATATATTAATAATACTCTATAGTTTGAAATTTTTTTACCAATGTCATTTCGTTAAATTTTTTATTTATTAAAATTAATGAAATAGAGGAAATAAAGTTATTTTAATATTAAATAAAATATTTAATATTTTAAATTTATTTAACATTTAAATTTTCGAAACATTTGTGGTTTCATTTTCAAATACTTGAATTTTCACAAACACTTATCAACTGCAAATCTGTCGTCCCTCCGCCATCCCATTTGTGGTTTCATTTTCATCAAGAGGGCCTAATCCCATCACAAACAAAATTTCCATTTTCAGTACTGGTTCATCTTATAACAATAACATACAATTCAATAATCAATTTCGTGAACAAGACGATGTGATGTGGTTCTTAGGGTTTCAAATTTCTAAGTTTAATTGTATTTTTATTTTATTTTTGGGTGTACAAGCATCTGAGCTTGAAATGCTTGTGGGTTTGGGGCGAGTTCAATTTGGTGCTTGTGGATTGGACAAAGCTAAGAGAAGGATATGTTTATTTGCTGCTCGTTTTTCTTCTATGGGGTTTAATTTCATCTGTTTGTGGTGATTTTTTTTGTGGAACTTGATATGTCTTTAAGATTAAATTATTGGGAATGTTATATTGTTCTAAGCTTAAATTGTTGGGAAGGTTCACGGCGGAGATGATCAGTTGCGGGGAATAAAGCGAACCCCGGCAGCGGTTTTGGGCTGAGTTTGTCCCTGGGTTTGATCGATGGCGGCTGTTTTGGGCTGAGTTCGTCCCTGGGTTTGGCTCTCGTTCTTATGATGGCTAATGACGAAAGGCAGCAATGAAGGTTGGGATTTGGCCGGTTTTGGCTCTCGTTCGTCCCTGAGTTTCTTCTCTTATTTATTTATTTTGCTGGAATGTAAAAAGAAAGATAAAAAGAAAAGAAAAAATAATTTCTTTTGAGTTTGGTTTCTTAAGCATCAAACTTAGTCTAAATGTTTGTGAAAGGAAGATTGGTTGGTGGTGTTGATGAGCGATGAAGTTGATAGTGTTTAGGCAAAAAAATTTCCGTTTTAAGTAATGAAAAAATGCAAGAAAGTAAAGGTTAAAAAAAAAAAATTTGTGTGGAAAATAAGTTGAATTGTTGGTTGCAGTTGGACGTTATAGTTCGGAGTATATAAATTACACATATTTTTATATTATTTATTTTAAAATTAAATTTTTATAATTTTATTATTGGACTCTACTTAAAATGTCTCGTATTAATGGAGATATGAATCATTTTTTTATATATTCATGATCTTTTCAAAAAAAATTTTAATCTGAAATTTTATTTACTCCTTTAATAATTTCTCCTATTCGAATAAAGGATCACGAAATCTTTCCTTAAACGATATTTATGTTGAAATTTGTGCTTACGTATCATCCCTTTTATATATAAATATTTGCTTTATGTTTATACATTTATGATTTCAATATATCACTAATTATTTTATTTATAAATATAGTAAAATATTTGTAACGTTTTAGTTATTGTATGATCTGAAAGAGTTTAGATCTGATCTAAAGGAGTTTAGATCAGAACTAAGAGTCAGTAAAATCTAAAGAGTTAGAGCCTTGTCTGAAATGGGACAAAAACCTAAGAATATATTAATAATGACATAGTTGCAATGGGTTGCAAATGGTGTTAGGAAATGTTGTTATGCAAATATGTTTTTAAATTTAATGTTCTTAATCTATCTTCACTAATGCGGGTCTGTTAGTGAGACCTTAATATATATATAGATCAGTGTATGTCTATATCTAGATAGTTCAGATAGTTTGTCTTAGCAGACCATGAGTTTAGTGGAAACTCGTATAGAGATACAAGTATTCAGTAAGGACTGAATATTGAACAGACTCACAAAAATCTCAAATAGACATCCCATAAAGCCGTCAATGGAGGATCTTTCGAGTTGAGTAGTATTCGTGGTCCTTAGACCTAAGTACCACGGTGGACTTGTGAGTGATCCACCATACTTTGGTTCCACACATGTTAGATACTTTTCATGGTCTGACCGCTGGGTGTTGCTGGATATGGTCCGATGCTCATGGAGTCCCGTGTGTACAGATATGGGATCCATCAACTCAATTGGGTGAGTAAAATATCCTGCAACTTCAAGATTGTATTTCAGAATGTCTTATGGCCATAAGCAGACGTCCAATAATTAATTTTATTCTTGAAAAAATAATATCGTAAAAGTGTTTACGGATATTATTTATTGAAATACAAATTTAGAGATAAGTTTATGATTGAGTATATGGAGACTTGACGGTGTTGATCTATATCTCCGTTCTTGTAGGATATTTATGATGGAAGGATTATATGAATATGTTATAACATCAACTTGTATGGTCTAATGCTCCATTTTGTAATATCTATAACATGTGTGTGGGACATTGTTCACAGACGTGTGAAATAGTTTCATATGACAAATCGGGCATGGACCTAGAGAGTCTCACAATATGAAGTGTACTTGTTGTGCACCAGGGCAGCGAATTAGATTGAACAATTGATCCAACAATTTTCAGTAAAATAAAAAATGTTTCAAAGTTGTTAACCAATAAGAAATTGACAAGTGACATAATCTTACTCCATAAATAATTTACTATGTATTTACCTATTTACCTTGCTTGGTAAATATATATAGTAAATGTAAATATTCAAAATAGTTTTGAATTATTAATATTTTATATATTAATCAAATTATTATTATTAATTGGAATAAGTGGCAAACACTATTTACTAATGGAGAATGCACTTGTTATTAATAATAAGGAATGTTAACCACTTAGTAATTCTTAAATGATGCATTAAGAAAGTGGTGAAACCACTTAACATTGATTAAATGCCATTTACTCTCTAGAAATTGATTCAAATGGTTGAATCAAATTGGTGAGTAAAAAATATGATAGATTAATGTTTGTAATGGCAAACATGATTAAGTGGTGGTGGAGCACTAAGAGAAATCATTCTTTGCACTTAAGAGAGAATTGAAATAGTTCAATTTGTGTAAAAAATAGTGAATTTCGTTCTAGGAGAAAGAAGAGAGAATTGAGAGCATTTCCTAAGTGTTTTTCTCAAAGTGTTGAGAGAAAATACAAATGCTTACCAAGGTTCAACATAAAGAGTTGTAAAGAACAAAATAAAACTCTTAACTCTTCTCATCTCTTGGTAGTAATCACTCATATAAACAAATTATTTTAAGTGTTAAATCAATCATTTGTTGGAAATTCAAGGCTGCCATTCTAGCTTCACAATCCCACCGGATTTAGTTGTGAACTAAAATTGTGTAAGGGAACACTTCAAGGTGAGCTCAACAAATTGAAGTTTAGAGTTCTTGAAGAATTGTAAAGCTACCTTCATAACCGAGTAGATTATTTATTTGCTATTCATTTTATATCATGCATGAAATATATATGAGATATATATGTACTTGAATGATCATACATGTGATTACATGCTTGAATTTGTTACATATTGTATAATATGTATGAATACTTCGGTTGCGTATTTAATTTTTGAAATTATATGCATCTATACACATCACACACCATATCACAACAATTCATTCGTCTATCTTTCACATAAGTTGATTTTGCTCTCTTTTTAATACTCATTTTCTACTTATCTTCACTGCATTGTGGGAGCACGCTTTACGTGAAGCTCAGAGTATTGCCTATCTCGAAAGTCCGCTCTATCAGGTCAACTCCTTATCACTGCGTTGGGAGACACACCTTATGTGAAGCCCAGGAGCATACCACCACTTGTCCATAGAGCTTACTACGGATTCCATCGCAAACCGAGGCATACCAAGCTCACCACCTTCTCGTTTCCCACAGAGGATTTCTTCCACATTGCTAACTTCAGGACATGACTCTTATACCACTTGTAAGAAGTCTACAAATCACACATATCTCTACATTAGTATGATATTGTCCACTTTGAACCTAAGCCCTCATGGTTTTACTCTTGAACTCTACCTAAAAGACTTCATACCAATAAAAATATGATTCATTCCTTATATATCCATGATCTTCCAATTTTTTTTTTAACGTGAGACTTTATTTACTTCATTAACAGTACTGTATTCAAGTTTTTTTTTTTTTGAATTATGTATAAAGTTAATTTTATTATTAAATAATTATTAATATTAACAAATTAAAAAAATATTAGTAGAAGGATATAATAATCAAGTTAATTTTATTATTAAGCGTAATTTAAATATTTTATAATCATGGATGTGAAAATCATTAATTTTCATAGAAGATTCTTTAATAGAATGATATTAGTGAAATTTTTTAAATTTTTTGAGTATTTTTGTAAGAATTTAAAATTTGTGAATATTTCTATAATTAAACATTATTTTAAAGATATCTATGATAATAATTTAATAACTTAGTATTTATAAATAATAATATTTATAAATAATAATAATAAGTTATTTATTTATTTAATTATTAAATAAATAAATTATTTTTATTATTTAATAATATTTTATTAACATAATTAATAAATTATTTAATTAGTTGTTATTTATTTAAGTTATTAATTAAATAAAAAAATTTATTTATAATTTAAAAAGAAAATAAAAAATAAAACAAAAAGATAAAAGAAAATTTAAAAATAAATTAAATAAATTGAAAAAAGAACACAATTCGCCGTTTCATTTGTAAGCTGTGAATAAAATTGTTAATGTGTTCTCAGATTTACTTTATTTCTTTTTTTTATTATATTATATTTTGATTCTTATATATTTATAAAATAAATATAAAAAAATTTCAAGATTTTTAATTTTTTGAGAGAGAGTAGGTTTGAATATTTGGTGAGGAGAAAAAATATAATTCAAAGATATAATTGTTCAATTTTTTATTTTTTAACTAATAAATTAATTCATTTATTTGTGGTTAAAAAAAAGTACCCAAAAATATGTGTCATTTATAAAAAAATTTCAATTATTTTTGCATGTCAAAAGAGTCTTACCAAGTCTTCAAGCCGAAACAGGAAGCCGAAAGTATGGTTTCAGTCGCAGACATCAACTCTCACTTCAGTCTTCACTCGTCACTCTTCAGTCTTACATTGTGATCTGTGGGTCATTCTTTTGGATACCTAATCCCATCTCCATCTTATGAACATTAAGTCATTAACTAACTTAGCCCAAAAAGTGCAGAGCTTAATCAAATGTCAAACAACTCCAAATATGTTGATTGAAACAGGAATTCTTGTCAAATTTAATGCAATGGAAATCTCATTCCATATCTTATGAATGTGATCAAATACTTAGAATTTGGGTATATATTTTTTTTCTTTTTTTAATTTGGATAAAATAATCATAAATTTATGGTTGAGATAGTTGTCTCTTACCTAACGTCTGTATAGGTTTAGTTCCTGAATCCTGTGACCGTGAGAGATTGTGAACCTTCAGCAAGACAGCAACCAACAATGGTACCGTTGACTGATAAATAAAGTAAATAAACAAACAAAGTAAGCTGGAGCCTCCATTGCACGTGCTACTATTTATGCATAGAAGGTCAAAGATTTAACAACCTTGCAAACTTGCAAGTTGCAACGTCTAACAACTCAATACTCAATACCCTGCACGAATCAAAGCTTCTAATCCTCACCGCCCTTCTTACCAAAATTACGTTGATCCAACGGCTGCGAATTTTCCTGAATTTCCGAAGATCCTCATGCACACATATAACAACGTATTTATTCATTCGGTATAGTCTATACAGTATACACCAATTACCAACCTTTCTATTTAATAATTCATGGAACATTTCTGGTATGACATAACCATAACCACCTTTCAAATTTTAAACCCACCAAATTCATTCAGTCCTTTAGCTAACTGGCTGGCCAAGAACCACAGCTGGTGTGACCAATTTCAAAAACCCCAATTCTATCTTGTCTTAATTGTTACAAGTAGAAACTCGATGCTGTAAGCATTAGTATTCTTCAGTTGTGGTGAAAACACTTTTGAGGCCGTAAGCTAGCCATGGCCGTAGAAACTACTCCGCTTCTGCATAACCAGGCGACTCAAAGCAATGGCGAAGGCGATGAGTCAAAACGACTGAGCTTTGTGAAGAAGTTTGGTTATGAGTCTAAGAAGCTATGGAAACTTGCGGGCCCAGCAATCTTCACTGCTATTTGTAATTACTCTCTTGGTGCACTGACTCAAACGTTTGCGGGTCTTCTTGGTGAAATCGAGCTCGCTGCTGTCTCCGTTGAGAACTCTGTCATTGCTGGTCTCGCTTATGGTGTCATGGTGATTATTTATTTTCATTTTCTTTAAAAAGCTTAATCTAGTCGTTTCCTTATCTGGGATTAAGTTTTTACTTTTTATTTTGTCTATGTTGTTTTAAGTGGGTTTAGTAAATACAGAGAGCAGTTATTTTTGTTAGATTATTCTTGTGCTTTAGTGTAACAACAAGTGAAAAGGTGTATGAAAAGCTGGTTTTTGTTTCTATTAATGTAAGATTATAAAAGCACCGAGTTTTTAAGTTGAAATTGTTGTCTAAAATGGCAAGCTGCTCTGTACAGTAAATTAAGCTTTCTATTTACCGAAAGGAAAATATTGGCCCCGTTTTGTTGTTGAATGTTTAAACAGAAACCTAAGAAAAACTAATAGAAAAGATTTAACTTATCTGTTCTTTAGTTATTAAATCTTTTTTGGTTTAAATGCAGCTGGGAATGGGAAGTGCACTGGAGACGCTATGTGGGCAAGCATACGGTGCGGGAAGGAATAGGATGTTGGGTGTGTACATGCAGAGATCATGGGTCATTCTGCTGACCACAGCTTGTTTTCTTGTTCCCATCTATGTTTGGTCTCCTCCAATTCTAGAGCTCATTGGAGAGACCACTGAGATCTCTAATGCTGCTGGTTTGTTGCCATTTTTGCTCTGTCACATCAACAAGTTTAATACTAGATTTAATGACATCATTTGAATCATGTTGTTATATATTAATATTTTTCCCTGTGGACTAGTTTTTATCCTTAATCTAAAGAGTTACGTTTAGTTACTACTTATAGTTGGTGACAGAGTTGTACGAATTCATCTTTGATAAATTAAGGACCCTTCGAACTTTATTAATTTTTTTTGAACTGTTACATATGATGCAGGTAAATTTGCTCTGTGGATGCTGCCACAGCTATTTGCATATGCCTTGAATTTTCCAATACAAAAATTCTTACAAGCACAGAGAAAAGTCATGGTGATGGCTATGGTATCGGCCATTGTACTGGTGCTACATGTATTTTTTAGCTGGTTGCTGATGTTGAAACTTGGCTGGGGCTTAACTGGAGCTGCAATCACTCTGAATTCGTCCTGGTGGCTCATAGTTATATTGCAGTTGTTGTACATTTTCATTACTACTTCCGATGGAGCCTGGAGTGGATTTTCATGGCTAGCATTTGCAGATTTGTGGGGCTTTATCAAGCTTTCTTTGGCTTCTGCTGTTATGTTATGGTATTTTTCTTTCCACAATTTCTCCTCCAATTTTTTAATTTAACAAGATTATGTCACTGATGCTTTCATGGGAATCTGTCTTCAGCTTGGAGTTTTGGTACTTGATGATACTGGTGGTCATAACAGGTCGCTTGCCAAACCCTTTAATCCCAGTTGATGCCATTTCTATTTGGTGGGTGATTCATTTCACTGTGTTCTCCTTGGAGTTCAAAATCTGCATTTTCTAAAGTCATTCTGGAGGGGGGAAAAAAAGTAAAGAATAAATTATTAACTTCACTTCTATACACTTTTTGCAGCATGAATATACAAGGATGGGATGCTATGATTGCAATTGGGTTCAATGCAGCAATCAGGTAATATTTAATATCTGAACTTCTCTGCTTTTTATTTTGTGCTTGATATTATCATTCTCTAGCCTATCAAAAACTTATCCAACATGAAAACTCCTGCATGTTAAGTGGAACTAATATGATAAGACCTTGCAACAGTCATTTATATCTCAATCACTTATTAAGATTTCTAATTTCTTTGCATTCCTCTGCCTTGTTGGCAGAAATATAGATATACTTTTGTGATTAACTTAAACTTATCAATCATGTATCTACAGTGTGAGAGTATCAAATGAACTTGGAGCTGGTAATTCTCGGGCTGCAAGATTTGCGGTGCTGGTGGTTTCAATCACATCAGTGGCAATAGGTGTTTGTTGCATGATCTTGGTGTTTGCCACAAGATATGATTTCCCATACCTCTTCACCACCAGTGATGCAGTTGCTGCGGAAACTACAAAGCTTGCCTTTTTGCTGGCAATCACAGTACTTATGAATAGTCTTCAACCAGTCTTATCTGGTAACTACTAAAACATTAAAACATTTTGTAGGCGGATTTCCGTTTGACTCCAGAAGCTACGCATAGCCTGCCCAAACTAAAATTCATCTGTTTGATTTTTTTTCCTTTGCTGTTATTGTTTCTTAAAGGTGTTGCTGTTGGGGCTGGATGGCAATCTCTTGTTGCATACATCAACATTGGATGCTACTACATTGTTGGATTGCCACTTGGCATTGTATTGGGATTCACACTTGGTCTGGGAGCTGAGGTAAAATAATATTTCTCTTGGACTTTCTTGGCCGATACATTGTTGAAAGGATATAAAGAAATCTTGCACAATCAATTTAGGCCTTTCATTCATTAAATTTTCTGTGTGTTAATGCCTTTTTGCTTTTCGCCTTGCAGGGTATTTGGTCAGGAATGATTGGAGGCATTGTTTTGCAAACCATAATCTTGATAGTGGTCACTTCAATAACTAACTGGAGAAGAGAAGTCAGTATCTCAATCCACTCTTCATCTCCTTTCCATGGCCTAAGATATTGATCCATTATATTACATGATTTTATTCTAGTTCTTTGATTCAATTGGTGAATTTTAAATATCTACTTCGCTGAATTTGCAGGCTGAAGAAGCAGAAAGCCGTGTTAGGAAATGGGGAGGATCTACCGAAGAACATTAATCTGAATAACAAGCCTTGTTACTTTAACAAAGACTAATAATCGGCATGACAGATCATTGGGGATAGGTTCTTTCAGTAGGAGGAGTTACAAAGAAGTGGTTATTATGTTTGATCAATAATTTGTTAAATAGGTGAACCCATTTATGAAATTAGATGTGGAAAAGAAGTGATTGAACTCTGAGATTGTAATTTGCTTGTCTCCTCGAATCTCAAGTCAATCCGAGTCTGATTTAGAAGGGGGTGGCAGATCGGTTTTGTTGTCTTTGGTGATGGTTTGGTTATTCAATTTTGTTGTACCAAAGATTCAATAACTTTTAATGTTATTCAATAAGTGGTCTTCCTCTGCAACTTCAGATCAAGTGACCTAATGTCTCAGGTGTTTGGATGTCTGTCATTAAATGAAATTGAATATCCACTCAACTTCCGAAAAAACTAACAAGTAGGTGGTTTTGTCACTGCAGCTGCATGGAATCAACTTGAGATTTCTTTGCGTACGCTGTACGTCTCTAAGACGTTATAAATATTTCCACTTAAAAAAGATTACCCTTTTTTTTGGCTCAAAACTTTGCTCGAATGCACGAACCAAACTTTTCTAGGATTTGGCTCTAGTCAAGTTTCGAGCCATGCAGCGAATCCATTATTCCCCATTGTAGGAATAATTTCTACACTAATTATTGTAAAGCTCTTACCTATTAAAAAGGAGCAAAACCTGCAAATTTCCCTCATTCTTAGCTTATATTAACTTGAGATCATAAAAATGATCAAATTTTGATCTTTCACTTAGCGTCGTCTGTAAATTATTAATCTCTCAACACTCTTGAGCTCTTTCTCTAGATCTCATGTTATTAAGTCGTGATAAATACTTTTACATGTTAATTTTTTTTTTTAAATCTATTTTGATAAATTTTGAGGGCCATTAGATTTGATCTCAAAACTAGAATCTGATCCAGAATTGAATTTGATCTATTTCATTTATGCCTTCACGTGAATTTGATCATGGCTTGGGTGAATTTTGATAGCCACTGGATTTGATCTCAAAAACAAAACAAGATCAAGAATTGGATTTGATCTATTTCATTTATGCCTTTACCTGAATTAGATCACATGATTGGGTAAATTTTGATGACCTTCAGATTTCAGTTTCTGTCCAGATCCGTTCCTCTTCGTTAGAGTAGTTTCTTTTGAAATCGGCAGTTAACATGGCCATGAATGCTTATTTCTGCTGTGAATTTTGCTGAGTTTGCCTTTATTTTTGGTGATGAAATCCGCCTGATTTTGGTTTCTTATGCAAGGGAACAAGCATTTTTTTAGCTGGTCATTAGTTCAGATTTACAAATCAAGATTTGGCCATTGAATTTAGCACTTACAAATTTGATCATGTAATGTTTTTGCTGGAAGTATTTTTGCTTTATCAAATCCTTGACATTTCGACTGTAGATTTGTTATCTTCTAACGACGATTTTGTGCATTTTGTCTTCTCAGTATCAGATCTGAAATCGATTTTTGATGATGTATTTTAGAAGTTTTTCATGTGTATATTTTGCTAGAAACTTAAGTAGCTAGAACACTACATCTTAGATTTGTTTCTTGTGCATGTGAGTCACCGAGAAACGTCAAATCCGAAGTACTTTCAAAACCAATGATATATCTCTCCAACAACATGATCGTGTTCTTGAGTCACGAAAAGATGTTTCTAATCTATATATTGCACCAAAGCTTGATGTATCACAAATTACTGCACTGTAACTCATTGCGTCGCTATATCTCAAGTTGTTGTCCCTTAAGTCGTAGATTATATAATTCAACCATGCAAAGCTTGATGCACAAGCACAAAAGATGAAATAATTCATCTAAGCCTTCACCCACCCGGCAATAAACTTATCTCTAGGAGGTTCTCAAGCAAAATGAAGACCTGTGAGTTCAATTGGCTTAGCCCGGTGTGAGTCTTCGGAAAGTGTCGACATCACGCGTGATAATGATCCTCCAACTATGCATCAATATGCTCATCGGCAAGTTGGGTCTCCACAAGCTATTCTGCCACTGTTGGTGCATCCAAATCCGATCTTGCACATAATACAACAACTATAGGTGCATTTTTTGAAAAGAAATTGCATGTCAACAATACTTCTCCGTCAGTTGTCCCAACTATTTTTACTCCCACTGTTCTTACTCCAACTACTAAACTATTTCTTGTGACTTGTCTAACAAAAGAAGAATTGAATGCTCGCTTTCAAAAAATATTTGATGAGTAGCTATGGAGTCATCAACTTTACATTCTTAGCTCTCATTCATTTTATGCTTGGAAATTGTAAAAGTCTTCGTTCATTAACGGATCGAAAGCTAAAAGAAGTAGTCGAATTTTGACGCACTTAATTTCAGATCGTCTGATGGCAACTCTAATTCAATGAAGCCACACGTATTTCTTCAAGTAAATTGTATCTCTTAAAAATTATAGTGACTCCCTCAAATGCAAATTGTTCTTTTTACTTTGACGAATATTGTAATGACTTGGTTTCATAATCTACCAACCAAGTCAATCAAAACCTTTAATAATTTGTGCAAGTTATTAGTTAACCATTTTGAAACAACTCATCGGAACAAGTTAATATATTTTTATTTAACAGTTGTGTAATAAGGGTTAGAGGAGATATCATATCAGTGAGCATGGAATAGTTTATAAGACTTGATCCCTTCTAATTAAATAGATGCATTTTGAGTAAAAAAAACTTGCGTAAAGTTCAAAAATAAATTTGTGTGAAACACAAAACGGACAATATTTACTTGATTGTTTGGTACGGGTGTTACAGATGGTATTAGAGCAGGCTCGTGACTCGGTGTGCAAATTAATTGACTTTGATAAGAACAAAAGATCCTAAAGAATGAAAGATTGTCATATTTCATATTGCTCGCAAAAGTGAGTCTGACATAGCTTATAAGGCTTGCCCCTTTAAGTAAATACTTTTTAAATGAATGACACTTACATAAAACTTAAAAATAAATCCGTAAAAATAAAGAATGAGTGCATGAATTCCAAAACAATAAATATTTACTTGGTTGTTGAGCACATGCGTTACAGGAGACTTTAAAAGAATATGTGAGATACGAAAAATTGTCATATTCCATATCGCTCGCAAAAGTGAGTTTAACGTAGTTTGTAAAGTTTGGCCCTTCTAAGTAAATATTTTTTGAATGAATGACACTTACATAAAACTTAAAAATAAATCTATAAAAATAAAGAAGGTGTGCATGAATTCCAAAACAACTAACATTTACTTAGTTGTTGAGCGCAGGCATGGCAGGAGACTTTAAAAGAATATGTGAGATACCTTTGAGTCATGTGCATGTGAATCAATAATCTTGATGATATTTGATCACCAATTACATTTTTTTTAAAAGTTCTATGCAACACTCTAATTTATGAAGATTTTTTGCAATAACCATCTAAGCTTATAAGTTCTTTCAACACGCCGAGTCTTTCGTTCGCATTGATAAAGATTGATTAAGTAGAAGTCGTGAAGTGAATATTGATTAACCTTGAATGTTGATATTCAAGGTTAATATATCATTACTAAAATAGGCTATAGGAGAAAAATGCAATCCCCTCAGGCTCTAAGAAGTGGCAACAAAAGATTCATGGTGATTGCATTACATAATCTGCTTTTTTTTAATTATACATATTTAAGGTCAACATATCATTGCTAGAACAGATTATAGGATAAGAGTGTAATCCCCTCAATCTTCAAGAAGTGACAAAAGATTCAATTTCATTTTTTTAAATACTTTAATCAAGAAGATATGGATAGATAACAAGCATATAGAATCTATTTTCGTGATTCTCCAACTATAAAGATTCATATTAATTAGAAGGATTAAATCAAAAAGTGCCTCTACTATGTCACTACTAAAGTATATCACCAAATCTATTATTTACATTAAAGGGGAATGATTGAGAATAAGTCGCAGAGTAGTTGTATATGTTACATCAAATCAACATAATATAGTCCAAAAACTTAATAATTTTATAAAGTTAATAACTTATCTTAAAGGGTATTTCAATAATTGTTTATTAGAACTACGACTTCATTAGCTGCAAGTTAAGTTGGTCAGATTAATATTCCTTCTCAAATATATATTTTTATTGTGATAGTATTCAGATTTCTTACTATTTATGTTTTAGCATTATATATATGTATATATAAATAAATATTTTAATGCTAATTTGCCATTAAAAAGACAATGCAATACGAAAGTAATGATAGTAATAATATATTTGCATGTGTAAAATGCTGCGAAGTAAAAAATCATATGGGAAATTTTTTTTTTAAATATAATGTCGCAAAGTGAAAAATCACATATGCGAATTCTCTCATAAATATACCACAAGTTTTTTTATAAATATAATTTCGTAAAGTGAAAAATCACATAAACAAATTCTTTTATAAATATACTGCTACAGTATAAGAGTCATACAAAAGAGTTTTCAAAAAAGAAAATGATAAATAATGATTCAAAATAATAATAAATCAAAATTTATGTTATATTATTATTTTAATAGTTTATGCCGCATTACTTATATAGGATACAAGATGTTTTAAGAAACTTGATACCAAAGACTTCATGAGATTGAAATTTCGTAAGGTTAAAACTTCTCTAAGCTGCATTTTCACATGATAGTAACTTTATATGATCAATCTACAAGACGCAACTTCACAAAGTATAAATTCTACATTATGATCTTCAAAATAATGGCATAAAGGCCTAAAAGGGCACACGGACCCAACACAAGGGTATACACACCCAATACATGAAATAAAGATATCAAAAGCTCAAAATAAAGGTACCAAAAATCCAAGACGAGGGCATAAAAATTCAGAGTAAAAGGTATAAAAACATGAGGGCACAAAGATTAGAAATAATGAGATAAAAAAAAAAAAACCCAAAATCAGGGCACATAGACTCAAATTAAAAGTATAAAGACTAAAAAAAAAAGCCTTAGCATTATAAGCTGCCATGTGCGATATAAAAAGTTTTAAGTTAAAGATCGCAACTAATATTTAATAAAAAAATATTTACTTAATCACTCAAACTTACAAATTGCAATTAATATGCAATAAAAAAATATTTATTAAGTCATTAAAAACATATAAATTATGATTTATATGCTATAAAAAAATATTCTCTAATTTGCTCAGACTTACAAGTCGTAACTAATATGTTATAAAAAGATATTTACTAAATTGCGTAAACTCGTAAATTGCAAGTAATATAAAATAAAAGAATATTTATTAAGTTATTCAAATAATATTCCCTAATTTGCTTGGTCTCACAAGTCACAATTAATATTTAATAAAAAATATTTATTAAGTCACAAAGGCTCACAAGTTACAACTAATGTGCTACAAAAATATTTAATAAATTATTAAGGCTCACAAATTGCAATTAATATACTATAAAAAGAATATTCATTGAGTCATTTAAACTCACGAGTCGCGACTAATATACAATAAAAGAATATTTATTAAATTGTCGGACTCACAAATCATGACTAGTAAATAACAAAAGAATGTTTGCAAATTAAGAAGAAACGCAAATAAACACCTTTAGTGCAACCAAGTCACAAAAAAATCACTAGTCATAACTACAATGCAATAAAAGAATATTCGTATGTCACAGAGAAAAAAAAATTTCAAAGAAAAAAAGAAACCTAACACAAACCACTAAAGTACTCAAAGTTACAAATCGCGACTATTATATGAATAAAATTGTTTAGATGTTAAAAGTGCATCATATTTTGATGTCTATAAAAAACAATGCATGAAAAAAAAAAGTAATGAATGATGGTGAAAAATTACCGAGAGACTATTTGAATACACTCAAAAGATTCATTCACAATGATTTGCACAAATAAATGCTTCTATATACAACTTGTTAAGACAAAACTCATATATATCTCCTATACAGATATAAATATTTAAAATATAAATAAAAAGAAAAGTGTTACCAAGTAAGTTACAACTGATAAATTGCATAGATATGATTTCTTATGATTCCATGTACACAAGTTGCATATATAATTTTAGTCATGTATGTACAACTTTTACTATATAAATTGCGAGTCCATTTCTTTTTATTACAACGAAATAGAAAACAAACCAGTAAAAAAAGCATAACTTGCAACACACAACTCGCGTACACCTTTTTTTCAATAATTACTTCTATATTTTTTTCTTCAAATATTACAAAAAAATTCAAAGATACAAAAGAAAGGAAAAGAAATCTATTGTAACTTCTTAAGTAAGTCTAATATGAAATTCACTTATGATTTCTTTTAAAACTACCGAGAGTTATCAAAACAGAAGAAGATTTATAGATATGGATGTATCAATAGTATTTTCACTTGCACTTAAATATCTCACAAATAATAAAGAACATATTATCAAATGGCAAAGATCAACATTAATATTCACGTGAAAGAAGTCAATAAGTTCATGAAAAGTTTGCCTTCTCTCTCTATAAGAGTGTGTTTTTAGTGAAAATTGTCAAAGTTGTAGAAATAAAAATCTAAAAAAACAATACGAAAGAAACCTTTTAATATCAATAACGTACTGCCGATTCCTTTAAGCTACTAAAGCACTCCTCATATTCATAAATAATAATGAAAAAGGGGGAGGGGGGAGAGGTAGTAACAATTTCTACAATAAGACTATTATTGTAAATTAACATTTAAAGAAGAGTCCCTTTGAGTGGTTTTGATAGGCAGCTCTTGGCTACAAAATAGGAGCAAAAGTCTCATTTGGTGGGCTCTCATTCATTTCATATATGTACAAAATACACTCTCTTAATTAATAAAAACCGCTCTTTATTTTTCACTCACATTTTCTCTCAATCTTGGGCTTACATTAACTTGAGATCATGAAAATTAATCTTTGATCTTCTACTGAATTTCTGCATTTTGAAAATTTTCCACTCAATTTTTGAATTAAACGAGCCAAGTGCTATGCACTGTAGACCGTAGATGAATAAAAATTCAGCAAAAACAAATATTCAAGTCAGCCGCCCCTTCTTAAATACACAATTATCATGTACCATATACTAATTGCTTCGTATTTGTATTTGTATTCAAATTTGAATTCAATTAAGTTCATTTTTTAAACCAATTAGACAAATTTAATTCGTCCTTTTTTTTCATATTTAATACAAGCATGTGAATGACACAAATTTAAATTATATTCTATTTGATAAAAAATTAAAATCGACAATTCATAATATACATTCTATAAAAAAAAAAAAGATCTATTTAAAATTCCTTCGAATAGATTACAAAAAAAATTCCATCCACAAATTTTTATTATTGTAAGCTTAGAATTAAAGTTTTAATTTTAGTTTTGTGATTGTCACAATTTATTTTATATGAGTTTTAAGGTTTTAGCCTTTACGTTGTGTTTTGTAAATTTTATTTTATTTTTATGTTTTATATATGTTAATTATTTGCTAATTTTTTATATTATATTTTTTGTTATAAAATTAATAAATTGTATATATTTTTAAATATAAAATTTATCTTATTTAAATCCTTCTAATTCAATAACATATACAATAGCGAAATATAAATGAATCAACTGATTAAGATACTCAAACTTAAATTTGATTCATTTAATTATTCATAAATTTAAATACAATTTGTTTATTATTTTTTCTTTATGTTTATTAAATTTGAATTACAGAAATTAATCGTAACCTATATTATCACCTCTATTCCAAACAACTATGATAATAAAAATAATAAACTAATAATAATTAAACATATGGGATATTTTTATATAATAATTTTTTCGATACAAACCCCTTCTGAACAGTGGAGTTGCAAAAACGTCAACTCGTTCCGAGTGCTTGTCGACTCCAAACGACAACATCTTTTGTCGTTTATTGACTCTCATTAAACCGACGGTGTTTTGCTAACAGCAACATCTCTTCCTTGATCCCAATCCCATCCGCTCAAAACTGAAAAACCCCGCACTAGCAAAAGTGCAAAACAACATCGTTTATTTATCCAAATTCCTGTAACCGCATTAGAAAAAATGGAGCTCTCAATATCCTCCCTCACATCCTCTTTCACTTCGCTTTCAGTTTCCTCTCAAATTTCCCAGAAACCAAACACCTCCGTCTCATTTTACCGCTCCAATTCCAAACCCAAATCCATATCAATTTCGCCAATTATTAAAACCCCCAAACTGGTCGTTTCCGCCACAGTAGCTGCGCCAGCTGAGGTGGAGACAGCGGACCTCAAAAAGTACGTGAAATCGAGGCTTCCAGGTGGTTTTGCGGCGCAAACTGTAATCGGCACCGGCCGCAGGAAATGCGCCATTGCTCGTGTCGTCCTCCAAGAAGGCACCGGCAAATTCATCATCAACTACCGCGATGCCAAGGTTTTCCTTCTCTTTCTTGTTTCTGTCTTTGCAACATCATTTTTGTAAGTGCGTGTAAGTTAGTAAGTAATTTCTAAAAATTATGTGCTTTCTATATATTTCGAATTATCCAGCCTTATTCTAATAAAAAATAGCAAATTCATACTACGAAAGGCTTCTTACTTGCTTTCATTTTCTAGGCTGGTTTAGGATTTTTTTTTAAATAAAATTTTGCCGTAGTCTATATGCTGATGTGAAGGAAAAGGGGCTCTGTGTGATCCATTGGGAACATGTGAATGTTAAAAATCCTGCCTTGGCGTGGTCCAACTAGCCGCTGCGTGAAAGCGTTTACAAGCTCAAAGATAGGCCCAATTGTCCATTATCCATTTTGGAGTCAGTGATGTTTTCCAAAGTCAGATTCCAAATATAAACCTTGAATGTTTCTTTGGTTGGCTTGGGGCATATGGTGCTGTAGACTACAAAGCTTACCTGTGTGTAGTCAATTATTATAGGGAACTTTATTACAGCTACATTGCATTGCATTTGGGTCATAGAATGTTCCCTGCACCTTCCCTTGCTGGCGTTTCTGCACTCATCTTTACTAAGCTCAAGCTAATGTAAGAGGACAGCTAGGGCTGAAAAGTTTTTTGTTTTGGATACCTTTTAATTATGATGCCTACCAAAAATGGCACTTTTTCACTAAATTTAAGGATTGTTCCTTGCCTTTGATTTTGAAGGGACTGGGATTAGTTTTATCCAAAATGGCTTCCTTGAGCTAGTTCCAAATTTGTCAGTGAGTACAAGCAATGGTTGTAGACCTAGGCCTGTTCAACACTTCACCAAATGGTTAGAAGCTATCATGTCTACTCAAAAATAGTTTTTCTGCTGACATGCAGGCCAGTTAGATCTGGTGACAACACCTCATTAAGTGCTTGGTACTTTTTATTGAAGCTCTACATGGCCAACTGTAATGATCATCGGTTTAATGTCTGATGGTTCAATTTCTGTGCCCATATCATCAAAGAGTCACTGTTTTAGGTTGCTGTATTTTTCTTGTTACATCTCGATGAAACAACTCTTTCTGTGGCAGTAAGCCTTTATAATTAAATGAAATGAAAAGGTCGGGGTCACATTTTCAGCTTGAGGATTGCATTAGCTGTCTCTGTGTTATGTGGTAGATCCCTGGAGGATTTTCCTCTGTAGATTGCTATGCTGATTAGTTTTGTTGATTTTCTTGGATACTTTACTGTGCAGGAATATCTTCAAGGCAATCCATTGTGGCTACAGTATATAAAAGTCCCATTGGTGACATTGGGTTATGAAACTAGCTATGATGTATTTGTGAAGGCTCATGGTGGTGGCCTCTCTGGTCAAGCTCAGGCAATATCACTAGGCATTGCTCGTTCATTGTTGAAGGTGAATGAGGACCACAGAAGCCCTCTAAGGAAAGAAGGGCTTCTTACCAGGGATTCCAGAGTAGTAGAGAGGAAGAAAGCTGGACTGAAAAAAGCTCGTAAAGCCCCACAATTTTCCAAACGTTGAAGTTGGAATTTCAGTGCAATGGGAATTTTTGTCTTTAGATCTATTTCTGCCGTGTAGTTATGAACATTTCTTTCATGTCAAGTATGAAATTATGTATTTTAGGTTCAGATATCATGGATCTGTAAACCATTTCTTATAGATGGCTCAGATTGTCCAAAATATTCCTGGCAATTTATTAAATGCTGAGTTCCTTCGCTGAAGATTTCCAAGTCATGAACTAGTAGCAGTTGCCAAAGGTTGTGTTTAGGAGAGAAAATTCACTGAACCTAAACCTGTCTATGCCACTATTCAAAGCGATTCTATTTTCTTCTGCGTTTTGTACATAAACGTGGCAGAAGTCTCTTTTCACATGAAATATTGTATTCACTTTAAAGGCTCATGACTGAAATCCTCAGGTAATTGATTTTTTTTTTTTAAACTGAATTTTGAATTGAAATGAATGATTGAACTTGAATAACTTAATATTTTTACATTTATATTCTTATAAATATTTTTTAATATTGCTGTGTTTACATGATGTATATTTTGTTTTTTCTTTTTAAGTATAAGTGCGTAAAAAAATACATTGACCGTGAAATTTGTCAATACAATAAGTATGAATTTTATGTTGTAGCTATTTGAAAAAGAAAATAAAAGATATGAGTTTTTAATGAATAGAGATGTAATATATAAAATAAGTAAAAATAATTTTTAAATTTTTTTTCTTTTACATTATCTAGATTTTTTTACTTTTGATTAAAAAGTTAAAAAAATAATTTTTTTCATGAATTCGTAACTGAAAGATAATTAGCACATTACATCCCGTTGGACTGAATTTCACTTTATTTCAAATTATATTGGATTGAGTAAGTACTTTACAATCTCATCTTATGAATTAGATTTAAGGGTTACTATAGTTAATACTCTTGAGATAAGATACAATATTAAAAATATATATAGGTTTACAAAATAGGTAATAATATTCGATCATTAAAAAATATTTTAGATATAACCTTCTAATTTTATAAATATTTTTATTAGTCACATTTTAATTGGCTATTCTTTATTAATTAAATAAATTACAAATGGATATATTTACTCTCATATGCATAATAGTATAGCTTTAAACAAAATATTTGAACGTTAAATTTAACAAATACAAATTTAATTTGGTCTAATCCATTTTCAAGAACACAAATTAATATTTATATTTTAAAATTGTAAAATATATATAAAAAAAAAGATGTTTCTATCATGGTATATATTTTCTGTCATATATACTTGAAATGTTAGATTTATTAAAAGTTATGGTTATTTTGAAATTAGTATATAAAAATATAATTGAATAAGAAATGAGATTAAATGAAAAAAAAATGAGGTAACATATAGAAAAACTAGAATTAAATTATGACTTGCATCGCGGGCAACTGTCGCATGTCCATAATTGTTAACTAAGATACCCAACAAATAAGGTTGAATCTTGTCAACATTCTTGGGTTTGAGACATAGTGGGATACGATTATTGGGCATCTTGGCCATCGCATCTCAAATTCGAAATTGTTGGTTGAGATGCAGCCTCATTTGTTAGGTATTTTGGCCAATAATCACTGCCTGCAACAGTTGCTCACAATGCAACTCGTAATTCAATTCCAATTTTTCTCACTGTTACCTCATTTTTTTATTATTCAACCTCATTAGCTTTTACTAAAGTTCAATTTATTCAAAATAATAGACTTAAATGAGAAAATAAATTAAATAATAAGAAATGAAATGAATCACATTTAATATTATAATACATATGAGATATTTGATTGAATTATATTTTAGTTGGCAAATTTTTATTTTGTTTTTCGTTGCCATACTTCTACCAAGCTAAATATATACCGATTCTTATCATCCTCTTTTAAATTGGTAAGAAAAACTTTATTGGACTCTCAACTTGTAGAGACGTTTGTAAATTCATTCTTTTTTCATCTTTTGATGATAAATAAGAAGGAAATATTCATGTAGATCTTTGTTTATGAAAAAATTTAACTTTTAAATATTTCTTCTAATTGGCCATTTGCAAATTAAATATTATTTATATTATCTTTATTAAGAAAATCTTTCAAATTTTGGAAAGCATACCTATCATCTCTTATTAAGAAATTTTTTTTTAAATGATTTTTTTAATGGCTAATGAATTTTTTTAAAAAAAATTTAGAGTCATACATATCACGAGAATTTAAACTCTAATTGTTATACTCATAACTTTTATCTCACATTATCCCCTCAAAATGCAATTTTCCTTTTTTTTTAAGTTTATACATGAGTTCAACCACACCACCAAACCATTGAATGACATTTTTTTTAAAAGAAACTCATACACATACTCTAACTATTTTATTCTACTATTAAAGACTTTTCTACGTTAGGTCACCAAACAAAAAAGAAATTTTCTTTTAAGCAAACATGCGGCCCACACCACCTAAAAGTCTTTTTTTTTACCACACTATCAAAATCTAATGAAAGAACATAATATTTTTCCTAATATGTCACAATTTCACCTTCTCACTTTTTTTTAAAAAAATCTTTTCAAATATCTATCCTTTTGAACCAGAATGGT
Source organism: Ailanthus altissimus (assembly GCA_946807835.1). Classification (NCBI taxonomy): domain Eukaryota; kingdom Viridiplantae; phylum Streptophyta; class Magnoliopsida; order Sapindales; family Simaroubaceae; genus Ailanthus; species Ailanthus altissimus. Next base: position 22,680,338 of record OX327691.1, on the reverse strand, counting down.
CTTGTCATCATCACTTTTAGTGACTCCTCCTTCTCCTCGAGCAAGAATCTCCTTAGTATACCATACGCAGAAAGATGGTGTGTAGATAGGTTTTCTTGCTCAAGAAGCACAATGACATGATCCTTCAAAGAACTAAGAAGTAATCTACTCCTTATCTCAGTATAACCCATAACCTTGGCAAGTACTTTTGCAAGCAGTTCTGCTACTAACAACCTATAATTATTTAGCAGTTCCTCGTCAGCAAACTTGAAAGTAGGAATAGCATCAGAGATAGTTTCTTTTGTGAGTTAAAAGGTGTGAGGCAATCACTCGTCGACGTGATAGACGACGCAAAAGTAGTCCATGGTCTCCTTGAAATCTTCTTTGTATACGATTGACACCATCGGATTTGGCCCATCGTCTTGAACGTTGGCTTGGCTGCTTAGGTTGGGTATGTCAAGTTCGACGCTCGTCCAATTTAAGTAGAAAGTTGAACCATGGGGCTTTAGTCTCTTTTAGCGGTGGAATGAGGGTGGTGATGACTAGATTTGAATGGTCGGCTTTTGGTAATTCTGCCGATGGTCTCAAAAAGCCAATACGTATACGATTGTGGTGGTAAATGGTAGCACGTAGTGGTCGACAATATATATTTGTTTTTTTTTGTTTTAATTTTGTAAGACTACAAATAAAAGAAAGCCATAAATACTAAAGGCTTATTTTTTAGGAGGACAATATGAAGTATTTTTCAGTCATGATTGGGTGACTGCATTAGCTAAAGCTTTGATCCCATGAAAATTTTGATAATGTAAAATAAATAAATAAATAAAATGAGAATATTATTTTATTAGTCTTTATTAAGGCTCAATTTATATAAAATGATGAACTTAAATGATGAAATAAATTAAATGACAATAAAGAAAATGAATCACATTTAATATTGAGGATGCACATAAAATATTTGACTGAATCATATTTTAGTTGAAAATTTTTGATTTTAATTCTCATTGCCATACTTGTGCTAGCCTGAAAAATTTCTACTGATTTTTATTAAAAATAACATCATCTAAAAGCTTCGAGAATATTGTATGAATTTGTCAGATATGAATCGGCAAGGTTTGATGCTTGATATGGAGGATATGAGGTCTTATATTAGATGATTAGGGTAGGAAATGGAGATGCTAATAAGGGGTAGAAGGTGTGGCTTGCTCTTACATGGTTATGGTGATTAATTTTAATAATTTAAAGAAAAATTTATCATGTATACTTTGATGTATAATTTGTTAATTTTAATAATGTAAAGTTAATTTTATTACTAAGAAAAATTGAGTTATTTTATATACTTTGATGTAGAGTTTGTTAATTTTGATATAAGTTTTTTTAATAACAGGACATTATTGCTTATTTACAAAACTCAAGAGTATATATTATACATTACTTCTAAGGTATTAATAATAATAACATTAGATTTAATAGTATTCATCAATTTTAAATAGGGATAAAACATTTAGGCCCAAAAATTTAATTTAAATGACTATTTTACCATCTATTTTTATAATTATTTCATAAAGACCCCCTCTAGTTATTATGACATCGAGATTTTAACTATTTGATAACATTGTCAAATTCAAAATTTTGCAATCTACATAAGATAATATTGTTTTAATTATAAATGTATTGGATAAGAGCAAAATCTGATAAGAAATATAAAAAATTTAATGAAAAAAAAGGATCATTTGAATAATTTTAAAAATAAAAGGATAAAATTGTTATTTAAATCATTTTTTGAGAGTATAAGTGTTATTTTCCCTTTTAAATAAATAAGCATTACGGAAGGACTACTATCTTTTAATTTGACTTAAGTGCTTTAAATATTATTTAATTTTAAAATAATTTAAAATACTTCGTTCATTAATATTTTTCATTTCTTTTGACATAATTTTTATTTGTTAGTACAAAATTACTTTTTGTACACATTTCTTCATTTTTTTCATAAAAAAAAAAAAAAAATTCAAAAGTTACAGCCTCTTATCCTCCCCCTCCTCCTTATTCTTCTTAAACTTCATCATTATGATCCATTTTTTTTTAAAAAAAAATTAAAGAAATGACCTTCTTCTTCTCATTTTCTTTAGGAAAAAAAAATAAGAAATGGCTAGCATTTTTCTTCTTCCCCTTACTTTTTTAGGAAAAAAAATAATTCCCCATTTTTTTTCAAAAAAAAAAATGAAGTAATGGCTACCATGCCATTTCTTGACCTTTTTTTTTCCACTTCTTCTTCCTTTTATTTTTTTTCCTTTTCCTCTATTTAAAAAAAAAAAACAAATGAAGAAATGGTCGTTACGAACATCTTTAATTTTTTTTTTAAATGTACATAATTGATTGATTGTACAATGATCATAGGAGCCTTTATTTCAGCGAACGAAATTAAAAATACTAATTGACAGGGGCCTTTCATAGTATTTTGAAACCAAAAAAGTATTTAAAGCGCTAAAATCAAATTAAAAAAAATCCAAAAGTCCTTTTCCCTAAATATCATCTCAATCTTGTATAGAAGAGCCCTCACCTTTCAATGCAAAATAGATTGAACTCAAATAAGTTATTTTGTTATTATTATTATTTTGAAATGAGATAGCAAGTCATTTGAATTGTTGGATTGTTGTACCCGGCTATTTTATATGTTTAAGAAACAATAAAAATATATGATTTTGCATGTGGTAATGAGAGGAATTCATTTTTTATGGGAATTTTTTCATAAATAGTCATATTTTTAGACAACATATTTTTTTTTCTAGTTCTAAATGTTGAAGCTAATTTTTTGTAATTAAGAAATTAAAAATTGGACAATTATATATTTGACTTATATTTTCTCTCTCTATTAAAACATTCTAACTCTTTTTTTAAAAAATTTTCTAAAATCGGCATTGTGAAAATGATTAGATTAAGAGTAAAATAAATGAAAGATGAATAGATAGGTTAAAAATAAGTGAAAAAAATGGGTCAAAAATGAAATTTTTGAAAATAAAGGTGGCGTTAGAGGAGTTTCTTGAAAATAAATGCATAAAAAATAAGTCTTTTTTATAAAAAAAAATACTACAATAATTAATAATAAAATTATGAAGAAAAATATAGTAAACAGTAAAAAAAAACCATAAATATAGAGAATCTAAGAACTTATGCAACTTTTAAATTGAAAATTCATTGTGCCATTATTTCTCTAAAAAATGTCGCATGAAACGACTTTCTTTTATTTTTAAAATTTTATTTTTTTCTTTTAATAAAATAATCAAATACTTCTTATCATTTTATAATTTAAATATTTAATTTATTAATTAATTTCTAATTATTATACATTTAAATAATATAAGAATTAAATAAATATTCACATAATTTATCAATTATTTTTAATAATAATATTATAAATTAATAAAATAATTAAACTGCAAATAATTTAATTTAAAACATTATTTACATAAATAGGAACTGATTGTTTAATTCTATCAAAAAATAACTAATTATTTAATTTATTATTATTTGTTAAATAATAAACAATTGAATAAATTATACAATATTAATTGAATGTTTATTCTTAATATTTTTTATATGTGCGTATCCAAATTTAAGGATTTTAAATAATTAAATAATTTTTATTATTTAAATTATCTTTTATAATTTGTTTCAATTTAATAATTAAATAAATAATAAAATAATAAAATATTTATAATAAAATATTATTAAAACAAATAATAAATTTATTTATTTTAATCATATTTATATTTGTTAAAAAATTAATTAAAAAATTATACAATATTATTTGTTTAAAAAATTTATTAAATTAACATTTATTAACTTAATAATTAACATGTTTAATTATAATTTAATAATAAAATTAAATTAAAAGAAAGTTACAAAAAAGAAAGGGCCATTTGCGCGCTCACTAAAAAGTCCTACACGCTTCGATCTAAAATTTTTAGAATTTTTTTAAAATTTTTAAATTTTTAAAATTTGTGTTTTTTTCTCTATTCAATTTATTTTTTTAATAAAACTTTATCATTAAATATTAAAGTATGATTCTCAAGATAGATTTTGAAAAAATTAACTAATTTTTTAGGTATATGTTTTTAAATATTTTATTAATTATTATCTTTTATTAATCAGAGTAATTATATCTATTTTTTAATTTTTATTAATAAATATTAATCTATAATTTTATGGCTAAAAATTGCGTAAAAGTATTGACCATCTTTTAAAAAAACTCCCTTTTTTATGTGTGCGATTAAGATTAACATTTAACAATGATTTCAAGCTGGAAAGCAACCGTAAAAGCATAAATTTCAAAAAATTAAGACGTACACGCACTACATAACGCTTCCTTTTCTAACCAATGCTTTAAGGCCACGTGTACGAAAAGAACAAAGATACGAAAGCGCTCAATATCTCACTATTGCCACCCTCTTTCGTTCCCCATTTGTACAAATTCACTATTGCCACCCTCTTTCGTTTCAAATTTTCCTCAAATTTTGTTAATTTGTTAATAATTAGTAGTGTACTAAATACTACTGCCGCACTGCGTATCTCCTAAAAACAATCCAACAAAACAGAAAATACAAGCTAACGGCGTCAAATATAACGGAATTATATTAGCTCTTCTTTGGTGGTTTTCCTTGGTCCCTACTCTAAATGTGTTTCGTTTTCCAGGAAAAAAAAAAGAGAAAAGCCCCGCGATTTTCCCGGGAAAATATTTTCTTTTCGTAGAACCCTGATCGTTTATCATAGTTGAATTCGTTGATAATGGGGAATTACAGAAGTAGCGACGATGATTATGATTATTCATACTACGACGACGATGAGGGTGATTTTGTTGATGACGATGGCGATGATAATGCCGACGGGCTTCAAGCCGACGAAGCTGACTTGTATCTGGCCCAATCTTGTTGTCCATCGAGTAAGGTATGGCGTCGTGCTGATTCTTGACAAAACGTAATTGTTTGTTTTAAACGGAAAACAAAAAGAGTGTGATAGAAGAAAGGAATTTTGAGTCCGATGGAAATAGAGAATTTTCATTTACTAAACCAGATATCGTAATTGGAGAATTATGTTTTCGTGTTCAAATATTTTAATTGTTTTGCGAAAGGTGGAACTTAGTTAAATTTCTGATATTTTTGTTTTCTTATACAGCGATCAGATGGATCACTTTTTTTTTTAATCCTAAAGTTTCCAATTTTTGCTATTGCAATTAGTGTTTTATAATTTATTTTGATTCACCTGTTTGCAATTGATAAATTATTCCGAACAAATTAGTTTACCAAGAACTGGGTTTTCTTTTGTTGGGGTTTGATTCTTGTTAATTAGATGAGCATTTTTTTCCTTCGGAAATATTTTGTCTTTAATTTATCTTCCTGTTCACCAACTTAGGGCTTAGGAAATTTCTTTTCAACTTACCAGAAGCATGGCATGCAAACAAAATTAATTGTTTTGGGTCCAAATTTTACTGTATTTACTTTATTGTTAATCTGCATTTTTCTTATTTTTGTTCCTTTCTTTTACCTAGGTAATTACAAAAGAATCACTCTTGGCTGCACAGGTAAATCATCCACTGTGACTATCTCTCTGAGGCTGCTATTATTTTATATGTTATTCTTCTTTATTAACTAGTGAATTTGTATAAATGTGGAACCCTGCAGATGGAGGACTTGGTAAGAATAATGGACTTGCTGTCACTGAAGGAACACCATGCACGAACCTTACTTATCCATTATCGTTGGGACGTCGAGAAAGTGCTTGCAGTGCTTGTTGAGCATGGGAAAGATAGATTATTTGAGGAAGCTGGTGTAACAGTTGTGGAGACTGATGACATTCCCCAATCCCAATTATTCTCCAGCCTTTCCTGCAATATTTGCTTTGATGATGTCTCTCCCCAGGAAGTTACCACTATGGACTGCGGTCATTACTTTTGCAATAGTTGTAAGTTTGTTGATAAGAATGTTCTTGCTTTATGGCATCCTTTTAATAAGTTATAAAACAACCACTCTTAACAAAGCATTATATCACCTGCACTTAAACTGTGGTATTAATGTCAGATGATAATCTTCTCTATCAGATGCTTATACTCGGAAAGATTACCGACAAGTTAAATGATTACTAATTTGGATATTAATTTGCAGTATAAATTAGTTTGGTAATAATCAACGTTGGAACTGCTGGGACTAGGAATATTGTGGCAATCAGAATTAAAATTTTATATATATTAGGAAAAGAAGGAAAATAGATTAAGAAACTGCAAATAGTTGAAGAAATGTCTAGGCAGTGAAGATTTTACATAATCCATGTTCAGTTCTTCATATGGCAGTTACGTGTCTTTAAGGTGCCTGGAGAGAGTGAGACTGATTTTTTTTTTTTTTTTGTGATTTTGCTTAGGTTGGACCAAGCATTTTATTGTGAAGATTAATGAGGGTCAAAGTAGACGCATTACGTGCATGTCACACAAGTGCAACGCTATCTGTGATGAAGCAAAAATCAGAGATTTAGTTAATGCGAAAGATTCTGATCTGGCCGAAAAATTTGATCGTTTCCTGTTAGAATCATATATTGAGGATAATAGAAGAGTTAAATGGTGCCCTAGTGTCCCACATTGTGGAAATGCAATTCGAATTGAGGTTGATGAACTTTGTGAGGTTGAATGTACATGTGGATTACAGTTTTGTTTTAATTGCTCATCCGAAGCACACTCACCTTGTTCGTGTCTGATGTGGGAACTCTGGTCCAAGAAATGCCAGGATGAATCTGAGACAGTTAATTGGATATCAGTCCACACTAAACCTTGCCCAAAATGTCAAAAGCAAGTTGAAAAGAACGGAGGGTGCAACCTTGTATCCTGTGTCTGTGGGCAAGCATTTTGGTGAGATTTCTTATCTTTATCTCCTCCATTTTTATTATTTTTTTCTCTGCGCTTGTATGAAAAGTGTACAAGTGGTAGGGATGGGGGGTGATAACATGACATTTGACTGGATAATTATTTGATTCTTTATGACCACATCTTAGGTTTATGTTTTAGTTATTGACCATGCTCTAGATTTGAGATTTTATCATCTTCTTACTGTTTTAGCTCAATATTCCTCCGCTGCTCCTTTTGTTCTAGTAACATGCCATTGGCGGCCTTCTAATATCATTGAACAACTTGTCCAGAGTTCTGCCTCTTTATGATATGTATCTCAAAGATATTGTTATTTGAAGTGGTCGGGGATTTCTAGGCCACCTATATAATACATGGCAGCATATTGTTTCCTTTGCTCATGTCAGGGACTTTAAATGAGATCTTGGTAAATAATTTTTTACTACCAAATTTCCCAGGGGCAGCCACATTTCTTGATTGCCGATGTGAATGACTACAGTCTAAATGTGGTTGCATTTGGGTCTTGCAAAAGTGAATCTATTGAATGTAATTATACCAATTACTGTCTATTAATTTCATGCTATAGCCCTTTTTTCTTGTTACTTTGATAAATAAAGATTTTGAGCATTAATTTATCTTGTAGACTTGACCACTTATCTATTTACTGATAACAAGATTAAAAAAGTTTTCAAACTCCCTTGTTCATGCAGTTGGCTTTGTGGTGGTGCCACTGGTAAAGAACATACTTGGACTACTATTGTTGGTCACAGTTGTGGTCGATACAAAAAAGAGTATGAAAAGAAAACTATGTCTGTGAAGCGGAATCTTGAGCGATACATTCACTATCACAACCGCTACAAAGCTCATAAAGATTCTTTTAAGCTTGAATCTAAAATGATGGAAACCATACAGGATAAAGTAAACAGACTGGAGGATAGAGAAATATCATCTAAAGACTTCAGTTGGATAGCAAATGGACTCAATAGGCTCTTCAGATCAAGGCGGGCTCTTTCATATTCTTACCCATTTGCATATTATATGTTTGGTGATGATCTTTTAGCAGACGAAGTGACAAAGGAAGAGAGGGAAATAAAACAGAACTTGTTTGAGGACCAACAGCAGCAGTTTGAGGCAACCATTGAGAAGCTTTCATTGGTTTTAGAAGAAAATTTTGATTCATACTCTGAGGATGAACTCAAGGATTTGAGATTGAGGATCATTGCTCTTTCTGTGACCACTGATAGTCTCTGTCGAAATCTGTGAGTGTGCTCCTCCATCTTTAACCACATATGTATGTTGTTCTAGAATTATATTTAGTAGGATTTCAAGCCAAGAAATAGCCACACAACTTTTATTGTAGTATACAGATAAAACACTGACTTTTGCAATTGATTGTCAAATTCCCTTTTGACTAGGTTTTAATATGAATCTTAAGAAAAATTCATTTGAAAACAGCTAGATTTTTTTAATTGAATTTTCGAGATGTCTATAACTACTATATTTTTAACTCATGCTCATTTGTTTGGCATATGCAGGTACGAATGTATTGAGACTGATCTATTGGGTTCACTCAAGCATACAGTTCATGAAATAGCTCCTTACAAGTCGAAGGGTGTGGAGAAAGCCTCAGAACTTCCTAATTGTTAGGCACCTAGTTGTTGTTAGATATTAAATCATGGATATGGGAAATAACACAGGGCTATTAATGGTTCGATGTCAGAATGACTTCAATCTAATAATTTTTTTAATCTGATATCTCGTAGCTTATAATGCTTTCGTTATGGCTTTTCTTGTAGGAGGAATAATGTAGAGAGCCACCACAGCGGCATTCTTGATATTAACTTGCCTATCACTCCGTTCAACAGGGATTCTAACTTTATTTAATCTTGAAAATGCGTATTCGTAGCTCAATGTGGCCTTTTCTACCTGTTCCAAGTTATATTTAGCAACAGATTTACGTATCACTCTGCCTATCATCATTTTTCATTTTTGTGAACTTCTATACTTCCATCAATCAAAGTTATTTTATGCTCTTCAGTTCACCATAACTTAATAGTTATTTTGGATCTTTTTCTTGTATGCAGCCTCTTATGGTCTATAACGATGTTAGATGCTTTATCTTCCCATATGGAATTTAATGGAAGCCTACGCGTTCTCAAATCATGCCCGCACCGCTGCACGGTAGATTTGAGAGGGAAAATCACTTTGTGCAGTTGGATCAATTGGTAGATAAATGACTCAGCAAAATCTTTTCGTGAAGCAGGAAAAAGGAATAGTTTTGAATTTCCTAGTTCGTGTGGCTAAAAATCAAACTTTCAATTGAAAGAATTCGCCTACAGAAAAAGTAAAAACCCCCTAATTTCCCCCTGTGCGCTTAATAACATTGCAGTACACCTTTCTTTTTTATTTTCTGGTCCTGAAAATATTCCTGGCAAACTCGTAAGTAAATGAACTTCCATCACAAAGTTTGCAAACCTCGTCGTAGTCAAACACAGACGCCATGCATATTACCAAAATGGGACTTCACTTCTTAACCAATGCCTTCAAGCCACGTGTATGATATATCTATCAGCATAACACACACAACGAAAACCAAACCGTGTCACGGTCATATTTGTGACTACAGGCAACGGCAGTATGCTGTTTTTCGTATATAAAGCAAACATCATTTCTGCGTTAGTTTTCCTTCTGGGTACGAGGAGTTCCACTAGTGCTTCTTTTGCCCGGAACTATTTTCTCTTTGAGCCAACTCTGCTGTGCTGTGTTATTTGCCATGGAGAAGGACTACTATAAAGGAGTTTTCCTCTTTATTAATAAAAACAAAGGCAGCCATAGCTTGCCTGCAAGTTTTTCTGGAAAAGGATTATAGGAAAAGCGGTGTCTAATTTCCTTTTGAATATTGTATTGGTCACTGGCCTGCTGCAGGGTGATAATGTTCTTACTTATCCAGATTGATGGCCAAAAAAAAAAACTCTGAAATTATCTTTCTCTCTGTTCAATAGAGTTCATGAGGTGGAGCATAATTTTCTTTCCATTAAGAAAGCAGATTGTAACTTTTTAAAAATTTTTAGGTAATAACAAAAGATCGCTGTATTGGCTGGCTGCCCAGGTAAAGTATATCTATACTATAATTCCAGAGTGCTCTTATTTTAGAAAATGCGCTAGTTAGGGTGTATATTTTTAATGTAAGGGTTTTATCTAAACCTTTCAGAGAAAAATGGACTTCCTATCATTGAAGGAACACCATGCTCGAACCTTACTCATTTACTATCGTTGGGATGTCGAATAAGTGCTTGCCATGCTCTGATAACCACCTATCCTTTTTGTTGGATATTTTATATATATTTTAAAATACACATTCATGTAATTGTCCCCTCTCATGAAATAATATAATTATTTATAACACCCATTCATTTTAAAAAGGTAATGATTTATTTTAAATTATTTATCAAATTTAAATTGTAATTCAACGGATATGAATCAAGAGATATATATAGAGAGTTGTTAGTTAAATGAAATGGTACTTAGCATCTATAAATAAAGGCCACATAATATCATAAATGAGTGTGTAAAATAGTTATTCTAGGGTTTTATATTTGAGAGTGAGACTAGACCACTATAAAGCCTATTTGCAGGGTCAAAAATTATATCCTTAAGCATAATGTAATTTTACACACCTTAAATTATAACCTATAGTATGTGAGGCTTATTCCTTTATGAAGCATCCATCAACTTTTAATTTTTTTTTAACAATCTCAAGAATAATTATATTTCTGATAGCTGGAGTGATCTATAATTTTAATAAGGTGTGTTCATTCTTATTTATGAATTTTATTTGATGACTCTTGACAGACAATTTTATTATGCTTGGTTTATTTTAATTTTTTACTTCTTAAATATATGTAATTATATGTCATGTGAAGGGGACTTGTTATTTCATGAGCATCAATATTAATTTTATTGTACAAGATACTTTTAGAGTACGAAGTTTGCTTGAATACTGGATGCATATGAAACGATTTCTAACCACATTGATAAATATTGGTGAAAAAGGGCTATTGACGAATTCTCGAATCATTTAACTGATAATATCTTATTTAGAGTATTTTTATTTAGGAAATTCATACCTATTACCAAGGTAAAATAAAACTACATCAGTTTGTTCTTTTCTATTATTTATTTCTTTATTTTTATGCTTTGCAAGTAACAATTATACCTCCTCAATATTCTCGTCTCCTCTTCTCTACTAATAATATATTTGGTAAAATTTTATAACATATTAATAATTTTATTTTTAGCATTTCAAAGAGCATAAAATGACGACTCTTTGACATAAAATAACTTGCATTATTGCATATATGTGTGCATGGGGTCAGGAGAATCAAAATTTTGTTATGGACATAAATTTATGCTTAAAAATTGTGTAATTTACTTGGTATTGTATCTGCTATGCATTGCATGTACAATTGCTACAATGTAGTCTTCCTTATGCCCCTCTCTTACATAGCCTCGTAAAATTGTCTTCTTGTCACGAGATTAAAGGTGGGTCATTCCTTTTCGTTTTAAAGGGTAACCATGATGATCCGTAGAGCAGGAAATTATCTTGCTGCTTCAAGCTTGTTTGTCATATGAAGCTTACTTGAGAAATATTCTGCTTGGTTTTCAAAATAAACAAATTAAAGACAGAACAACGGCCAAGAGAAATCCCTGCTTAAACAATATGTGGGTATCGTGGCTTTGAAATGTTAGTGCTGTTGGGCCAGCGCCATGGTGCTAGACTGGCTAGGCCGTAACACGATTTTTCAATAAGTGGATGCTGTAGCATCACACAACTTTGGGCACGCCAAGCAACTTAAGCTGTGGCACTAGTAATTGCTGGTAACAGCTTGAATAGCCACTTTGAATGACTGTCTTTGTGGCTATTAGGAAAGGTTTAGTGGATATACAAACAGCAACCTTTACACTATAAATTAATGGCCTCTCTTAAAAAAATTCAATCAACTTTTGGTTTTGAGTTTCTTATTATTATTTTGTCTTAACCATCACTTTATAGTTCAAAAATATTTATTTGTTGTTTAAAAAAATTGCATTTAAATTTGAAACTTTTAATTTTGTCATTGTTTCTTAAAAATTATATTATCATTTAACATTTTTACATCAAAATAACACTCTTGAGAAGGTAGAAATAATTTTAAAGACAATACTTAAAACGCATTAATATATTTTAAATACTGTATATCAAATCTAATTCTCCAACAATCTTAAAATGGGTAATTATATTAAAAAAAAATCATCCACCTAATATTATTCACGACATAAATGCATTGATGCTTATATTTTATATTAGTGGAGGTGTATGATATTAGAGATTATACAAGTGTATCTCAGTCCATAATAGTGATCAAATGAATTGCTTATCAAAATTATGTTAATTATCTTGTAAAGGCATGTTTTAGGCTAAATGAATTATTAATGTTTAACATATCTTCTCATAAATTTATATCATCATTTATTTATTATTAAAATGTGATTGAGAATCTAAATAGAAAAAGTAAGTAATTGGTAATATTAAAATAAATTGTTTATGTTTGGCTATAAGAGTCATATTCTATAAGGTGAGAGTTGAATTTGATAAATCATTTAACAAAAATAAGGGTAGTAATTAAATGTCGAAGGAGAGTGGACTATACTTATAACATAAGGCAAAAGTAGTGATAACCCCATATTTATGGTTGCAGATCTATGAAGTAGATTTATAGAGATAATAACAAGTACTTATTGTCTTGTAGTTTTACTACTATTATAATTTTGAGTTTTTTTAAAGACAAAATAATACTGCAATAAAAATATTGAGTTTTATACTTTCAATATAGTACGATGGTATGTTTAAATTGTAGAACAGACTTGATAGAGGTTCTCCTATATGAGAGTAGAATTGAGTCAGTTTCGAAGAAAGCTTAGTGTCACGAGTTGGACGTTTGTTATTGACTTAAAAGACTAGTCTGTTAAGTAATGTTGCCTACCCGCTCATGTATATTCAAAATCCACCTAATTTTTATTTGATGTAGGACATGACATTCTCTTTCACCTAATCACGTGACGCTCTTATCACGGTCTAACACAAACTCAGGAATCAACTTGTCCCGTATTACCCATTCCTATGGGGTTTGGACTCACTAACTACGTGGTAATCTCTATTAGGGCTCAAGACATAGAATTTTCAAAGCCTACTTAATTTGTATTTCCCATCCTTCAGAGATATGAGAGACTCACATTTCACATAACAATCTCCATTGAGGTAATTTTAGGGGCTTACATGTGAATGAAAATTCGAGTCTATCTGATACCACTTGTTATGAGTTAGACGCATGCCATTACCTAAAAGATTAGCCTGTTAGATAATATTGTATGTTCGTCTATATATATTTAATATCTACCCAATTTTTATTTAATGTGAGACGTGACATTAAATAAACATCTCTAAAATATTAATGAATTATAATTGAACACATAGGTATAAAGTGCCAAACTATATAATAAATCACTTGTAGAAAATTTATTATGGGTAATTAGTCCCTTAGTTTGCAATAAAGGGCATTGGTTAATAAAAATTATATATTTTTAATTTTTTTTGTGAAATATGATAAGTTGTTCGATCGTTAATTCATAGTTTAAAAGTTGCTAATAAATATACATTGAATTTTATATATTCTTTAATATTTGTTTGTAAATTTTGAAGGAGAATTGTTGAATATTTTATTTATACTTCAAAATACACATTAGTCGAAAGTAGTCTCTTTTCATATTATATTATATATACAAAGAGATACAGTTCCGAAAAAAAAGATGGGAAAAAACGCACATTGCGCAATCAAATCCCGTTCCAGATGGCCAACATATTTTATCCTCAAGTGAGAGAAAAACTTAACGGCCTAAACTGAACGGTGCAATTAGAACTCTTGAATCACTTCACATTTACAACTTTACCTTAACAAGCCCTCACTTCCGGAATTCTCTAATCAGAAATTGCTATTATATTATTATTAATAATAAGATCGGACCCGAACCCATATTCGAATAAGATGGGTTGTTTTAAACCCACCACATTAGGCCATTATGCACACATTATCTGATTCCACCGCTGCACTTCTTGCAGTTATTGTTACTCACACCGATGTCATGTTCAACAACAACAGCGTATCAATCTCAATCTCCGACGATGACTCGGACGAGCTTAGCCGGATGCGAGTCCGAGTCCGTAGAAAGCGAAAGAAAAACAACAGCCACCGAGTTAACAACGAGTTGACACGGCGAGGAGTTAGATTTTTTATGAAGTACTGGACGCTCCCGATCTTTGCTTTTGGAGTTGGATTGCTACTTTTCGAGGCCACCAGAATTGGGAGGAAATCGAGTTTGCTTGTAAAATCGGAAGGCGGTGAATTGAAGTCCGGAGTCCAAGAGTTGAAGAAACCGAAATGGAGTCCGGAGAAGAATTTGGAATCGACCTTGAATCGGCTTGATCCGGTTACGAAAGTCGTTCATGGTGTCAGAGAACGTGAGTGGTTACTTTTAGCCTTTCTTTTTAGCTTTATGTCTTCTTTGTAGGTGAAGTTCAGCATCGCATAGAAGATAATTGAATTCAGCATTGCATAAAAGATAATTGAATACGAAAATAAGAGAATTGACTTATAGAACATGCCTGCCAATAAGAGTTCTGGTTATTTCCCAATGGTTCAGATTGCCAGTGATAACGACCAAATTTTAAGAGAAGGAAACTGTTATTTCAGTATTAGTATGTAGTGATTAAGTGCTATGAGCTAGAATGCTATGTTAAGAGCTTATTTGTTTTAAAATTTGAACTTATTGTGTGATAATGAGTATCAATGAAGTGATTCTCGTTAGATATTTATGAATTAAACAGTGCTGCACTGGCCTGTAAATTTTAAGGGGAAGCCGAACTGAGAAATTTTTTAAGAGTGGGAGAGAGAATTAGGGTGAAAAGTATTGAAAGGAGTTTCTTATCATGAAAAAGCATAGAACTTGTCAAAGTGCTGGAAGATGACACTTGCACCAGTTGCATCACTGCAACATTCTTTTAGAGAAAGTAAAACTGATTTTATGTTGGGATTTTGGGTGTTAATAGGACTGTTGAATTGTGGCAGTTGGGATTCGGTTGTAAAGAATAAATATGATTGTTGTGCTTGGGGTCCTTTTTTCCTGTTTTCTTTAATCTCTTGTCATGTATTATATAACAGATGTTAAGATATTTCAGCTAATGGCGTACTTTTATGGATCCTATCAGGTTGCTTGAAGCTATTACCTCCTGAAGAACTTGAGCATCTTGATCTTCCTGTGAATGAGGAATCCAGTGGTCCCGTAAAGAAAGTGGTTTACTTATCGGGAAATAACCTACCTTATGTAGGAGGAAACAGTACTCTCATCCGGAAACCCAGTGAAGGCACAAGATTTAATTTATTTACTGGGGAGCAAACTCTTGTCCAGAGAGAGGAGAGTTTCAAGGTTTGGAACTTTGACCAAGTTTAGGGTTCTAGGTGATTGCTTTCATGTAAATACTCAAGTGCAAAGAAGAGTTGTCAGTCTGTGAGATTAACATTCTCTCATATGATTTTGCTTCTTTTATGTGCGTAGTTGGTGATATATCCTCATAATATTTTACTTCCAGGTGAAAGAAACTGTTGAAATACATTGTGGTTTTTACAATGAACATGGGGGGTTTAGAATTTCAGTTGAGGACAAAGCTTATATGCAAAATTGCAAAGTTGTGGTGTCTACTTGTGCATTTGGGGGAGGAGATGATCTTTATCAACCAATTGGAATGTCAGAGGCATCACTTCACAAGGTTAGCATGCATGACACATTAGACTTGCCAGCTTACATGCGCACAATTCTTATGTGCAATATACTATATGGATGCAGGTTTGCTATGTTGCATTTTGGGATGAAATTACCCTTGCAGTTCAGGAATCACAGGGCAATAAAATTGATGATGATGGATTTATTGGGAAATGGCGCATTGTGGTTGTGAAGGATCTTCCTTTCATAGACCAAAGGTTGAATGGAAAAATTCCAAAGGTATGACAGTTGCACATAAGCATGTTTCCTCCCCAGATATAGCTGATATATAGAATTCTCTTGATGGGATTATCAGCCATCAAATCATTCATGGATTTTATTCATGGTTTCTGGATAAACCTTTGAAAAGACTTTTTGTCTGTTTAATATGTGTCATTATATGAGTGCATGTGAGCGCATTTATACTGATTTAATATGTGTATGCTGTCATCAGATGTTGGCCCATCGTCTCTTTCCTCAGGCAAAGTACTCTATTTGGGTGGATTCAAAGTCTCAATTTAGAAGAGATCCTTTAAATGTGCTGGAAGCTCTTCTTTGGCGTTCAAATTCTGTGCTTGCAATATCAGAGCATGGAGCTCGCAGTAATGTGTATGATGAGGCAAAGGCTGTTGTGCAGAAACACAAAGCTTCTCCAGAAGAAGTTGAGGTACAGATGGCTCAATACCACCATGATGGCCTCCCCGAGGACAGGAGATTCAATGGAAAGAAAGGTGAAGTTTACAAAGAAAAACATTTATACCAATAAAATAGATGCATTTGTACAATTCACCTTCTTAATATTGTGAGGAAGCATGCGCCATTAACAAATCTGAAGGATCCGTTGTTTGTGTTTAATCATTACTTGTTGGCATGTGCAGCTCTATCTGAAGCATCTGTCATTGTGAGGGAGCAGACGCCATTAACAAATCTGTTCATGTGCCTCTGGTTTAATGAGGTGGTTCGATTCACGTCTCGAGATCAGCTGAGCTTCCCATATGTTTTATGGCGACTGAAAGTGCTTGAGAACATTAACATGTTTTCTGTTTGCACCCGCAGGGATCTTGTCAATTCAATAGGTCATATAGGCAAGACTAAACCTTTGAAGAGTTTATTGTCCATGCACTAACATCCAATTTCATTTTTTAGATTGTTGTAACAGAGTGGTTCGGGGAAATATAGCCTGTATTTATTCTTATTTCCATTTGTAGATTTTTCACAAATGCTACATTGGTGGCATCGGCCTTGAATACATGTTTTCTTCACTTTTTATTCTTTTGGTTCAAAAAAAACTCACCCCTCAATGGAATATACAGATTCTTTTTTTCTTCTTATTCTATCATCTACAAACCGAAAATTACCGTGTTTCAATATGTTCCTCATTCTTGTGGTTCAAGGAAACTATTGAGATAGATGCATTGTTTTGGGAAGACTCCTTTTTAGGGATGGGTGATTAATACCCGACTATTATTTGATAATGGGACTGATTATCATATTTGTTTAACTAACAATTTTATTAGTGATTGAAATTGCATAAGTCTGTTAATAAAAGCTAAACGATGAAGGATTTGCGACATGCTTTCCTCCCCTCCTTACGCAAGTAACGGAAGTTGAATTTTATGACAAGACAGATCTGAAGATGAACAATCACCCATCACAATGCAGAGGCCAAGTTGGAGATTCTGTGGTCTATCAAGTACTTGGAGCAGCTTATCTTTTTACCATTTTCCTTTATTGGATATTTTCTAAGTCTTTAGCGAGGAATAATTTCTTTTTCTTTATGTGATTAATCTTTAAAGACAATCGGGAAGCTTTAAAATTAATTTTTAGAAAAAAAATAAATTAAACTTATAAAAAAATAGTACAGATTTTTTCTATTGGAAATAGTTTATATGTTTACACGCGTATGATTGTAAACGGAATGTAAAGAATTCATAAATCACATATATTTTGTAAATGCAATGTAAGGAGTTTATAAATTACACATATCTTTACATTGATATGATATTATTCACTTTTGATCTAAGCCCTCATAATTTTGTTATTAGACTCTACCCAAAATGTCTCATACCAATGGAGATATAATTCACTCTTTATATACCTATGATCTTCCCTATTTCTTTTCAGTGTGGGACTTTGTTTGCTTTCTTAACAATCCTCTTCTCGAATAAAAGACCACAAAACTTCCCCTCAAACGATATTCCATCTATCTATCTTCCACATAGTAAAATCTTGCTCTCCTTTTGGATACTCATCTTCTACTTATCTACATTGCATTGTGGGAGCACGCCTTACGTGAAGCCTAAAGTACCCTTACCTCGAGAGCCTGCTCTATCAGGTCAACTCCGTATCACTGCGTTGAGAGGACATGCCTTACGTGAAGCCTGCATCACTACGTTGAGACCACACGCCTTACGTGATGCCCAGGAGCATACCACCACCTGTCCATAGAGCTTACTATGGATCCCATCGCAAATTGAGGCTTACTAAGCTCACCACCTTCTCGTTCGACACTGAGAATTTCTTTCACATGGCTAATTTAGGGGCATGGCTCTGATATCACTTGCTCCAGGACTCCCTAATACGACTCCCACACGTATAGGGTAAATTTATGACGTCCTAAAGCGTATATAAAGGCTATCAATTAGCTTGTAAATACATCTTTGTGATCAACTAATAATATTGACAATCTTTGTGATAAACAAGAGATCTTAGTGGTTCTTTATGAAAGAAAATTCCTAGAGTGAAAGAGAGAGCTTTATTTGTAATCTTTCTTATAAAAGGCATACTTTGTGAGTACCTTGAGATTCATAATAAGAGAAGAGTGTGATCTTGATCTGCCGTGGATGTAGGCAAGTTGCCGAACCACGTAATTCTGTGTGTGTTCTTCTTCTACCCCTTTATTTATTTATTTTTTAATAATTTATTCTGTATTATTATATTATTTGGATGAATTATTTTATTTATTTATGTGCTTCCGTTTCAACACATAAATTTTTATTATGACTTATGCTGTCTCATTCTAATTTTATAATACATTGTAGAGCTAGCTGTAGACTTAAAAGTAAGTTTTGCAAAATAAATATAAAAAATTCATTAATATAATTATTACATTTATAACTCAATATGGGAAAACAAAATTAAATTTATTAATATATAAAGTAATTGTACTTTTTATGATAAAAATATTAAAATTTAATTATTTTAAATTCGGATTTGTTAGAATATGAATTTTGAAAGTAATTTTAGAATGTCAATTTTGAAATATTTGATTTTAATGAATAATTTAGTTATATTTTATAAATAAGGGTATTTTTATCTATTTACCTTAATTTTGGCTAATAAAGATTAAAGAGTTATTTTATGGTTAAAAAAAGTTTTGGACTACTTTAAAAAAAAAAAAAATTAAAAGTAATACTACACTACATAATTATGATGCAAAGTTTGTAGCATATTTGATGTATCTTCAATTATTAATATTTATTTTTTTAAATTAATACGATAGTTATACTAACACTTATGAATAATGAATATATTGAATGTCACATCAATTATAATATAAAGGTTGTATTATAACTAGTAAGCATAACATTACTGTTCATTTAATATGTAAAAATAAAGTATCTTCTAAGATCATGTGATAAAAATTATGATATCAATATTTTAATTAATATGAACCATTAGATGAGATCTATTGTCCATAATATTGGTAATTTAAATTTTAATTATTTTAAAAATTCTATTAATCTAATGAGAAACTAGTTAAATAGACAATGTTTGAAATTTTAAATACTAAAATAGTTATGATAGTTGCACTAAAATTGATGTGTAATTAGACTAAATTTAAAACCAAACAGACTTAATTTTAAAATCGTCTCTAATAAAATAAATAATTAATATATATTTTAACATACTTTTTATAACTGAATCACGATAGTAAGTATGAGATCAATAATAAGTCATTGTACTAAAAATAATAAATAATTTAAATATATTCTCGATCATATAAAAGCATAATAATGTTGAAGCTTTCACTTCTTTAATTTAAGGATATAATTGTTTCATATAACATATTAACTTAATAAATTTAACTAAGTTCTTAAAAGATTATTCTTAAATGTGAATAAATTCTTTAGGTTAAAAAAATGAATAAATTCTCAAAGACTTAGTCGGTCATGCATAAACCATAATTTTAAAATAAGAGATTAAAATACATAGTTAGAATGTGGTTTTATTTATAACTATTTTAACAATTTTTTTGATTAATTTGTGTTTAACTACAAATAATCTATAATTTTATTTAATGGGCTATTTATTTTGATGTTTTGATGTTGATAAATATTTTAATAAACTAAATACAATAAAATTTTAATTAATAAATATAACTTGTTATTTGTAAATAAAAAATTCAAGATAAGTTATTACTTGAAGAAAAGTTAATATCTATTAATAAAAAATTAATAGTAAAGATTTTAATTAATTAAATAAAAATGTTATACATACATAGTTGGAAAACAAAATATATATTTCAATTGATATGATATTTAATGTGTTAATTATTAATTAATATTATTATTTAACATGTGGTAGTCATTAATTAATGATACATTATTTTAAATATAAATTTTGTATTTAATTATACATGTATAACAATGCTCTTAATTTAAAAATTAATGTATAGTATTATTTTTAATAAAAAATTAAATAATTAATAAGGTATTGGTAGCGGAAAACAAGTCAGCGCTTGGACTTTTCTATCCGTGTTTAATATTGATTCCCGTTTTTCTACGCGTGTAACCGCGTCAACCTACAACCGACATTTAGTAAGAATAAATCTGGATCGTTGATGTCTCCGCACACCGCTTAGCTATAGCCGTCGATCTTAACCAGCCCGCCTATAAAGGTCTCTCCCACATCTCTTGTGTTTCAGTCTCATACGCGCTACATCGTGTGTGGTATTGCATGTAATATTCCTCCAATTTATGTTCTCTTAGGTTTACGGACTTAATCTGAAGATTAGGGTTTCGATTTGCCAGCTATTGTTTTGGTGTTTAATTTAGTTTCTGCGGTGACCGGGATAAGATTTTGTATGTGTCTTGTTGTGTTGGAATGACAAGGTGTATCGTTAATTCGTTTCTTGTATATTCTTTTGAAGATGTACATATCCACCGATTGGATAGTCTTGGGTATTGAGGTCTCTAAACTGGTAACGATGTTATTGTGCTCACACTTATTAGCTCCGACTCGAATTTGCGTTGGCTTTTGAATTATTTTTCTCTTGCTCAGTTATTGGTTACTGAACCATAAAGTTATGTCGGCGAATCGGACTTCTTTTTGCCTTGGATGAATTATTTTCCTCTTGGTTACAAAATCGTAAAGTTCTCGCCGAATTGGACTTGTTTTTGTGTTGGATGTACTTTTTTTTCTCTTGTTCAGCTTTTGGTTACAGAATCATAATAAGCTTGCCGAGGATGGAATTTGCGATTAGATCCGTTTTCCACTTCTTTGACCGCTGCTAATGCGATAGCCGCAGAACTCTGACAAAAATTGGTGATATTTAGACCCTTTAATCGTGGACTTTCCTTATTATAATGAAATCTATATTCATAGAAATATTTGGTAATTAATTCTCTGTAAAAAAAAATTGTTGCGTTTGTTAATAAAATCGTAGTACAATCGGTTGATGAATTTTAGTACCAATTATATCTTTTATATGGCCGAAAAATAGAACGCTCCTATTTTTGGTATAAATACCAGCTTCTGAGTTTATTATTGTTCTCCTTAAAACCAGACGCGATAAACGGAATATTCAGCTCAGCTCAGTGTGAGGAAATGGCGTCAACAGATAAGGCCAACATCAAGTAAGAAAAAGAATTCTGGACCGTTGACACTGGTTTTTAATCTGCTAAGCAATGGCAGTTAATCAATCTTAAACTCCTCAAGGGTAACTAATTTTTTACCAATCAAGGATAACCTTGGTTGATATAATAATGTAAAACATTATAATTTAACAATGAAGCAAATAGTAAATACATATTGTTATTAATAAAATCACTTTTTGTTGAATTGCTTACTAGGTGACTTTCCAAATTTCTTGTCTAGATCTTGCCGTGCAGCATACAAACTTTTAGTCGCCCAGTGTACTTTTCTCAGGATCTTAAGATATTGGATGACTGGCCTTCTGTGTCTTGTGGTTTGCTTTTCAGTTCCCAGTTTTAATTAGTTTCCAAGCTTTCGAGTTTGTGTTGGTCAATTGAGAATCGGGTTTGCGTCTTCAGATTTGTTTGTTGCGGAATACTCTTGTTAATGGTGAGTCGTCAGGTGTAAGAATATAGTTTCTCTAGCAACTGAAGAAAATTGTTCCGAATCAAGAATTTTGATGCTGGTTTGGTTATCATATCCTAATAAGGCTTACTTTCTGGTTTGATTTATGGAATATTCTTGTCGGTTCAGGACTTCCATGCACGACCTCTCTAGTTTGTGGAGTGCAGTGGGACATTTACTAAATGGGTTTTTTTTTTTTAAATTTTTTATGAGTTACTTTATTTGTTTTAATTCTTGTCTAATGTTTATCAATTCCTATTGGAACTCCTTTTCTAGCCCGCAGTTTGGGAACTTGTTGAATAGGGTCTGTCCATCAGTGTGGAGCAAAACTGCTGCAAGCCTTGTCAGCTGGCTTGTTCTGGGAAGTTTGCAAATTAAGAAATTATTGATTGCTATCAAGTTTGAATACGAAGCAAATAGTCAGTTGTGTGGGTTTTGAGTGCAGAGTTGGCTGAGGCAAAGGAGATTTGGCGGTTCTCTATTATTTTAGGTTATATCTTAACTTTTGAAGAAGCTGTAGGAGGCTGTGGAGCAACCAAGAAGTTGATTAAAGTCTGATATTCCAACACCACTTTATTTCAGTTTTCTACAAAAACTTTTCTGTATTTACTTTGTCTGCAGAAGGTTCAGAGTTTTTTGACTTTTAAGAGCCTCTTTTAGCAGGTATCCATTCTTTTAGCGGTACCCATCCTCCAAGAAGCAGTAGGGGAACTGAGATTGGAAATGGGTTTTTTCTTAACATTTTCTGTACTGTGTTTCTGTGTGGTCATTGTTTGAGTTAGTGCTTTGATCTGCTCATATTGGTGTTTGATTACATGGATTCTGCAGCTTTATTGTCATGGTCGGGTAGTCATTTCGCAAATTTTCGTTGCGGTGATTGGGAAGAGTTCCTGGTATTCTGAGGAATATGCAAGAGTTTGTGCTGTGATCAGCTCTTATTGGTGTTTGATTACATGGATTCTGCTTTATTGTTATTTATGGTCTGTAGTCATTTTGCAAACTTTTGTTGCAGTGATAGGGAAAAGTTCCTGGGATTCCGAGGAATATGCAAATGTGAAGGAGTGTTTGGTGGGTCAATTAGTTTTAAGTTCTGATTTTATGAGCAGTATTGGGACCATCATTACTCAGTGTGTTGATTAACTACTCCTAGTGTTTTGTTGCAGTGATTAAGAAATGGTAGCCAGTTTTCGGGGAATTATGCTGTGCTCAAGGGGTGTTCGATGATTCTTTTATTAGTCTATTTTTCCTTCTTTCTCAATTGTGTTTGATGACTCTTATTTTAGTTTTCTTACTAGTTTTGGTTTTTATTTCATCTATCTTTATCCAAAGACTATGTCCAGATCTTAAGTCCATTTATTTATTTTTTTTTGCAGTGAATAGAAGTGTTCCAAGTCTGCTGAGGAAAATGGCACTATATGTTGAAGGGTGTATGCTGAGTTCTTACTTGTTTCATGCTTCTTTCTATGCTTTCTTTGAGTTCCATATTATATCATCTGTGATTTATGAATTTCTTCTGCAGTAGTAAGAGATATCTTCTGAGGTTTGGAGGAAATATTAGGACTGCATTTTTTTAGGGTGTTACTCCTAGTTTTTTGCTTTATCTATGTCTTGTTTTCTGGATTCATAATTTCAGATTATTACAAGATAAGACGATCATTTTTGCAAATTGTTGTTACAGCGGTAGAGAACGGTTCCGAGTTTTTGAGCATTATTGGGACTGTACCCGCCTGCGATGTTGATGAGTTCTTTTGGTCTTTTTTCTTGTTTCTCCCAATTGTGTCTATTTATATCTGAGTTGTCTATTTAAGATTATAATTTGGCATTCATATATGTTCTAAATTTTTTCTCTAATCTGTCTATTCCAATCTGAGTGCTCTATTTCAGATTTTAGTTTGGTAGTCATTTTTGTAAATTTTGCAGTGATTGAGAAATGTTCTGAGTTTTTGGGAAAATATTATGCGTCGCCTAGGGGCAAGTTCAGATTAGAGGTTCATCTATTTTCTCAAAATTTTGTTGCAGTGATCGAGTGTTATTCCGAGTCTGTTGTGAGGAATAATTGCAGCATTCTATGCTCGGGTGTTTGATGGGTCTCCATTTAAGTTTTTTCCTGTTTCAAGCCTTCGTCCTCATTTATTTTAGTTCCAGATTATATCTGATCTCCGATTTGTGAATTTTTTCTGCAGTTGTATGAGCTATGTTCAACATTATGGAGGAAATTTTGGGACTCTCCATTTGTGGAGGTTGTTTCATGAGTCATTTTGTGTTTCTCTCATTATCCATGCATTACTTCTGGAATTACAAAATTTAGATTATTACAGTTTGGACATTCATTTTGCAAAGTTTTGTTGCAGTTATAGTGAGCGGTTCTGAGTGTTCGAGGAATATTGGAACTATACACATTGGGGCGGTGTTGATGAGTCTTCCTACTCCTTTTCCTTTTTCTCAATTCTGTCTATTCCTGTCTGAGGGCAGTGTTGATGAGTCTTTCTACCCTTTTTTTTCTTTTCTTTTTCTCAATTTCTATCTATTCCTGTTAGAGTACTTTGTTTCTTATTGTATTTTTGCAAATTATTGTTGTGGTGATTTGAGAAATGTTCCGAATTTTCATGTATGCAATTGGGGGGGTGTTCAATGAGTGTTCTTCGAGTCTCTTTCCATTGTTTCTCAACTGTCAACTCTTGAATGAGTGTCCTATTTTAGGTTATAGTCTGATATTAATTTTCTGCAAATTTTTATTGCAGTGATTGAGAAATGTTCCAAATTTTCATGGAATATTACACACTGCGCAGGGGGTGTTCATTGAGTCTTTTATTAGTCTCTTTTCCATGTTTCTCAATTCTGTCTATTCCTATATGAGTTTTCAATATGAGTGTTCTATTTTAGATTATAGCCTGGTATTTATTTTTTTAAATATATGTTGTGAGAGAGAAGTTTAATGAGCGTTTTGAGGAATAGCGGCACTATGCTATGCTCAGGGGTTTGATGAGAGTCTACATTCAAGTGTTTTCTTGTTTCATATTTCGGTCTTTGTGTATTTGAGTTTCAGATTATATCTGGTTTTTGATTTGTGAATTTTTCTGCAGTTGTAAGAGCTTTGTTCAGCTGCAGAATGGGGACTGTGCATTTGCCGAGGGGTGTTTCAGGAGTCTTTCTAGTGTTCCTCCTTGTTTATATTTTTATCTATGCCTTACTTTCCCAATTACTGTAATTTAGATTTCTAAAATTTTGGACATTCATTTTCCAAAGTTTGTTGCAGTGACGGTGAACGGTTCTGAGTGTTTGATGAATATCAGAAGTATACAACTGCGGAGATGTCATTGAGCCATTCTAGTCTTTTTCTTTTTCTCAGTTGTCTTATTCCTATTTGATTTACTTTATTTCAGATTATAGACAATCACTCTTCTTTGCAAATTTTTGTTGCGGTGATTGAGAAATGTTCTGAATTTTCATAGAATATTATATGCCAGGTGGTGTTTGATGAGTCATTTATTTTATGTGATTCTCAATTCTTTCTATTCCTATATGAGCGTCCTATTTTAGATTTTAGCCTGGTGTTTATTTTTGTAAATATATGTTGCAGTGAGAGAGAAGTTTGCTGAGCCTTGTGTAATAGCAGCACTATGTTATGCTCAGGGGGTTTGATGAGTCTTAAGTTCAAGATTTTTCTTGTTTCATTGTTCTGTCTTCCTGTATTTGAGTTTCAAATTATTTCTGGTCTCTAAATTGTGAATTTTTCTGCAGTCGTAAGAGCTATATGTTCAGCTCCAAAATTTGGACTGTGCATTTGCTGAGGGGTGTTTCATAAGTCTTTCTAGTGTTCCTCCTGGTTTCTGTTGTTATTTGTGCCTTTCTTTCTCAATTAATGTAATTCTGATTATTGCATTTTGGACATTCATTTTCCAAAGTTTGTTAAAGTGATGGTGAACGGTTCTGAGTGTTTGATGAATATTGGAAGTATACAGGCCAGGGAGATGTTGAGGAGTCATTTTAGGCTTTTTATTTTTCTAAGTTGTGTCTATATCCTATCTGATTACTTTTTTTCAGATTATTGTCTGTCATTTATTTTTCTAAGTTTTTGTTGTAGTGATTTTGAAATGTTATGAATTTTTCATGGAATATAATGCATTGCTCAGGGGGGTGTTAGATGAATCATCTATTTTCAGTGATTCTCAATTCTTTCTATTCCTTTATGAGTTTCATATATGAGTTTCCTATTTTAGATTATAGCTCTGGTATTTATTTTGTAGATATATGTTGCGAGTCTTTTGAGGAATAATGGCACTATGCTATGCCCAGGGGGTTTGATGAATCTACATCTATGTTTTTTCTTGTTTCATGCTTCCGTCTTCATATATTTGAGTTTCATATTAAATCTGGTCTCTGATTTGTGAATTTTTCTGCAGTTGTAAGAGTTTTGTTCTGCTCCAAAATGGGGACTGCATTTGCTGAGTGTCGAGGGGTGTTTAATGAGTCTTTCTAGTGTTCCTCCTAGTTTATATTTTTATTTATCTTACTTTCTCAATTAGTGTAATTCGGATTATTGCAGTTTAGACATTCATTTTGCAAAGTTTTTTGCAGTGATGGTGAGCGATTATGAGTGTTTGATGAATATTGAAATTATACACATTGGGGAGATGTTAGATGAGTTATCCTAGTCCTTTTCTTTTTCTCAGTTATGTTTATTCCTATCTGATTTGTTTATTTAAGATTATAGTGTGTTATTCAATTTTGCAAATTTTTGTTGCAGTAATTAAGATGTTCCAAACTTTCGTGGAATATTACACTCGGGTGTTCGATGAGTCTTATGTTAGTTAATTTTCAATGATTCTCAATTCTGTCTGTTGCTATTTGAGTGTGTTATTTTAGATTGTAGTATGGTATTTATTTTTGTAGATATATGTTGCAATGGAGAGAAGTTTGCTGAGCCTTTTGAGGAATGGTGACACTATGCTATGCTCAGGGTGTTTGATGAGTCCACATTCAAGTTTTTTCTTGTTTCATGTTTCTGTATTCGGTGTATTTGAGTTTCAGGTTATATCTGGTCTTTGATTTGTGGATTTTTCTGCAGTTGTTAGAGCTTTATGTTCAGCTCCAGGACTGTGCATTTTGCCAAGGGGTGTTTCATAAGTCTTTCTAGTGTTCCTCCTAGTTTCTCTTTTTATCTTGTGCCTTACTTTCTCAATTACTATAATTTGGTAATATTACAGTTTGGACACTCATTTTGCAAATTTTTGCAGTGATAGTGAACGGTTCCGAGTGTGTGATGAATATCGGAAGTATATACACTGGGTAGTCATTCTAGTCTTTTTCTTTTTCTTTGTTGTCTTTATTCCTATCTGCTTACTTTATTTCAGATTATAGTCTGTTATTCATTTTTGCGCAAACTTTTGTTGCTTAGGGGGTGTTTGATGAGTTTACTATTCGTCTCTTCAATGATTCTCAATTCTTTCTATTTCTATATATTTTCTTATATGAGTGTCCTATTTTAGATTATAGCCTGGTATTTACTTTTGTAAATATATGTTGCTGTGAGAGAGAAGTTTGTGGAGCCTTTCTTGAGGAATAGCGGTGGTATGCAATGCTCAGGGTGTTCGTTGAGTCTACATTCAAGTTTTTTCTTGTTTCATGCTTTTGTCTTTGTGTATTTGAGTTTCAGATTATATCTAGTATTTGATTTGTGAATTTTGTTTGCAGTCGTAAGAGCTGCTTATGTTTTAGTGTATTTTAGTTTCTGATTATATCTAATCTTTGATTTGTGAATTTTTCTGCAGTTGTAAGAGCTTTGTTCAGCTCCATAATTGGGACATTGCATTTGCCAAGGGGTGCATCATGAGTCTTTCTAGTGTTCCTCCTCATTTCTATTTTTGACAGTGCCTTACTTTCTTTATTACAGTTTGGAGACATCGATGGTAAACAGTTCCAAGTGTTTGAGGAATATCTGAAATTTTGCACCCTGGGGCTAGGAGTATGTTGATGAGTTATTCTAGTCTTTTTCTTTTCCCAGTTGTGTCTATTCCTATTTGAGTACTTTATTTCAGATTATTGTCCATTATTTATGTTTGGAAATTTCTGTTGCAGTGATTGAGGAATGTTCCAAATTTTCATGGAATATTATGCACTGATCAGGGGGTGTTTGATGAGTCTTCTATTAGTCTCTTTTTAGTGATTCTCAATTCTGTCTATTCTTATATGAGTGTCCTATAATAAAATTATAGCTTGGTGTGTATTTTTTTGAACTTTTGTTGCAGTGAGAGAAGTTTCTATAGCCTTTTGAGGAATAGCGGTACTATGCTATGCTCAGGGTGTTTGATGAGTCTACATTCAAGTTTTTTCTTGTTTCATGCTTCTTTTTTTGTGTATTTGAGTTTTAGATTACATCTGGTCCAAGTAATTTGTGAATTTTTCCGCTGTTATAAGAGCTATGTTCAGCTCTAAAACCGGGACTGTGCATTGAGTGTTCCTTCTAGTTTCTATTTATAACGGTGCCTTACTTTTTGAACTACTGTGATTCAGATTATCACAGTTCAGACATTCATTTTGCAAATTTTTTTGCAGTGATGGTGAACTGTTCCAGTGTTTAAGGAATATTGGAAGTATACACACAGGGGATGTTGACGAGTCCTTTTAGTCTTTTTCCTTTTCTCAGTTTTGTCTACTCCTATCACAGTACTACATTTCACATTGTAGTCCGTTATTCATTATTGCAAATTTTTGTTGCAGTGATTGAGAAATCTTTCAAGTTTTCATGGAATATTATGCACTGCTAAGGGGGTGCTCGACAAGTCTTTTATTAGTCTCTCTTCAGTGGTTCTCAATCCTGTCTTATTAGTTTCCAATACATGTGTCCTATTTAGATTCTAGCCGATATTTAGTTTTGTAAATTTATGTTGCAGTGAGAGAGAAGTTTGCTGAGCCTTTTGAGGAAAATATTGCTATGCCCAGGGTGTTTGGTGAGTCTACATCCAAGTTTTTTCTCATTTCTTGCTTATGTATTCGTGTAATTTCAAATTATATTTGGTCTCTGATTTGTGATTTTTCTGCAGCTGTAAGAGCTATGTTCAGCTCCAGAATTGGGACTGTGCATTTGCCAAGGGTTGTTTCATGAGTTATTAGTGTTCTTCCTTGTTTCTACTTTTATCTGTGCCTTACTTTCTATATTATTGTAACTTAGATTATTACAGTTTAGACATTCATTTTTGCAAATTTTTGTTGCAGTGATTGAGAAATGTTCCAAGTTTTCATGTAATATTATGCACTGCTAAAGGGGTGTTTGACGAGTCTTCTGTTATTCTCTTTTCAGTGTTTCTTAATTCTGTCTTATGAATTTTCCACACTCTCTTAAATGATAGCCTGGTATTTATTTTTGTAAATTTATGTTGCAGTGAGAGAGAGGTTTTCTAGGCCTTTTGAGGGGTGTTTGATTAGTCTACATACAAGTTTTTCTTGTTCAATGCTTCTGTTTTCGTGTATTTGAGTTTCATATTATATCTGGTCTCTGATTTGTGAATTTTTTCAGCTATCGGAAGAGCCATGTTCAGCTCCAAAGTTGGGACTGTGCACCGAGTGTTCCTCCTAGTTTTTTAATTGTGCCTTACTTTTTGATTTGCTGTAATTTTTACTATTACGGTTTGGACATCTGTAATTCATATTATTACAGTTCGGATACTCATTTTGCAAAGTTTTTTGCAGTGATAGTGAATGGTTTTGAGTATTTGAGGGAAATATTGGAAGTACACACACTGGTGGTATTTTGATGAGTCCTATTCTTTTCCTTCTCTTAGTTGTGTCTATTCCTATCTGAGTACTTTATTTCAGATTATAGTCTGTCATTCATATTTGCAATTTTTTGCTGCAGTGGAATTGATCTGTGGGTGTTCAATGAGTCTTCTAGTAGTCTCTTTTCAGTGATTCTCAATTTTTCTATTCCTATATGAGTTTCCTAGATGAGTGTCCTATTTTAGATTATTGCCTCGTATTTATTTTTGTAAATATATGTTGCTGTGGGAGAGAAGTTTGCTGAGCCTTTCTTGAGGAATAGTGGCACTATGCTATGCTCAAGTTGTTTGATGAGTATACACTCAAGTTTTTTCTTGTTTCATGCTTTTGTCATCTGAGTATTTGAGTTTCAGATTGTATATGGTCTTTGATTTGTGAATTTTTTATGCAGTCATATGAGCTATGTTTAGCTCCAAAATTGGTACTATGCATTTGTCGAGGCATGCATCACAAGTCTTTCTAGTGTTCCTTGTTTCTACTTTTGACTGTGCCTCAGTTTTTGAATTACTGTAATCACATTATTACATTTTGGAGATTCATTTTGCAAAGTATTTTGCAGTGATGGTGAACGGTCCCGAGAGTTCCTTTTTGTTCATTCTGTCTATTCCTATCAGAGTACTTTATTTCAAATTATAGTCATAACTCATTTTCGCAAATTTTTGTTGCAGTGATCTAGAAATGTAATGAATTTTCGTGGAATATTAAGCACTGCTCAGCGGGTGTTCGATGCGTCTTCTGTTAGTCTCTTGGTTTTTTCTGAATTTTGTTTATTGCTATAAGTGTCATATTTTAAATTATAGCGTGGTATTTATTTTTATAACTTTTATTCCCAGTGAGATAGAAGTTTGCTGAGCACTTTTTGTGGAATAGTGGCATTATGCCATGCTCAGGGGTGTTGTTTAATGAATCCATTCAAGTTTTTTCTTGTTTCATGCTTCTGTCTTTGTCTATTTGAGTTTCAGATTATATATTGTCTCTGATTGTGGATCTTTTCTGCAGCCGTAGGAGCATGTTCATTCAAGTTTTTTCTTGTTTCATGCTTCTGTCTTCATCTATTTGAGTTTCAGATTATATATTCTCTCTGATTGTGGATCTTTTCTGCATACATGAGAGCCATGTTCATGCTCTAAAATTGGGAATGCATTTGCCGAGGGTCCAGATTATTACAGTTTTGACTTCCATGTTACAAATTTTTTTGCAATGATAGTTGACAGTTCTGAAATTTTTAGCAATATCGGAACTGTACATGCCTTGGGAGTATTGATGAGTCTTTCTAGTATTTTTCCTTGTTTCTCAATTTTGTCTATTCGTATGAGTACTTTATTTCAGATTATAGTCCGTCATTTATTTTTGCAAACTTTTGTTGCTGTGATTAGAAATTTCCGAATTTTCATGGAATGTTATGCACCACTCTCTTTCAGATTATGTCTGGTATTTATTTTTGTAAATTTTGTTGCAGTTAGAAAGAAGTTTGCCAAGTCTTTTGAGGAATAGTGACACTATGCTATGCTCAGGAGTGTTTGATGAGTCTCCATTCAATTTTTTTCTTGTTTCATGCTTTTATCTTCATCTATTTTGAGTTCCAGAATATTTTTGCTCTCTGATTTCTGAATATTTTCTGCAGTCATATGTGCTATGTATAGTGTTTTTACAGAAATATTTGGGCTGTTTATTGCCAGGATGTTCCAGGAGTCTTTTTAGCGTTTCTCCTGTTATCCATGTTTTGCTTTTTGAATCCCGAGTAGATTTTTACAGATTAGACATTAATTTTTGCAAATTTTTGTTGCAGTGGTTGAGTAAGGTTTTGACTATTTGCAGAATATTGGAACTATACATTTCTTGGGGTGTTGATGAGCCTTCTAGTCTTTTTCTTTGTTTCTCTCTTTGTGTTCCTGTATGACTGTTTTATGTCAGATTATAATGTGGTATTCATTTGTGTAAATTTTTTTGTGTAGTGATTGAGAAATGTTACCGAGTTCTCGAGGAATATTATGCACTACTCAGCAGGCGTTTGATACGAGTCTTATATTATTCTTTTACTTGGTTTGTATTTTCTTTCATCTATGTTTATCCAAAAACTTGAGATCGGGTTGTAGGTTCATTCATTTTTTTGCAATTTTTTGTTGCAGTGATAAGAGTGTTGTGATAGATAATTATTCTGATTCATTAAATTTTATCAAATTTTGGTTGCAGTGAGAGTATGTTTATCCAAGCACTCGAGATCGGATAGTAGGTTCATTTATTCTTTGCAATTTTTGTTGCAGTGAGAGTATGTTTATCCAAACACTTGAGATTGGATAGAGTGTTGTGATAGATAATTGTTCTGATTCATTAATTTTTTTCAAATTTTTGTTGCAGTGAGAGTTTTGTGATGGGTAATCTTTTTGAGGTTTTTGAGGATAAAGACACTGTATAGGTTCACGGATCTCATTAATTTTTTTTTTCTTGTTTCATGCTTCATTCTTTGTCTATTTGTGTTTCAGATTCACTTATTTGTGAATTTGTTCTGCAGTTGTAAGTTAAGATTTTTGGAGGAAATTTTCGGACACTGCATTTTTCAATGGGTTTTTAAGAGTCTTTTTAATCTCTCCCCTAGTTTCTCTCTTTATTTATGCCTTGCTTTCTGAATTTATAAGTCCTTGATGAATGCATAAAGTTCAGATTCTTAAAGATTAGACATTCATTTTTACAAGTTTTTTTGTTGCAGTGACTGGAAGATTCAGAGTTTTTGAGGAATGTTGGATCTATACAGAGCTGGGGGGGTTTGATGACGTCTTCTAGTTTTTTTCCTTGTTTCTCAATTCTTTCTTTTCCTTGCTAAGTGCTCTTCTTCACAGTATAGTCTGGTATTTGCTTTTGCATATTTTTGTTGCAGTGATTGAATGTTCCGAGTCTTTTGAGGAATATCATGCACTGCTTGGCGGGTGTTTGATGAGTCTATTATTATTCTTTCCTACTTTTTATTTTATTTCAACTATGTTTATTAGAAGATTTAAGTTAGATTATAGGTTTTTTTAGTTTTCAAATTTTGCAGTGACCGAAGTGCTTTTGAGTTTTTGAGGTATAACTGCATGATGCTATGCTAAATAATTTTTTATGCGTCTCCATTTAATTTTTTTTCCTTTGTTTCACACTTTTATCTATGTCTATTTGAGTTTGAATTGTAGTTTCATCTTTGATTTGTAAATTTTGCTGCAGTTACAGAAATATGTTCCATGATTTTGAGGAAATATTGATACTTCACTACTTGGGGGTGATTCATGAATCTTTTGTCTGTTTCTCCTGGTGCCTACTTTATCTATGCCTTTTATGAATTTTAATCTAAATTGTTGATTACAGCTTGAAAATAGTGATAGAGGATGGGTTTGAGTGCTTTTAATTCAGATTGTTTCTGGTAGTCATTTTTCACTTTCTTGTTGCAGTGAGTTTGAAATGTTCAGAGTTTTTCGAGTTATGCTAGAGCTGCCCAGGGGTCTTTTTCTAGTTTTGTGCTGTCAACAATGTTTATTCAATATGATAGTTCATTTACTTTTTTCAAATTTTTCTCGTAGAGATGGAGATTTTCCAAGGCAGCACAATGCTTGGTGGTGATTGACGAGTCTGTGCTAGTGTTTTTCTTTGTTTTCATCACTCTTTCTCCTAGTTTCTTGCTTTATTTATACCTTAATGAGTACATAGATTCAGATGATTATAGTTTGGAAGTTAAGATTTGCAAATTTTTGTTGCTTTTTCTTTTTGCAGGGATAGATTTCTGTGTTTTTGAGGAATATTGTGACCATACGTCTCTTGGCGGTGTTGATGAGTCTTCTACTCTAAAAACACTTTCTCGCAAATTTTTGGTTCCAGTACTGAGAAATCTTCCAGGTTTTTTGAGGGATGATATACACTACTTGAGGGTGTTGATTGAGGAATAGTGAGCATATATCTATTTTAGCGTCTTTTTCCTGGTTTTCTCTTCTATCTATTTTGATTATAGTTTGTGCATTTACTATTTTCAAATTTTTTCCTTTGTTTTGATCATTCTTTTTCCTAGTTTCTTGCTTTATTTATACCTTAGTGAGTACATAGATTCAAATGATTATAGTTTGGAAGTTCAGATTTGCAAATTTTTGTGCTTTGTCTTTTTGCTTTTTCTTTGAGAAATCTTCCAAGTTTTTGAGGGATGTTATGTTCTGTTTGAGGGTGTTGGATGAATAATGAGAATGTCCCTATTTTGATCATAGTTTGTATGTTTGATTCATGCAGTCAAGTTTGATTATAGTTTGTGTATTTAATATTTTCAAATTTTTGTTGCAGTGACTGAGAAATGTTCCAAGTCTCTTGAGGATATTGAGACCAGAAAACTTCTCATTGGGTGTTTAATTAGTGTTTACCCACTCTTTTATCTTTGTTATTTATTCAGATTGTTCGAGTTTGGAAATTCATTTTGTTAAGTTTTTGTTACAGTGATGGAGAAAGGTTTCACATTTTTGAGGGATGTAGGACTATACTGCTCGGTGATATTGATGTTACTAGTTCCTTGCTTTATTAATACCTTCTTTGAATGACACAAGTTCAGATGACTAAACTTTGGAAATTCATTTTTGCAAATTTTTGTTGCAATGATAGAGAAGGATCCATGTTGTTGGGGGATATTAGGCTGTACACTGCTTGATGAGTTTCCTATACCTTTTCTGAAGAAAATAAGTTCAGATGACTATGCTTCAGACATGCATTTGTGTTGCAGTGGTAGATAAGTTACGTGGTTTTTAGGAAATATTGGGATTATACACTGCTCAATGAGCCTCCTAGTCTTTTCTTAGCTTTTCACATCTATCTATTCCAATTTGAGTGCTCTAATCCGCTTTATAATTTGATATTTATTTTTGCAAGTGTCTGTTGCAGTTATTGATAAATATTCTGACTTCCCTATGAATGTAATTTGGAGGGGTTTGACGAGTCTATTAGTCTTTCTCCCATTTTTTGCTTGTATCTTTGTCCATCTCAACACGAATTGTAGTATGTTATTGGATTGAGGATTAATGGTTTTTGAGGATTATCGGGACTAAAAACTTCTCAAGGGGTTTGATTAGTGTTTTTAGTGTTTCTCCTAGTTTCTCCCTTTTATTCTGTGCCGATCTGAATACTTTTGAGTTCTTGCTTCTTGTTTGCTTTTTCATTTTCAGAAATTTTTGTTGGCAGTGACAGAAATTTGCTAAGTTGCTAATGGTTTTTGGGGCAATCTATGTGACTGGTTCTGTCATAACCCAACCTAGACCTGACAAGATATTGTTTGCTTTAGGCCTAAGTTTGCACGGTTTTGTTCTTGGACTTCACGCAAGCGTCCTTCTCTTAAAACGCGTTTTGCCAATGAAGGTGTGGGTCACCCCTTATAAACCCAACATCTCTCCTATACCTTAGCGATGTGGGATTTTCCTAAAGTGTCACATACACTCCCCCTTAGGGACTCAGCATCCTCGCTAAGGTTTGCCCTACGACCGACCTGCTGTGCATCGAGAGTGGCTCTAATACTATCGGTCATGACCCAACCTAGACCTGGCAAGATATTGTCCATTTTGGGCCCAAGACTAGGGGCTTAACGCAAGCGTACTTCACCCAAAACGCGTCTACTTAGTTAAAGGGGGCTAAGCTTTATAAGCTATCTTAGGCTCCTTTTCAAGAGTAATGTGGGATGTGACAATCTCCATTCTTTTAGGATCTCACATCCTAGTGAGGGTCAGTCAATCCGCACACTAGGTCGCGAGCTTGCTCTAATACCATTGGTAACCTGGCAAGATATTGTCTGCTTTGGGCCCAAGCCCGTACAGTTTTGTTCTTGGGCTTCACACAAGCGCCCTTTACCCAAAACACGTATCGGCAATTAAGGTGTGGGTCACCCCTTATAAACTCAGTATCTCTCTTGTGCCTTGGTGATGTGGGATTTGCCTAAGGTGTCATATACACTCTGACTTAGCGTCCTTGCTAAGGTTTGCCCCACCACCGACCTGTTGCGCATCGAGAGTGGCTCTGATACCATTTGTCATGACCCAACCTAGACCTAACAAGATATTGTTTGCTTTGAGCTCAAGCCCGCACGGTTTTGTTTCTGGGCTTCATGCAAGCATTCTTCACCCA
Organism: Ailanthus altissimus; assembly: GCA_946807835.1. Classification (NCBI taxonomy): domain Eukaryota; kingdom Viridiplantae; phylum Streptophyta; class Magnoliopsida; order Sapindales; family Simaroubaceae; genus Ailanthus; species Ailanthus altissimus. The sequence continues at coordinate 22,644,409 of OX327691.1, read as the reverse complement.
AACACGTTTACTTAGTTAGAGGGGGTCAAGCTTTAAAAGCTGTCCTAAGCTCCTCTTCACAAGCGATATGGGATGTGAGGTGTTTTTTTTTTTACTCTCTTGTTTATCACTTTTTTAGGAATTATTGTCTTGATTCACTACCGTGGTGGCTGGCGTGTGATTAGCTGTTTGGTCTTTGGTCATTCTTTTTTGGAAGTTCTTATTTAGCTATTCTTCAGAGATTTCAGGAATTATTGTCTTGATTCACTGCCCAGGTGGTTGACTAGTGATTATTAGCTGTTTGGTCTTTTTTCTAGTTTATCACTTATTTGTATGCTTATTTCTTTTGCAAATTTCTGTTACAGGGATGTTCTTGGCTTTTGAGAATTATTGGGGCTATGCAATAGTCAGGCCGTGTTCAAGGTTATTTTTTTTTTGCTTTTATAGTTGTGTCTAGCCTTTCATCTCTGCAAAATTATGTTGTGCACTGGATGTTCTTAGGACTTCTGTAGAGGTGACACTCTTAACTGTGGTTTTTACTTGTGGGTTGAATGTTCTTGGGACTTCTGTAGTGGTGGGAGTATCACTCTCTGGTTTTTACTTTGCAAATTTATGTTGTGCACTGAATTTTCTTGGGACTTCTTTGGAGGTGGGAGTGCCACTCTCTGGTTTTTTCTTTTATTACCACCGTCTGGTTTTTTTACTTCAGTGGAGGCAGGAGTATCACTGTCTGGTTTTTACTAGCGTGTTGAATCTTCTTATGATTTCTGTGGAGGTGGGAGTACATCTGTGGTTTTTACTTTTATCCCAATTTTCTTTTAACTTTCAGTTTAAAGCTACATCTAGCAGTTGCAGTAACCTTTTATCAATCCTTATATCCACTTTCTTTATGCTCTCAACTTTTGTCATATCAATTTGCACTTGCTGTTTCAGTTTCAGGATGTTGTTATTTCATGCACAGGATTATCTCATTTTCAGGATTTTGCTCAAATAATTCCATGAATGATATGATGAGATGGGACACACGAGTAACAACACTGTTTGGTTGGTTTGACTTTACTGGAAATCTTACAAATGTCATTTTCTTTCTTTGCGGGCATGGAGTTGTTTTCCGGTATTTCCCTTGCATTTAGTGTATCCAAACTCAAGTCCAATTTTTTATTTGTGGATGTGTCGCCTATGAGATGTGGATACTGAATTTTTAATATTTATATGATGGATTCATTTTTCTGATCTTCTTATGTTGTGTGGAAGCGTTGATGCTGATGCTGGAGAAAATCTGTAATATGTGCTGATGCTGGAGGTCTGACGTCAACATCCTTGTATTATGTTACGCCTGGCTCCTTCCCTCAGGTTGGTTCATTTATTTACAGGTGTATTTTATCGGCTGTTCGCTGTGCTTACCGACGACAAGCAACTTGGGATAAGTTATTTTGTGATCAGCGTGACCGCGTATAAGCTAAAAACTTATTCAGATGTTGATGGCACTGTACATTAAAATTTATCAGCAGTTTGTAATTGTTTTTTTACCCGTGCTAATAATGCAAATTGATGGCGCGGTATTTAAAATTTATCAGCAGTTCGTAATTGTTATATACACGTGCGAATATCAATTGGGAGATATTAATGGAATGTTTTGACACGTTTACCGATGGATTGCCCCTCGGCGCACCCGAACACATCCAACAGTAGCCATGTAATTGACGGAGTCCCGCTGTCGGACGTCTTTATAATCTTGTGAGTTACACTAACATAATTCCGCTGTCTGATATCATTCTTGCGTTTTACCCAGGTGTCTTGATTGTATTGCGGCGTGTTTACCGGTATCACAGGTATCTCCATTATGATGGTGTTGGTAATCATTTGACTTGGTGATCATGAGCTCAAGGTCAATAATGGATATCCACCCGCAGCATAGGCCGATGAAATTTGTATCACAAAGCATCGAGATGTATAAGATTGCCATTTACTTGAAAGCAACGCGTATTGAGAAACAAGCAAGCAAGACGACCGAGCAAAGCTTATTGAGAAACAAGCAAACAAGACGACCGACTAGTCCTTTATTCTATCTCCATTACGTATACAGCATCAACGGTTAGTGCGGGGTTAATGTATCTTTATTCGGTTTGGAAAGATGGGTTAGTTGTGACGTTGAAAGAAGTGAATTAGTTGGTCAAAAACACTTTTCTAACTTTTGAGGAGTGGGTTACTTCCAACTCCAACTGCAAATGTATTATAAAGCGATCGTCAGAATAGATGGAAAATCCAACAGTTATCAAGAGGGGCATCATAATGCTTCCGAGGATTATATTCTGTGCTGCAGTAGTACTAGCTATACTGACAGTCATTCTCTTAGCTTTGATCTCTCCGGTGGCGCACAGAAGAAAATCAAAGAGTCACTCCACTCCTTGGCTGGCTCTGTCCTTGTATATCCAGCAACCCCAAATTGTTAGTTCTGGCAGGCAGCAGCCGTTAACACAACCTGGTGCTGGAGCATTCATCTACCATCATTCTCTCACAGAGGGACCTGAGAACACTTCACGGACTGTTGGAAAAGCACAAGGTTTCGTTGTGCCGGTAGAACAATTTGCAAGTTCAGCATTCAACATCATCTACCTTACATTCAACACCCCAGAATATTCGGGGAGTCTTAGTGTTCAGGCTAGTCAAATAACCCACAAAGATAAGGAAGAGCTTACGGTGGTTGGAGGCACAGGTTCTTTTGCGTTTGCTCGTGGCCATGCCATCTTGGCTCAGACTGATCATGAAACTTATCATGTAAAGCTTCAGTTAAAGTTTCCTAAACGATCTCACACAATTCCTCAATGATGCAGCCCTTTGAAATTACTTTATTCTATATTTGATGGTAGATTTTTTGCCTTTTGATACCAACAGTTTATATATACAATAAAAGACCGTGTAGTTAACTACTTGAAGATACCGTGATTGTTCCAAAAAATAATTCATGTTTGAATACTCACTACTATACAAGTTAAATGAAGATAAAACTGGGATTTTGCTAAATGTTTTTAATTCATTGAATGTTACCATTCTCCCATCAAGTATTCGATCGTTTAGGATGTTTTGTAATATTTAACATTACTCTAATTAGAACAAAATTTAGTAGGGTCATTGAGTTGTATTCTACATTTCTCTTGATTGCAAGCAAAATATGTAAAGTTTTGCCTCACGGAACGAGAGAATGCATTTTGTTGGAAAAGCTATTAAAATATCGCTCGGCTAAAGGAGATCAATCATAGGGAATTTTCATCGATGGTCATTTTTTTAGACTATTTTTTTCTAACCACATTTTTATAGTTAAAAAGTTATAAATTGGATAATTATATTTTTAAATTACTTTTTTCTTTTTTCACTAACCATTCATACCAGTTATTTTTCTCATATAATTAAAAGTTTGTGTTTATCAAATTTATGAACATTGAAAGATAAAATGATAAAGTGGAGAAGATATAATGTAAATCAAAAAGAAAAAAATCACAATTTTTAAAAATCTTAGATATTTAAAATTTTGCGCTCTCTTTCTAATGCATGATGCCCGTTCCCTTATGGTTTTTGTTTTATTTTTATTTTTTAATTTTATACTATTTTAATTTAGAATAAATAAAATAATATTAAATTATTAACATTTAATTATTAAAATAAATAAACATTTTAATTTAATTTTATTTAATTTATTATAATTTGTTTAAATAATTATCAATTGAATACATTATTATGATTAATTCATTTAATTTATTTTAATAAATAAATATTAATTTATTACATAAATAATAATTTCACTTTAATTGTGCACACGCGCATTAAGTGTGCATGTGCAACGAAATGTGCAAAATTTCAAAATTTTAAAATGTTACAGATTTTTTTTTAATTGTTTTCAATTTATTTTTCTTTAATTTACTATATTTTGATGTACATATATTTACAAAATAAATACAAAAAAATTTAAAAATTTTAATTTATTAAAAAAAATTAGTTTAAATGTTTAGTAGAAAGAAAAAATATAATTAATAAATATAGTTGTTCAATTTTTAATTTTTAATTACAAAAAAAATTAACTTTTATATTTATAAAATTTGAGGATTATCTGTGAAAATTTTTCAAATAAAATATTTACTTAAAAATATGAGCCATTTATATAAAATTCATATGACCCCTTTAGTTTTTATTAAATAATGACTTGTTAAGAAGGGAGTAAATAATAATTTAACATTTAAACATGTGATTATTTTAATATAATAACAATATTTTTCCGAACCAGAATAATTCGGGCGAGTGGACCTTCTCCAAAAGTAAAACGGATAAAATTCAAACCCGAAGAGTTTTGGACAATTCCATGCATACAAAATTCTTTTTTTTTTTTTTCTAATTCAAAAATACTTTTTTTTTTTACTTTTCTTCCCTATGGGCTTACGGGTGGTCGGCATCTATTAACAGAAAACGCGCACCCATTTCTGTTTTCACATCAACAACATTTCACGCACCCCGTGAAAGCTTCGTTGATATCTCCTCTCTCTCCCCCTTTTTCACCTGGCGAAGCTACATCGTTTGAATTGAATCTCATTCTCTCGTGCGCTAGGATTAGGCCGAGGAAATGGCAAAGTCGAGCGCCGATGACGAGGAGCTCCGCCGAGCCTGCGAGGCCGCCATCGAAGGCACAAAGCAAAAGGTCGTGATGTCGATCCGCGTGGCCAAAAGCCGAGGGATGTGGGGAAAATCTGGCAAATTGGGCCGCCAAATGGCCAAGCCTAGGGTTCTTGCTCTCTCCAGTACGCATTTGCTTTCTTCTCTACCAATCAAAGTTTGTTTCGTTGCTCCGATCTATTTTTGTTTAGCATTGTTTAGTACTTTGACAGTTACTGCTTGCCCGGAGAATTCATATTCTTTTAGCTGATTGTATGATTCTCTTGAAATTTTGGTTTTATTTTGGATTGTACTGCACCGATTGGTGAATGATGATATAGATGGTGCTGACGATGACGTGAATTATGTATCTTTTAGTCCAAATTCAGGTTAGTTGAAGTAAAGTTTACTTTGATGTGCCTTAAAATTTTCAATGAAGATAGACAAAGTAAGAGTTTAGCTAGATTATACATTTGTTTCAAAAGAAACTTTCAATGAGATCTTGATACGTATTTTTCTTTTAAAACATGAGTTATTATTTTAGTTCTGAAATTGGTTACAGAGTATGGGGCTATTTCTGTTTACTGTTCTTGTTTGCACTGTGTTTTGGGTTATGCTGGGTTTTAATAGATTCATCACTTTTTGCAGCAGGACTGCTTTTTTGGTAGGCTTAATTTGATAAAGGAACTTTGGATGGTCATATAGTGATATCTGATGCTTCTTGATGGTGCCTGAGATTTCATATTCAAGTAGTTTCATGACAAGAATGGCTCTCTTAGGGGCAGTTGAAAATTAATGGATTGAATATAATCGTTATCACTCTCTTTATTTTCTTAACTCAATTATAAATTGGTTCCTTAGATCATTTAGTGATATATTGTTTGTGTGGCATCATTAGTGACAACATGTTTCCTGTGCAGCCAAAGATAAGGGTCAGCGGACAAAAGCTTTTCTTCGAGTTTTAAAATATTCTACCGGAGGAGTTCTTGAGGTATTTTTGTTCAAATCTTTTATATATATATTTTTTAATAGAGAATATTGGATAAATTTCAAGACTTTTTCTGTAAATGAACCTTGGTTTATCGATAGCCAAAAAATGTCTTCACAAATTTCTGACTTCTGAGGTGGGCAACATTGTCTTGACCTTTGGGCTGGCTTGGTGATTAGTGTAGCTTATTGGGCTATGCCAACATTTTAGAGTTATCAGATGTCCAAGATGGATTTGGTATAAGATATCTGAGTTAAGGTTTCCTTTCTGAGCTAGATGACACTAGGTGGATGGGGAGAACAAGTTTTAAAATATGTCTATGTGCAGTGAAATAAAATGACATCCTGTCCCCAAAACGTCAACTTCCTGTAAGTGAATAGTAGATCATATATGTCTTATGATTATACTCTTAAATCACTTTGATATTGTTGAAAATTTTCTTCCACATGCAGCCTGCAAAAGTTTATAAGCTTAAGCATCTATCAAAAGTGGAGGTTATAACTAATGACCCCAGTGGATGTACATTCACCCTGGTAATTATTATTCTTTTTTCCTCTTTCTCTCTCTAAAAGTTAAAATGTTTCTTTGCTCTCCAGAAGGCCCTTTTTCTTCAGTTACTGACAGAACTTCTTCTAGGGATTTGATAACCTTAGAAACCAGACGGTTGCCCCACCTCAATGGACCATGCGCAACATTGATGACAGGTGATTTTCTTTTTTCTTTTGCCTGGGAAACCAGTAGCTATATTGGTTTTCTAATATTTTTTTTTTAATTTTCTTGTAGGAATCGCCTTTTGCTTTGCATTTTAAATATATGCAAAGATATACTTGGTCGTCTTCCCAAAGTTGTTGGTGTAGATGTTGTGGAGATGGCTCTTTGGGCTAAGGTGTGTATTGTTATCCGATACACTTTTACCTCGAAAATTTATGTAGTTCTATCTGAGCATGTGATTTACCTTATTAAGGGGCTTTCTACATTTTTGTAGCTGTTTATCATAGGAATTTGTCTGTAAATTTCAGAAATATTTGGGTTCTAAACTTTGTTCTTCTATTGATAGTAGTGAATTTATGTACTCCTAAATATCTTCCACTGTGGTATTTGTTGAAAGAATATATTCACTCACTGGAAAGAGAGTAGAAGGGATAGTAGCCTATTTTATGGTTTATAACTCCTTTCCTGACATCGTGTAAATCTGCCTCAATAGTAGAATATAACAGAGATGACTGACTTTGATTGAATTTTTAGCCAAAGGCCCAGAGATTGGCAGCTGCTCTTTATTTTAATGTGATCTTCAGCTCCTCTTGAGTACTGGAGCAATGTTAAAATAGTTTTGTAAAACACATTTGATTTCTTAATAAAATAATATGTATGGTTGTTAATTAAGATTACAATTAAATGAAATAATGGGTTAATCAGGTGTTCCTCACACTTGGTTTAATGTTTAAACCTTGATGATGTGGTGTGATTATTGAAGTCTCTTAATATATTATCTGTGATGATATTTTCCTACGTTAACTCTGAAATTGGTTACAGGAAAATACACCTACAGTTACTACTCAAAGAAGTCAGCAAGATGGGCCTGTTGCAGCTTCTGTGACAGAAAGTGATTTGAAAGTAACTGTTGAAAGAGAACTTGTCTCACAAGCAGAGGAAGAAGACATGGAAGCTCTTCTTGGCACGTACGTGTTTCTCCTTTTATTTGTTCAGAGGCTCTTAAGTGAGGTTCAGATGCTGTTTTAACAAAGATTAGTAATAATGGGAGTGGTTTGCAACTATTATTAGAACTCGGTGAACATAGAAACATTGAGAGGCTTCTGGTGTAAAATATATATATATATATCCTTATAAAATGTCAATATCTACAAAACTATAGTGAGAGGTTTTCTTATAAAATGTGAATATTTACAAATAATCTGGAGAAACAAAGTGAGCACTTGTAATGTATTACCGAATCCTTTCCAATAGTTTTGGTTTCTTAATCTGCTTTATTACTGAGACTGAACCAATATACTGCCTTCTTGCATATTCTTTCAGTTGCTTATGGTTAAAATCACTTTGGACCTGTTTTGATGTTTCTATGCATAATATATTTGGCAGTTATGTCATGGGTATTGGTGAAGCAGAGGCATTTTCTGAAAGATTGAAGCGAGAGCTTCTTGCTTTGGAAGCAGCTAACGTCCATGCCATTTTGGAAAGTGAACCATTGGTAGATGAGGTATTTCCTTTTGATTTACTGCTTTACACATTTGAAATGGAAGGAAACCAAGGAAGATGCATTTGAAACTGGTGCATTGAACCACCAATGTGGTGGTTACTTATGGTTTAACTTTTACTACTAGGGCTTGAGGCAGCAAATGTATTTTCTACTTAATTGTTGATTTCTTGGTCTGGCAGGTGCTACAAGGGCTTGAGGCGGCAACAAATTGTGTTGATGACATGGATGAATGGTTAGGCATCTTTAATGTAAAGCTTAGGCACATGAGAGAGGACATTCAGTCGGTAGGGTCCTGTCTCTACTAATTTGAGTGTGTAGGGTTCTGTGGTAATCATGCTGGCCCATTCTCAGTTGTGCCTCAAATTTCTGTACTTTTGTAAAAATGAATTTCTTTATTCTATTATACAACCAATCACACACAAAAGTAGCCGTAAACAATTCATAGATACTTGCTTCATTTCCCCGTGAGTAGAACTTTTATGCAAATTGAAAGTCAATCATTCTCATGTTCTAGTTCCTCACTTTGTGCCGGTTGGTTTGGGCTAAAATTATTTCACATGTTCTTTCATTTCCAAGAAACTTCTATTTTATATAACCGCATTATATTGGAAAGAGCAACTTGACCGTTGTCAAATACCTGCCTCTGGCTGATTGTGATTAAGATGTTTGTTATTCTTTGTTAAAGTTTTCCTAAAGATAGAGAGTTCAAGTTGCCACAAAAATCATATTTTGGTTTGTTACTGATATTGCGGTGAGCTTCAAGTATCTTAAATCACATTTTTGTCTATCTGATCCCAGACAGTTACATTTGCAGTTATTGGTGCATTTTAGTTAGACCACAGAACTGGTGGAATGAGTTCAGATTATATGAAATTACTGATTATCTTTTTAGTTATTATGCTCTTGATCAGAGAAAAATTTGAAGGATATAGTGTTGATTGGCATCTATCCATGTAGATTGTTCTCTTTGTATGGTAGTAAAGAGATTTGTTCTCAAAAGCTTGTGAAGATTGTTCTGGATGTTTTGCATAATGTAAGTTCAGTCACTGACCTTTGTTTATGTCTGCTTGTAATTCAGATAGAAACCCGCAATAACAAATTGGAGATGCAATCTGTAAATAACAAATCACTTATTGAGGAGCTAGATAGGCTTCTTGAACGATTGCGTGTCCCTTCAGAGGTATGGCATCCATCACTTCCATTATAAACATAAAATAAAAGTTATCAATTAGACAATGTATCCAGGTTAGCATAGTTTTCCTTAACGAAGTTTTGTCTGTTATAGTATGCAGCATGTTTAACTGGAGGTTCATTTGAGGAGTCACGAATGCTTCAAAACATTGAGGCATGTGAGTGGTTGACTGGTGCAATACGTGGTCTTGAAGTACCTAACTTGGATCCTGTCTATGCAAACATGCGAGCTGTATGTATTCTGCTTCTCTTGTTTGTCTCTTCTTGTGAAAATCTTATTGGTAAGCAGCAGATTGTTAAATATTTTTTTTGTATTATCAGATTGGTACTTCTTAGTAAGTGATCGAGAACAGCCTAGAGTTTTCATTCTATTTTATTTTTGGATCTATGGATGGGATAGTATTGCAAGTAGATCATTTCTTCCATTTGTTACCACCTTGTCCTCTCCAAATATTATCTCTGGCTTTGGTTTCTTCTTTGAACTCGTTTCTTCAGGAATTCCAAATGTCTCATTTTTCCTTCATTATTTATATATTTGTTTTAAGGACTCCATGCTTGGCCTTTATCTTGATAACCTTTTTATTACAGCTGCCACAATAGCTGTACGAGTTGTGGAACTTAAGGGCAAACCTGATTGTGCATCTGTATAATTTCATGTTCTTATTCTTCTGGTGTAAACCCAATAATACCAATGAAGAGCCCTGTTTGCTTGATTAACAAAGCTCTCTTGAAGTTTCGAGTTTATACTAATTGTAGAAATTTGTCTATTTCTAAAAGCACTAGATGAAATGACTACAGGTTAGAGAGAAACGTGCAGAACTTGAAAAATTAAAGACTACATTTGTTAGGAGAGCTTCTGAGTTCTTGAGGAACTATTTTGCTAGTTTGGTAGATTTCATGATAAGTGACAAAAGTTACTTTTCTCAGGTACTTTTCCAGTTTCATGTTTTGTCAATAAAAATTGTCGATTCTAGGATTCAGATTTCTGACTTTCTTGTCTTATTGCAAACAGCGAGGACAATTGAAGAGGCCTGATCATGCTGACTTGCGGTATAAATGCAGGACATATGCTCGTCTTTTGCAACATTTAAAGGTCAAATTATGTAGTGATTGCGCCAGTTGTGTATTGTGCGTGTCTACGCGTGCACTTGTGATAATGCATATTACTAGCTTCCTTTTGACCCTTTTCCCCTTCCTATTTTCAGAGTCTCGATAAGAAGTGCTTGGGTCCTTTGAGGAAAGCTTATTGTAGCTCCCTGAACTTGCTTCTTCGCCGGGAGGTTAGACAGCACAAAATTTCCTGTCAATATCTTGCTTACTTTCCTCATTTTGTGTTGAATGACGTGTATTTGTTCGGAGCCAACCATGTATTTCTTAGTTCTTTCATTTTTCTTGTTGATATGTATCTCAATTTTGGTTTTGGGTTGCAATGCCAAGAAAAGTTAGTAGTTGCACGATTATTTGATTAATGATCTGTACACTGCAATGCATCCAATTAACCTTCTGTGAATGGTGAAGATTTCTATTTATTTGACTCCAAACATTTTTTTACTAGTTTGGACTTGGTGTAAATTAATCCATGGCCAACTAAAAGCTTTGCTAGATGGACTCTAGCATCTCCACTAAGAGAACATAGCAACAATATGCTAATATCATGACTGGTGCCTCCAATAACTCCCACCTTCTTCATACACCTACCCGTGTAACCCCTGAAAACCTCTATAGATACTAGAGCTGTCTTGGGATGAACATGGTTTCATATTTCAATGTATTTGATATTTCCCTTCGATGACTGATAAAATTCTTGGAACATTTAACTTTTTGGAAGCTGAACTGTGGATGGAATACCCCTGCCCCTCCATCCTTCTGCCACTCAAAAGCAAACTCTATTTTGCATTTCTTAGCCTAGTACTTGTCCATCGCTAATTATTTAACATGGTTAAATTATACCAGAAAACACTCACCAATATAGTCTCTCTTTATTTGCTCTATGGTGACTAATTTTGTCTTGTTGCTAAGTAGGATGGGGGGCAGATTATATTTTCATCTGCACTAGCAAGTAAAGAAAATCTCTTAAGACTTTGATCTCTTTTTTAGTCTAAAATCCCTCAACAGTAAAGCTGTTTGTAAGTTTAAACTCATGGCTCAGAGTTTAATTTATACATCGACAGGCTCGTGAATTTGCGAATGAGCTTCGTGCTAGCACAAAAGCATCAAGAAATCCATCTGTCTGGCTTGAAGGTTCCTCGGGTTCTGGTCACGGTGGAAATGCAGACACTTCTTCAGTTTCTGACGCATATGCCAAAATGCTTACAATTTTTATTCCACTCCTTGTGGATGAGGTTAAAACCTTATTCATAGACACTTATTCTACGGTAAATGTTGTCACAATTTATATTAAAAGTTTTATTCTCTCTGGTTCCAATTGCAGAGTTCTTTCTTTGCACACTTTATGTGCTTTGAGGTTCCTGCGCTTGTTCCCCCAGGAAGTGTTGCTAATGGTACTAAAAGTGGATCCTACGATGATGATGCCAATGATGATGACTTGGGCATTATGGACATAGATGAGAATGAGAGCAAACCTGGTAATTTTTTTCATTCTGCTTTTTTGAAATTTATTTTTATCAGCAATGTATGTCATGGTTTTTCTGCTTCTTGTAGATAGATCTTACTTTGAGACAATTTAGTAAGATTCTTCAGTTATTTAGGTAAAAACACTGCAGATCTGGCAGCATTAAATGAATCTCTTCAGGAGTTGCTCAATGGCATCCAGGTAATGTGTGCAGAATATGTTTCCTATGTTTTAGTAACTTGTGATTTCTATTCTGTGCTATATTCCAATTAAAAGTGTTTCCATGAAAGTTGGAGTGTGAGCATGTATTAGAATAGACTTTTTTATTATAGTGTGGCGGCTTGCCCTCCTCTGCTTTCTGTATCTTGTTTTTGCTTTGTTGCTTGGTGGTAGCAGTGTTCCAATGTTGAATTTCCTATGTTACTTTGATAGTTCCTGTTTTGACCAGTAGAAGGTGCCAACTTTTATTCTTTGAATTCTAGGAAGACTTTTATGCTGTGGTGGATTGGGCGTACAAAATTGATCCTTTACGCTGCATATCAATGCATGGCATTACAGAGCGCTATCTCTCTGGTCAGAAAGCTGATGCAGCAGGATTTGTGCGTTTGTTGCTTGGTGACCTCGAGTCAAGAATATCTATGCAGTTCAGTCGTGTATGTTTTTGCTATTAGCAGAAAGGTGTAGTTGCTATTTACATTATGATTTGTTTTGGTGCTAACTAATTTAATTCCTGAATTGTGCAGTTTGTTGATGAAGCTTGTCACCAAATCGAAAGAAATGAGCGTAATGTACGGCAAATGGGTGTCTTATCATACATCCCAAGGTAATCTGGATCTTATTGGCCTATGGTTATGTATATGCAAACACGGGTCATGTACGTAATGGAATTGCCGGCTGACTAATACCATATTGGTTTCATTGAAGAATGTTTTTGCTGCAGGGGATGCATATGAAACTGATGAGTTATAGGTCAATTAATTGTGTTAAATAATATTGGACTCAAGTGCACTGCATCTCCAGAAATGTAAATATATTGGCTGTGGAACCATATAACTCGGATGCAGTTTTATAAAGATTAAATAAATGAATGAATGAAAGAGAAAGGAAAAAGAAAAAGTGACTAGTGATCATGCCACAGAGGAGAACTAGTTTTTGGATTGCTTCTAAAAGCTTGTTAGGATTTTCTATGTGCAAACACTAGAAGTAGTTTGATATGTTGCATCTATTTAGCTTTATATTTTGAGGATATTTGATTTTTTCAGTAATTCTGCTATTTTAATAAGTCTTTTTCTTTTGTGCTTTTGTGATGTGTGTGTATGTGTTCTATGATTCAATTTGTAGTTTAACATTATATTGATGTCATTACTTGTGCTTAGATTTGCAACTCTTGCAACCCGAATGGAGCAGTATATTCAGGGACAATCTAGGGACTTGGTTGATCAGGCTTACACAAAATTTGTGAGTACATCCTTTAATGCACATTTCTAGTTATTTATGTGATGAGAGTCCTAGTTCTTTTTGCAATTTGGTGTGATTATATTACATAGCTAAATAGGATGATGTAGTTCAGTAGTTCAGACAAAGTTGTGGTTAGTTAAAGTAGTCTTTTTTTCCCCTGAGCAGTGGGTGGTTCAGTGACTGTCAATATAGTTTAATTCAAGCATGTAGTGAATTGTTCTTATCATTAAGTCAATTAGTCATAATGGTCAAACAAGAGTGTAATAAATTAAGATATAGGAAAATGTTCGAGTGCATTCTCTCACCTGAAACCTTGCCATAGACCAGGTAACTTGTTAACCTTGTAAGTCATATTATGGTTGAGTTTGTGTAGTGCAAGTCTACAAAAGGATAAAACATTCAGAACCAAATGAAGTGTTGACATACTTGAGTATGTTTTTAGGCTTCTTGATGTACTCAATGGAACCTTTGGGAGATAAAAGCTTATATTAGTGACTGCTTTGGTAAGAAGTTTTGTTTTTCCTGTAAAAAAATCTGTAATTGCATTTAATTGAATGGAAATATTTTCGCAATTCATTTTGTATCTGGCTATTATTATGTCATATAATTTGCATATTAACTTCCCTGAGAACGTTCCAGATTTGAGCTCATTCAATGACATTAAGAGAGAGCATCATTAACTTAAAAAATAAGTTTCCTCTGGGTTGCTTTAAATGCTAAAATCTCTTGTAGCTGACTGTTGATCATAGAAAGAATTCATATTCAAGTATTTTTGTTGGAAAATCCTTATAGATATGTTGTTTACATTGTTGACTTCATGTTATAAATATACATTCTAAATATTGTTTCACAGGTTAGCATAATGTTTGTGACTCTAGAGAAAATTGCACAAACAGATCCAAAATATGCTGATATTTTTCTTTTAGAGAATTATGCGGCATTTCAGAACAGGTACACTCACCCCAACCCCCTTTTAGCACTTTTTAATGGACATGAAATTGATCTTCACATGGATTTCTAAAAATGCGGGATAGAAATTGGTTTTATTTTTTTAAATAAAAAACATTACTGTGTTCATTCTGCTGATGAGAGGCAAATCCATGCAGCTTATATGACCTAGCCAATGTTGTGCCAACTTTAGCCAAATTTTATCACCAGGCTAGTGAAGCTTATGAACAGGCTTGTACACGTCATATCAGCATGATTATATATTATGTAAGCAATCTCCCTCTCTTTTCCCATTTTTATAAAACGTTTCCTGGAAGATATTGAATATTTCGTGAAAGCTTGATTAGCTTTTCCATTTCTCTGAATTTTATGTCAACATTGCATGTCCTAACAAAATTTGTACTTCACAGCAATTTGAACGACTTTTCCAGTTTGCTAGAAAGATTGAGGATTTGATGTACACAATCACACCAGAAGAGGTTAGTGAATTGTTGATCATATATCATCTTGTATCAATAATTATATTTTCCATTGGATAGCTTCCTGGAGTTGGTTAAATTCCATTTACTAAAGATTCTATCATGCTACAGTTTTTTCTATTTTAGTAAAGTCAATATAAGTAGAATTATCACCGTGAGCCTTCAAGTCATATTCTTCTATCTGGATTTGTGCTGCATTGTTCTACATCTCGTTCCCATGTCAAAAAGTGAAATTTTGTTTGTCCATAGATCGTAACTTACAATGTGAGCATCGTAGCTTTGGTATATCTCTAGGCTTAAGCCTGAAGAGTGCGTACCTAGACAGATTTGGAGAGCTTGTCTCAAGTCTCTGGACTATTGCATTCATCCATATTATTGTATCACATTCCAGGATTTGCCCTACATCTAAATGCATTGGCTTAGCTTGAGACTATACTGTTAGAATGTGATTTTCAAAATTAGGTGTTCCAACAGAAGCCCTTTTTTTTATAAGTTTGGGAGTATTGTGCAGGTTCAATTGTTGATATATACCATATGTTGTCAAGTGACTCCTGTAATTCTGACTTTGACATCAGTGCCTAATCAATGGTTTTACTGACAAATGAAGTTTTATATATTTGGAAATAGCATATCTGAATGTTTTGGCTTATGTGATCTATTATGTCAAATTCCAGATCCCTTTCCAGCTTGGATTGTCAAAAATGGATCTGCGGAAGATGTTAAAAGCCAGTTTATCTGGAGTAAGTCATTAAAGTTCTCCATAATATCTTGTTCTTAGTACCAGACACTAATAAGAGTATTTCAACTTCTCCAATGCAGGTCGATAAATCCATTGCTGCAATGTACAAGAAGTTGCAGAAGAACCTAACTTCAGAGGAACTTTTGCCTTCTTTATGGGATAAATGCAAGGTAAGTTGACTGCTTTTCTGGGAAAAAGAACTACTGGTGTTCAGGGCTTGGCAATTGTAGCGAGTCTTTTGGCTGCCTTAAATGGATATAAAATAATTCTGACTTGTTTTTCCTTTAGGTTCTGAAATCTATTAAAGTTATCATAAATATCGAGAATTTTAAGTTTATGTGGGAGTCTGAAAATGTTCATTCTTGAAATTGTGTTTTTTTTAATTTGACAGAAGGAGTTTCTAGACAAGTACGACAGTTTTGCCCAACTTGTTGCCAAGGTTTACCCCAACGAGACCATTCCATCTGTGGCAGAGATGAGAGATCTTTTAGCGTCCATGTAAATAGCGAAATATATCTTGTAAAATAGGTAGTACTTTCTTGGAGTAAAAAGCTGCATTAGCCTGTTGTAATTATTTTTTTGCTTCAGCAATTTTTCCCATAATTTGATTTATTGGACAATCTGTTAGCTTCTCTCATTGAAATTGTGTTTAATAGAATTCTTATTGTATCATTTTACAGACTGTATTGTAATTGTTGGCCAGAGACTTGCCTGTTCTATTTTCTCTGTTGTTGGAAGTGTGATAACCTTGTGATTGCTATCCGTCAGATCATCATCAGACATAATAATTTGCTTATGTAATGAATAAGTGAGAAATTCATTAATATATGTTATGTGCTGACTTACAATTTAGAAAACCCGCTGGATGGTTTAATTTGAATCTGAATCGGCGAGATGTGTGAACGGTGGTTGTATGAACAAACTGTTAGCTTAGAACACATGATTTCGCACAAATGCAAGTCTAAGAAGTAAAACTCAGGAGTTTATTTTGAAACAAATAAAGAAGTTTCATGTCAAAGCTATTCGCCCTTATTTGTTTGCTGGGTTAATGGATGATCTGGTCCCCGTTCTTACTCACCTGGTTATTACCGAAATCTCTTCAGTTTGTGAACTACACTCTAGATGCCAGTTTCTCATTCGCAAAAGCAGGCAGCCACGATCTTTTGCTTGCTAATGAGGTTACAATCTTATTATAAATTTTTCTAAAGAAATTTCATTACAATATTCACATGTAGGAAAAGTGGACGATGCTAAAAAAGTACTGTTGGCAAAAATGAGTCTTAATTTATTATTTGAAATTTAAGCTGCGTTAGAGGTGAGAACGCCCTCATCCCTGGATGCTGGCATTCAACTCTTGCATTATCTTAAATATCGAGTAACATGTTTAGCTTATAGCACAGAAAGAATATGTGGGATTATAAAAAAAACGTTAAAAAGAAAGAACCTATGAGTACGAGTATACTTCTGTTTTTGATCTGTTTAAAGGAGAAAATAATCAAATATTGAACAATGAGTAATGAGTGATATCCCCCATGGGCTACTTATCAGGCGTAGTGCTGCTGCCAACGGAAAGCCTAGAGAGAAGGAATATACAAGCTGAGGAAACAAGGACTGCTCCGGCAAAACAAACAAGATCCAAGCTAGTAACTAGAGGTACACTGTTGAACTTTTCCAACACTCCCACCTGAAGTATCATCAGCACAGCATGCCCTATTTTTGATTTAGCTTGCGAAACTGACTCTGTTTCCACCCATTTCGGAAGAGTCTGAAAGCAGATATACAAACCAATTTAATCAAAAACTCTCTATTGCGGATTCTGTCTTCTTTCATTACTATCATTTTGGAGAAAAATCAAATGCTTGATAGCGGGAAAATATATGCATTTTTTTGTGATATATGTTACCTTGGAATAGAAGAGCCCAAATAAATTTGACCCTCCAAGCCGTGGACCTTTCTGTGTTGTATTCTTTGATCCCACAAACATGGCATACAATCCTACCCCAAAAATAATGAGAGCGATTCCGACCAAAAACATGTCTGCATAACATATTAGTTCAGTAATATAACAAGGTTGCGTTAAGGAAAGGAATAAAAAGTAATAATATTTAGAGAGGAAGAGAAAGATGGAGAGTACCTATGGCCTCCATCAGTAGATGCATTATGTGTGCTCGATCTGCCTTTTGAGATAACGTGTTAAAAAATTGGATATACGACTCTAAGAGAAGAAAGCAACCCTGCAGTACAATGTAAACAATCTCTGTCATTACCATAAATATATTTAAGACATGTATTGTTTATAAATTTTTTGTTCTTTCTGAAAATTAAGGAAACATTTACCTCTGCAAAACACAATATTGAGCCGAATAAGGATCCCGCAACAGCAAAGAACGCAAAGAATCGACAATCTATTATAACCTGCAAGAGTACAAGTTCAGCAGGTCATTCATTTCATTAGTACACCACGTTTACCAAGGGAATCATGCTGTTGCGATCAGCCAAAAACCAGGAATAAACAGAGAGATAGGCATACCCTTTCAATGAACCTCTGGATCTGTATCTTCCAAGGCCTCCGTTTCACAACTGACCTTAACACCTTAAGCACAGTACCGGCAACATTCGCCAGCAGTGAGGGAATATCAATTCCTCGATCGACCTCCGGCTTTGTTGTGATCATCACACTATTAGATGTGGCCGCGGATGCCTTGATGGGCACGGTTGATTTCCTCTGATCTCCATTCCCACATACTTTTTTCTCTCCGTTAAACCCTGCGTTACTTAAACACCTCACAGTTTTAGCCGAGGAAGATGAAGAAGCAGAAGAAGATATTACATAACCCGACGGTTTAGAAGTGCGCAACAATCTGGTGGTTGCCATTGTTACAGGTACTTGGAATATGGAAGGTTAAGGGTTTAGTTGCTCATTGTAGGTGCGGTAACTGTTTGTGCTCGTTTATATGTCATGCAATGTGAGAAACAGAAGATTCGTAGCATATTGGCTGGAGTTGTCGCTATATGGAAGTAAGGCTTTTGCATTTTGCATTTTGCATTTTGCATTTTGCCTTCTGGCATTTTCTACGGGGAAGAGTTTTGGTCTAAATTGTGAACATTTGAGCGTACCAAATTCCACATTCTCAACTCTCACGTGGAACTTTTGTTTCCCAGACGTGTGGGTCCGCTTTCATTGTGATCCGAACACGTGTTACTGCCGTACCTTTTGTTGAAATTTTACCGGAGCTTCAAGTAGAATCTAAGGTTTTGATCCCGTCAGGATTCTTTGAACGACGCCGGTTCTACTCTAGAATCTTGAGCAACACGGACGATTGACTAACCATGTGTTATATATGTTAAATTAAAATTTTAATTTTTATATAGGAATTTTCAACTTTTATTTTAAGATTTTAAATTTTAAATAGAACATTTCAAAATTTGTGTTTAAGTTGATATAAAATAGTTTAGATTTGCAACATAGCAAAGTCCTAATGAACTGAATAAGTTCACTCGTTTACTTTCTCATTTAGTCTCTGCCTACCTTTTTCTCCCCTTCTCAATCAGTCATAGGAAATTAATTTCTCTCTTATAATGATTACTTGTGGGATAATGCCAGATTTTAATAGAACGAATAAAAATGCACTAGAAAAGGCCAGGAACTTTTTCACAGAATAAATATAATTATCATATTGTGGTTTGATTAACAGAAATAAGTTCTCAAGCATTTTAATAGTGAAAGGTAACACAATGGGCATAGGAAATTTTCGATTCAATTAGCTTATTAATTTATGACGGATGCAAAATAAAAAAGAGCGGAAAATAAATTAATTTTGACCATCCGCATTTTGCGCGAACAATGTCTGAGAAGCAATTTAGGCTTTCTCAAGCACGAATTCCTATATATTTAACATGGTTATTAGTCTTTCAAACGAAATGGCTATCTTTAATCAACAAACATAACTTCTCCTCTTTCACTTTTTTTGGGGGAAGAAAATAGACGTCATTTGCTACAACAACCTACCCAATTATGCTGGATAATTTAATATTTTGTTTATTAAGAATCATAAATCAGTCACAGATGAGGCCTACTTACAATCCACGCCCTAAGCAATATTGAATCTCGAACCACAAAAGGGCCACTACTTTCAAGAACAAAACACCTTCAAAATAAAGGATTCATATGAACAGCATTTATCTGGGTTCAACAGCATAAGCCACAAAAGCACTTCCATCTTCGAACATCATCACTTCCTCGCATCTTAATTCATTCTAAATAATAGGCTGCCCCGGCTGGACATCCAGTAGAACACACGACTTCAACGATGAATATTTTGTCAAATCAAATTGTCCTGTTACATTCTGGACTTTGAGGGTGTTCCAAGCTCAACAAAGCCAGATCGCTAGAATCTCAAACTCAAAGCTCAGAGTCACGTTAATGCGGTTAATTGTAAGACTATCAGCTTGAAACAGAGATACAATTAGATTGTTTTGAGTGACAAACAACAAAACCACCCATGCAGCGCAAATGCCTAAAACCTAATATGCAAGACATTTTCCACATATAAACCCATATTTAGTTGCACAACAAAAGATTATGATGATAATGCACCAATCTCAGAAGACTACAAACACACACACAAACATGTTTATAACCCCCACCACATATTCTACTCAACAGTCAAAAAGTAACTTACTAACTACTGGGTCATAAGGATGCATATAAGATCTTAATCTCACATTGATGTGGCTCAAAAGTGCTTGAAACTAATCAATGCAGCTGCCTCAGTATATAAATGGTCATATTTCGTGGTCAACGAGGCAGCTTCTACTTTGAATGCCCAGAAAGCAGCACATTGAATTGAAACAGGAAAATTTTAGAACTACTACTAAAGGATCTGCAAACCACAAACTCAACTATCTACGGCCTCAGGATGTGCACATATACAAATATGTCCATGTTACCCTCTTCATTTCTTGAAATAAACATGGTATAATTCACTATGAACAGGCTTGGCCTGGGAAAATTCATGTGCATTCCATCAAAATTACTTCCAACTATAACCTCATAAGCATATGACAATAAGCAGAAAACATTACATACTAGCCGATAAAAAAATAAAAAAAAAAAGGATAATCTCAAAAACCCAGAACAGAAAAAGAATTTATTAGATGAGATGGGGTTTATCTCAGACAAATGCCTCGATTTGTCGTCAAGGTGAATGGATTGGATAAGAGATCGGACTCGTCATCATAATTCATCATCACAGATACAACCCCAATCAATCTCTCATATTCATATTGCAGACTAAATAATCAAAGAGACTTTATTACAAATAACATTTTTATCCTGAAAACACAATCACAAACCCTAACCTAGAAAAGGCAGAAGCTTACGATCAGTTCAGTTTACATCTCCTTTATACTGCGAGGCGCGAGCGATCTCCTTTTTAGGGTTCGCAGTTGCTCCATTTACAAAAGTACGAAAATAACCACCTAAACTCTTCAACTGCGATATCACAAGTACCCCTTGACTGTAATACTACAACAGGTAAAGAGTTGCCGAGTTATTTTGCATCTTAAGCGACCACGTCAGCTTTCATCTCTTTACGGTGGGACCCATATCCTTTAACGGAGCTTTGGTTCCTCCGCCTCCCATCAATTCTTCGCCATCGCTTAAAACACTTTCGCAAATATTTGTGAGAATCTGGTGCATTTGGTTTATATTTGAGTAAATGGATTCGTCTTCACTTCTCTTAAGCTAATAATAGAGATAAAAAGGCATGATTCTTGCACCAATTTCAAGTTTTTGTTCAATCCCAACACGCCCAACTCCAAATCAATCAAAAAGACCATTCCCATCTCACTGTTGCGGGATCTTCTGCAAATCAGAGCAAGTCCTAGATTCCATCACCTCAACAACCCATAAAACCAGAAAAACGTAAGTGAAAGTAAGTTGCTTTGTCCTTTTTCACGAACATCTTCCATGCATTGAGCATTAACTCAACATGATCAAACTTAAATTATTGGTTCAGGTGCGAATGTTTTGATTTGTACAAGGAACTGATACCGTACGATGGGGCATGGTCCTGGCAAAAAAACATAGTCAAGGAAAAGAAGGCGTTGATTGACAGAAACGAAGAATGTGCAGACACGCTGATTCTTCTGCAACATAGTCCTGTTTATACAATGGGTACTGGCAGTTCAGAAGATTACCTCAATTTTGATATAAAGGACCCTCCTTTTCAAGTTTATCGAACTGAACGTGGCGGGGAAGTTACCTATCATGGGCCTGGCCAGGTGAATATTATATCATTTTGTTATTAATTTCTATTCTCGGTTAGTATATATCATTTTACAATTGGCACGACTACGCTCTTTTTGACAACCGAGCAATTTCTAGTGTGAAAAATAATGTAAAGCTTTAAGGCGCATTGTTATAAATTGCAGAACTTTATGTGACTTAACAATTTGATGCCCATGAACTGGAATATGTGGATAACAGAATGCATTATCATTTGGAAGGTTGAATCGAAATTCACATTGTTGTCATTGTAATTTGGAATCTTTTACTCTTCATGGCTGTCTGGGGATCCCAAATCAAACTTGATTTAGTTTGTGAATTAATTAGATAACTGTCCATTCTCTCTTTGTTTTATTTTGTAGACCTAACTTGTAATGCATATATTCTGCTGTAGCTAGTTATGTACCCTATTATCAATCTGCGGAATCACAAGATGGATCTTCATTGGTACCTCAGGGCACTTGAGGAGGTGGTCATTCGTGTTCTCCTCGCAAAATTTTCTATCAAGGCCTCCCGGCTTGAGGGTTTAACTGGCGTTTGGGTTGGTAAGTCATTCGGTCACTCTATATTCTGGGTATGTTTTGGGCTTAAAACAGTTGACATGCCTTATAGTCCCGGTGCTATTGGAGTTTTATGCACGTCTGTGTAACTAAAGTAAGAAGACAATTTTCAACATAGGTGTCTTTCTTCTCTAACCTCGTTGTCATTTATAAATTATATGTAGTATAAAGTATTCTGTATCAACTACTGATACTTGTATTCTTTTTGGAATTAATGAAACCTTCAAATAGAAAACATGAAATCTTTCAAAAGACCAATCAGCACATTCTTGAGATTCCAAGTTGGCTACACATTTTCTCCCTTCATAATCTAGGAGCTGTATTGAGTAATTTGAGATGAATCACCCTTTTAGGACTTACTGTGTGATGCCGGCTCAAGTGTTTAGAAAAAAAGAACACCACAAGATTGGAAGAATGAAAACAAACACTCACTTTTATTAAAATAAACTCAAACACTGAATAAAGTAAAATTGATACAAGCTCACCACTCAAGAGAATTACAATGGGATACAGAATAATTCACCACCCAAAGAACCCTACAAGAGATACAGAACTCTCAAACTCACCACTCTAAGGAATCCACCCAAGAGATACAGAGTTAAATGTAGAAACTCTCATAAGAGAACTCTTCCACATACAAGTAATTTAAACTTCACTCTCTGCCCTTCTCCTCTCATCCTTAGGTATTTATAGAGATTTCTTGGGAGGGCTACTGCAAAGCACTCATTACAACATTAAAACTTGGTGGTTGGGAGTTTACAAAAGACAGCAATTAAGACTTACAACTACCCTTACACCAAAAGTCTACAAATACAGCAAATACAATAAATGAAGCATTAAATTCGAACATAATATGCTATAAAGTCTTGGATGGAGACAAAAGTCTTCAATTCTTGCAAGTTGTTAAGATTTGGCTCACCTACTAGCTGTCTGACCTTCCTTTAGTTATTAGGATTCAACTTACTCTAGAAAACTTATATTCATGTGCTGTAAAAAGGATTTAGAACTAGACACATATAATTTTTGAGTAGTATGAAGATTACCCAGAAATTCCTTCCGAAACAGTACCAGATAAATTCCAAATTTACCATTGAAATTCATTTAGTTCTATTTTTAGCTCCATGTGATCAGACACTCCTGTGTCAAACTCCCCTGGTTGGAAAAGACTCGACCTCGAGTCCACTTCGTTATCATCCTTATAAGAAGATAAATCAGCAACATTGAATACATTGGAAACACCATAAGATTCTGGAAGCTCAATTTTGTATGCATTTTCCCCAATTCGTTTTATCACCTTAAATGGTCCATCAGCTCTCGGTTTGAGTTTAGCAAACTTGCCACGAGGGAACCTTTCTTTTCTGAGATGAACCCAAACTAAATCTCCTTCTCGAAATTCCATTTTCTTGCGATGCTTATTGGCGCTATTTTGGTACTTCTTGTTTTGCTTCAATATTTTCTTCCTAACTTCTTCATGCAATTTTTTTATGTTCTTCACTCGTTCTTCAGCATCTGCACTAAATTGGTGAGTAATGGAAAAAGGGACTAAATCCAATGGGCTTGTGGGATTCTGACCATAAACAATTTCAAACGGACTATAACCCGTAGATTGGCCTTTTGTCCGATTGTAAGCAAATTCAACTTGAGCCAAAATAAGATCCCACTGACGAATGTTCTTTCCAACATAACACCTCAAAAGGTTTCCCAAACTGCGATTTGTGACTTCCGTTTGTCCATCAGTTTGAGGATGATAGGAAGAACTGAAGTTAAGTTGAGTTCCAAGCTTCCTCCAAAGAGTGCGCCAAAAGTGACTCGTGAACTTAGTATCACGATCTGAGACGATAGTCTTAGGAATTCCATGTAGTTTCACAATTTCTTGAAAATATAAGTCAGCTACATGGGAAGCATCAAGAGTCTTGTTGCAAGGAACGAAGTGCGCCATTTTGGAAAAACGATCCACCACCACCATGACAGAATCTTTATTTCTTTGAGTTCTTGGTAATCCCACAACAAAATCCATGCTAACATCTTCCCAAGGCGTTGTAGGAACAGGAAGTGGAGTGTATAAACCAGTATTTTGGCCATGACTCTTAGCCACATGACAGATTTTACACCTATCCACATACCTCTGAATATTCATCTTCATCTTTGGCCAATAAAATTTTTCTTGTATCAATGCCAAAGTCTTGTCTCTCCCAAAATGCCCGCCAAGTCCACCATCATGAGATTCTTTGATAATAGACTCTCGAAGAGAACATTGAGGAATACACAAGCGGTTGCCTTTAAAAAGATACCCATCATGCAACAAGAATTGTTGAAAAGAGCCATGCTTGCAATCTTCTATGATTTTTCCAAAATAAGCATCACCTTTGTAGAGTTCCTTCACAATCTCAAAGCCTACAACTTTCACTTGCATAGAGGACAGCAAGGAATATTTTCGACTTAATGCATCAGCCACTACATTTTGAACTCCAGATTTATGCTTAATAGTGAAGTTGAAGGATTGAAGGAATTCAACCCAATGAGCATGACGTCTATTAAGTTTATGCTGGCTATTTATGAACTTAAGTGCTTCATGATCAGAATAAAGAACAAAAGGTTTTGGAAGAAGATAATGACTCCAATGATCTAGAGCTCGACAAATAGCATAGAACTCTTTATCATAAGTAGAATACTTCTTGCGTGAGTCACTCAATTTTTCACTGAAGAAAGCAATGGGTTTACCTTCTTGACTAAGGACAGCGCCAATTCCCACATTTGATGCATCACACTCAACCTCGAACACTTTATCAAAATTTGGTAATGCAAGAATAGGGGCTTGGGTTACCTTTACTTTGATGATGTCAAAACTACTTTGTGCTTCATTTGTCCACTTGAAGTGATCACCCTTTAAACATTCAGTGATTGGTGCCATGATTGAACTAAATCCTTTAGTGAAACGCCGGTAAAATGAAGCTAATCCATGAAAGCTTCGAACATCATGAAGAGTTTGAGGAATAGGCCAGTTCAAAATAGCTTCCACCTTACTAGGATCCATTTTGATTCCATCTTTAGAAACTACATAGCCTAGAAAGATAAGGCAATCTGAGAAGAACTCACATTTCTTTAGGTTGACATAAAGCTTCTGTTTCCTCAAAGTGTTGAAAACTTGGTGAAGATGATCCAAGTGTTGTTCCTCATCTTTGCTATACACAAGAATGTCATCAAAGTAGACAACAACGAATCTTCCAATGTAGTGCTTCAGAACATGATTCATCAAACGCATAAAAGTACTGGGAGCATTTGAAAGTCCAAAAGGCATGACCTTCCATTCATAAAGCCCATCTCTTGTCTTGAATGCTGTCTTCCATTCGTCACCTGGTTTCATTCTTATTTGATGGTATCCACTTCGTAGATCAATCTTGGAGAAAATACAAGCTCCATACAATTGATCAAGAAGATCATCAAGTCGAGGAATTGGGAAGCGATAATCAACGGTAATTTTGTTGACAGCTCTACTATCAACACACATGCGAAAAGAACCATCCTTCTTGGGCACAAGGAGAGCAGGAACAGCACAAGGGCTCTTACTTTCTTCAATTAAGCCTTTGGACAAAAGCTCATTTACTTGACTTTGAAGTTCAGCATGCTCTTTAGGACTCATTCTGTAGGCTGCTTTGTTTGGTAGAACAGCTCCTGGAATAAGATCAATGCCATGTTGAATGTCTCTCATGGGAGGCAATCCTGGTGGTATCTCATCTGATACTACATCATGAAATTCTTGAAGTAGCTTCTTCATTATAAAAGGTGGCTCAGGACTATCATTGTTTTCTTCAAACACCACAAGAGCAAAGGCTTCATCAACCTTTAAAAATTCCCTCTTACATTCAGAAAGAGTCAAGAAATTATTTCCCTCCCCTTTAAAAGGCTTAGGAACATTGATCATCTTAGAAGGACCCAAAATGACTTTAACACCATCCTTGACAAAGGAATAAGTGTTTTTATGGCCATCATGAATAATTTTTCTATCATATTGCCATGGACGACCAAGAAGTAAATGACAAGCATCCATTGGAACAACATCACACCAAACTTCATCTTTATAGTTTTTTCCAATAGAAAAAGATACTAGGCAACGTTGATTTACCTTAATTTCATTTCCCTTTTTGAGCCAAGAAAGCTTGTATGGTTGAGGATGCATCACTGTCTTTAGGCCCAATCTTTCCACCATTTGTGCAGAAGCCACATTTTCAAAACTACCCCCATCAATTATGACATTACACACCTTGCCATGAGAAGTACACCTGGTATGAAAGATATTTTTTCGCAACCAATCTTCTTCTTCTTCTTCTTCTTCATAGGCAGCGCTTAAAACTTTGCGAAGGATGAGAGTTTCACCTTCATCCTCATAAGTTATATCATCATTCTCTTCCTCAGGCTCTGTATGGTTGTTCTCCATCTCTTCTTCGTCTTCTTTTTCAACAAGTGTCATAATCCTGCGATTTGGGCATTCAGA
Organism: Ailanthus altissimus; assembly: GCA_946807835.1. NCBI lineage: Eukaryota > Viridiplantae > Streptophyta > Magnoliopsida > Sapindales > Simaroubaceae > Ailanthus > Ailanthus altissimus. Next base: position 22,617,858 of record OX327691.1, on the reverse strand, counting down.
AGCAATATGTCCATATCCTTGGCATTTGAAACATTGGCGAGAATTGGTGTTGGAGGCATTGTTTTGCTTCTTTTGGTTATAGACACCATCATTCTTTGAAGAAGTTCTTGTAGTAGGTTTAGCAGTAGGAATAGACTTAGAGTTGGAAGTATTCCCTCGGTTAGAAAAACCTTCTCGTGTCAAGAATCGAGAATTGCCGCTGCGTGCTGTCTTTTGTTGATTCTCCACCTTAAGTGCAAGTCTACAAACATCTCCATAAGTCCAATATGGTTGCAATTGCACAATATTTGAAATCTCAGGTCTTAAACCCCCAAGATAACGTGCAATTGTCTGTTCTTCTTGTTCAACCATATCGCATTTCAACATGAGATGATCGAATTCTGCAGTGTAGTTTTCTACAGAAAGCTCCTTTTGACGAAAGTTGTGTAGTTTGAGAAAAATATCTTGTCGATAGTTGTCCGGAAGATATTTCCTCTTAAGCTCTCGTTTCATCTTCTCCCAGGTCACGATCTTACTTCTACCTTCCCGTATCCTTTGTTTCCTCAGATTTTCCCACCATAAAGAAGCATACTTTTTAAGTTTTATGGCAACTACTTTCACCTTTTGATTTTCTGGAACATCTTGATAATCAAAAATTCTTTCTATGGTGTTCAACCAATCCACAAACTCATCTGGGTGCATTCTACCCTCAAAATCTGGTATTTCAACTTTTACATGGAAATCTCGACGATCATTTCTAAATGTCATATTTCTTATAACATTTGGATGTATGGGAGAACTATCACCAGAAGAATGAGATTTAGCTTGATGAAAAGGATTTGTATTACCTTCATCATTGCTAGAAGAACCATTATCGAGATCTTCATGTTGCACAGCTTTACCTCGATCTTCAAAATGTTCTAAACGTTGTTGAAGTTGCTGAATTTGTTGTCTCAATTCTTCAATTAGAGTGTCTCGTGTATCAGCTTGAGCTGCTGGTTGTTCTTCAATTGTTGGAACAAATCTACGACCTTTGGCCATTGAAAGATAAAGCCAAAATTAACCAAATGCTCTGATACCAAAACTGATGCCGGCTCAAGTGTTTAGAAAAAAAGAACACCACAAGATTGGAAGAATGAAAACAAACACTCACTTTTATTAAAATAAACTCAAACACTGAATAAAGTAAAATTGATACAAGCTCACCACTCAAGAGAATTACAATGGGATACAGAATAATTCACCACCCAAAGAACCCTACAAGAGATACAGAACTCTCAAACTCACCACTCTAAGGAATCCACCCAAGAGATACAGAGTTAAATGTAGAAACTCTCATAAGAGAACTCTTCCACATACAAGTAATTTAAACTTCACTCTCTGCCCTTCTCCTCTCATCCTTAGGTATTTATAGAGATTTCTTGGGAGGGCTACTGCAAAGCACTCATTACAACATTAAAACTTGGTGGTTGGGAGTTTACAAAAGACAGCAATTAAGACTTACAACTACCCTTACACCAAAAGTCTACAAATACAGCAAATACAATAAATGAAGCATTAAATTCGAACATAATATGCTATAAAGTCTTGGATGGAGACAAAAGTCTTCAATTCTTGCAAGTTGTTAAGATTTGGCTCACCTACTAGCTGTCTGACCTTCCTTTAGTTATTAGGATTCAACTTACTCTAGAAAACTTATATTCATGTGCTGTAAAAAGGATTTAGAACTAGACACATATAATTTTTGAGTAGTATGAAGATTACCCAGAAATTCCTTCCGAAACAGTACCAGATAAATTCCAAATTTACCATTGAAATTCATTTAGTTCTATTTTTAGCTCCATGTGATCGGACACTCCTGTGTCACTGTGTTGTGATTGCTTTTTTCAATTTAGTGACGCTTACCTATCTGTTTCCAAAAGTTTGTTGATTCACAGCTTTTGCAAATTAATTTTTCTCAAGTTGACTCTAAGTAGATGTAGAACTAGCTTGTAAAGTATGTTGAGCTCATTGATGACATTTGGCTACTAGTTAATGGCCCATCAACAGAAGTAATATAGATTTACAATACAATTGACGTCTTTTATATGTAGGTTATAATCATTTTCTGTTGAGACTCTACTGAGCTACAGAAAAGTATATTATCTGAGAAAATGCTAGGGAAATTCAATTTTCTGAATTCATTCATTTTTGACAAGTTTTTTATTGGATGATTGAGGAACCAGGACTTAATCTGTTCTATTGTGGAAATTATATTTTGGGAAACAGGCAGGTTTATGACCTTGCTATGCCTTTAGTTATATTTGATAATAATAATAATAATCTATTGTCACCTCTGACTCTTTGTGAATAGTACTTAACCCTCCCTGCTCTGATTTAATGCTGTTGAGAAAAAGATTATGCCCTGGATGACTGCGTTCTCTTGACGTGTTTTTTCCTTTCCAAATTTTGCTACAGGAGATCAGAAACTGGCAGCGATAGGGATACGAGTGTCTCAGTGGATTACATACCATGGCTTAGCACTCAACGTCACCACAGATCTGACGCCCTTTCGTTGGATAGTCCCATGTGGCATACAAAATCGTCAGGTAGGAAGCATAAAGGGCTTGCTAGGAGAGTGTCAGTCATTTGCTACAGATTTCTATCATCAGGATGATTGTCAGCTGATTGATATAACTCGTGATTCTTTGATCAAGGAGTTTTCTGAAGTTTTTCAGCTTGAAATGCGCCATAAGACCATTCATTTCTCGGAGCTTTTAGAGAAAAACATCTAATTCATTCACTAGGGAACCATTGGTTGAGAGTTTGTACACAATATGAAAGAATAACTTGTGAGGGACGAATATTCTAGTAAAGATAAATCTCTAGGTGTTTCTGTTATGCTCTCTGTGCATGACTTGGTGAATTCAGCTCTATATTACGGGTGGGCAAAAAATGGGTCATAGTTGTGTAAATTAATCATTTTCGGTTCAGTTCGGGCTCAGTTTCACATATCTCTGGCTCGATTTTAATTTCAGTTTTAGAAAACCAAACTTAGCAGTTTAATTTGACCTAAAACTAAACTGAATTGAATTGAAAATATCCACTCCTACTCTATATAATCCAATGGGATGGGAATGTGCTGCAGATTTCAGACGCCTGTATTTTCTACTCTCCCATTTTCTCAACTTTGAGCTGTACCATGCAAAAATCATATTTGTTACTAATCATATTTGTTACTAGGCGCTCTTCATGATTTAAGACATGTATTTTTACAGCATCTTAAATTTTGATTTTAAAATTTAAAATTTAAATAATGTATTAACTAATTATTAGATGATTAAATTTTTAATTTTTAAAATTATTTATTATCTTATTTTTTTTCACTCAATAATAATTTAATACCTCATTTAAAATTTAAATTTTAAAATATAATTTAAAAAAGATAGCATTACTCTTTTCCACTCTTCACGAGCCTTTATCGCACTTTTCATTTTTCAAGCCCACTACTTTGGCCAGATATTGAGAGTGATGGACCGATGGTGCTCTACTGCTGTGGTCTTTGGATAAGGCGCTCTTCCTGATTTGGAGCGTCGATTCAGAAGAGTTTCTTGTTTACTTAAGAATATTGACTCCAGCTCAATTCTTCAATGCAGCATTTTGATACAGGAAAATAATCTTCTGTTATCTCCCTGGAAATGGCTGAAGGTATTGCTAAGTCATTGAGCTACTGCTCATTCCAAAATTTCAAATGTTTACCCCGTCACCAGCTTGAGCAAGCAACATTTAATCCTCCTCGATGCTCGTTTCAAGAATTGACGGGCGTACACGTTGCATGTGTGAGGTATTGTCCCGTCTTTGAAGTAACTGGTACAAAATTCTGGGTTAGGAAAATGAATACCATAGATGTAATGGTACTTTCAAGTTCTTCTCACCAAATTGTTAATGTTCAAGAAGATTTAAGATCGGATTTCAAGCTTTCACGTCAAGAAAGGAAAGTGAAGGCAGCTCTTGAAGTCGTGGATAAAATGGAAAAGGAAAGAACATTTTTGGACCCGCTTGATATTATTGAATTGCTTAAAATTTGTGTAGATTTGAAGTTGTTGGAAGATGGTAAAAGGGTTCATGAGTATATTACGAGGTCTCCGTCAAAACCCGTGTCTCTTGTGTTTAATAAACTGGTGGAAATGTATTGTGAACTGGGTGATACAAGGACTGCTAAAAGAGAGTTCGATCAAATGCCAACCAAAGACTTGGATTCTTGGAATTTGTTGCTGCTGGGTTTGGCAGAAAATGGGCAAGGAAAAGAAGCACTTCAAATGTTTGCCCGGATGAAAGAAGATAGAGTAAGGCCAAATGGGTCTACGTTCGTTGGTGTTAGTACTGCTTGCGGTTGCTTAGGTTCAGTGGAGGAAGGATTAAAACATTTTGAGTCGATGAGCCAGGATTACGATATTAATCCTACATTGGAACATTATGTGGGTATTGTTGATCTTCTTGGAGGGTCACAGAAGACAGATGAGGCTAAAGAGTTCGTTAGAATATTGCCAATTGAAGCAAGCTCTGTAATTTGGATACTCTAGACAAATACTCCAAAACTGGACCAAGCCAGCAGCTTAGCGAATCAGATTCCTCTGCACAATCTTCGGGCTTGAGACTTAGTAATAAGAAGAAGGTAATGGAAAGCTTAATTTCGAAACAAAAGAAAGCGAGTCCATATATGAGCCAGGCATATGAAAAGTTGAGGTCTTTGAGTAGGGAGGTGAGGGAAGCCGGCTATGTGCCAGACACAAAGTATGTGCTTCGTGATATTGACCGAGAAGCAAAAGGGAAGGCATTGATGTATCACAGTGAAAGATTAGCCATTGCATATGGGCTTATTAGTACTCCTCCAGGGACCACGTTGAGGATAATGAAGAATTTGAGGATCTGCGGGGATTACCATAACTTTGTCAAAATACTCTCAAGCATTGAGAAGAGAGAGATTATCGTTAGAGACAACAAGAGGTTTCATCATTTTAAGGATGGCAGGTGTTCCTGTCATGATTACTGGCAAAAATTCGTTCGTTTCGGAATGTACAGAGTTCCTAGAGCTTAAAACTTGATTCAATTCGTCGTCTGAATGTGGGACGCTGCTTTTTCCTATGCACTCCGATGCCTTGGGGATGGAACCATGTTAAAGCCCCGAGGGGGCAAAAGGCTACTGTTGTACGCTGGATTTCTAATCAAATACGATTTGATTGTGTACCGTACAGTCTTGTGCATAATAAATAGAAATGATTGCTTGCAAATAATTTTTACATAAAGATTACATCATTTCTCCTGGATGTTAAGACTTTGTCAAAACAAGTGTAATATGTTCATTTTCAACACCTTGGTATGGTTGGGGTCTTATTTGTTGAAGATTATCCCCATTGTTGAGTTCTTATATGAGGTAAGTTACTGATGCTCTACAATCCGACATAAAACTTGAATTACAACAAGAAAACTGCAATCTCCCCCTTTGAGCAGATTTTGGAGCTGCTACATTAGCATATATAGTTTTCTCTCTAGAATGATACATTTTGCTGATATCAAAAGTCAGGCAGGATTCTGAGAGCATCAGTTCACTACTGAGGAAGAAAACGAGTGCTCTAGCAAGCAAGATGACTCTCTCTATTCAGGCATTGCGAACAGATTTCAAAACCAAGTGAAAACAACCGATGGAGCAAAACTTCTAAGCGTAAAGATCATCAGGTCATCATCTACAGCAAAAACTAGAACTTCCCCACGTTGTACAATTCGCTACTAATATGGGATGAGCTAAAGACCATAGCAGATGTTTTCCCTAGGAAATATTAATAGTTCTCAGCTACAGGTCTAGAAGGAAAGAGCCTTAGAAGAAATGTCAACAATGACCAGAGGCAAACCACACCAAGGATTTGGAAAGTCACTACCATGGAAACCATTGCACCACCTCTTTCCATCAGTTCCGGGGATCTTGGAACATCTCTCATTAACAACATCAATCTCTCAATAAAATGAGCAGATTTGCTCAACTGATAAAGTCTATATACCTGCCAAAAAAACAAAAAAATTAATTAGAATCCCTAATTTTGCTCTCAGAAAGAGAGATTTGATTCAAGATTCCCACCTCAAAAATAATAGGGATTAGGGGCCAACAAGATGACCCACGCTTGTTGAGATATGTCTCAAATGCAAGCTGAGCTACACAGCCAACCAGAAAAGGAACCACAGCAACCAAGGCTGGCAGGCCAAGTGTTGGCCAAGTTACATAGACAGCAAAGAGCGGGACGACAACCTTAAAGCCTGTTGTGAAGAAAGCAGAAGCCAAGTATCCCCTGAGCCCTGTGATGAGACCCCACCTCTTTGCACTGAATTGTAAATATGGCCTCTGAACACGATCAGTAACGAGCAGAAATATTGCAAGACCAATGTAAAACAGGGACTCAAAAGTCACAGAAGACCCAATTTCTGCATGATAATTGACACGGAAATTATAAATAATAAGTGTTAGTAAAGCCAATTTTTAGTTTATCCAAAGTCTAACATGGTATGACTATTATCAGTATGTTTGTCTTTGTAAAAAGCAAAGACATTTGGTGGCATTTTGTAAGGAGTGAATAAATAATAAAATAAGAGAATGGAATGAAACAAAAGAGCACTGTAGCATTGCTTGGAGAAGCAATCGCTAAATCAAACCTTTATCTCTTATGAAACAAGCAACCTAACACCTTCAAACATTTCAAATTTGGTTGGCATTAGTTGATTGCTTTATTGGCAAGCAATCAACAAGTCAGAATTACTGATAGAAAAGTAATTCATCTGATCAATTTCTTATAATTCTTGAATTAGTAAAAGATATCTTCACTGCCTCTCCATCCAGGTCAGTCTAAGTATCTCTACCAAATCTTATTCAACTGTCTGTGAACTACAGTGATTCGTATGCTACATCCAAAATCATCTTTTAATCTCTAAAAGCAAAGGCCACCAGTATCTAACTTAACTACATAACTAACCCAAAACCTCTGTAATTTGAATTTACATTGAAAGAAGGAACACCATAAGATCATTGACAATCAATTAATCCTTTAACTGGCCCTAATCTCATAGAATACAAAACATAGAATAACGTGATACAAAATAATATCGTCATTGATAGCAACTTCAGCAATTGAACTGATCAAGAAAAGGGGGAAAAAAGACAACACACACATTCTATGACAAAGATATTGAGTCCAAAGCTAAACAACATAAAAGCAATCTAATCTATAATGTACCTAGGAGAACATCATCCTTGATGACATTCTCTAATGCATTGCCAAGGAAAAACTGAGGAAGAATCAATGATGCTATCAATGCTACAGGTGCCAGAACCCAAAGGAATGAGCTTTTGTCTTCTTGGAACGGAGCTGACATCAACTTTCCTTCTTCCACCAGCTGGTAAGTCAGTCCACAAAACGAAACAGAACCCGATTTCCCACGAAACAGCTCCACCTCATTAAAACTGCTAACCGGCACACCAGAGTTCTCCCTCGAAGAAAGTTCCAACTTCGCATCTGAATCAGAATTAGACGCGCACACTATGGCTCCTCCTTTCGAGCTCCATGACAAAAACCCTTCAATTTTAAGCTTTAAGTCAGGAAAACAAAAGTATCCCCTGAAAAAATAAATTTCTAAATGAACAATTTGGAAACTCCCCAAATTATTACGAAAATTACCTTCTTCAGTTTCCTCATCAACATATAATAAAATGAACTAATATTAAGCCGCTAGAAGTAGTGATAGAGAAGGAGATTATACATTTGGATGCATTTTCAAAACGAACGCTTTGGCTTCTCAACCCGACCCGACTTTCAGAAACCTTTAATTTAAACTGCAAATAGAAATGAAGAGAGTGAGTTTAAACAAGATAATGAAAAAAGAAAATATAAAATTGAGATTCAGAGTGGAAAGAAATTAGGGGGGATTTTTACTTACAATTTGATGAGAAAGGAGACGACGATTTGATGATTTGAATTTTGGGATAGGAAGTCCAACACAAATGGATTGAACTTCCATTTTCATGGGGAGTTTGGGGTTTTAGCGAAGTCTTTCGTTTACTCTTTGTTGTTTTTGGATTCTTAAACCCTAACTCCCGCTCCTAGTATTTATTCGTGTGTTTCAAGTACTGCGACTGGAAGGCCAGGCCAGTGATAATCGAACACGTTGGGCACGAAATAGCCCTCACGTTAGCTATTCGGTGTTAATTCGTCTATTTTCTTTCCGTACTGTTAACCATACCGTAGACGATCTTTCATCCTCCATTCTCGAACATTAGCGCTTTTTGATTAATTTTTTAATTAATCCACGGCTGTATTAAAATTTTTATTTTAAATAGAAATGAAGCAGTTATTGAGTAAAAAAAGTGGTGTAACTTTTAAATTCAACAATTATTCTATTTCATTATTTAATAAATACTTGATACATTATTTATGATAAAAATTTTAAAATAATATTAAAAAAGTATAACATTATTTTTATAATGTAATATAAAATTGTGTCAATATCTAAGTACTCACTATATAGTAAATTAACTTGTTTATTATAACAAAATTATGTATGTATATGTATATATATTATTAGAAAAAAAGTAGGTGACACTTGAGCTATATTAAAAAATCTACTAGAGCCCTCAAACTCAACTTCTTTAAGGAGTTGCCCAATAAAATTTAAGCCGCTTAAACTTAATGCTTGACCAAAATTGTGAGCTTTTATAACCTAACCCATATGATCTATCAAGTGGGACTCGCGATGGGTCGATAACATCACTCAATCCCCACTATCAAGATATACATCATCTCAGTCTAGTCATTAGCCACATCATTATTAAGGCCTTACAATTGACATATACGTTAGCAAAACTCAATCTCTTGTGACAGCATCATCTGACTTACTAAAAGGTCCAGCTAAAGGCCACTTTATTTGGTGATTGGGCTTAGTGATATGATCTTGGATGAAAAATATCAAAAGAGCCACAACCAAACCTCCACGTCAACATTTGTTAAGTCTCTGTCTCTGCTGACACGAGAGGATGGGGCTTATTTGAAGTTGGTGAAGTAATCAAGCACTGAATCCACTAAACTCAAGGGAAAGCATCTGCAACTCACTTAGCACTAGCAATTCACCTAAATAAAGTTGATCATCCTAAAAGCATCAAATTCAATGATACCTAATATTCCAAATCTTAGCAGGTGATAACTACCTAACAAGCATCATTTGAGTTAACTCTTTAAAGTGCCCCTATGAAAGAAGTGAATGTCTAATCAATTATCATCATATGTCGCCCTTGAGGGGTATTCTTTAGACCACACTCAAGGACTTAACTTCACTTTTGAATCTAATAAAGACATAATTCGAACTAAGCACATCAACTATAATAAGAAATTTTCTATGTCTTCTCTCTATATTCCCCATATAGTGAAAAATAAACCTAGAGAATACCTACCATTGAGTCGTCATCTTACTTGAGCGTCAGAGGATCGTCACTGATACCTACCCTGACATCGTGTTTTTTATGTTTCTTAAGTCCCATAAAGCAGCACAATATATACTAAGTGCAAGAAATGTTCTCAACCAGTCCTTAACATACTCATTACTCAGCCCCAGTTTCAACATCATAAAATTTGAGACTCAAGTTCAACTCTTAACATCTCCAAGCTTAATAACTTAAATTTTTTCTCACTCAATAACTCTTAATCGCTTGGGGTGGCTTTGGTAGGCCTTCATCAAATCTAGCCCCAAATATATATATATATAATTTAGTGGATGTCGTAATTCACCGATCACCACTATTATGATGATGAGCAACAATCAATATTGCGTTGTCTTGTTAATTTAACTTTTGTGTGATGTTATTTGATTAATTTCGGACTTCAAATATATTACAAAATTATACCCCGTGTTTATAGGTTCATTAAAACAAAAGTTTTCTCTCTATCTATAGATGGAGTTTCCTTAATTTAATTTTTTACTTAAATTTATAATTTAAAATTCCATCCATACATTCCATGCAATTCTATAGTATATTTCAAAGACAAAAGCAAATGTTTAATATTATTAATGGTTAGTGGGGAGTGTTATGTAGAAAGTACTTTTGTTCCGTAGCATTTTTGCTGTGTAGCATTTAAAAAAATATTAATGTTTAATTATGAATTATAAAAAGTACTTTTATTATTATATTAAATATTTAAAGTGTTTTTATAATTATATTAAATATTTGGATACTTTGATATTCATAAATTACAGAAAAGGACATCATTGTTATCTTTTAAAAATTAACAATAAAAAATCATGGATGTTACAGGATAATTTATCTATTTTAAGTAATATAGAAGTATTATCCAACTCAGTCTCTGTAAAATTCGAGAATGATCTTAACTCCAATTACTGTTAACTTGAGTAAATCAACTCACCAAAAATTATTGTAACTTAGAAAGTTCTCAACATAGAATAACTATATAAATTATTTATCCTATAAAAAGATAAATTAAATAACAAAAATTGATGAAAACATCTCCAATAAATATAAATCTAAATATTTCTAAATAATCATATATCAATCCTTGCAGTACTCTTTGTGGCTAATCTTATCAAATTTAAATTTGTCTAGTAAAACTGCAACAATCTAAAGGTTGGAGAGGAGAAATATAGAAAAAATATGGTGAGTGCTAAAATCTGTGAGTGAATATTTTGTTTCTTAAAATATTTTTTTTATAATGTATCACGTTAATTATAATAATATTGTTAGAGTTGATGTTTATGTGTCATTCTAATATTGTATGAATATTAATTATTTAATATTTAAAATAAAATTATTAATATTATAATTATACGGTATATTGTTTATGTAGTAACCAGTATCCATAACCGGTAAGAATATGTATATTTATATATATAAATATACGTATTTTATTTGTATGTGGGTGATCCTTGATTTATATATTGTTATTAGTAGTGTTTTTATAGGTTAAGGATATACTATTAGTATTGGGTTTATTTGCAAGACTTTGGAATTATTTTAGGGACCAAATTGTTATACTTTGAAAGTTTTGGGGGCAAATTCGTAAATACCAAAAATTAGCCTCTTAGTATAAAAATACACTTTTAAACCCTAATTTACCATTTTTAGGTCGAGCTACCCATTTTAAGAGAGAGAAGAGAGAAATAGAGGAGAGAGAAAGAGGAGAAGAAGAAGAAAAAGAAGAAGAAATTGGAAATTTGAATTTCAAGAGGTATATTATACGTATTTCTCAATTTATTGGTATTAATTAAGTTAATTCCTTTAAGTTTTGATTTCTTAAAATATGTATAATTGAGGATTTGTTGTGTATTTCGTAAGATCATATGAGAATTGATGATGATCTATAAGATAATTTGATAAATCATGATGAATTATGGAATTTCTGCTGGATAACCTCTTGATCTAGGAATTTTATAAATTGTTGTGATTCGATTCTGGTTTTGAATTTTGATTATATGAAATTAGACATGTTTAGGATCATCTGAGACTTTGAATCGACTGAAAATCTCGGAAATTGAATTTGTAGTGAATTTACCAAAATGACCCTGAAATTCTGGAAATTTCCTGTGTAAACAGTATGATACAGTGGAAAATAATTTTTGACCTGCTGAATGATCTTTAAAAATTATGAATTTGTGGAATATGATAATTTTATATGTCTAATATGATATACTCGGAATTGAGAATTTGGATCAATGTGGTTGAAGTGTTATGAATTTCTAAAGTGTATCAGCTCATTGTAGTATTTGATTAACAGATTTTTAAAGTTATGAAATAAAATAGTTTTAAAATACTTTTGGCAGTTATTTGGAAGCCAAATATTTATCATGAACTGAGATATGTGTCAAGAGTAATTATGTGATAGTTTTATAATTTTTGAGTTAGTATATGATTTTATAAAATTGGGAGATTGAATACTGTTCAGTAAGTATCTTGATCCTGTCAGGTTTGTAGTTTGGATTCGATGGTGTGTATGGAATGGATTGTGTAGGAATTTTGATATAATATTCATATATAAGAAGTATATATGAGTCAAGAATGATATATTCTGATTTCGGAGTAATTGGACATCATTTGATGTATTAGAAATTTTTGTTAAGTGTAAGTGGTCAGAATGACAGGTTTTGAGAAACCAAATATTTAGACCAATTTGATGTGATAAATGCATTGTGTATAATTTTGTAAGCTATTTAAAGTATTTTATGTGAATTGTGAGGCTTATGAAAGGATTAATCTCCATTGATAGGTTAAGGAGATTTAAGCCTTGTAGCTGAAAGTGTTAAGAGGTAAGTATACTAGACTTACTACTGGAATCACAATAAACATAATAATTGTTTTGTATGATTTTGTAAATGGGGTTAAGAATATGTTTATGATATGTCAAAGTATATTTTGATATGAAATGTGAATATATGTTTATGAATGTGAGCATTGACATTGAGCATGGACATACATGTGTTTTTGAAAGTGAGCTTTCCAAAATAAGATGCGTTTAACAAAGAAAGCTTTTGAAGTGTAATATGTCCATGAGAAATATTTTGTGATTTGAGGGCACTTGAACTCACTGTTAACTTAGTAGGCATTTTATGTGATTTGTGGAGCCTTTATGTGTGGCCTTTCCTTCGGGATTGGTATATGTTATGTGTTCCGTATGTAGGGAGGATCCTATTGGTACCTAAAGGAAGTGTGAGTCATCACATTCGTGTGGTGGCGTATTGGTACATGTGAGAGGACTCACCGATGATCAGGGTGAGGGTTTGGCTTTTACCTTCGGGCATAAGCGTTATATATGTGTGATTTAAAGACCTCACTTGTACTATTCCTCTCATACGGTATGTCACCTACGAGTGACATTTGGCTCATTATGTGATATGTGATATGTAAGTCCTACTAAGTAGTAGTCGAGTAATGGTATTCCTATTATGTGTTTTGAAAGAATGTGTAAGCGCTTACATGATATGTGATTTGATAAGATTATGATTTTGATTGATCACAGCATATCATACATATGCATTGTGTACATATATGTATTTGTATTTGATATATGAAAAATTAGTATGCTTACTGAGTTTTATACTCATTATAGTTTATGGTGATTTCAGGTAAATAAGGTACATGTGTGCTTAGCGGATTTGGCAAGGCTTCTGCTGTTCCTTGGGTTCCCTAAGTTGCTAGGTTGTTGTGTGTTTCATTTGGGGACACGTGGGATAGGATATTTGGTTTGTCCCTATTGAATAAATACTTATGTATTATTTCATTGTGTGTGGATTGGATTTGGTTTAAGTTTTATAAAGTGTGGTTATTGGATGATTTTAAGTAAGAATTTGCAATGGATATATTCTGGGCTCCCGGTAACAAAGTTGCTACTGGTGACGTAGTAGAGTGTTAATCTCTGAGAAAACTCTGCGTATCTCCGGTTTAATAATTGTCCCAGTCATAATTCAATTGCTATAATTCTGAAAGAAATTGAAATGAAAGTTGAAAATTTTGTGTAATATTATTTATGAGTGCACATGCAGTGAATGAATGTAAGTGATGTCGTGTGTCGGATCTTTTGGGTCTGGGGCGTGACAGCTTATAACATTACAGACATTATACGACCTGAAAGAGTTTAGATCTGGTTTAGAGAAATTTAGATCAGCGTTAAAAGTTAACATCATTGACAATTATAAATGCTAATGGATTAACAAGTTATAATAGTTAGTGAATTCTAAAGAGTTAGAGTATTATCTATAATGGAACAAAGAATTAAGGATATACTAACAATGACATAGTTGCAAAGAGTTGCAATAGGTGCTAGAAAATGTCATTATGCAAGTATGTTGTTAAACACTATGTTCGTTATCTATTTTCATCGATACGGGTCTGTCGGTGAATCCATTTTATATAAATCAGTGTATATCTATATCTATAGGGTACATATGGTTGTTTTTAACTGACTATGAGCTTGGAACTTGTATAGGCATGCATGTATTCAGTCAGTACTAGATATTTAACAAACTCACGAGGACCTCCAATAGACATCCCATAAAGTCGTCAATTGAGGGTCTTCTCAAGTTGAGTAATATTTGTGGTCCTTTAACTTGAGTACCACGGTGGGCTTGTGAGTGATTCACTATGCTTTGATTTCATGCATGTCAACGACCCTTCATGGTCTGACCATTGGGTGTCGCTAAGTGCGGTCTGATGCTTATGGAGTCCGATGTGCATAGATATGAGATCCGTCAGCTCATATGGGTGAGTTATATATCCTAATGCTCAAAGAATTATATTTCAAATGTCTTTTGGTCAAAAGCAGATACCCCAAAGAATAAATTTTTGTAGGATTAAACAATATTCATAAACTCTTTTGTGACGAAGAGTTTACAATATTGTTCTACACAAATACAAATCTAGAGATAAGTATATGGATGTGTTTATAGAGATTTGACAGTGCTAATATATGTCCCTGCACATCAAGGATATAATTGATGAAATGACTATACGTATACGTTGTAACCTTAACTTGTTTGATTTAACGCGTTGTTTTGTAATATTCGTGATGTGTGCATGGGGCATCGATCACGAACTCATAGAATAGTTCTATTTGATGAATCGAGCATGGATCTAGAAAGTCCTGCAATATAAAGTGTACTCATTGTGTATTAGAGCAGCATATTGAATTGAATTGCTCAATCTAGTAATTTTCAATAAAATTGAGTACTTATTTTAAAAACTCTCGGGATGCGCGCGTGTCAAGACTTAAGTGTTAAATATATTAATTAATTAATAATTATTGTTGATCAATTAAATATCGACACGTGACGCATAGTGAGTCATCGGTTAAGTTAATTCAAGTGTGTGGTTAAGTATGACCCATTGTGGGTTAACTTGATAACCAAGTGAGGGCTTAATGGTAATTTCACACATTTAATTATTTAATTATTAAATAATCAAGATATTTATTTATTTAAATATTAAATAAATATTTAACTTTAGTATAGTTAAGAGTTAAGCATATGGTTAGATTAAAATGATATTTAACTTTTAATAATTAAATAATATTTAACTTAATCTGAGTTTATTATTAATTAAGATTAAGTTAATTATTTATTTAATTACTTAATTATTGAAAAAGTAAGTTAATTGTTAACTTAAGTTAAGTTAATTGAATATAATAATAATTTAACTTATTTGGGAGACATGTAAAGTTAATTTAACTTAAGTTAAATGTTAACTTAAATTGGATTATATTTAATTAAGGTTAAATTATTTAATTTATTATATATATGAAATGAAACAAAAATGAGAGTTTTTTTTTTTTTTGCAATTGGTGGCCGGTCACTTTGTTGGATAAAAATGAAATATTCATTTTGTTTAAAAGTTAGCTTGAGTTTTAGTTTTAAGTGTTAAAACAATAAAACAAAGGCTTAGAGACTATTTATCTTCTTCTTTAAAATTTGGTCACCATCAAAGCATTGAATTTGTTCTTTTTAATTTAAGTTTTGAATAAAAGAAAGCCGGGTTCATTACTTAAGAAAATAGTTTAAGAGTTAAATTGTAGATTCAATCTAAATGATTTAAGTATTAAGCCTGTTTTAAAAAACAAGACTGCTATTCTAGTGACTCAAGCTCACTCTATTAAGTCCTATAATTACCAATAGGTCAATTTCAAACGATACTCTGGCTTAAACCATTCTAAAAGCTGAAGAGATGATTATTCTCAATGTTAGTATTAATGTCATTAATGCCTATTAAATTTGTTCATTACTATAATAGAATAAAATTTATTGTGTTTATTGTTTAAGAAATTAAATTTTTAATTTTCTCTACGCATATTATTTATGAGATGCATGTATATGTATTTATGAATAATAGACACTCGCGCATGCATGCACGCACCCAATACGATTTAAAACCAAAACACCGTACCCAACAGATATAACTCAATTTAGGATACACTAAATCCACATATGTAATATTGAACAAAAATATTATGCAACTAAAAAAACTTATAAATTCTCATCTGTCTGAAAAATAAAATTATTAAATTGATAAATTAAAAATTATAATACTAACTAAAAAATACACCCAAACAAGTACCTAAGAAAATAACTAGTTATACACTCGGTGTGACTATTAACACATGAGCAAAGCATAAGAAATAAGCTGGTCATACACCTAGCAGCACTATATTACACAAGCAGAACAATGATTCTAATTGGTTGTACATGCATGTATAAAAGTTGTGCCCTCAAAGGGCTAAATGCTCAAACACACAGCCTAAAATTTTTGTGTGTGCCTAAATGAGTTCCAAAGACCTACATCTATAATTGAATAAATAAAGATACAAGTTAATTGATCCGAAAACCACTCAATTATAAACATTTTGTAGTTAATCTATCTAAAACAATACTGTTATAAAAATTTCATCGCAAACTATAAAAATAATTCAATAAACAAAGTATATAAATAAAGTGTACGAGAAGTTTTGGATACTGTTAATGCTATTGGAAAAACATTTAACAAACATACTAATATATAAATGAGGAAACATCAATCTGTAATATATAAGTTGTTAAGGACAGTACTCTAAAAGTATGTACTTCGACTGTTTTTGTAAAATAAATAAAATTATTATTTTGTACTTTAAATTTATACATAATGTTATGTCGTAAATATTATAAAATCACAAGATATTAATGTGACCATAACCATAGTATATAATTGTTATATATAAGAGGATTTTAGATATGGATAATAAACAGAAAAGTTCGTAATAAATTAATTAAAGTTTATGAGTTTTAATTAAATATTATTAGTGCGGTCTACAAATATTGAGAATTAGTGTAGTGATTTTATCAATATTACTAATATAGTAACATTATGGTAGAAGCACTTTATATAATATGATTATTTATGACTGAACTAGACGTTGTTTATATTTTTATGCAAAATATTGTTGTTAATTAAGAATTCAAATAACGTTAACTGATGATCATGTGCAAATCAACTTTAATTCTAAATGACCACAAACTCTTGCTTGTGTCATTATATCATTTAAGATATTTGTTACGGTTGTGTTAAAATAAGCAAAAAACTTGTGTTTTTGTGGCACAGTAAGATAAGCATTTGAAAATGTGATTTATAAATATGAAATACATTCATTCCTAATAAAAGTTAGAAAGAATGTTTCTTTAAGTATTAATTCTAGAATTAAATAGTTAGAGCGCTCAATTTGTAACAAGTTAACAAAATTAACTGTTCACTAGTGAATTAATAGTACTTAAGGATAAATAAGTAATAAGAAGGATAAAATAGTAATTTGATCTAACTCTAATTAGAATTATCTATACATGGCTGAATTGCATAAAGTGATTAAATTAATGGACTGCTCTAAGTTTTTTAAATAAAATATATCTACAATTTTAAAAATACAATTCTAAGTTTTTAGTGGAACAACATTGGAACCAATAAATTTGATTAATTAATTAAAATTTTTAATTAATTATTCAAAATTTATCAGATTTTAAAATTGTAGATCCATAGGTTCCAATATCATCTCTTTAATTATTACATAACAATATAAAAGAATAATATTATTACACAATTGTTGTGTCTACATATGAATTTTTGGATATAATTAATTGACTAATTAAGAATTAATTAATTCTAGATATAATATCTTATATAAATAAAATGTAATATTTAATTTAAGAAATTAAATGGACAAAATCTCAAAGATAATTTTTGAAATTATAAAAGATATTTTATCTTCTAGTGTTTTATTTATTTCATTAAGAGATTAAAGTAAAAAAATTTGGAAGTTTAGTAACACCTAATTACATATGAACCATGGAGAGAGGAACTATATATGGCTCACATTTTTTTGTCTCCTTTTATTTAGGGAGATAATTATTTAATTAATAAATAAATATTATTTATTTATTTAAAATTGAAATTAAGTTTCATTTTTATTTGAGGTAATATAAAAAAAAATAAGAGAGAGTTTTTTTCATAGTACGTATTTTTCAGAAAATTGAAAGATTCTTTTTATTATAATATTAAAGGATTGGTTTGTAACCTCTGTGGTACAAGAAAACAAAACAATGATCCATTGATAATACCATTGAAGGTAACTCATATATTCATAAAGAATTGATAAAAAAAGAGTTTTTATTTTAAAATTCTTATTTTATATTTTGCCAAATTCCGGTGTTAAAATGTTTTAAATTCCAACATGAGCCACGCTTTTATTACTAACAAAACTTAGTTTTATCAATAAAAATTATTTTACTGTTGTTCCGAGAAATTATAGTTCCAGCAAAATACAACCAAGTTTTTTTTTTTTTTAAATATAATACAACCAAGTTAAAATAGGAAAATGTTGCGTGATGAGTTAAGCAATTACTTAGAAAAATTATGATTTTAAATATGTATTTACAATTCACCTTATTAGAGTAAGATTCTGGATTAGTCGAAACATACAAAGTTTTTGCATGGTTCTGACTAGTGAAAGAATAATTCTAACAGTATTACGTATATCAAATTTACTATTAATTTTCCCCTTTTAAAACAAACGTTTATATTATCTTGAGAATCATAATTTATCTAAAATTTAATTATTTATTCCCTAAAGAAAATAAACACTACAGATTTCTATGCCAATTCCTATATATTATTAGATTAAAGTAAAATTATCGCAAAACAATTATTTCAATTTAAAATATATTAAAACTGAAAATCACACTTTTCAACACACAAGAGTTATCGCTAAATGAAAAATGTATAAAATCATCATGTAACAATAACAATAAATCTTATCTCATAATCGTAGAAAATTATTATATAACAATAATCATATTTATTATATTATTAAAATACTAAAATATATATTTTGAATTAAACATACATGTAAACTGGAAATAAGTAAAATTGCAGCGAATTACAAGTTTTTTAAAATTAAAACTCTGAGGACTCTTTGTTTTTCACGTAGTAGTTTGACCACTCCAGGAACGAATTCGCTTACTATAAAAATCCAAGCTTTCCAAATCATATGGCATTATATATGTACTCTCTGATTTGATGCCAACAGACGTTATGGCATTGCTTTGAAAATTGACAACCATAATGTCGTCAACTAAGTCAAACGAATAACTGTAGCTAATTCTGAAAAAGAATACCATTGAAATATAAATTAAGTAATTTAATAACTTAGCTATAAATTTATATACATTAATTTTATTTAAATATATAATCCCTCACAATTCAGTTAACATAATTTCAAATTAACTTCTCCTCTTATAATATGAAAATAAAAATGTTAAAATGAGAAGTCACTAACAAATTACAAATGCTATAAATACTTTGTATATTCCAAAGACTCTTTCTACTATCTTCATAAAACCACATCTCAAATTTTTTTCATCCTTCCTTCCTCTTCTCAAGCCTCTCTACAACCCCACGTATTTTCTACTTATGTTTATTCCCCCTCTCTTTTTTTATTTTTATTCCTCCCTCTCTCTTTTTTTAACCCAACAAAAAAACCTGCTCTTTTAATTTTAAATTTTAAATTTTAAATTTTAAATTTTAACTTTATTTTCTCGTCTAATACTATTACTAACCATCTTATCACATTGTCTTCAAAATTTAAAATAAAAATAATTGTCCATAAGTTTGAATTTTCAAAACACTTTTAAGTTAAAGAAAAATATGGGTTTTACAATAACAAATAAGACTTTTGTAAACATCCAGTATCAACTTAACAATTCATTAAAAAAATAAAATAAAATATATTCAGACGTGCAGAATCATTTATGGCATAATAATTCAAAACAACAACAAATTTTATAAATATATAGTTAAAATGAGCAAAAGTCCATCAAACTTGTTGATTCTTCAATTAAATAAGTTGTCATCTTAGTTACTTTAATCTCTATATTATTCTTTAAGTTAAAACATCTGCAGCTAGCTGTCAAGAATAATTATTCATCGTCAATATTTTTTTATATTAGATTGAAGAGAGGACAAGGGGAGAAAGACTAAGTGAAAAATTGTGAGATTTGTATTAAAATATATTATATTCATTTAGTGTATATTTGAAATCACAGTATTTTTTAAAATTTTGTAGATGCTACTCCGGAAAGCACTAAGAATGCTAATTATATAAAGTATCCACGCCCGTGTATTTTGCTTAGAAAGTACCTATTGTGCTTTATAAATTTAAAAAATAGTTTTTTTTTTTAATACAAGCATTATTAGAAATATTTTTATCTCTTTTTTTAAGTATTTATTGAAATAAAAATAATAAACTCAAGTAATATAATGCAGTAATAAATAATTAAGAATAAATTAGAGAGATAAAGTATAAAAAATAACACAAAAATTTATGTGATTCAACAACTTATCTATATTTATAACAGATTAATATTTTAATTCTCTTATTAATAAATCATAAGTCACTCACAAAATATATATTTTACAATAAATAACTCAAGCTTCACAAAAATACTATCAATTGCACTCATAAATAACTCACAGTTGATCTCTCTGTTGTAATTTAAGGATTTTCTCTTGTGTTTGTATTGTGATGATTGATGATAATTATACCGAATTACAAGAGTTTATATAGTATTAATATTAATCCTAAAAACTATAAACATAATTGTAATAAGAGTTTTTATTTGTAAGAGTCTAAATCCTACTTAAATAAATCAATTGAGTTAAAATAAGAAATACTCATATTTTACCACGTGAATAGTCCTCATTTCCAACTTTTTATTTTGCTCATTCATGGCACGATATTCATATACTAAAACTTCTTACTAATTTTGCATGAGTCTTCAAATCAAAGTCAAAACTTATCATTGATTTTAAATCATCAATTTTTAACAATATTTTTGTAATTAAAATAAACAATACTAAAAGAACTCTAACTCTATATCATTGAATAAATAGTGAAGTTTCCCATTACAAAGTATATGAAAAATTATCTTACTACCTTTGTGCACTTTTCACAATTGCAAAAATTACCCTTCGTTCTTATATAAAAAGAACACTCTAATGTTTAAGTCAATAATTTGTAAAATAAAAATGTGTGAGTGTATATGAAAATAATTAATAATGCAATAATAGTCAAAGTTATACCTCTTTGTGTTTAGAATAAATGCATTCTCTGTTCAAATTGTATTATATGAGTTTCTAAAGTGATAAGATAGATTATCCAAAAAGTTATCTTTTTCTTTTTTCAAAGCCCTCTTTTTAATAATCTTTCTATTTTTTTTTATAAGAAGAAATCAAATGATTATGACATGAGTAATTATAATGATAACTTAAATAATCTCAGTTATAATTTAGTAATTAATATATTAAACGTGTTCTTAATCAATTTTTAGATAAATTTATGTTGTCGAAATTTAATTTCTTATTAATATTTAATCTAACTAATAAAAATAACATTTAATATGTAATAATTTGAAATAAATATTGAATTATAGCTCGTTTTGCTTCCCATTATATCTACTTTGTAGAATCTACGAGTCAATGGTTCCGAGCTACCTAAAATGGATCATCTCCATTTGAGAAAATGGACTTATTGCTATGGACCTTTTTCTATTGAAATTTACTCTAAACACTTGACGTGGGTTGGATGGGTTAATAGAATACAACCCAGCAAATAAAAGTTTAAATTACAATTTTAAAGAATTTTATGTTTGGTGCCTATTTGATATGGAGACTATTAACAAACCGTAAAAAGTATATTAGTTGATAAAATTTATTTTTATTAAGAGTATATTATAAAGATATATGTGTTAATATACAAATATAAAAAAATAATAATAAAAGAACTTTATTATTAAAAGCCTAAATTTAAACTTTTTGTAAGTGAAAGTAAAATAATTTTTTTAATCTTTAAAAGTTCTTCTTTAATTACAATATAATACTATCAAAAAAAATTTTAAAAAAAAATTTTAACATTAAAAAAACTCTTAAAAAAATTCAACAAACTAAGCTCTTAATACATCTAATTAATTGTTTCACTTTTGACTCAATAGAATCCTTCGAGTTTTTTTAAATAAAACTTTATTAACAAAATAAATCAATTAAGTGGTTAAATGATAAAGTTGTTTGATTTTTTTTTTTTTTAATAGAGGAAACTAAGAGGTCAAATGATAGAATTTTTTTTACACCAATTTTGGATTATAACATGAGCAGCACATGATTGATTTAATTTGTATTTCATTTAGTGTGGAGGCTGGCCATGTGGGGTAACCTGAAAAAAAAAAGAATTATTTTTAGATGAAGATGTCTGTTAAATTTATAATATAGACAAAAATACACTTAAAATGTAGTTTAATGATAAGACCTGTGCATTATGGGTGCACAACCCATAATTTAATCCGAATTCAAATCAAATAGTACGAGTTAAATTGAATTTTGATTTTGTTTAGATTGAGTTAGGTTAAAAAAATTTAACCCATTTAACTTTATCTAAATCGAAATTTAAATAAAAAGTATTATTATTCTTTTTAAATAAAAAATATTATTATTCCTTTTAAAGAAAAAATATTATTTTTTATATTAACTAATCAAATAAAAAAATAAAATCTTACAGTGCGAAATCTATTACAACTCTAATTTCATTTAGTGACACAATCTTTCCTTTAAACTTTTTTTTCACAATTATTTACTATTTGCTTAAATTGATACGCATTAAAATATTTATTTGTCCTTATTTAATTCTTAAAAAAGAATTCTTTATTTGGTTTAGAGCGGAGATCATTGAAATTATTTTACTTATCTTTGTAAGTAATTTTTTTTTTAATTCTTATGAAACACTTTATATTGTTGAGATTTTTTTTTTATACTATTTTAAAGTTAAACTATATTGATTTAAAATTTTATCATGGAGTTTTAAGTCATGGGTGGCATTTTGATAATCTAAATAGTTGTGTTTTTAGTTTGTGATGCAAAAAAACAATATATTTTTAAAATTGTTTAAACGGAATTACTTAACTCTAATTAAAGTGGTTTCACTTGATTTTGGTTGTAATCTTATTTGGTTTGGATTATTAAAACAATAACTCAAAATTTTTCAATTTAATTTGGATTGATCCTAACCCAACGCAAACTTTCTGTTGCCTAGCCTTGCTATGCACTAACTATTTTCACCCATTAAAATATGAACAAAGTTAAAATAATATTGTTTTAACAATATCAAATTAATTCATTAAAAAATATATATTAAATTGAAATAACATTATTTTGAAAATTTGTATTTTTTAAAATATACCAACGTTTGTCTTCTAATAAATATTTATTTCTTAAATACAAATTATGATGATACTTGATACCTGTGGCCCCTTTTTTGAGGAAGACTCTGTTTTTTAAGAAGGTAGCTTTGTTGATTTGTATATGTATATCCCTTTAAATTATTTTAATAATAAATTCTAATTATATAAGATAAATAATTATAATTAATTAACATTATTTATAAAATAATGTCTTTAGTTAATTAACATTATTTCTCAAAGTAAAATCCTAATTTTTAGAAAAGTATCCCACTAAATTAAATACTTAAATCTCTTGCAATATATTTTAATTACCAATTCAAATACTAATTATAGTCAAATAATTAAATATTATCTCCTCACAAACAAACTGATCAAATTAACATTACTTCTAATTTCAAAATTAGTTCTAATTGAATGTCGCAAACTCTTTTAGTTAACTCCACTTGTCAAAATTAACAATTATTTTTCAATTGAATGTTAAAATAAACTAATTGCATTACTTCTAAACTCCTATAAATAAGAGTTCATTTCATTACTCACTATTCCTTATTTAAGTATTATTTTTCTTTTCATTAAAATTAAATATTCTAATCATTGTCATTGTAATCTCAATTCACATCTATCATTCTATTTTATTTTAGTTAGTTATCATTTTTAACATATTAATTTTCTTTTAATTACAAATTATTATCTATAATAAAGTTAATCTATTTTAATTAGTTGTTATTATTTTTTGTACGTATATTATTATTGTTTTGTATTTTTTTGTAGTATAATTAAAAAAATATACTAAAAAATATATTTAAATTTAAAATAAAAAAATTCATTTAAAAAAAAATATATGTTTAAACTCTAGTTTCAGATTCACACAAGACGCCAAATTTCTTAATTTGGCCTCAATTTAAGTTCTAACTTAAATATTCGATTTTGTCTTAATTGTATCATTTATTGCGTCTTATATTAAATGTCTACATCAGAATCAAATAAGATTTTTTCTCATCGTGTGTTATTTTATCACACTAAAACAAGATCGTAAGTCTTAATAATTTACCTCTAAATTATTTAACACGATTGCATTTAAAAGTTTCATGAACTCATTAGATGTATTAAATAATAATTCATTAATTCTAAAATTATTCTTTAATAAGATGAATCAAAATAAAAACATAATATTTTCTCTTAATATATTTTTTCAACGTTATTGCGCTATTTCAATTAAAATCACGTTATTTTGAACAGAACACGTTCAAAATGAAAACGTTTTGTGAATATATATATATATAAATTTTTTTTTAACATAAATAATAAATATGGCATGAAAAAGTGACATAATAATATAAATCAAATTTTAAATTAGTTTATGCTCGATAATTTAATATAAGATGAGCTATCATATATATTTTCAATTTTTAGATACAATAGGAGTACATAATAAAATAAAAAGAAACAAGTTTTAAAAGAATATTAAATTACATTTGCTTATATATAATTTGGATTAACTAATTTTAAAATCTTAATTTAATATTGTAAATTAAATTGAAAATTTTAATAAAAAGTTGCTACTTATATAGTAGGTTGAGTGTAACCAACCATTAATTATTAAAAATTAAGGGTGGGATTAATTATTTTTTATTCATTTTTTTTAAAGGATACTAATATTATATATTTTAAATCTAAATTTTATAACCTTATAAATCAGTATAATATAAACTTTTTATAATATGAGAAAAATAAATAATAAATTCATTACTAAAAGAAAATAAACAACCTCCAGTAATAAATATTAATTATATAATATTATTTTGTTCACGTGTGTAACAGTTAGAGTGTAAATAAGAGAAATTTGTTTTTTTAATGAAAGAAAAATAAATAAAAAAAGAAAAAAGTCAAAATAACCACAGTTGCGGCTTCGAATACATACATCCTATCACTGTATACGTACAAATTTCGTTTGTATGTTTTGGAACATACAAATAGGTTTTGTCTTCGATCTAAAGATTGATTCATTAAAATCAAATCAAATCAAATCTCAAGTTAGGTCTAATCAAAGCAGCTCAAAGAATATCATGTCTATATCACACTAAAAAACAGTCTTTCCAAACTATTCGGTATTTACCATTTAGGGTCTGGTCCGTTGAATGTAAACATGCTTTCTACTTTAAACTTATGATCATTGTACAATGAAATATTAATTATAAAGTGAAAATAAACACGTGATCAATATTTAAATGATGTTTGACAAATCAGCAATGTTAGAATTATAAATTAAAAATACATTGTTCATATTTTCATTAATGTGTTTATAGCATTAATAATTATTACATGAGTCAGTCAAATTGATTGAACGCTTTCAAAATTTATTTTTTATTTGAGTTCGATTTTTTTTAATGTGGTATGTATAAATATATATATGTATGTCTAAAAAAAATATTAAATATTAAATAATAATTTATTTTTTAATTATCAATATATCAATAATTAATTTTTATCATTATATGTAAGTTTTATTATTATTATTATTATTATTATTATTATCAAATACCTTAAATAATCAAGAGCCTACCTGATATCGTAGTCGCGTGCAATGCTGGTTCGCTTGGGCGGTAAAGTAATGGAAAAACGCGAAGAGTGTGCGAGCAATGGAAGGAAGTTGAAAACGGAGAATTTGACTTTGACGGTTCTATTTTTTTTCAATTTCAAACTCAAGAATATTACAGGGCTACTGTAGGTTATTCAACTCCGTCCAACTTTTTATAAGCACGTGCGGCGCATCTGTTGCAAGACCACGAGGTTGACGGTGGTTGGGTTCTCCTCGTTAAGCACATTATTTATTTATAATTATTTTGTTTGGATGTTAATATAATAATAGATTTATTAACTTGGGAAAAATATTAATAATTTTTTTTATATATTCCTCCATTCACTGTTAAAATAGAAACTCACCTCCTCGCAAATGGTTTGGTTAATTTTATTGCATGGATTAGACGTATCATTACTTAACCCAACCAAAAGCACAATCATACCGTGGATATCTCAGCGCCTTGATGGCCAGCCACATTACTCTTACTGAAATATCTACGTTGTTGTCAACCCAGGCCCAGCGCACAAAACAAAGTGAGGGTGGAAAAGTAATAGAAAATATGTGTTTTGCATTTTCCCAAAAAAAAAACACATTGTTGAACGGCCAAAATGATAAAAGATTTATAATATACATAACTCCTCTAAAAATAGAGATTTGTGTTTGAATCCTCGCTCCCCCATTATAAAAAAGAAAAAATAATAATAAAAGCACACCTTTCACGACTGTGTTATGCGCATGGGCTTTTACTTGATAATAATAGACATATCAGCTCCCACCCACTATAAATATAAAGCTATAGCACTCTCCAGCTTGCCATATAAACCTCTCATCTCTATTCTTATTATATAAATATAGTTCTCTTGTTGCACTATCTAATAACAATTGTCAAAAGAAAAACTTTATACCGATCGTGACTGAAATGGCATTGGCATCCACTTCTCTACCTTTTTCTTCTCTGCAACTTCAATTCCAAACTCCAACAAAACCATCCTCCTCCTCCTCCTCCTCCTCCTCATCCAAGCTATCAACGCGTCGATTTGCTATCCGTCCGATCAAAGCATCGGTTTCAGAGAGATCATTTATACAAACGCCGCCAACGACTACCGTTTCACCATCTAAACCACCCACCCAACTTCCGATCCGCAAAATCCCCGGAAACTATGGCCTTCCTTTTGTTGGTCCACTCAAAGACCGATATGACTACTTCTACAACCTTGGTAGAGACGAGTTTTTCAAGTCAAAGATACAAAAGTATGGTTCAACAGTTTTTCGTGCCAACATGCCACCGGGTACTTTCATTGCTTCTAACCCAAACGTCATCGTTTTACTCGACGGCAAGAGCTTTCCCGTTCTCTTTGACGTCACCAAAGTCGAGAAGAGAGATCTTTTCACTGGTACTTACAGGCCCTCACTTGAACTCACTGGCGGTTACCGAGTTTTATCATATCTCGACCCGTCCGAGCAGAATCACGGCAAACTCAAGCAACTGATGTTCTTTCTCTTGAAAAATAGCCGGGACAAGGTGATCCCCGAGTTTCACTCCAGTTACACTGAGTTATTTGAGTCTCTTGAAAGCGAGTTAGCCGCCAAAGGCAAAGCCGATTTCGGTGAAACAAGTGATCAAGCCGCGTTTAACTTCTTGGCTCGGGCTTTGTTCGATAGAAATCCGGCTGATACCAAACTCGGGGCCGATGCCCCTGGTTTGATTGGTAAATGGATTCTGTTTCAACTCGCTCCATTACTTACTCTTGGTCTGCCGAAGTATCTAGAAGATCTCTTGATCCACACCTTTCCTCTCCCTCCTGCCCTCGTGAAGAAGGATTACCAGAGGCTCTACGATTTCTTCTACGAGTCATCGGGTTCCATCCTCGACGAAGCCGAGAAATTAGGCATTTCGCGGGAGGAAGCTTGCCACAACCTCTTATTCGCCACGTGCTTTAATTCATTCGGAGGTATGAAACTCTTCTTCCCCAGCATGATTAAAAGAATCGGTCGGGCCGGAGTCAACGTCCACACTCAGTTAGCTCAAGAGATCAGATCAGTCATCAGATCCAACGGTGGAAAAGTGACGATGGGCGGTATGGAACAGATGCCGTTGACGAAGTCCGTCGTGTACGAAGCCTTGCGTATCGAACCACCCGTACCGCTACAGTACGGCAAGGCCAAAAAAGACTTGATCATATCGAGCCACGACGCGTCGTTTGAGGTTAAAGAAGGAGAGATGCTTTTCGGATTCCAACCGTTTGCGACAAAAGATCCGAAAATATTCGACAGAGCCGAGGAGTTCGTGGCGGATCGGTTTGTTGGCGAAGGTGAGAAGTTGCTCAAGCACGTGCTATGGTCAAATGGGCCCGAGACTGAGAATTCAAAGGTTGGCAATAAGCAATGTGCGGGCAAAGATTTTGTGGTGCTGGCATCCAGGCTACTGGTGATAGAGTTGTTTCTCCGATACGATTCATTTGAGATCGAGGTCGGAAAAACGGCGTTAGGGTCCTCTGTTACGTTAACGTCGTTGAAGAGGGCAAGCTTTTGACTTTTGAGTTGTGAGTTTTGAGAAGAAAACAGTTTTAAGGGGGTAAAATGGTAAAAATATTGTATTTTTGGGGGTGTAAATTGTAATATTTATGTTAATTGGTTGACTGAATGGCTGCGTGGGAGGGATTCAATGCTTTTTCTCTGCTTTGTACGATCTAAGGTGGACTAAGTGGATATACATGGATGAATATATTGCTATATATATACAAATTATAATTTTATTGAGCCACGCTTTTAAATGCCAATATATTGTGATATTATATTTTCCTTTCAAAAATATATTGTGATATTGATGTAATTTTTATTATTTTAAACCCCATTGTAATATATCTCGAAATTCATAAAAAAATTCGGGGATGAATCCCAATTTTGCGATTTTTGTTTTGATGTATAGTAACATGTATTTTCGATATTTTTTACTGCCCTTCTAGATTACGTTTGTAATTTTTATGTATGAGTTCAATTTGCCAGATGGTCCTATCTAACCTTACATCATAAGAAATTATTCAGGTGAAGCGAATCACACCGCTTATGCTTCGTAAATATTATAATTATGTAAAATATGCTCTAAAATTTATATTTGGAAACAACAAAGTCAGTCTATTTCTTGATTTAGGTTAAGAATTTAAATTTTTACAAAGGTTAGAGAGTTTTTATTTCTTCAATTTTATTTATTAGGATCTATTTGTTAGGTGACAGTTATTAGACAATTGTTATAATGCAGTGCAGTTATATTTTATTATAATGCAATTATTAAGTAGAATCATTTTATTATAATTTTATTATAATGCAGTTGTTAGGCAATAATTATTACGCCAATTTGTTATAATGCAATTGTTAAGCAACAGTTATTAGGCAAGTAGTTGTTACATTTTGTTATAATACAATTATTAAGCAGTTGCATTTTGTTATAATGCAATTGTTAGGCAACAGTTATTATTGAAAATGGTGTTTATGTGTCATTTTAATATTGTATGAATATTAATTATTTAATATTCATATAATAAGTATTTTGAATAAAATCGTTAATATTAAACATATATGATAATATGCTTGTAATATTTCCGACATTGTATAGTCTGAATAAATTCAAATCTAATTTAAAAAAGTTTAGATCAATATTAAAAGTTAGTAACACTAAATTATAATTGATAAGAGTTAGTAGATTTAAGAATCAACAAAATATAAAGAGTTAGATTAATGAGATACAGACTCGAGGGTATATTAATAATAATATAGTTGTAAATAGTTACAAATAGTATTAAAAAATGTTATTGTGCAAGTATCTTCTTGAATATTATGTTCCTGATCGATTTTTACTGGTGCGGGTCTGTTTGTGAAAATCTTATTTAATATAGATTAGTGTATGTCTATATCTGAATGGTCCGAATGGTTAGTCTTAACAAATCATAAGTTTAGTGAAAGCTCGTATAGATATGCAGGTATTCAATGAGGATTGCGTATTGAACAGGCTCAATTATGACCTCTAATAGACATCACATAAAGCCGTCAATGGAGGATCCTTTTAAGTTGAGTAGTATTTGTAATCCCTTAACCTGAGCATCACGGTGAACTTGTGAGTGATATACCATATTTAGGTTTCATACATGCTAGAGACCTTTCATGGTCTAATTGCTGGGTGTCGTTGGGTATAGTCCGATGCTTATAGAGTCCAGTGTGTGTAAATATGGGATCCGTTAGCTCATATGGATAAGTTATATATCCAAATGCTTCGAAATTGTATTCCAAAAAATCTTATAGTCATATACTCTGAAAAGAGTTTCTTTTAGGAAAAGTAATATTGTAAAAGTATTTGTGGATATTATTTACAGAAATAAGAATTTAAAAATAAGTTCACAGTTGAGCATATGAAAATTTGACGATGATGATCTATGTCTCTGCTTTTTCAGGATATATATGACAGAAAGATTATTCAAATCGTTATCTAACCATTTTTGATATGTCTCATTTTCCTCCAAAGAAGTATAATCAAAAACAGCTTGGAGCAGGCGCTGATCTATTACATATCCAAACTTATAAGAATTCAGAATTATTCTGAGATTCGTAAGCCAGTTAGCATAATTTTTTGTACCTTTTAGTTGGTGTGCATCAAGAATACGAGCTAAAGGGTTGCTTGAAGCCATTTAATCTTCACAAGATAAAAGAAAATATGTTAGCGAAATATTTCAATCACTAATAAATAACGTTTTAGATCATGAGTAGAATGATTATACATTTTTTAATCTAAAATACGTCTCCCGCTATTTTACATAATCCTTTTAATCTCTCAAACGGAAAAACGATAGTTTGAAATTCTTTAAACTATATAGTGAGAAGTGGATCCCATTGAATTTTACTCTAGCCTCACGCTATAGTAATATTAGCATTTGTAAACCTAAAAGGTAGATAATTCTTATCAATTGCATTTCTTGCAACTCTTACCACTGATCTTAAATACACCTTATCCTCACGCTATAGCAATATTGGACAAGTGTATTTTAGATTAACTTATCAATGATCAAATATATGCTACCAGTATAACCTTCATGCTTTAGTAATATTGGGCAATACGTTCATATATATTTATCTCATTTCATGTTTAATCGGCATAGCCCAAATCACTCCGATCAATCCCTCATGCTTTCGCAATATTGGAAAAGACCAAAGTGAACCGTCTAATACCATATTTACAAGACGGATCATATTTAACATTATCTCATAATAAAATATATTTCAATTTGATTAAGAGAGATTTATTAAACACATACTCATTTCATAAAAATGATTAATATAGATCATTCATTCAAATTCTTATACAATCACAACTAACCCCCACCAATAAGGCTCCCATTGTGATTATCAGCGTATATGAATGATCACATGTTATGACAATTATAGAAGTATTTCATAAAAATAAAATAAATCAAAACATGATAAAATAAATAAATATAAAACAATTCTATAACAATGTCGGACGCCGTGGTATTGGAAAACGGACGCCGCGGCGTCTAATGAAGATGGGTCGGGCTACTTCTAATGTGTGGGCGCTGCAGCGCTCACATGTTGACGTCGAATACTGTCACCACACTCGGTGTTCGAAAAAATAATTTTCTTATGTTCTGACATTTAATTTATTGTATGTTAATCATAATCAAACATCATATGATCAATTCTAAACATCACCATGTTCAAGATTCACAAAATAATATCATGTTTAATTTTAAACATCAATATGCTTCAAATCAAAAATCATCGTGTTATTCATCAATACAACATCAACATGTTAAAATTCAACAACATCAAACATCATACACCAAATCAGCATGCTTTGATACCACTTATTGGATATAGTGTGTGATGTGTAGAGATACGTATACTTTTAAAAATTATAAATATGCTGCGGAAGTATTCATACATGTTATAAACAATATTACATACTCAAGCATATATTTTCATGTATGTTCATTCAAGCGCACACACACACACACACACACACACACACACACACATATATATATATATCATATATAGTTTTATATGTATGATATAAAATGAATTGTAAGTAAATAACTTACCCGATTTTAAAGGTAGCTTTACAATTCTTCAAGAACTCTAAGCTTCAATTTGTTGAGCTCACTTAGAAGTATCTCATTGCACAATTCTAGTTCACAAATAAAATGGGTGGGATTGTGAAGTTAGAATAGCAGCCACAAATTTTCAGCAATGAGTGTTTTAACACTTAAAACAATTTAGTCCTTATGAATTATTTATTACAATAGATGAGAAGAATTGAATGTTTTTCTTTTGTTCCTTTACAACTCTTTGTTATGAACTTTTATAAGCCTTTACAAACTCTCTCAACACTTTGAAAAATGACTTAGCAAATTCCCTTAATTCTCTCTTCTCACAATTGCCGAATTCTACACTATTGCTCTCTAAAAAATTGAACTCTTTTAATTTTGGTTTAGTGTAAAATGATGGGTTCACTTAGTGCTCCACCACCACTTATCTTTGTTTGCCATTTGCTCAATAATAAAACATGTAAATGCACCCAACAAATTGATTCATCTCTATGAATCAATTGCTAGAAAGTTAATAACAATTAAACAATGTTAAGTGGTTACACCACTTTACAAGTGCACTACTTAACTATTTTTAAGTGGTTAACAATTGATATTATTAATAACAGGTGCTTATTCCATTATAAAATAGTGTTTGCCACTTATTCCAATTAATAATAATAATAATTCATTAATAAATAAATTATTAATAATTAAAAACTATTTTTGAGTAAAGACATTTACCTTATTTGTATTTACCAAGTAAGGTAAATAGGTGAATACACAGTAAATCATTTATGCAGTAAGATTGTGCCACTTGTCAATTTTTTATTGGTTAACAACTATTGCAAACTAATAATGTATTTTATATTTAAGTAGTGACAAGTGCATAACATAAGGAACCTTGAAACATATTTTCACTTTTCTGGAATTTCTTAGATTAATTGTTCAATCTAATACGCTGCCCAGGTGTACAACGAGTGCACTTCATATTGTGATACTCTCTAGATTCATGTCTGGTTCGTCATATGGAACTTGTCCATACGTCAGTAAACAATGTCTCACACACATGTTACGGATATTACAAAACGGTGCATTAGACCATACAAGTTGAGGTCATAATATATTCGTATAATCCTTCCATCAATGATATCCTAGAAGAGTGGAGATATAGATCAACACCGTCAAGTCTCCACATACTTAACTATAAACTTATCTCTAGATTTGTATCTCAATAAATAATATCCGTAAACACTTTTACGATATTATTTACCCTTGAGGATAAAATTAATTTTTTGGATATTTTTGCTTATAGCTATAAGACTTTCTGAAATATAATATTGGAGCTTCAGGATATTTTACTCGCCCTAATGAGCTGATGGATCCCATATCCATGCACACCGGACTCCATGAGCATCGGACTATACCCAACGGTTAGACCATGAAAGGTATCTGACATGTGTGGAATCAAAGTATGATGGATCACTCACAAGTCCACCGTGGCACTCAAGTCTAACGACTATGAATACTACTCAACTTGAAAAATTCTCTATTGACGGATTTATGGGATGTCTATTGGAGATCTGTGTGAGTCTGTTCAATATTCAGTCCTTACTGAATACTTGTATCTCTATACGAGCTTCCACTAAACTCATAATCTGCTAAAACTAACCATCTGAATCATCTAGATATAGATATACACCGATCTATATATAATAAAGTATTCACTGACAGACTCGCATTAGTGAAGATAGATCAGGAACATTAAGTTTAATAACATATTTGCATAACAACATTTTCAAGCACTATTTGCAACTCTTTTGCAACTATGTCATTATTAATATATTCTTAAGTCTTTGTCCCATTTTAGACAAGGCTTCAACTTTTTAGATTTCGTTAACTCTTATAACCTAGTAACTTTTATCAGTGCTAACTTTTATCAGTGCTAACTTTTAGCATTTATAACTTTTAGCGTTTCTAACTCTTAACATTGATTTAAACTTCTTTAGATCAGATTTGAACTCTTTCAGATCATATAATGTCTAAAACATTACAAGCATCTTACCATATATATATATATATAACAATTAGTGATATATTGAAATGATAATAGTATAAACATAACGCAAATATTTATACATAAAAAGGATGACACCTAAGCACAAATCCCAATAGTTATATTATAGTTATTAGAGTTACTAGAAAAATGTAGTTATTAGATAGTTACAGTTATAATTTGTTATAATGTAGTTGTTATGCAGCAGTTATTAGGCAGTTATAATAATGTAATTATTAGGCAGTTACAATTACAGTTTATTATAATGCAATTATTAGGCAGCAGTTATTAGGCAGCCGTTATAATACATTTATTAGGCAGTTATAGTTATAGTTTTTATTTCCTATATTCATTTCCTTCATTCCATTTATTAGGAGGTAAGGCAGTTACTGGTAATGCAGTTGGTAGTCACAGTTTGTTATAATGAAATTATTAGACAGTTATAGGTATAATTTTCATTTCCTCTACACATATCTCCATATTGATATGATATTATCCACTTTGGGCCTGAGCCCTCATGATTTTGCTATTGGGCTCTACCCAAAAGACTTTACATCAACGGAAATATGGTTCACTTCTTATATACCCATGATCTTCCCTATTTCTTTTTAATGTGGGACTTTGTTTGCTTCCTTAACAATTCTCCCCTCAAACAAAGGACCACGAAACCTTCCATCAAACGATATTCCATCTGTCTATCTTCCACATAAGAAGATTTTGCTCTCCTTTTAGTACTTATCTTTTACTTATCTTAATTGCGTTGTGGGAGCATGCCTTACGTGAAGCCCAAAGTACCACCTACCTTGAAAGCCCGCTCTATCGGGTTAACTCCTTATCATTGCATTGTAGACACGCCTTATGTGAAGCCCACATCATTACGTTGAGGATACGCCTTACGCGATGCCCAGGAGCATACCACTGCCTATCCATAAAGCTTACTATGGATTCCATCGCAAACCGAGGCTTACTAAGCTCACCAATTTTTCGTTCGGCACTGAGGATTTTTTTCACATTGCTAATTTCGGGTCATGGCTCTGATACCACTTGTAAGGAGTCCATAAACCACACATATCTCCACATTGGTATGATATTGTCCACTTTGGGCCTAAGCCCTCATAGTTTTGCTCTTGAGCTTTACTCAAAAGGCCTCACACTAATAGAGATATAGTTCACTCTTTATATACCCATGATCTTCTCCATTTCTTTTCAATGTGAGACTTTATTTGCTTCCTTAACATTTCATTTATTAGGATGCAGTTGTTGGTAGTTACAAGTTGTTATAATGCTTGTTATAATGTAGTTATTAGACATAATGCATTATATTTGTTGCAATGCTTATTGTAATGTAGTTATTAGATAGTTGTAGTTACAATTAGTTGTAATGCTTGTTGTAATGCAATTATTAGGTAGTTGCAATCATTAGGCAATATAGTTACATTTGTTGTAATGCAGTTATTGTTAGGGTGAGTGCTTACGTGCCATCCATGAATGTACATATACTTGTGTATTTATATAAGTGTACATTCCCATTAAATCGCTAATACCAATTTATATGGTGCTATACAATGTAACATTACAGACATTGTAGATCTGAAGGAGTTCAGATCAGATCTAAAGGAGTTTAGATAAGGGCTCATAGTTAGCCACGTTGAGATATATAAATGCTAAATGTTAGCATACTAAGTGTTAGCTGGTTATAATACTCAGCAGATTCAAGAGTTGGAGCCTTGTCTGTAATGGGATATAGATTTGTGAATATACTAGTAACTGTATAGTTGCAAGAGTTACAATCGAGTACCAAGAAATGCCAGTTGCGCAAGTATGTTCTTAAATAATTGTCCCTGATCTATATCTGCCGATGAATACCTTTATATAGATCAACATATATCGTACCTATAGGGTATAGATGATCATTCCTAGTTGACTATGAGTTTGGAGCTTATATTGACATATGGGTATCTAGTTAAGACTGAATATGGGACAGACTCACGAGGGTCTCTGATAGACACCTTATATAAGCCGTCAACAGAGAGTTCTCTCGAGTTGAGTAGTATACGTAATTCTTTGACTTGAGTGCCATTGTGGGCTTATACGTGATTCACTATACTTTGGTTTCACGCATGTCACAGACTTTTCATAGTGTGACCGCTGGGTGTTGCTGGGTATGATCCGATGCTTATGGAGTCCGGTGTGTAAAAATATGAGATCCGTCAGCTCGTATAAGAAGTTAGATATCTAGATGCTTTGAGACTGTATCTTGGAAAGTCTTATGGTTATAAGCAATTATTCCGGAAAAGAGTTCCGCTAGAGTAGAACAATATGACAAAAGAGTTTGCATATATTGTTCTGTGAGATACAAGTCTAAAGATAAGATATGAATGAGTATAAGGGGATTTGACGGTGATAATCCATATCCCTGCACATCCAGGATATCATGACGGAAGGACTATACGTATGCATTGTAACCTCATCTTACATGGTTCAATGCGCTGATTTATATATCCGTGACATGTGCGTGAGGTATTGCTCACGGACTCATATAATAGTTCTATTTGACAAATCGGGCGTAGAACCTAAGGAGTCCCGCGATATAAAGTGTACTCGTTATGCATTGAGACAGCGTGCCTCAGTGCACAATACCACATGAATGTGTGCGTGTCTGTATTTAAGTGTTAAATACAACAATTAGTCAATAATTAGTTTACTAATTGTATAATGACACGTAGCGCATTTAGACCCTCGGTTGAGTTTACCTAAGTGCGGGTTTGGTAGACCCACTAAAAGATAGACTTGGTAAGTATTTATGAGAGACAAAATGGTCATTTTATACTTTGATTATTTAATTGTTAAATAATCAAAATATCTCTCTTATTATATTATATTAGATATTATTATATTATATTATCTTATATTATATTTTATTATATGATATATTAATATTTTATTTTTGAGTGTCAAATAGTTGGCACCCATTTTATAATATTATATTATTATTATTATAATATTAATATTTTATTATATATATATAAAGAGAGAGATTTGAAAAAGTGTTAAGTGTGTGTTTTGTTAATCGAGAGATAAATGAGAGAAATGGAGAAGAAGAAGAAGAAAATAAAGAAAAAAAATGAAATTATTTAATTTTTTTTATGGTTATATTTGAAGTCATGGTAGATTGTTTCAAATTCTCAATTTCTTATTCTTTTAGAGAAAAGAATAAAAACACACATCGGCTATTTTGGGGTTTAAGAGTTAAATCCAGTGCTGCGTATAAGGCTGTTGTTTTAGCTCACCAAGCCTACCGTGTTGGTGACTAGAACTGTCTTCGAGTTAGTCTCCATATGAACTCCGAAAAAAATACGTGTATAACGTTACACGTTGAGGTGAGTTATCTATCCTATAAATATATTAATGCGATTAATATATTTTATTTATTGTGTTTATTACAATTTTTACGCTTTCGTCAGACTTAAATATGTATTTAATATGTATTTAGGCAATAGACATAATATCACATGCATACACCCAAATATCTTAAATTCGTCGCCAACAATTATTAGGCAATTACAGTTACAATTTGTTGCAATGCATTATATTTGTTATAATGCTGTTATAATGTAGTTATTAGGTAGTTGTAGTTGCAGTTACAGTTTATTATAACGTATTACATTTATTATAATGCTTGATGTAATATAGTTATTAGACATAGTCCATTACATTTGTTGTAATACTTGTTATAATGAAGTTATTAGATAGTTGCAGTTACAATTTATTGTAATGCATTACATTTATTGTAATACTTGTTGTAATGTAGTTATTAGGTAGTTGCAGTTACAGTTTGTTGTAATATAGTTATTAGGCAGTTGTAGTTTTTAAGTAGTTACAGTTACAGTTTGTTATAATGCATTACATTTGTTGTAATGCTTGTTGTAATGTAATTATTAAGCAGTTTTAACTATATTGTAATGCTTGTTATTAGGTAGTTACAGTTATAGTCTTTTGTAATGCTTGTTGCAATGCAGTTATTAGAAAGTTGCAGTATATTGTAATGCATGTTGTAATGTAGTTATTAGGCAATTGCAGTTACAGTTATAGTTACAATTACAGTTACAATTTGTAGTAATACTTATTGTAATGCAGTTATTATTAGACAATTGCAATATATTGTAATGCAATTATTAAATATTGACACTTGCAGTCTGTTGTAATGCAATTATTAGATATTGACTTATTGTATTGTAATTTTGTAAAATTATACTTCTCTAAATTTTGATAGTTGAAATATAATAATTATCAATATCCAGGAAAAAAAAAAAAGAAAAGCACAAAAATAACTTCAATAAAATTATGAGAAATAATATTGTTTAAAAGGTCGAGTAAATTATTTGGCTTAAGTTGAGCATACTCGACTCTTACAACTGAACTTTATCTCTAATTATAATTATATGATTATGAAGGAGTATTTTAATATGTGACACGTTGAATCAACTAAGTTGAATATATTCCACCACGATAACTTAAACTTCTTTTCACTATTTATGAAAGAGCGTTTTAAATATTTGACTCGTTTTATGAATATATATATATATATGTAATTTAATTTTTGAGGCGTATATCGTGTAATTGCATAGCTCGACCAATTGCATCCGATCTTTTAATCATTTTGAAACACTAATTACTAACTACAACTTATGGAGAGAAATTGATAAAAATATACAGCCCTGCACTGTTAGGCCCAATTATTTATTGGGCCTTTTCTGCATTTCATTTAATTTGTTTAAATAAGAGTGATGCTATTCAAATCCATCACCACTTCAACTCAAGTAAATTACTAAAAGACACGTTGGTACAAAAAATTGTTGAGCTTTCATCTCAAGTTATGAAGTACAAAAGTTGTTCAGCTGTTCCACCGCCGATGAAGAATTTTTTTTTTTTGTTCATGGTCATTCACCAATCTTATTTCAAATAAGATAATGCTTTCATCTCATTTGCAATTAAACTCCCAAAATTTCTGTCTCTTTTGTTCTTTCTCTTTTAGTTTCTGTCTTGTAATTTTCGTGGACTTGCAAATATTTCCCGACTTTCCTTTCTATTTTGTTTTATTATTAGTTTCTTTTCATTTGGACGAGTCTTCAATAAAAATGCAATCTTAGAAATTTTGAAAATAATATATACTTCCTAAGAAAAGAGTAAGTGGCGATGGTATTTTGTAACTATGATTTAAAGAACTGTTTGTGAACAAAAAAAGCTTATTGCAAGGTAGTTTTAGAATAAAGTGAGATATTTTAAGAAATTTGGATGATTTTTTTTTTTTTAAAGGTAACCCATCAAATTTTTTTTTAAGCTTGTTCACATCCAACACCCGTCAATAAAATTAAAAGATCATAATTTTCTTTTTCAATTAGTGCCCTTTAAAATTAAACTTAGCTCACAAAGAGCTAAAAAAAAAAATCTAAGACTAACTAAAGTCACGAGAGATTATCCTAGTGACTTTTATAATTTATTAAAACTTAAAATTATCGAATGTTCTTATTAAAACTTAAAAGGTGTATATTAAGATTAAATAAATATATTAAGTTTGATTTAATATCAAAGAAATTTAAAAATTAATTAGCTTCTCTTTAATAACTTATACTGTTTTTTATAGTTAAAAAATTTTTTATTTATTAACGAGGACCCTTTTTTAAAGAATAATAATTTTTAATAAAAAGTCGAAGAGTCAACTCTTATGTGGATGAACACAATAAACCTTGAAGATTTTTTTTAATAAGTCAAACACCCCTTAAGTTAACCAAGCACTCCTCGTGAAGGTGCTCATTTATGACGATCACTAATAATAGTTAAAATATGACTCTAAAAAATTCATATTTAAGTTAATTACAATAATTTAATATTAATGAGACACAACATCATAGAATCTAAGTTCATTTAAAATAACATTGAAGAGGTCTTAAAGTAAAGAATACTTTATAAAAAGAATCTAAGTATAAAAGAGACTATTAGTCTAAAAAAAACTCAAACAAGCCTAAATAATTATATAAAAGGGATATATTTTATAAAGGGGAGGCAAACAATTTTAATTATTTTATTTTAATTTTAAATTTCTCTCTTACCCTTTTTCTAACTTCAATTATCGTAGAATCTTTGATAGTACCATCATTAACTTAATCCTACCTGATTTTGTATTTTGTAGCCAATCAACTCTAGTAATCAAGAACATCTTTGGAGCAATAGTAAATGGTTATACACTATTTTTCAAGAATATAAATTAACTGTTGATTGAAAAATTTTTAATTTTTAATTAAAAGGCCTAAATTTTATAGTCAACATAAATCATTCATAATTTTCAAATTAACCTTGACTAAATATGTTTTTTTAATATTTTTCTATCCACTCCTAAATTTCTTCCTTGAAGTTTATCCTTTTTTTTTCTCTCTCCTTTTTCCTTACACCCATGGTACATTTTTGAGCAACCAAACTTCATCCTTAATGTTTGCTCTTTTCGCCCCTTACACTCTTTGAGAAAAAAATCTAATCAATTCTAAAGTAACCTAGTCTCACTACTTCGAAAAACCAATCAATGTTGTGATTGATTATTTATTATTTGTGAGTTTTGATAGGACTTCATAAGATTATTCTATTTCCTTTTCACACGAGTATATATCTGAACTTTTTATGTATAAACTCCACATTTAAAAAAAAATTAAATTTAAGGTTTTTTTTGGTTTATCTTTATTTAAACGATTTTGGGCAATGTGATATTTGATTGAATGGAACTTCAGTCTATAGCTAAATTTTTATTTAAGAAAAAATCTTTTAATTAAGTGGTTCAATTAAGGTCGAGCTTTGATAATTCTCTTGCACTCACATGACTTGGTCAAAGTGCACCAATAGTTATTTTTGCAATAACCTTTTAATATTTAAGTTAATTTCTCTTATCATTTGAGAATACAAATTATTCTCAAATGGAAATTTGTTTAAAGGGTTTATATTCTTATATGGAGAGATATATATTGTATTAATTAGTTTCTTTTTCACTGTTGCCCTCCTTTGCCCCCGCATATGTTATACTTTTTTTTTTTTGGAGTGTGAACGATTATACTGTTACTTTTCATGCCGTCTCCCTATGCTTGAGAGTGGAGCGTAAAATCAACGACCTTGAGTGAGGTCTTAAATGGAACATTTATGAGAGAGTTATCTTGTATTTCTTGGAGAACGTAAGCTTAGTAACGCCCAACAGTTTCTTTCTTCCTTATGTCCTGTAGACTATTCTTAGGCTTTAGGAGACTCCTCAGGCGAAGAGGCTGTAGGTGCCTGCTGGTTGGCTCGCTTTCTTTTTTGATAAGGATGTGTTTTGGATGTTCGGGGTCCTTGGTCATTTAGCCTCTGAGAGTTCAGTCTTTGATGCATTTCAAGGACTTTGGTTGGATGGGGCCTTCGGGGATTGGGTTTGTTCTCGGGTTTAACCCTAAAGATCTCCTCTGTTTAGGCCTCGGTGGGTTTTACTTGTGATTAGGCTTGGCTTTGGGCATAATCCGAAAGATTTCCCTTGTTTCGGCTTCAGTGGGTTGAGCTTGTGATTGGGTTTGCACCTTAGGTCTGTTGCTGCCCCAAAATTCATTGTCCTAGTGCTCCACATGATTGAGCCTAAGACGAGCTAGGCCCATATTTTGGCCTAAACCTTCTCTTGATTGAGCCGTAGCTTGATCCCCAAAAGGCCAATACATTCAGATGTGAATTATATTAAATTTAAAGTTCTTCGATCACTAAAAATTGAGTGGTTAATTTTCATGGGTCTTCAAAAATGCCTCGAAAATTATTGATCTAAATTTTAATGTTTCTAATTTTTGTAAATCAATTTTATTTGTTTTAGGAAAATATGTAAGAAAATAAAGTGGAAAATGGTTAGAAATTTCTAGAAAGTGGTTCTTACTATTCAATATAATATTCAACATAATGTCATAATGATTCAAAAGGTCCCCTCGTTATGCAGTTTTTGCCCTTTATTTATAGGCAATGATTATGGTAAGTATCAATTAATTTAATTTTTAAAATCTGTTAAATGAAATAAAAAATTTTAAAATTTAAACTCACAGGAGTGAGGAGGGCCATAGTTCAAAATTTAATGTAAAAAAAAAACGAAGCAATCATGTAATTAAAATAAGAGCCTTTTATAATAAGACTCATTTGCAATTACATGCTTGGTACATTAGGAACACGTGTCAAAAGCAGACTTCTCTAAAATATGCTCCAACAGTTTTTATTTATACAAATGATTAACATCTCATATAGATTTTAAAAGAAAATATGCCCAAATGGCAAATTGAAGTATGCTGTAAGATCTTATCATATGTTTATGTTGGGATTTTTAGGTGCCATCCAAAATCTCCACAAGTAAATATATCAAAAAATAATAAATATAATTTTTTTTAAATAATCACAGGACATTAAAATTTACATAAAAAGCTCTTAAATTAAAAAAAAAACTATTAATACTAAAATTGATGAGAGAAAAATTTATTATATAAAAAATTGTTACAAT
Organism: Ailanthus altissimus; assembly: GCA_946807835.1. Classification (NCBI taxonomy): domain Eukaryota; kingdom Viridiplantae; phylum Streptophyta; class Magnoliopsida; order Sapindales; family Simaroubaceae; genus Ailanthus; species Ailanthus altissimus. The sequence continues at coordinate 22,575,295 of OX327691.1, read as the reverse complement.
GATAAATTTATCATATTTCTCTCGCACTTAAAATCCCAATACATCCAGAGCTTATATCTCAATAACTGGAAATTGGGATTTCATTTCTCTAGAAAATGACAGCCTTTATTGGTAAATGAAATTATTGTTCACTTGCAATATTCAGACTGTTAATGTTGATGAATAAAAATATTTGTCAAAGTTCATGCACTGTTCAAGCCTCGGCATATAGTTCATATGTCAATATACCATTCCTTTTTTTTTTAAAAAAATAAATTATGTAATATAGATAAATAATAAAAAGTGAGAGTTAATGATATCTCAAATATTAAAAATTATATTTAAAATATTATAAAAGTTATAAAAATATTAGAAGTAAATTGAAATCTAAAGAAGCTATACATATATTTATGGGGGGTAAGATCCATCGCCTCACACTTTCATAATACTTTTATTTAAATTTTACTAGTTTAATTGTATAATATATTGTTAAAAAAAATTTAATGAGACAAAAATTAAGTAAAAATAAATACAATTTTATAATATATAGTGATAATAAATGTGCTTCAAGACTGTCTCATTAAAAATCTTGTCAATAAAACTCAATGAAATAACATTTGATAAAAAAAAAGTACAATCCACGTTTGTGATTAATGTAATTCCTCTCTTAGAAGAGTGTGTTCTCACTGATTAAATGCTTCATCCTAGAATAATATCCATCAATTTGATAATTTGTTGAATCAGTGTATACTCATTTTGTAAACTAATTTCTCAAAAGTTAATGTTGGCATAGATTTGATAAGTAGATTTGCAAAATTATCAGTAAAGCGTATCTGTTTAACATCAATCTTTTTATTTTACTATAACTTATGAGTATAAAATAATTAAAAAAAAATATATTTGGTTATATCTCATTTGATGTATCCGCCTCTAACTTAAGCAATACAAGCAATATTGTCTTTATATATTATAGTTAGAATATTTAATGTAGAATGTAGGCTGTATGTGTTCTAAATGTGATGAATGATAGTTCGTAGCCATATGCATTCCCTACTTGCTTCATGTAGTGTAAGAATTTTTGAGTAATTTGAGGAGGCGGCAAAAAAAGTTTGCTTTGTAAAATGCTATTATATTATTGTATTATTGTAAGTAAAAATATATTCTGTTTGCGAGTGAGCTTTATGAGGATAAAAAAAGTACCCGATATTTGCATAACTAACTAGACTTTGATTTTTTTGGAGATTTATTAGAATAAAATAATTTTAAATTTATCATTCCACGGAGGTAACGAATATATGTTTGACATTATTCCAATGAGGTCAAGTTAGTACAGAATTGAATCTTGCCAATAAGTTTATTGCAAAAGTTATGTTCGGTTTGGTGCATTGGGTTAAATATAATAAATCTTTTTATAATATTTTTAGTATGAGATTAAGAGACCAAATAACATAGGGATACTTAACGGATGAGCTTTATCCATATTAAATCTTTTTACAATATTTTTAGTATAAATAAATTGATGGATAAAGATTTCGTTTGATTTGTGCTTGATCTGCAGACCGAGACAATATTTAATATTTTTTAAATTATTCATTTTAAATTCTATTTTTAAGTAGTCTGTAATTTTTAGGAGCTCTTCAGGAGTTCTGATCAGTTCATGTCATTCACATATACAATCACAATAACAAAACAATTTTTTGCCCTTTTTATAAATACATATAGGTATATTAAGTTATTAATATATTCTTTCTTTATCAAATATTCGCTTAGGCGGTTGTACCACATACGTCCAAATTATTTTAATCCATACAAAGATCTTTATAGTATGATTGAATACAAATTGCTATTACATGCTTTGGGCATATTGAATCATTTAGAGATTTTTATGTGAATATCTGTGTTAAGTAACCCATACAGGTAAAATTCTACTACATCCGTAAGACGCATATCAAACTTTTTTGAAACTGTCAAGTTTATTAAGAATCGAAATGTAATTATGTTAATCATAGGAGAATAGGTTTTATTGTAATCAATACTAGGTATCTATGAGAAACATTGAGTAACGAGTTTTACTTTGTATTAGATGAGTTAGTTATTTTTATTATATTTTTGTACAAAAACTCATTTATATTTTATGGGTTTGACACCTTCAGGTGTCTGGACTACAGGTCCAAATACAGACACTTGGTTAGAGGAGTCAATTCTGCTTGAATCGTTTCTTTTTATTTGAGCCAATTATGTTTTTTTTTTCTGCATTCATCAATAGTTTATGACTCAAAATCATCATTTATAATTTTAGTAGCTATTGTAATTAAGATCACATTGTTGACAATTAAATTATCATACTTTCACATTTCTCACGTGTAAGTATAATTTGCACCATTTTTATTATTTTGAAATTCTTGTGCCTCTTCTAGGGTTAATGTCTCTTCTGAGACTTTTGTTTTTTCACAAATTTATATCTGTTCGGGGACTTGTATCTCTTTAGGAACTGTTAACTCTTATGATGTTTAGTGATTTAGAGAATGTGAATTTATTAACTTGAGCGTAATTTTCAATAGGATTCTGATTTTTTTTCTTCTTTCGTGAAATAATATCTTTTGAATCAAGTGGTCTGCCACATTTCTAACATGCAATAAATGATTTATTAGCTACCTTTTGATATATTGTATTACAAAAACAGTCACTCGAACTTATGTATTAGTAGCTAGTATATATAACTTGATTACTTTTGATGTATATATAAATAAATATAGTAATTTATTTGTAATTCTTTGAAGATGATCAATTCTTCACACCTCATTGATTTATGTGTAGATCCAAATAAGATATAGTGGTCCTCTTTCAATAAGGTTCATGCCTTACTTCAAGATGTAATTTTCTTTCCTTTAATGATGAGAATACTGTCTCATCAAAATGGTACTCCGCAAATTATATGGTAAATAGATCACCCATTAGGAATTCAAAATATCTTATAATTGATGATGAGTTAAAATCACCATAAATCCCTAAACGATATTTAGGTCTTATTTTAGTACATTTTGGGGCGATATAATCGTTGAGGATTTTGCTAATCCAATTGTGTATAAACATATGGCACAAGATGTTCTATATCAATTCCCATTAATGATAATAGTTATAAAAATTTTTAGATGTAAACTCACCAATATTATCTAAACATACGGTTTTAATAGGGTATTTTTGAAATTTTGCCCCCAATTTAATGATTTGTGCTAGTAATCTAGCAAATGCAACATTTTATGTAGATAATAAACAAACATGTGACCACCATACAGTTGCATCAATCAAAATCATAAAATAGTAAAATGTCCACTTGGTGAATAAATTGATTCGTAAATATCTCATTGAATCCTTTGTAAAAATAATGGAGATTTTAGAGTAATTTTAGAAATGATAGTCTAACTATAAGTTTGGCTTGTGAGCAAGTGATACAAAAACTTTCATTAGACAATATAATCTTCAGGTTCTTTAATACACGTCGATAAGAATTTTCAATGGTCTTACGCTTTATAGTTTATCTTGGATGAACAAGGCAGCTATGCCATAGCATAACTATTTTTGGATCAGTGAACTTCTAGTTCATTATTGCGTAACTTTCAATTGAATAATACAAACTAGATGATAAAACAAAAAGCTCTTCAAGTATATATTTCTTATTTAAGATGTTAGAGGTAATTCAGGTATATGTATTTTTATTCAAAGTCTCAATATGAAATTTATTTTGGCGAATATCTTTAAAACTAAGTAGATTTTTTTTTTTAAATCTGCTTGCATATAAAACTTCACATATATATAAATATGTTCCACTTTCTAACAAGATTAAGGCTCTTTTAAAGCCTTTAATTAGGTCTGCAAGAGCTGATATCACTTTTCTTTCAATATTTTTTATCTTGAATGATAGTGTATGTAGCTGCACTACTAGTCAAATAAGTATGCAAACTTTTACAAAGTGGACAATTTAATTTTAAAAGTTATTCCTTACATAAAAGTTTATGGTAGATATCAAAACAATAAATGTTACATTTCATACAAAAGACATAATATGAAAATATTAATTAAACCTTAATAATTGCTGTTCACTTTTTTATCCCTGAAGAAATTAGAGACATCTATATAAGTAAGATGTTGAGGATCTTAAGTTATCAATAAGATTAATTTATCTCCATATTCTTTTTCTTTGCCTTGATAGATGTCTCATAATGCGCTACTTAATAATAAGTATTTTAAAATTCTTAGGGAGTTTATTCTTTACACAATTATCTTTATCTTAGAATTTCTGTCCCATTTTAGTGTCATTTACTTTTGGTATTTATAAAAACTATGACGGTGATAATTTCGCCCTCTCTATTTTTTACGACCAAGTCCAACGTTTGTTATAAGTATTTGCATTCACTTCTAAGAATGACTAAGAACCAATTAGACATGATTTCTTATTAAAAGTTCATTATTTTGTTCAACGAGCAACAAACATGAGATTAATTCTTAATATCGATGCTTGCAATACTATTGCTACAGAATAACATCAGAGACATAAAAAGTAGAGAATGTCTTATTTAACGTGTCTTATCTTGAAAATTTTTTCACCATACATTTCAGCTATAAGGTGGTTGTGATCAAAGTGGAATTGTATTCAACAATTCTAAGATCATACAATCTTATATTTATCCACTCATGTCCCTCTTGGGAGGAACACACCATTTCTTTTTTTTAAATTTTTCTAAAGGATTTGTAGGCTCTCAAATATTGAACTTTCAATCTCTCACTTAGGTGATAATAGAAAAAAATTATAGTTATCAACTTATTCTGTAGGAACACATCATTTTCTTTTTCAATTGTCTTTTTTAAACTATTGACTTAAAGGTGCATCTCAGCATCCAATATCAATGACAGGTAAACTTTTAGAGATAATAAGTGTATATATTTGTAAATTTGTCAAGAATATTTTTGAAGAACTTTTGGATATAAAAGAAGAGAACTAAAAATTAGTATGATGAAACATAAATATTATTAAACCAATTTATAATGCAAAATATAAATATCAAAAGTAATATTTACGAGGTATAACATTTCATATACAAAAAATAATCACAATTAGGATGCAAAACTTTCTATGTATAAGTAGTAATGAGGAGGCATAACCTTCTATGTATTGACAATAATAATGATGCATAGCCTTCCATTGATTGATAGTGATAAGGAGGCTTAACATCCTATAGATCGATAGTGATGAGAAGGCTTAGCCTTTCATATATATTTATAATAATGAGGAGACACAACCTTCTATAGATTAATAGCAATTAGGATGTATAGTCTTCTATATGAATGAGTAATTTTAAAAAATAAATTCAAAAATTATGATATAGAACTTCAGGTTCTAATACAAAACTTTAAATTCTAAATTAATAAGATTAATTATTAGAATTTTAAGTTTTAATTTATTGATTTATTCTGCAAACTTCAAGTTGTCAATTTAATATTCGAATTTAAAAGAATAGATATAGTATTAAATATTATAAAATATGAGATAACTGATATAAGATATTATCTGTATATTTTGAAAATCTAAATAAATGGCAACCACAATGCATATTCATAAAGATTATATTATACAATAACATAAACATATTACAAATAATAATTAAATATAAATTAAACACGTAAAAATAATGAATATAAAATAAAGTAAATCAAGAATTTAATATGAAAGTTAAGAATTGAATTTATCTGAAAATTGTGTTGATAACATATTATCAATAAATAATAAAAGTGAGAGCTAAGAATACTTAGATATTAAGAAATGTTTGAAAAGAATTATAAAAACTATAAAAATATTAAAAGTAAATTGAATTCTAAAAAAGTTATACACATATTTATAACTGAGAGAGAAGGGTGGAATTCATTATTTTACTCCCACCGTCTTACACTTTCACAATACGATGATGATATATATTATTCACCATACTGTTTACGCTACATTTTTGACTGTTTGCAATAGAAAAATTTCTACCAACCCTAATATTGAATTGCTATTTGTCATTGCAGCCTAAATTATTTCATAAGTTATTATCGTGCACCAATTCTGTTTGTTTTTGCTATTAAAATTAATTAGATTAAGATAAACTTGTAATTGAATAATGTGAAATTTTAAAAAAAGGTGAATTATATTATTAAAATAAAATAATACTCTTATTTAGTAATTTAAAATTGAGCTAAAAATCACTTAAATTAGATTTTTTATGTAATTTAATTTAGTTGATTGAAACTCTAATTTAAGTTTACTATTGTCTACACGTGTAGTTTAATTTATTAAAATCGTAATATGATTTATTATGTAATTTTTATTTTTGTAAAAATTAATTTTTATTTGAGTTAATATTAAGAAATATTTAAATTAGTTTATATTAGAAAAGAGGCAGAAAAGAAAAAAGAAAAATAATTTTAATTTTGTTTTTAGACCATAATACTAGCATTGAGTGACGAAGTATTAAGGAAAGTAGATGGAGAAGAAATGACTTTGGGTCTATGAAAGAAACTTGAGACTTTATACATGAGGAAGTCTTTGGAAATTGACTACTTATAAAGAAGAAGTTGCATCACCTGTCTATAATCGAGGGATCTTTATTGAGAGACAACATTGATGAATTCAACAAAGTCGTCATAAGTCTTAAAACCTTGGGTATCAAGATGGAGGATAAAGACAAAGCCATCATTCTGTTAAGTTTGCTACCGAAGAGCTATGAGAGTATGGATACACTGTTATATGAGATGAGACTCTTACGATGAATGATGTCAATGCATCATTAAATTTAAAAGAATTGACAAAGAGATCGGAATCTGAAAGTGAAGTAGTTTTGTTTGCACGAGGGAATAAGAGAACCAACCAAAGAGAAAATTCAAGAAGTGTTTCCTTTGTCACAAGGAATGGTACTATATGAAGGATTGTCATAAATCAAAAGGAAAGGATGAGAATACTGCAATAGGTAGTCTTGAGGAAGATATTGAAGTTATAGACTCATTAGTAGCCTTAAAGGGAAAGTACGCTGGCAAATAAAAACTAGATTAGTAGCCTTGAGGAAGATATTGAAGTTATAGACTCATTAGTAGCCTTAAAGGGAAAGTACGCAGGCAAATAAAAACTAGATTCTGGGTGTAGCGTCCATATGTGTCTAAACAGATCATTGTTTACCAACTACAAAACTATAGGAGGTAAAGTTCTAATGGGGAATGACATAGTTTGTGAAGTCATATGGTTGGTGACATAAGGCTAAGGATGTAAGGTGGAGAACTTAGGGATTTACATGGGTTTAGCCATGTTCCTAATCTAAAGAAGGACTTGATATCTATAGAGAAGCTCAATGAAGAAGGGTATTCGATTAGAGCGAAAAAAGAAAAACTGAGGATAGTAAAAGGATCTATAAAGTTGGAAGGTGCGAAGCATAATGTAAGGGCTCTATGTGCTTAAAGGGATGACCGAGGGTGGCCAACACGGAGTGTTGGGTAATGCAAACCACAAGGCGACATCCAAAGTATGCTCACAGAAGTAATAAGGATCAAAAGAAAGTGCATCACATCCATACCGTATGCAAGGAGCATGCGTACCTTTGGAGACCAAAGTTACAAGCCCGAAAAAAATTAATTCTTGATGAAGACTTAATTGGACTTAGCTCAAGGTGATAGAGCATTGACGTGGATGGATTTAGAAGCCTTATTATTTGAAAATTTTGAATTAAGGAAGGATTTGTTAGAAATAGTGATTTAATAATCTTATATGGGTAAGAATTGAAATGAATACCAAGGGAAAAGTTGTGTTGAAGTTAAGCACACGTTAGATGCACAGGGGAGGGGAATAAGACGGAATTTAGAAGCGTGAAAAGGCAAAAAAAAAAAAAAATGAAGGATTACTGTCTAGGCCGCAGTGCCGTGACATCGAAAGCAGAAAGGCCAGCGTCACAGCACTGGTGCAGGGTCACGTTGGCCTCGTGGTGCCCAGTTTTGAAAAAGTCCTATTTTGGTTCGTCTTGACTTGTTTGAGGGGGGTTTTGGACTCTTAAATACGTGGATGCTTATTCCAACTAGGTTTATGATTTCTAGGGACGTTTTGTTCTTTATATAAATCTTGTAAACCTTTTATTTTGAGATCAAGCATTACAAGAGGCTCTAAGAGAAAAGAAGAACTAGGTAGACACTAAATACTGGTGGGCACTAGAGTGGAACCGTTGTTTGGGTATTAATTATTCTTGGAAGAACAAAGATACACCATTCAATAGATCTTTTGAGAGTTCTTCGTTTTATTTTCCTTCTAAAATTCTCTAGAAGAGTTAATAGAAGAGGTTAGGATATTTTAATCCACCGTAGACGTAGGCAGTTGCCGAACCATGTATATTAGTTGTGTTGTATTCTTATTGATCTGTTTATATTCTTATTATATTTGCTTGATAATCTTATATTTTCATTGCGCAAAGGTATTAGGGTTTAAGATTGATCTTTATTAGAATTCTTAGCTTAACATAATACTTGAGGAGAATGACGTTTTTCTTCTATATATCACATATATTTTAATAATATTTTATTATTTTCATACTATACTCTTAATAAAAATAAATCCTATTCAATGAATATTTTTTTAAAAGTCATAATATCTCTAATTCTCAATATCTATAATCATAATATTTTTACAAGAATTTACCAAAATGTTTTATGGATTATTTTATTTTTTAAATAAAAAATATTATTTTATTTTCAATTTTTCTACCAAATACAATAATTTATATTAATTCATTAATTATTATGTATTAATTTTACTTGGTTATTGTGTTTTAAAAACTTGAATTTGAAAAAATATATGAGAAAGTTAAATGTATATATAAAAAAATATTGAATTATTTAGAATTTGAATATAAATTTTATTAAGTGTTTAGTAATTTAATAACAGATAAGCACTTTTAATAATGTATAATCAAACCATCTAATATTTTAAAAGAATGTTTTTAATTGATAACTATACGATTAAAAATTTTTTCTTAAAAATTTTATTTTAAAAAATTTTATTTTTAAAAATTCAATCTGAAAAGTTTAATTAAAGAGCACTAAAATAATTTTTACGAAAAAGCTTATCAAACATTTTTTTTCATTGTTTTCATATATTTAAACAAATTATCAAACACGTTTTTACTGTTTTCATCCTCAAATTTTATAAGCCAGGCTACTAAATGCGTTTTCATATTCAAACATATTAAATGAAAAAAACTAGTTTTTTTAAACAAATTCAAAAACACTATATAAAAACCAATGGCAGTGTCCTCAGAGAACTCATATCTCAAAATTTAAAATTTGAGATGTCATTTTTTAGAAAATGAGACCATATTTTTAAACAAATGAAGTTATTATTCACTCGCATTGTTTACACGGTTAATGTTGACAAATCAAAATATTTGCCAAAGTTAATGTACTTAGGGGTGGGTAGACTCAGGACAGGTTAAAATTCGGATCAACCTGGTTGAAATAAAAGATTTAAACTCAATTATACCCCAATTGTATACCCATTCTTGAACCAACTTAAATTGGTTTGGGTTGGTTTGAGAATTGGATCTTGATTTGATACTTCGTTAAAGAGTAAAGATGCAGTAGCAGTACGTTATGAGGGCACCGTTCACCCTATAAGTGCAAAACATACTATTTTGCACTTAATTTTATTTTTATAATTTTTGTTAAAAATATAAAAATTAATATATTAATCTCTTGTTATATATATTTTATAATTAATAAGTTATATTTATTTATTTTTATATGTATTTATGTTTCTTTTTTTATATTAATTTAAAGCTTATATAAAGGCTATCTTTGTAACATTTATAATATACAGAATTATAACAATAATATAGTCTTTAAAATTTTTCAATTTTTCTTTAATATTTTTATTATTATTTTTTCTTTTTATCTTTTCTCATATAATAACAGAGTAGGGTTACGATCATTCTCAGAATCTTTTCAAGTTAGTTTTTGATTATTTTTTAAAATCAATCACTGTTCACCTATCGTTGGTTATTGTTCATTCACTGGTGATTACTGTTTCGATGAGTCACTATACACCGCCCATACCATGACATTTAGACGGTGCCGACCATGTTATCTGGATAACATGCAGCCTATCCGAGATTCAACGTACTGCTACGCGTCACTTGAAGTTGCTAACATCGTTTTCTTTAATTCATGATCTCGGCCATTCTTCGGTGAGTGAATCAACACCCCACCTTCGTTTGGCTCCTTATGGTCCGATTTATCAATCTACGATGTCAGCTTTTTCATTTGACATTCCGTGTTTTTGTAGAGACCTTTTCGTAAACTTTTCAAAGTTATATGAACAGTTTGCACTTTATCTAAATTTTGGGTCATTTTATAAATTCTAAAATTTTGACTCTTTTTATAAGTTTAAGTAAATTGGTGGATGAATCTCTTAACGCATTTGTATTCGTAGCGATTGATTTTTCTCTATCAATGTATTTGCACTCGCAGTAGTTGACAACACACTTGCACTTGCAATGGTTGATTTTTTGTTTCTCTATTAACGCGTTTGCACTCGCAATGGATGACAACACACTTGCACTCGTATCGGTTAGTTTTAAGTTTCTTTCAACGTGTTTGTATTTGCAAGTGGTTGACTTTCTCAATGCGCACCATTACAATAAAAAATATTCTTTTTCAAATTCAAGCATCTATTTGAGTTTAAGGGAGGATGTTAAAGATATAAAAAATTAATATCTTATCATAAATATATTCTATAATTAATAGGTTATATTTGATTTTCTTATACGAATTTATTTTTTATTATTTATGTTAATTTAAAACCTATATAAAAGTTATTTTTGTTACATTTGTAATATATAGAATTATAACAACAATGTAGTCTTTAAAAAATTTTCAGTTTCTTTTTATTATTTTTGCTATCTTTTTTCTTTTCTTTTTCTCTTACCTTTTCTCACAATTTTTATAAAATTACACTATTTTACACTTATATTTATTTTTATAATTTTTACAAAATTACATTATTTTACACTTGAAAAATGGCATCGTTTTGCGCCCATTTTATTATTATTATTATTTGAAAAAATGAGTGCAAAACGATGCGATTTTATAATATTTTATTTTTTAAAAAATATTTTGCATTATTTTTTTATATTTTAATTTCAAACTGAATCTTCCTCAAAATCGATTAGGTTCATTTTTTTTGGAATCCAACTAGCCTCTAAATAAAGATCCAAAGTCAAAATAATTGAAATTTTTTGGGTCAAATTCATCTATCGTTTTGATTTCTGAGTCTTTTACCCACCATTAGGTGTACTATTGACACATTGACACAATTAATACATCATCGTACTATTTATTTTTGGATGCATCATTCTTATTGAATTTTTTTAAATTAATGGAGAAGTTAGATTGTACGGTATATGATTATATGTATAGAGTTAGAAAATTACCTTAATTTTTTATCGGTTATACTTGAATTAATTGATTATAATTTTTTTTTTATTCTTAATCTTTAAACTCATGTGTGTGAACACATAAATCTCCTTAAGTAATGCTATATATTAAGAGAAGATGAGTAGTATAATTTTTTTTTTTTAATGTATAATACATAATATATATGAGTAGTATAATTTTGTTTTTCTTAATGTATAACACATAATATATATATATATACACACACACACATCTTTACTATTTTAATTAAATTAGGTATGGTCTTAGACCAATAATAATTATTTAATTGACTCTTTATCGATGTTTATAATTAACACTAGGCCATGAAAAAATGTTTAATCTCTTTAATTACTTATTTATTCTTAAGTCATTGAATGCTTTAGTGATTATTTTTTAATATGTATATATTTAAAAATAAATTTACAAATAAATATTATTATTCAATAAATAATTTATTGAATAAATTGTAACTACAAATTTAAATGATCAAGCACTTCAAGCAATTTACGTGAATATCACTAAGTATATATTCCATCTTTTAAGTATTTGCTCATTCGACCTATGAAATTGCATCTTCAAATCATCAAAGTTTTGATTGTTTATATAAATCTCACTTTGTGATAACTAAAAAAAAAAAATTATATGAATGCAAGTTCATTACCCGCTCAAGATTAAGATCAATAAAACTTATTAAAGCTTTTGTGAGTTAAGATCAATTACATTTAGTTAACTATATAAAAAAATTCACATTAGTTTAGTTTAATATATAATATACACAAATTTTTTTACTTGAAGTCTCTACTTTTATGATCAAGATATACTATCCACTATAAAAAATATAGTCTTATATAATGAAGTATTTTTTTTTCTATTAATGATTGTGAATATTGTTTAATTTAGAAAGAATTTGTGATTTATATTTTTATATTAGCATCATATGTCTACTACCTAAATCAAATATTTTATAAATACGGGGTCATTAATATATACTAAAAAATATATACGAATAAATTATAATTAGAAAATATTATTACACATACTTTAATGGCACCAAAAATATATAATCTCTATAATACCCACATTTTCTTTGTCTTTTATTTTTGTAATATTTGTAAAATTAGATGTGCGCTGAAATTGATTGATTTTAGTGTATATATATATTTATTGTGGTGGATGCAATGAAAAGAAGAAAAAAATATGGAAAAGAAAGTAGGATTATTTTAGAAATTTGAAAATGCAGAATTGGTGTAGACATAATTGGTGGAATTATTTTAGATGTATTTAAAAATATATAGTGATATATGTAATGATGAAAAGAATAAAAATGTGGAAAAAAAAATGAGAGTAGTCTTTTGATACATTATCCTATCCTGCACAAGGAGCTTTAAAGAATAATTTGGGCATGATAGCTTTTTAAGGGTATTTAATAATTGAAAACAAATGGAGAGTATTTTTAATGGATTAAATAAAAGTAAATGGTGAACATTCATGTAATGTAATAGAGGTAAGTAATAATTCTTTTTGCTCATTTGATTAGTTATGGATGAGCGAAGGATTGAATAAATAGAAGTAGGCATAGTGATTGGAAGCAATAATGGAAAAAAATGAAGAATAGTAATAATTCTTTTTGCTCATTTGGTTAGCCATGGATGAGAAGGATTGAATAAATAGGAGTAGACATGGTGGTTGGAAGCAATAATGGAAAAAGATGAAGTAGGACATACGACAAAATGTACAGGGGTGTTGCGCTACATTTAGCAAGATAATGATAAATTTTAAAATATATAAGAATATGTATGAAAAAAGATCATGAAAAGAATTTATTTATTTTGGTTTTATACGTGTTGTGTCTGTTAAACAAAGCATAAGAGAAGAGAAAGAAACAAGGTTGGAAAATAAAGGAAAAATGGAAAAGAGAGACGAAGAAGAAAAATAAGAAGTAGAAGAAGAAGAAGAAGAAGAGAATAAATAAATGAAGAAAATAGTTGAGTGTTGATTTGAAATCCTAATTCAAGGTATGTTTTACGCATATTTCTCTATTATAATTTTTTTATGATTATGAAGAGTTCATACCTAATCTAATATATTTTGTGGAGAGTTTGAAATAAAATAGTTTATGAGAAGGAGATTATGTAGAATAAAAATGAAAAGAGATTATGTAAAGTAGAAATTAAGTGTTAAGTTTATTATGTGTAGTATATTTGTTATAAGTAAATTGATATTTTGACTAATTATTCTATAAACCTAATTATTTCAAATGAATTATACTTTATAATGAATATTTAAAACCTTATTTTTTTTTTAATTATCAAGAACTCTTTATTTTTTACTTTTGAATATATATGTACATTAAGTAGTGAATGAGATCTTAGAAAAATAGAGAATTTAACAGTAATATATATTCTTTAAATAATCTATATTAATACACATATATTTTTGTACGAAAATTTTTACTATTTAAAATTTAACACAATAAGGATTCTAGAGAATTTTTTTTCAACTGTAAAATATTTTTAGACAACTGTAATATATTTTATAAATTGAATTACGAACTATGTTCATATCTTAAATTGTTTGATAGGTTATGTTAAGTAGAAACATAAATTTGTTTTTAATAGTTTTGCTAAACCAATATATATTAAACCTTTATATGTCTAAAATATATGGGTATAAAATTTATAAGAATTCGATTTACAAAATATAAAATATGAATTTCGAAACATTACTGTTTGATACTAAAATAAAAATAAAGAGAGAGTCATCGGTTGAAAGACATATCTAATTTGAGAATAATTTTAAAAGGTAATTAATTGTTGTCTTTATGAGTAAGATACTTGGATACTTGCGATCTTTGAACAAGTAAAAATATTCTTTAAGGCATTTGACTTTTATCGAGGTAAGTAATTTCATTCATAATGTATTCCTTTTATTTTCAATTGAAAAATGTTGTTATTATGATATTCGAAATATAAAAAATACTTCAAGAAACTTATGATTTATTGTTATAATGAAAACTTATGATTTTCAGTTAAATAATTTTTCACTGATTTTAGTTAAAAGTATGAATTTATCTTTAAAGTTTATGTATTTTTTTTGAAAATTTAATAGTTTTAAACATCTCTTTAAACAAGATTGCAAAACGATGGATCTCTATACGACAACTCAAAATTACGGGTTTGATTTTGAGTTAATTGGATACTGTTTATAAAAATGTTGCAAGCTATGTTGTTACGAAAAAAAAGAAGTTATGATATTTGAAATAAATTGATTATTGAATATGAAATTTCAGGAAAATATTTTGGCTTATTTGTCTATAGTCATATTGTTAGGGTATGTGCTTACGTGCTATATCTGTTTGTGTGAATACTTCTTTGATAATATTTATATAATGTATTTTTTTATTAAATCGCTAATATTTCTTAATAATATGATATTAATGCTAGTAACTCTACAAATATTGTATGATTTGAAGGATTTTAGATTTGATCTAAAAGAGTTTAGATTAGTCCTAAAAGTTAGCAACATTGAAAGTTATAAATGCTAAGAGTTAGCAGGTTATAAGAGTCAGTGAAATCTAAGGAGTTAGAATCTTGTCTGTAATGGGACATAAGCCTAAGGGTTTACCAGCAATGACATAGTTACAAAGAGTTGTAATTAGGTGCTAGAAAATATCATTATGTAAGTATGTTCTTAAATATAATGTTCATGATCTATTTTTACTTATGCAGATCTATTGGTGAATCATTTTTATATAGATCAATGCATGTCTATATCTGCAGGGTACAGATGATTGTTCTTAACTGACCATGATTTTAGAGTTCGTATAGGCATACCCAATATTCAGTTAGGATTGAATACTGGACAGACTTACGAGGATCCTAATAGATAACTTATAAAATCGTCAATAGAAGGTCCTCTCAAGTTGAGTAGTATTTGTGGTCATTTGATCTGAGTGCCACGACGGGCTTGTGGGTGATCCACCATGCTTTGGTTCCACAGATGTCAGAGACCTTTTATGGTCTGACCACTACTTGTTGTTGAGTATAGTTCGATGCTCCTGGAGTCCAGTGTGCATAAATATGAGATCCGTCAGCTCACATAGGTAGGTTGTATACCCGATACTTTGAAATTGTATCTCAAGAATTCTTATGGCCATAAATAATAAATCTAAAAAAAGAGTTTCCCACAAGGTTGAACAATATAGTAAAGACGTTTGTGTATATTATTCATTGAGATACGTATCTGGAGATAAGTTTATAGATGAGCTCATGGGGATTTGACGGTGTAGATCTATATCTCCACACATCTAAGGTAAAAATGATAGAAGGATTATACGTATGCGCTTTGACCTCAACTTATATGGTTCAACTTGCTGATTTATAATATCTATGACGTGTGCGTAGTGTTAACGTGTTTTAGGGTATATGCATGTGATTGTGTATGAAAAAGCCCACCCGAATCCCTGTGCAAGGTATTGTCCATTTTGGGGTTCACGCACATGTCATTCCCTCTCACGGTTTTATTCTTTATGGGCGGAACGAATCACTATCCCTAAAAGGCACCTCACAAGGGTAGGAGGATTTCTCCTTATAAGATCTTCACTTTGGATGAGTCTGCCCGATGTGGGATTTGGGTCGTTACAATACCCCCCACCATCAAAACAGAGCTGTCATCGGCTCTGATACCAAATGAAAGAGCCCACTTGAATCCCTGTGCAAGGTATTGTCTATTTTGGGGTTCACGCACGCGTTCTTCCCCCTCATGATTTTGTCCTTTATGGGCGGAACGAATCACCATCCCCAAAAGGCGCCTCACAAGGGTAAGGGGGATTTCTCCTTATAAGGCCTTTATTTTGGACGAGTCTGCCTGATGTGGGATTTGGGTCATTACAATGTACATGTTGAAAAAACTAAATACATGTACACAGATTTCACAGCGGAATTAAGCATATGATTAATATATACATATGTAACTTATATCATTAACAACATAAAATGAAAGAAAATATATACTTGAAGAACTTTGGTGAAGATTTCAATTTTGGATTCTTCTTAGCTTTAACTTTGAGCTCACATTAAAGTGCACTATTGTTCAATTCTAATTCACAATAATCTGGTAGGATTGTGAAGTTAGAATAGCAGCAACTGAATTTTCAGCAACAAAGTTTTGTTTCTTGAAAGAAAAATAAGAAGAATTTATTTTTCTTTCTCTCTAATTTTTCTTACAACACTTTGTTCAAAGAAAAAATTTCCAAAACTAAAAATTCTTTCTAATCCTCTCTCCTTACACATTTTTGCTTCACCATTTATTAATCAATTATTCAAAATAAATTTAGCACGCTACCCAAGTATACAACGAGTATAATCCATATTGCGGGACTCTTTAGGTCCACGCCCGATTCGTAAAATGAAACTATTTCATGAGTTCATGAACATTGCCCCACACACATGTCACGAATATACAAATTAGTGCATTGAACAATACAAGTTGAGGTTACAATGTATACGTATAGTCTTTCCATCATGATATCCTAAATGTGTGGGGATATAGATTATCACCCTCAAATCCCCTAATGCTCATCCATGTCATATCTCTATTGTATCTCATTGAACAATATGTACAAATTTCTTTGTCATATTGTTCTACACTTGCGGAAACTCTTTCCCAGGATTAATGCTTGTGGCCACAAGACTTTCTAAGTTACAGTTTCGAAGCATCTGGATATCTAACTCCCTATGCAAGCTGACGGATCCCATATCTGTACACACTGAACTCCATAAGCATCAGACCATACCTAGTGACACCCAGCAGTCACACCATGAAAGGTCTGTAACATGCATGGAATCAAAGTATGGCGGATCACTTACAAGCCCACTGTGGCACTCAGGTCAAAAGACCACGTATACTACTCAACTCGAGAAGACTCTCTGTTGATGGCTTACATAGGGTGTCTATCGGAGACCCTCGTGAATCTATCTTATATCTAGTCTTAACTGGATACCCATATATCAATACGAGCTCCAAACTCACAGTAGGTTAGGAACGACCATCTATACCATATAGGTACGACAGAGCCGCATCGACAGAATTAGATCAAAGACAATTATTTGAGAACATACTTGCGCAATTGACATTTTCTGACACCCGATTACAATGCTTACAACTATGCAGTTATTACTATATTCTCAGGTCTATATCCCATTACAGATAAGGTTCCAACTTTTGGATCTTCGCTGAGTATTATAACCAGCTAACACTTAACTGTGCTAACATTTAGCATTTATATCTCTCAGCGTGGCTAACTATGAGCCCTTATCTAAACTCCTTCAAATCGTATAATGTCTGTAACATTACATTGCATAGTACTATATTTATGGATATTAGCGATTTAATGAGAATGTACACTTGTATAAATACACAAGTATATGTACATTCAGGTATGGCACGTAAGCACTAACCTTAACACTGCCCACGAGCTACACTTGGGGTGAATTCCCAAAAATTATAATCTAAAGACTTTAAAGGTGAAATTTCTCAATTTTATTTTTAATTTGATTAAAAAACATAAATTGTGTTTATAACATATTTTTATACTTCTGATGCATATTTGATGCGTATATATATGTATGTGATGTATATGTATGTAATATGAACATAATACCACATGTATATACTGTAGATTAATTGACACTTTCACATATGATATTGAACGATTGACATATATGATTTGGACTAGCCGATATCCTTTAAAAATAATTATTGGTCGGGTCACCAGGGGTACATGTGACATTATAAGATTTTGATATTGGCTGGATCACCAGGGGTACAGGTGACATTATAAGATTTTGATATTGGTCGAGCCACCGAGGGTACATGTGATACTATATGACATGAGCAACCTTTTTATATGAAAGTTTACTAGAATTATTATTGAATCGATTTCGTAATGATTTATGATATTAAAGAATTTTATTTCGATAAATTAGAAATTAAAATATTTTATTGATATCACTAATGATATTTTAAAAAGGTTTGCAATCTTTTAACAGGAACTCTTAAATATTATGAATAGTTTTACTTATTGGGTAGACGACTCACCCTTTGTTATTAACATTTTTGCACCTTGGACTTGGGCATTCAAAGAGCTCTCTTTTACTTGAGAAGAGAAAGTTATATCTCTAATAGTTTTAAATTTTGTTTTCTTTAAGTTGTAAGTATGTTTTAAAAGTTGAGACTTTATTTTAAAGATTTATCTTCGTTTAGAGACTTTGAGAACTTTTGGTTTGATGAATAAAATTTTGACAAAATTTTATGGAAAATGAGAAGTACAATATTTTGATTTTGTAATAAAATTAGTAACATCTTATTTTGATGCATGTTTTGTACGAGCAAAAATTCAGAGTGTTACAATGTCTAACAATTTTAAAAATTCATAATTTAAACCATGTTTTAGTAATATAATTAATGGATATTTTAATATTATATATTTTTTTATTAAAAGGCAGGTTTAGAGGGTGTTTTTATAAATTTAAACATTATAACTCTTTTTTTTTTAAAGAAAGAGTATTACTACATTTTTAAATTTAAAAAAATTTAAGTGATGTAGTATATGGTAATTGCAGGATGAAAAATGTATTAAATTATTTTAGAAGTAATAAAATTTTGGAAAATTTTCATAAATAGCCAAAAATTTGGGCTACTTAACTAATTTAGCCATAGATAAAAGATTTTAAATTATTTAGCTAAGCACAACAAAATTGGATGAAAATACTATTCTACTATTTTAACAGTACCCTGCAATAGTGAACCGTGCCTTGCTACAGTGTCTTTTGTTTATTCAAAATTAAAGTTTTTATTTGTTTATTAAAAATTATGTTTATTTTATTTATTTATAATATTTGTTAATTATTTAATCATATTTCTATAGAATTTAAAAAATATAAATTATTTAATGTAGTTAAATTAAATTAAATAAATAATATAAATAAAAAAAGTGATTAAAAAATAATTTTCATAAACAAATACAAACTTAATTTGTATTTGTTTATTAAAATTAAAATTAAAATTATATTTATTTATTAATAATTAAATAAAATAAATATAAATTTAAACAAATATATTTAATTTTAAATTAATTATGCCACATTAAGGGTGCGATAAAAAAATATGGCGCCCACATTAATGGCATGATAAAACAATATTGCGACCACTTTAAGAGCGCAATAAAATAGTATCCTATCTCTCCCCCTTTTATTTTTTAAATTTTATTTAATTAGTTTATAATTAAAGTAAAATATTTATTATTTTATTTATAATTAATTAAAATAAATGCATAATAAAATAAATTTATAAATAAATTAGTTATAAAATAAAGCAAAATAAAATAAAATAAAATTAAAAAAGGTTGCTGTAATGGTATTGTTCATAATAGTGGGTACTGTTAAAATAATAAAAGAGTATTATTATTCATTCATTAAGTCTTTGATTAAAATAGTTAAAAAATATTATTGACAATTAAATTAATTAAGTGGCTCAAATTTTTAGTTGTTGTGAAATTTTTAAAATTTTTTTTATCTAATTAATGTATGTAATATTATTTAAAATGAAAAAAAAAAATTGAGATATGAGTTGAGAAGTGAAAAATTATACAAATGAAAAATGATGAATATGAAAAAAAAATAGGCCTCTTGAGATAAGAATTGGGATTTGAATAGCTCCGCTCCTCAATAATTGAATGGAGATGAGATCCCTATCCTTTTATCATTTCTTATTTAGGAATTATGTTATGCACTCAAGCTTTACAGTATGTTTTATTTCTTTTCAGGTTGCACCGACTAGTTTATTTGTTGTGTAGTGTAATCAAGAAAAAAATAAAATAAACGATGCACCACGTTTTGATTTCTGAAAACGATTGGTTTCGCTATAATGTTGAATGTCTTTTGTTAATAATTGTGGCCTTTACGCTGCACCAACCAATCATCATCTTTATCCCTCAAATTATCATCAACTCATCATTCATGTAATAATATATAAACTATGACGCTTTTCAATCTCCCTTCAAAAAAATAAAAATAAAAATAAAAATAAAAATAAAAATAAAAATAAAAATAAATCCTGACATATAAAGATTAAACCTTAACTAAGAATATAAAACAAATCTTGGCCGCACATATATCAAAAGATTTTTAAAATTTTAATAAATTTAAATTAACAGAAAATTTTAATTCCCATAAAAATTGCCTAAAATTGGACATATGTGAATATTATGATTATTGGCGTAATCATACGCAAACAAGATGAGAAGAAATAATGGCCCATACCCCATGCTTTTTGAAAACTTGATTCCTCTTGCTTTGTTGCCATTTTGCATATAAGAATAGATGCAGTGAATTCGTAGAGCGTATGTCAATGTCATAACTCGCACATTTTTAAACATAAATTAAAAATGAAAAATACAATACACCACGTAATGCACAGGTTGAAAATGATTGGCTATAAGAACAAATGTTTTTAAATTGTTTCTATGTGATGAAAAATATATACACTTTGTTATCTTGTGATGGAAAAGATATACAAAAAATAATTTGTGATTGTGGAATATGTTTTACTCCATAACGCGATCATATTTATCCAAGTATATCATGACAACTTATTATTTGATATTGATTATCTTACTTATCACGTCATAATGATAGTCTGTTTTTCCTTTGAGACACGTCTATTAATGCATTGATAAAATTAGAGAGCTAGCTAGTCATCAAAGTGAACAAGAATGAGACGGAGGGCAGCACCAAAAGGAAAGCACCTTACGTTCAATGGATTACATTACTTGGCAAACTATTTGACGAAGTTGAGCTTTTGTTTGCTTAACCATGGATCTTGAACAGAAACAGGAGAATTATCCTTCCAATATTTCCTTTTGAGCCCACATAATTAGGCATTAGTAGCTCGTCTCCAGCACTAATACACCTTTACTCTTCAATCCAGTCTAATTTAACACACGCAAATTCCCGGCTTTTCGCTTATATGAAGAGCAAGAGCCAAGAAGATGCCAAGCTGCAGAATTGATATTTTCAAAGGGTGTCTATCTACTGATCCTGATTTGTTCAAATTCAGCTGCAGAATTGATATTTTCAAAGGGTGTCAATCTCAGCTGCCATCTCCATTATTGAAGGCCTCGTGTCTTAATAGAAAAATCGAGATTCCCTTTTTATCACTTAGGACAACAGACAACCTTATCTCATTAGGTTGCATTGATCTATAAAATATATATAATCAACGTGGAGAAATAAACTTATTTTGTCCATATTTGTATGGATAATGTGGGAGGTTGCATTGGGTTCATAAAACAAATATAATTATAAAAAAAATAACATATAGATCCCTAAAATATTAGAAAAAGGATCTACACATTTTAAAAGTTTTGATGAAATAGTTTTCATATATTTTAATTAGTAAAACAATAAAATTAAAAATTCAGTCAATATGCGTAATTATTCTTTACCTTTTAGGATTTATGTATAATTATATAATTTCTCCAAAATATTTAGGTCAAATTCAGTTAACTTTGTAAAAGTAAAGGTAATTTTGTAAATGCAAAATTAATAAGTTTGGATAATATAATAATTTAACTTGTCATTGGGTAACTTAGATATTAACAATATAAAGCATAAATGACCTTAATTCAAAATAGGGGCATAGTCATACTTTCATTAATTTTATTAATTTTTTAATTAAAATTAATAATTAAAATTAATAAAAATTATTAATTGATAAAAGTGTCGAGAAACTTTTTTCTCTTAACGAGATTATGTTTGTGATCCACGTAATTCTTTGTAGGCAAGTTGCCGAACCACGTAATTTTTTGTGTGTTCTTCTTCTAGCCCTTTCTCTATTTATTTCTTAATAACTTGTTCTGCATTATTATATTACTTGGGTGAATATTTGCTTGTTTGTGTGCTTTCGCTTCAACAAACTGGTATCAGAGCTTTGGTTCTAAGTAGACATGGCCACACCCAAGTACGAGGCAGAGAAATTCAACGGTATGAATGACTTCAATCTGTGGAAGATGAAGGTTAAGGCGTTGTTGGTGAGCCAAAGGCTTGGTTCGACATTAGAGGAGACTGCAGCTCCATCTAGTGATGAAGAGAAGACTCCAGAGTCATCTAGAGCAGAGGCAGAAAGAAAGGACATTCAAGAAAGAGCTCATAGTACAATCGTTCTGTCATTGAGCGATGAAGTATTAAGGGAAGTAGCAGGTGAGACGACGACAATAGGTCTTTGAAAGAAGCTTGACTCTCTTTATATGAGGAAATCGTTGGCCAACAGATTACATATAAAGAAAAAGCTATATCAGCTGTCCATGTCAGAGGGGACGCCGATGAAAGATCATATAGATGCCTTCAATAAGATCATCCTTGATCTTGAGTCTATCAACATCAAGATAGAAGATGAAGATAGAGTAATTATCCTGTTGAGTTCACTCCCCAAGAGCTATGAGAGTTTTGTTGATACGCTATTCTACGGCAGAGAGAGTTTAACGATGAGTGATGTGAAATCATCATTAAACTCAAAGTTATTAGGAAAGCAAACCGAGGGCAATGTAGAAAGCTTATTTGTAAGAGGAAGGCCCTCATATAGAGATGAGAAGAAAAAAAGGCTCAAGGTCGAGGTTTAGGACTCCTAGGAAGTGCTATTGCTGCAAGAAAGATGGGCATTTTATAATTGATTATCCTGAGAAAAGAGCACAAGACAAGAAGAAAGCGGATGCTGCGCTTGTCTATGAGATAGTTATGACAGTGCAGAAACACTCGTTGCTACTGACGGTATGAACTCTGAACAATGAGTTTTAGATTTTGGTTGTACTTTTCACATGTGCCCGCACAAGTCTTGGTTTACAAATTTCTAGCCTATTAGTGGTGGTAAGATGTTAATGGGTAATGACATTGCATGTCAGATGATGGAAATTAGTAGTGTTAAGCTTAGGCTGCATGATGGGCGAGTGAGAGAGTTGACAGATGTTAGGTATGTTCCTGACTTGAAGAGAAACTTGATCTCACTGGGGACTTTAGACCAGAATAGATGTTCCATCAGGATTGACGGAGGGATTTTAAGAGTTTTAAAGGGTTCCATGATGGTAATGAGAGGAGAGAAGCGCAAAGGAGTTTATGTGCTTAAGGGTGAAGTCGTGAGTGGTTCTGCACTATTCTCTGTAGATGATGAGAGTATGCAAATCAAGTTGTGGCATCTTAGACTGGCACACCTAGGCGAGAGAAACCTAAAAGAGTTATATAGTCAAAAGGCATTTAGCGAGGATAAGTTCCAGCCCTTAGAGTTTTGTGAGTATTGTGTGCTTGGGAAAGCATATAGAGTGAGGTTCAGTACTGGAGAGCACAAGACTAAGGGGACTCTTTGTTGGAGCTGGTGCTCACGTGCCATTCTAATATTGTATGAATATTAATTGTTAATATTTATACAATAAACATTTCGAATAAAGATTGTTAATATCATATTAATATGGTATAATGCTTGTAACATTACAGACATTGTTTGATCTGAAAGAGTTCAGATCTGGTCTAAAGGAGTTTAGACCAAAACTAATAGTTAGCAAAGCTGAGAGTTATAAATGCTAAGAGTTAGCACTGTTAAGAGTTAGCAGGTTATAAGAGTCAGCGAGGTCTAAAGAGTTAGAACCTTGTCTATAATAGGACAAAGACTTGAGAGCATACTTGTAATGATATAGTTGCAAAGAGTTGCAATAGGTGTTAAGAAATATCATTATGTAAGTGTGTCTCAAAGATAATGTTCCTGATCTATAATCACCAATGCGGGTCTATCGGTGATTCACTTTATATAGATTAGTGTATGTCTATATCTGACTGGTTCAGATGGTTGTTCTTAGCTGACCATGAGCTTAGAGCTTGTATAGGCATGCGGGTATCCAGTCAAGACTGGATACTGAGCAGACTCATGAGGACCCCAATAGATATCCTATGAAGCCGTCAAAGGAAGGTCCTCTCGAGTTGAGTAGTATTCGTGGTCCTTTGACCTGAGCGCCACGGTGGTCTTGTGAGTGATCCATCATGCTTTGGTTTCACATATGTCAGAGACCTTTCATGGTCTGACTGCTATGTATCGCTGGGTATGGTCCGATGCTCATGGAGTTCGGTGTGCGTAGATACGGGATCCGTCAGCTTACGTAGATAAGTTGTATATCCGATGCTCCGAGATTGTATTTCATAAAGTCTAGTGGCCACAAGCATAAACCCGGGAAAAGAGTTTCCCACAGGGTTAAACAATATAGCAAAAGTGTTTGCGTATATTGTTTATCGAGATACGAATCTGGAGATAAGATTATGGATAAACAAATAGGGATTTGACGGTGCTGATCTGTATCCCCGCACATCTAGGGTATAAATGATGGAAGGATTATACGTATACGTTATGACCTCAACTTGTATGGTCTGACACGCTGATTTGTAATATTCGTAACGTGTGCGTGGGGCATCGATTATGGATTAATGAAATAGTTCTATTTGACAAATCAGGTGTAGACCTAGAGAGTCCCAATATGAAATGTACTCTTTGAGCACTTGGGCAGTGTACCGTATTGAATTGTTCAATACAGTATAATTCAGCAATTTACTAAGGTTAAGTTAACTAAAGTATATGGTTAATTGGTGGGACTCACTTTTGACTAACTTGGTAACCTAGTAAGGATATAAAAGTAATTTCACTTTATGATTATTTAATTGTTAAATAATAAAAACAAATTTTTATTTATTTAATTGTTAAGTAAATGATTTAACTTAACTAAGGTTAAAAGTTAACCATAAGGTTAAGTTAGTTAACTTTACTTAATGGTTAAGTAAAGGTTAACCTAACCAAGGTTAAGTTAGTTAACTATAGTTAGAATAATTAAATATTTATTAACTTAAAGGTTAAGTTAAAATAATCTAACTAAGGTTAAATGTTAACTAAGGTTAGGTTAAGTCAAATGAAATGCAAATGAAATTCAAATTAGTTTGGAATTAATGCATTAGTATATAAAGTGAAATGAAATTGAAAATCATTAAGTTTTTAGTTTATAGGTTTTGCATTTTTGGGAGCCATTTCAATTTGAGAAATTGGAATTCTTTGTTTTGTATTTTAAGTGTTAGAACAACAAAACAAATTAGATAAATGGTTACTAAATGCAATAACTAAAAAGGAGATTTGTTCTATTTATTTAAGAGTTGAATAAAAGGAAAAACAAATTTAATTAAGTTAAATAGTTTAACTTTGAAAAATGTTTAAGAGTTAAACACAAATGCTGAATTAAGAAGCTGCCATTTTAGACAATCAAACCCACCCTTGTTGATTGTTAGGATTGATTAAAGATTCATTTCATGGTGGACTTCAAGTAAAATTAATCTAAAGGCTTCATTGGTGATATTTCTCAATCTCGAATTTCAGTTTTATTAAATATGTATTTTCTATGTTCATTGTATTTAATCTTCCGCTGTGCACATGTATGTATGAGATATGTATATTGTTTGTATGATGAACACAACCCACATGCAAGCACCCTAGTGATTTAACAACACCCCAACACTCTTGACTACATACACTCGGATCTTTGGGGACCAGCTCAGACAACTACTCGTGGTGGTGCCAGGTATTTTCTCAGCTTGATTGATGACTATTCGAGGAAGCTGTGGGTCTATGTGTTGAAGAGCAAGGATCAAGTATTTGATGTGTTCAAGACTTGGAAGGCTCTTGTTGAGAATCAGACTGGCAAAAGAGTGAAGAGGTTGAGAACTGACAATGGCCTCGAATTTTGCAACAGAGAGTTTGATGGGTTTTATGCCAAACATGGGATTGCAAGGTATAGAACGGTAAAATCAACACCGCAGCAGAATGGGGTAGTTGAGAGGATGAACAGGACCCTACTTGAAAGGGTTAGATGCATGCTTACCAATGCGAAGATGTCTAAGACATTCTGAGGAGAAGCTGTAGTGACTGCAGCTTACTTGATTAATAGAAGTCTCTTCTCAGCAATTGACTTCAAGATGCCAGAAGAGAAATGGTCTGGAAATCCTCTAAAGTATAACCACCTCAAAATATTTGGTTGCCCTGCCTTTGCACATGTTAAGGAGGGAAAGTTGGAACCTAGAGCTATCAAATGGGTATTCATAGGATATCCCGAAGGAGTGAAAGGATACAAGGTATGGTGTAAAGATGTAACACCATCAAGGAGTATAATAAGCCGTGATGTAACGTTCGATGAGATGACGATGCTGAAAATCTCCCAAGAAGATGAGAAAAAAGAATCTGTGACCAAGGAAGACTCAACACCCGAGTCAATAGAAGTTGAAGTAGAGCCTTAAAATGGATCTGATATGCTCCCAGATCAACATTTCAACGAGGAGATCCTTGAAGATGAACTAAGAACACCAACAAGTTCCTCCAAGTCCACCCAAAGAAAGACTAGAACTCCTGAAATGGAACTTGAAGAGTACCAGCTTGCTAGACACAGGCTAAGGAGAACGATTAATCCACTAGTTAGGTATGCACAAGTAGACTTAGTTACTCATGCTTTTAATTCTGCTTACACTCTTGAGTATGATGAGCCTAGGACATATGGTGAGGCTATGAAGAGTGAAAACAAGAAAGAATGGTAGCAGACCATGGAAGAAGAAATTTGTTCTCTTAGGAAGAACAATACCTGGAAGTTGGTAGAGAGACTTTAAAAAAAGCTAGTCGGGTGCAAGTGGGTGTATAAGGTGAAGGAGGGGATACCGGGGATTGAGCCTACGAGATTCAAGGATAGGTTAATAGCACAAGGTTTTACTCAGAGAGAGAGGGTTGATTTTCATGAGATATTCTCTCCAGTTGTCAAGCACACATCTAATAGGATGTTGTTAGCCATGTGTGCAAACCTTGATTTACATTTAGAGCAGATGGATGTAAAGATAGCTTTTCTACATGGAGAGCTTGAAGAAATGATATACATGGCACAGCCGCAAGGGTTCGAGGAGTTCGAAAAAGAAGGTCATGCTTGTTTGTTAAAGAAGTCATTGTACGGGTTAAAGCAATCACCTAGATAGTAGTATAGGAGATTTGATGAGTTTATGATGGCTTATGGCTTTAGTAGGAGCAAGTATGACGGATGCGTGTACTTCAAGAACATAAGTTGTGGGATGATGTATTTGCTTCTATACGTCGATGATATGTTGATCGCGTGCAAGAACATGGAAGAAATACAGAAGCTCAAGAAGCAGTTGAGTAGCGAGTTTGAAATAAAGGATTTGGGAGCAGCGAAGAGAATTTTAGGTATGGATATTGTGAGGGAAAGAAGAGATGTTATCTTCTTGTCCCAACAACGATATATAGTTAAAATTTTGAAGAAGTTTGGTATATCAAACGCGAAGGCTGTCTCTACTCATTTGGCTATGCATTTCAGACTTTTAGCAGCATAGTCGCCGACATCCGATGAGGAGAAACTGCAGATGATCAAAGTACCGTATGCAAGCGCTGTTGGGAGCATCATGTATGCAATGGTTTGTATAAGACTAGACATAACACAGACTGTGAGTGTGGTGAGTAGATACATAGCGAATTCGAAAAAAGATCACTGGCTTGCAGTAAAGTGGATTCTGAGATATCTCAAGGGAATGTCAAATCACGGGTTAATGTATAAGAGGGATGAGGACATCAATGAAATGGTAAGAAGATACGTAGACTCAGATTATGCAGGTGATCTTGACAAGAGAAGATCGTTGACGGGCTACGTATTCACAGTGTTTGGGTGTAGTGTGTGTTGGAGATCAATTCTACAACATATGGTTGCACTATCTACCAAAGAGGCAGAGTACATAGCTGTTGATGAAGCTATCAAGGAGGCCGTATGGTTAAAAGGCATATGCGCAGAGGTATTGGCTAGTAAAGATGTGAACACTGATATGTATTGTGATAGCCAGAGTGCCATACACCTAAGCAAGCATCAAGTGTTCCATGAGAAGTCGAAACACATTGATGTGAGGCTCTATTACATTCGAGAGATTGTCCAAAGTGGTAAAGTTAGTCTAACAAAGATAGTTGATATGTTGACTAAGCCACTACCCTCGGTTAAGTTTGTCCTATGCAAGGACTTAACCCAAGTCACTACTTTGTGAGGGTGACTGAAGATGCGGAAATGAGAGATCGAGTTGCTTTATGGATGATTTTGAATCAAGGAGGGGATTTGTGAAGATATTGATTGAAAATCATCGGAATATGATTTAGAAATCAAGCCAAGTGCGTAGGGTACGCACGAATCGAAGACGGACGCGAAAGGAGGCGAAAAATGAAGAAGGGCGCACTAGGCGTCAGCGCTGCGTCGACCAGGCGTGAACCCAGCGGCGCCCAATCCAGAACCTGAGGGCCGCGGCGCCAAAAGGCCAGCGCTGCAGCCCTCAGCAGAAGCGCGCTAGCGCCGCAACGACGAGAGCCCAGTGACGAGGCACTGGAGACCGAAACAGTATCCTGAAATTAGGAAACTTCCTTATTTCGTCTCCCACTTGTTTCAGGACTCCCTAATACGATTTCCATATATATAGGGTAAACCTAGATTGTCCCAAAGCCTATATAAAAGCTATCAATTAGTTTGTGAACACATCTTTGTGATCAAATATAGATCTTAGTGATCAAAACATAGATTTAGGTGATTTTGACAATCTTTGTGATAAACAAGAGTTTTTTGTGAGAGAAAATACTCAGAGTGCAAGAGAGAGTTTTCTTTGTGATCTTTCTTGTAAAAAGCATACTTTGTGAGTGCCCTGTAATTCATAATAAGAGAAGAGTGTGATCTTGATCCGCCGTAGACGTAGACAAATTGTCGAATCACGTAATTTTTTGTGTGTTCTTCTACTACCCCTTTCTTTATTTATTTCTTAATAATTTATTCTATATTATTATATTATTTAAGGTGAATTTTTTATTATTTGTGTACTTCTGCTTTAATATAAGCACACAACAAGTTGCTAGTCTTTTATATCATATAAAGTCAAGCTTAAAATGATTTACTTTAGGAGAAGTACAACTAGAAACTAATACTCGAAGAGATTTTTAAAGTTACTAAAATCTATGTATCCTTCCTTTTTAAATCTTAAGTATCAAAATGTCTCTTTCCTTATGAATTATTCCCATAATCCCATTTCCACCCAAACACAATGGGATCATTTATATTACCACCAACCTCACCGATGGATAAACCTCTGTTTAGTTCCATTTCTTAATCGGCATGTCAGGAATGAATCGGATTTTGATTCGGTGACAACATAATCAGCCAAGAAAATCTATATTGATTCGGAACAAATTGGCTTCAGGTTGTCTTTCCGTAATTGGTGGAAGTTAAAGAAGTCTGCGCTTCTAGAGTTTGGCTTTACTGATATTGAAGAGAAAATAATAAACTTGCTAACCCTCACTTTCTTCCATCGTTGCCTTGTATGAAAAAAGATATACAAGGACTATAGAACAAGCCAAGAAAATCTATATCGAGTGAAATCCTAATAATCCTTAAAAAGGCCATCATTCTTTAATTTGAATTATGGATCAACTAACCAGGTGACAGGAGAGTAAAACTAAAATGTTTAGAATACATTGAAGGAGCCACTTAATGTGTATAACAACTTAATAAAGTTTAATAAGTATGATTTATTTTAAAAATTATTGAATAAATTAATAATTACACTTAAGTAAAAATGTATGTCATAATATCATTAGATAATTATTATACTATCTCTAATATATTAATCTAAACTTTCTCGAGCTAGAGAGACTTTTAGATGAGTACTAAAAGTTATTATTATTATTTTGAAAGGGACTAAAATCAATTAATAAAAACACACCTACTCTGACGGCTTTATTAAGCTCACGTTTTTCCAGTGGGTTACAGTAATAGGTAGTAAGATCTATGAGCACCCCACCCATTATAAATACAAAGTTTCATTCACTCCCCATTTGCACTGCAATATACACTGAAAACATCAGCAACCCAATGGCATCTAACAGCGGAAATGCCATCCATCCAATTACAGCCAGCACGGTATCGGAGAACCCATCCGAAAAATCCACTATACCTCCGGTCCGTGAAATACCCGGAAGCTATGGCCTCCCTTTTATTGGTCCAATCAAAGACCGAATTGACTTCTTCTACAACCTCGGTAGAGAAGAGTTTTTCAGGTCAAAAATGCACAAGTATGAGTCAACAGTGTTTCGAGCCAACATGCCACCAGGCCCTTTCATTTCTTCTAACCCACACGTCATCGTTTTACTTGATGGCAACAGCTTTCCTGTCCTCTTTGACGTTACCAAAGTGGAAAAGAAAGATGTTTTTACTGGCACTTACATGCCCTCCACTAATCTCACTGGTGGTTACCGAGTTTGTTCATATCTCGACCCCTCCGAGCCGA
Source organism: Ailanthus altissimus (assembly GCA_946807835.1). NCBI lineage: Eukaryota > Viridiplantae > Streptophyta > Magnoliopsida > Sapindales > Simaroubaceae > Ailanthus > Ailanthus altissimus. The sequence goes on along the minus strand of OX327691.1, from coordinate 22,544,384 downwards.
AACACGCTAAAATCAAGCAACTTTTGTTCTTTCTTTTGAAGTATCGCTTGGACAAGGTGATCCCTGAATTTCAATCCACCTACACTGACTCATTTCGGTCACTTGAGAGCGAGTTAGCTGCCAAGGGAAAAGCCGATTTCGGATCAGTCAACGATCAAGCGGCGTTTAACTTCCTGTGTCGGGCATTTTACAATAAAAGTCCGGCTGATACCAAACTCGGGACTGATGGTCCGAGCTTGATTACTAAGTGGCTTTTGTTGCAACTCGGTCCAATTCTGACTCTTGGTTTACCAAGGGTTATAGAGGAACCCTTGCTCCACACATTTCCTCTTCCTCCATTCATCGTGAAAAAAGATTACCAGAGGCTGTACGATTTCTTCAACGAGTCGTCAGGCGTGGTGCTCGACGAAGCCGAGAAGTTGGGCATTGCGAGAGAGGAAGCGTGCCACAACCTCTTATTTGCCACGTGTTTCAATTCTTTTGGTGGTATGAAAGTGTTCTTTCCCAGCATGGTGAAATGGATCGGCAGTGCAGGACTCGAACTCCATACGCAGTTGGTGCAAGAGATTAGACCGGTCGTCAAATCCAACGGCGGAAACGTCACGATAGCTGCCCTGGAGCAGATGCCGTTGATGAAATCCGTCGTGTACGAAGCCTTACGTATAGAACCACCCGTCGTATATCAGTACGGGAAAGCCAAAAAGGACCTGATCATATCGAGCCATGACGCGTCGTTTCAGGTGAAAGAAGGAGAAATGTTATTCGGGTTCCAACCATTCGCAACTAAGGATCCGAAGATATTCGAAAAAGCCGATGATTTCGTGGCGGACCGGTTCGTCGGCGAAAAGGGTGAGAAGCTGCTCAAATACGTGCTCTGGTCAAATGGCCCCGAGACAGAGAATCCAACACTGGACAATAAACAGTGTGCAGGGAAAGATTTTGTTGTGCTTGTATCGAGGCTTTTTGTGGTCGAGTTGTTTCTCCAATACGATTCGTTTGAGGTCGAGATCGGAACGTCGCCGTTAGGATCAGCTGTTACGATAACCTCGTTGAAGAAAGTCCAAGCTTAATTTTGAAAAGAAATAAATAATGATGTTATTTTTCGATCTCATTTCTGGTTTGGTTTTGACTTTCACTGTACTTGGGTTTGGTGTTCTGTTAACATATAAGAAATAGGCAAATAGCCGTAATAAGGGATGTACTTTGGATAATTCTAGTGTTGTATACCGTATGGCTATTTCAAATTAATTATGAAGATACGACAGAAAAAGAAAAATATAAAGTGAAAATGAAAGGAAAGAGAAAAAGGCAATTTAGGTTGTGATCATACAGGAATATAATTTTTCTTTAAGATTATAACTCTTTGAAAAGATACATCTATTTTAAAGAAAATATTGATTTAAAAAGGTGTTTTGTCATTTTAGAGATACACAAATACTTCTATAAAAAAAAAATACATGCTTTTCTTACGTTCTTTTTATTTATCAACTCTTAAGTTATTTTATAATTTTATAAAATTTATAATTATTGTGTAATATTACAAATTTAATAATCATTGAATTTTAAAATTATATTACTATATAATTTATTTACACTTTGATCATTATCATTGTAGGAGTACAAATAGTTTAAGAACAGTGTCTAGCACATTTTTACTATACATTTTCTTAGTATCGATCTTTATTGTCTATATTACTACATTTTTTAATAATCTTAAACTACTTTTAATGAATATTAGTAGTATTTCATTTCTTCTCGCAGTAGCCAAGTCACTCTCAGAGGCTATAAAAATTATATCATTTGATGGCAGATATTTCAAGCGGTAGCTAAATCGGATGTATGATACTCTGACTGTGATGGGTATAACAAAATATATCACAAAACATCGTCCGAATGCAAATGCTAAAAACTACCGATGAAGAGATCTCTAAATAGAATATGACGAATAAGGTATGTTGTAACATATTATTACACACATTATCAAATGAATTATATGATATATATTCTTCCTATAAAAATACATGAAATTTGGGTACAACTTAAAAAGAAATATCTTATAAAAGATGCAAGTGCCCAAAAGTATGTAATTGTAAATTTATTAGATTTTATGATGTCTGAAGATAAAGAGGTTACTTCTCAAATTCATGATTTTTATTTGTTAATTAATGATTTGAAAAATAAGGGCATTGTTCTCCTGATCCTTTTTATGGTTGGTTATTTGGTTGAGAAATTATCAAATTCTTAGAATCATTACAAGAAAAATAACAAGCATAAAAGAAAATATTTAAATTAAAAGATTTTATTGTTCATATTAGAGTTGAAGAAAAGAACCGCCAGTGGGATAACAATAAGAAGGCCAAGGAACTTGTTTCTAAGGAAAATTTAATGGAGAATGAAAATCGTGATAATGAGAAGAATGGTAAAACCACAAACAACACATACCTTAATAACACAAAGGCTTCATTTAAGAAGAAGAAAGAAAAGTGTTATGTTTGTGACAATGGTGGTCACTTAGCCTGCTAATACAAATATAAAAAAGATAAAAATGCAATCAATAAAACTCTCAAAGCCAATTTGATTGAGGGAGAAAATGTAATTGTTGCAGTAATTGTTCCTCAAGTGAATATGGTTATAAATAGTAACAAAGAGTGGGTTATAAACTCGTAAGTCATAAGACACATATGTGGTGACAAGAGTACCTTTCATGACTATGTTCACACAAGAGAAGGGGAAGAAAATGTATATCTTGAAGATTCTCATCCTGCACCTGTGATGGAAAAGGAAAATATTCTTCTCAAATTAACTTCTAGAAGATCTCTTGTACTGAATAATGTATTACATGTTCTAAACATTAGATATGATTTGGTTTATGTATTTATACTTGGTAAAGTTAATGTAAAAGTCTCTTTTAAAGGAGATAAAGTTGTATTGACCAAGATGAAATATTTATTAGAAAGGGATATTTTTCTAATGATTTGTTCAAACTTAATGTAATAAAAATCTCTATTAATAAAGGTTCTACTTTTGTTTACATTTTTTAGCCCTATGATTAATGGAATGATAAACTAGATCACTTGATTATTTGTATATAAAAAAGATGGAAAGAATTAGTTTACTCTTTAATATTGACTTATATATATATATAAATGTTGTGTATGTGTGGAAGGAAAGTTTACAAAGAAAAGTTGTAAACTAATTACCTTTAGAGAAAAAGAATTACTTACTTTAATTAATAGTGACCTAGGTGAACTAAAGGATGCTATGACTAGAGGAGACAAAAGGTATTACATTATTTTTATAGATGATTTTTCAAGGTATACTAAATTATATCTTTTAAGAAATAGAGATGAGTAATATGACAAGTTGTTAATCTATAAACAAGAAGTTGAGAATCAACTTGGAAAGAAAATCAAAAGATTAAAAACAGATAGAGATACAGAATAAATGTCAAATATGTTTAGTTTCTATTATGAGGATAATAAAATTATACATGAAGTGACGTCGCAATATTCTCCCGAATCTAATGGGGTAGCTGAAAAGTAAAATATGACTTTAAAGGATATTATAAATTGTACATTATTAAATTCTAGAGCACCTATAAACTTGTGGGGTAGAGGGGGGGAAGAGCAATTTTGACTGCTTGCTATATACAAAATCGTGTTTCGTACAAGAAAATTAGAATAACACCCTATTAGTTATGAAAAGATCATACACCTAATCTTTTATATCTCAAAGTATGAGGTGTCTTGCTAAGGTCTTAATTTCGGATCCTAAAAGGAAAAGAATGAGACTTAAGACGGTTGATTGTATGTACTAATTTTAGAGATGACTTTTATGTCTTTCTTATGTTAGAAGACCCCAAGACATATAGTGAGACAATGCCATCTCTTGATGCTCCATTATGGAGAGAGGCCACTAATGATGAAATCAACTCCATCATAAGTAATCATGTATGAAAAATAGTTGTTTTGCCTCCTGATTCTAACCCATTAGTTGTAAATAAATATTCGAAAAGAAAATGAGGATTGATGGAATAATTGAAAAATATAAGGCAAAACTAGTTGTCAAAGGATTTACCAAAAGAAAGACTTAGACTACTTTGATACTTATTGTAGTAATCAGTATCCACAACTGATAAGAATATGTATTTATATATATAAATATACATATTTTATTTGTATGTGGGTGGTACTTGATTTATGTATTGTTATTAGTAGTGTTTGTATAGGTTAAGGACATACTATTAGTATTGGGTTTATTTACAAGACTTTAGATTTATTTTAGGGACCAAATTGTAATACTTTGAAAGTTTTGAGAGCTAATTCGTAAATATTAAAAATTAGCCTCTTAGTATAAAAATACACTTTTGAAACCCTAATTCACTCATTTTGGTTGAGTTACCTCTTTTAGCGTGAGAAAAGAGAGAAAGAAAGGCGAGAGAAGAGAAGAAGAAGAAGAAAAAGAGAAGAAAAAAGTTAGAATTTAAGTTTAAGAAGGATATTATAACCCTTTCTTAGTTTCTTGGTGTTAAATTAATTAATTCCTTTAAGTTTTGATTTCTGAAAATATGTACAATTGAGGATTTGATGTGTATTTTATAGGATATTGTGAGAATTGATGATGATTTATGTAGATAGTTTGATAAATCATGATGAATTATAGAATTTTTACTTGATAGTCTCTTGATCCAAGAATTTTATAAATTGTTGTGATTCAATTTCGATTTTAAATTTTGAGTATATGAAATTAGACATGTTTAGAATCAATTAAGACTTTGAATCGATTGAAAATTCTAAAAATTGAATTTGTAGTGAATTTACCAAAATGACCCTAAAATTCTAGAAACTTTCTATATTAACAGTGACAAATAATTTTTAATCTGCTGAATGATCTTAAACAATTATGAATTTATGGAATATGATAATTTTATATGTCTAATATAACTCAAAATTGAGAATTTAGATCAACGTGGTTAAATTATTATGATTTTCTAAAGAGTGTCAGCTCATTGTAGTATTTGATTAATAGATTTTTAAAGCTATAGAATAAAATAGTTTTAAAATACTTTCGGCAGTGAGTTTAAAGTGAAATATTTATCATGAATTGAAATATGTGTCAAGAGTAATTATGTGGTAGTTTCATAATTTTTAAGTTAGTATGTGATTTTATAAAATTGAGAGATTGAATACTGTTCAGTAAATATATTGATCCTGTCATGTTAGTAGTTTAGATTCAATGGTGTTTATGGAATGAATTGTGTAGGAATTATGATATAATATTCATATATAACAAGGATATATGAGTCAAGAATGATATATTCTGATTTTGGAGTAATTGGAGATCATTTGATATATAAATATTTTTTGTTAAGTGTAAGTGATCAGAATAACAGATTTTGAAAAACCAAGTAATTAGACCAATTCAATGTGATAAGTGTAATATGTGTAATTTTGTAAGCTATTTAAAGTGTTTTGTATGAATGTTGAGGCTCATGAAAGGATTAATCTCCATTGATAGGTTAAAGATATTTAAGCCTTGTAGCTGAAAGTGCTAAGAGGTAAGTATACTAGACTTTTTACTGAAATCACAGTAAACATAGTAATTGTTACATATGATTTTGTAAATGTGCTTAGAAATATGTTTATGTTATGTCAGAGTATATTTTGATATGAAATGTGAAGACATGTGTTTATGAATGTGAGCATGGACATAAATTGTCACGCCCCAGACCCAAAAGATCCGACACATGACATCACTTACATTCATTCACTGCATGTGCACTCATAAATAATATTACACAAAATTTTCAACTTTCATTCAACACAGAAATCCTTAGCAAGTTGCTAGTAAGTTCAACACTAAATCAACCATAACCTAACATATAAATATAAACTTCTCTTGACAATATTTAAACATTCATTTCAATTTCTTTCAGAATTATAGCAATTGAATTATGACTGGGACAATTATTAAACCGGAGATACGCAGAGTTTTCTCAGAGATTAACACTCTACTACGTCACCAGTAGCAACTTTGTTACCGGGAGCCCAGAATATATCCATTGCAAATTCTTACTTAAAATCATCCAATAACCACACTTTATAAAACTTAAACCAAATCCAATCCACACACAATGAAATAATACATAAGTATTTATTCAATAGGGACAAATCAAATATCTTATCCCACGTGTCCCCAAATGAAACACTTAGCAACCTAACAACTTAGGGAACCCAAGGAACAGCAGAAGCCTTGCCAAATCCGCTAAGCACACATATACCTTATTTACCTGAAATCACCATAAACTATAATGAGTATAAAACTCAGTAAGCATACTAGTTTTTCATATATCAAATACAAATACATATATGTACACAATGCATATGTATGATATGCTGTGATCAATCAAAATCATAATCTTATCAAATAACATATCATGTAAGCGCTTACACATTCTTTCAAAACACATAATAGGAATACCATCACTCAACTACTACTTAGTAGGACTTACATATCACATATCACATAATGAGCCAAATGTCACTCGTAAGTGACATACCGTATGAGAGGAATAGTACAAGTGAGGTCTTTAAATTACATATATATAACGCTTATGCCCGAAGGTAAAAGCCAAACCCTCACCTTGATCATCGGTGAGTCCTCTCACATGCACTAATACGCCACCACACGAATGTGATGACTCACACTTCCTTTAGGTACCAATAGGATCCTCCCTACATACGGAACACATAACATATACCAATCCCGAAGGAAAGGCCACACATAAAGGCTCCACAAATCACATAAAATGCCTACTAAGTTAACAGTGAGTTCAAGTACCCTCAAATCACAAAATATTTCTCATGGACATATTACACTTCAAAAGCTTTCTTTGTTAAACACATCTTATTTTGAAAGCTTACTTTCAAAAACACATGTATGTCCATGCTCAATGTCAATGCTCACACTCATAAATATATATTCACATTTCATATCAAAATATACTTTGACATAACATAAACATATTCTTAACCCCATTTAAAAAATCATACAAAACAATTACTATGTTTATTGTGATTCCAGTAGTAAGTCTAGTATACTTACCTCTTAACACTTTCAGCTACAAGGCTTAAATCTCCTTAACCTATCAATGGAGATCAATTCTTTCATAAGCCTCACAATTCACACAAAATACTTTAAATAGCTTACACAATTATACACAATGCATTTATCACATCAAATTGGTCTAAATACTTGGTTTCTCAAAACTTGTCATTCTGATCACTTACACTTAACAAATTTTCTAATACATCAAATGATGTTCAATTACTCCGAAATCAGAATATATCATTCTTGACTCATATATACTTCTTATATATGAATATTATATCAAAATTCCTACACAATCCATTCCATACACACCATCGAATCCAAACTACAAACCTGACAGGATCAAGATACTTACTGAACAGTATTCAATCTCCCAATTTTATAAAATCATATACTAACTCAAAAATTATAAAACTATCACATAATTACTCTTAACACATATATCAGTCCATGATAAATATTTCTCTTCCAAATCACTGCCAAAAATATTTTAAAACTATTTTATTCCATAGCTTTAAAAATCTGTTAATCAAATACTGTAATGAGCGGATATACTTTAGAAACTCATAACATTTCAACCACATTGATCTAAATTCTCAATTCCGAGTATATCATATTAGACATATAAAATTATCATATTCCACAAATTCGTAATTTTTGAAGATCATTCAGTAGGACAAACATTGTTCGTCACTGTATTATACTGTTCACATAGGAAATTTCCAAAATTTCAGGGTCACTTTGGTAAATTCACAACAAATTCAATTTCTAAACTTTGAATCGATTCAAAGTCTTAGATGATCCTAAACATGTCTAATTTCATATACGCAAAAATAAAAACCAGAATCGAATCACAAGAATTTATAAAATTCTTGGATCAAGAGACTATCAAGCAGAAATTCTACAATCCATCATGATTTATCAAACTATCTTATAGATCATCATCAATTCTCAAAATATCATACGAAATACACATCAAATCCTCAATTATACATATTTACAGAAATCAAAACTTAAAGAAATTAACATAATTAACACCAATAAATTGAGAAATAGTTGTGATATACCTCTTAAAATCCAAAATTCCAATTTCTTCTTCTTTTTCTTCTCCTTCTTCTCTTTCTCTCCCCTCTTTTCTCTCTTCTCTCTCTCTAAAAGAGGTAGCTCGACCAAAATGAGAGAATTAGGGTTTTAAAAGTGTATTTTTATACTAAGTGGCTAATTTTTAGTATTTACAAATTTACCCCTAAAACTTTCAAAGTATTATAATTTGGTCCCTAAAATAAATCTAAAGTCTTGCAATTAAACCCAATGCTAATAGTATCACCTTAACCTATACAAACACTACTAATAACAATATATAAATCAAGTATCACCCATATACAAATAAAATACGTATATTTATATATATAAATACTTATTCTTACCAGTTGTAGATACTGGTTATTACATAAATGACATATATGTGTTTTTGAAAGTGAGCTTTCAAAATAAGATATGTTTAACAAAGAAAGCTTTTGAAGTGTAATATGTCCATGAGAAATATTTTGTGTTTTGAGGGTACTTGAACTCACTGTTAACTTAGTAGGCATTTTATGTGATTTGTGGAGCCTTTATGTGTGGCCTTTCCTTCGGGATTGGTATATGTTATGTGTTCCGTATGTAGGGAGGATCCTATTGGTACCTAAAGGAAGTGTGAGTCATCACATTCGTGTGGTGGCGTATTGGTGCATGTGAGAGGACTCACCGATGATTAGGGTGAGGGTTTGGCTTTTACCTTCGGGCATAAGCATTATATGTGTGTAATTTCAAGACCTCACTTGTACTATTCCTCTCATACGGTATGTCACCTACGAGTGACATTTGGCTCATTATGTGATATGTGATATGTGATATGTAAGTCCTACTAAGTAGTAGTTGAGTGATGGTATTCCTATTATGTGTTTTAAAAGAATGTGTAAGCGCTTACATGATATGTGATTTGATAAGATTATGATTTTGATTGATCACAGCATATCATACACATGCATTGTGTACATATATGTATTTGTATTTGATATATGAAAAACTAGTATGCTTACTGAGTTTTATACTCATTATAGTTTATGGTGATTTCAGGTAAATAAGGTACATGTGTGCATAGCGGATTTGGCAAGGCTTCTGCTGTTCCTTGGGTTCCCTAAGTTTGTAGGTTGCTAAGTGTTTCATTTGGGGACACGTGGGATAAGATATTTGATTTGTCCCTATTGAATAAATACTTATGTATTATTTTATTGTGTGTGGTTGGATTTAGTTTAAGTTTCACCAAGTGTAGTAATGGATTGATTTTAAGTAAGAATTTGCAATGAATATATTCTGGGCTTCCGGTAACAAAGTTGCTACTGGTGACGTAGTAGAGTGTTAATCTCTGAGAAAACTCTGCATATCTCCGGTTTACTAATTGTCCCAGTCATAATTCAATTGCTATAATTCTGAAAGAAATTAAAATGAATGTTTAAGTATTATTGAATGAATGTAAGTGATGTCGTGTGTCAGATCTTTTGGGTCTGGGGCGTGATAGAGTGTCATCTATGTGAGTATGAATCTGAGCCGATTTCTATGAGAGCTAGGCAGGTATCTCTAGAGCACTTATGGAACCAGAAAGGCACATGGCCGATAAAGTGCCAAATCGTGGGACACTAACAAGATTAGAAATTTAACTTGATCGTTTAATCCTTTGTCTTACAACAAAGGGACGTAGGTTCATAGAAATTTGGTTTCACATAGTTCTTGTAAATCACGGTTACTTGATCAATGATTAGTTCATAACTTGGAAGAGAACTAATTTATATAAATTAAATTCTACTTTGATGTAGAGTTGATATAATGATATGGTTTATTTGAAATATATGAGTGATTGTTGTATACTACAAGAGTATTTTAAATTAACTATATATATTGAAGATATGATGGAGATGGAGGAATACAAAGTGAAAAGGAGAGAAAAGAAGAAAAGCAGCCTAAGATTGGGCGTCGTAGCACCTAGAAAAGAAAGCTAGGCACTGCTGTGCCTAGTTAGTGCCCATAACAGAATGTCGGCGCTGTAGCGCCCATAGCTGGGTGCCATGGTGCCCAGACAGAGCTACCACTTCTTTTTATTTTGAACTCCATGGCACCAATTTTAAGGGCCATATTATGAGAGTTAAATGAGTGATTTATTGGAAGAGTCAATTAACTCTCTAATAAGTTGTGTTTCTTTAGAAAGACATCAATTTAAACCAAAGGTTGTGATATAATGAAAAGAAATACAACTCTTGCTAAGATTAAAAACTTTATAAAGGCATATGTCCGCTCTAAAAGATATGTTGATCTGAAAAGGTATTGTGCCCTTACAGGGAGGCACAAATACCTCTATAAAAAGAAATGCACATTTCACTCTTTGACATATACATGAAAATTCTCTCATTCTCCTCTTACTTCCTCTCAATCTATTAACTCTAATTGAAGTTATCTTGTAGTCTTATAAAATTTTTAATTAGTGTGCACTATTACAAGTTTAATAGTCATTGAATCTTAGAACTATACTACTACACAACCCATTTTCACCTTGATCATCATCATTGTAGGGTAGAAATAGTTTAAGAAAAATGCCTAGTATGCATTAACTATACAATCTCTTAGTATCCATCTTTACAGTCTACATCACTATATTTTCCAATAGCTAGTTGTGTCTAAACTAAATGTAGTACGTATATGTCTTTGTTTATTATTTGACTTAATTACAATTAATTTATGTTGTGGTTATTAAGGTAGGTAATCACTAGAATGTGATCCCATCTATTGTTTTTACACAAATGGATCATGTCACGCCCCAGACCCAAAAGATCTGACACACGACATCACTTACATTCATTCAATAATATTTCTAATCATTCATTTTAATTTCTTTCAGAATTATAGCAATTGAATTATGACTGGGACAATTAGTAAACCGGAGATACGCAGAGTTTTCTCAGAGATTAACACTCTACTACGTCACCAGTAGCAACTTTGTTACCGGAAGCCCAGAATATATTTATTGCAAATTCTTACTTAAAATCAATCAATTACTACACTTGGTGAAACTTAAACTAAATCCAACCACACACAATAAAATAATACATAAGTATTTATTCAATAGGGACAAATCAAATATCTTATCCCACGTGTCCCCAAATGAAACACTTAGCAACCTAAAAACTTAGGGAACCCAAGGAACAGCAGAAGCCTTGCCAAATCCGCTATGCACACATGTACCTTATTTACCTGAAATCACCATAAACTATAATGAGTATAAAACTCAGTAAGCATACTAGTTTTTCATATATCAAATACAAATACATATATGTACACAATGCATGTGTATGATATGCTGTGATCAATCAAAATCATAATCTTATCAAATCACATATCATGTAAGCGCTTACACATTCTTTTAAAACACATAATAGGAATACCATCACTCAACTACTACTTAGTAGGACTTACATATCACATATCACATATCACATAATGAGCCAAATGTCACTCGTAGGTGACATACCGTATGAGAGGAATAGTACAAGTGAGGTCTTGAAATTACACACATATAATGCTTATGCCCGAAGGTAAAAGCCAAACCCTCACCCTAATCATCGGTGAGTCCTCTCACATGCACCAATACGCCACCACACGAATGTGATGACTCACACTTCCTTTAGGTACCAATAGGATCCTCCCTACATACGGAACACATAACATATACCAATCCCGAAGGAAAGGCCACACATAAAGGCTCCACAAATCACATAAAATGCCTACTAAGTTAACAGTGAGTTCAAGTACCCTCAAAACACAAAATATTTCTCATGGACATATTACACTTCAAAAGCTTTCTTTGTTAAACATATCTTATTTTGAAAGCTCACTTTCAAAAACACATGTATGTCATATATGTCCATGCTCACATTCATAAATACATATCTTCACATTTCATATCAAAATATATTTTGACATAACATAAACATATTTCTAACCACATTTACAAAATCATACAAAACAATTACTACGTTTATTGTGATTTCAGTAAAAAGTCTAGTATACTTACCTCTTAACACTTTCAGCTACAAGGCTTAAATCTCCTTAACCTATCAATGGAGATTAATCCTTTCATAAGCCTCACAATTCACACAAAATACTTTAAATAGCTTACAAAATTATACACAATGCATTTATCACATCAAATTGGTCTAAATACTTGGTTTATCAAAACCTATCATTCTGATCACTTACACTTAACAAAATTTTCTAATAGATCAAATGATGTCCAATTACTCCAAAATTATAATATATCATTCTTGACTCATATATCCTTCTTATATATGAATATTATATCAAAATTCCTACACAATCCATTCCATACATACCATCGAATCCAAACTACTAACCTGACAAGATCAAGATACTTACTGAACAGTATTTAATCTCCCAATTTTATAAAATCATATACTAACTCAAAAATTATAAAACTATCACATAATTACTCTTAACACATATCTCAGTCCATGATAAATATTTCTCTTCCAAATCACTGCAAAAAATATTTTAAAACTATTTTATTCCATAGCTTTAAAAATCTGTTAATCAAATACTGTAATGAGCGGATATACTTTAGAAACTCATAACATTTCAACCACATTGATCTAAATTCTCAATTCTGAGTATATCATATTAGACATATAAACTTATCATATTCCACAAATTCGGAATTTTTGAAGATCATTCAGTAGGACAAACATTGTTCGTCACTGTATTATACTGTTCACATAGGAAATTTCTAGAATTTCAGGGTCATTTTGGTAAATTCACAACAAATTCAATTTCTAAAATTTTGAATCGATTCAAAGTCTTAGATGATCCTAAACATGTCTAATTTCATATACGCAAAAATAAAAACCAGAATCGAATCACAAGAATTTATAAAATTCTTGGATCAAGAGACTATCAAGCAGAAATTCTACAATCCATCATGATTTATCAAACTATCTTATAGATCATCATCAATTCTCAAAATATCATACGAAATACACATCAAATCCTCAATTATACATATTTACAGAAATCAAAACTTAAAGAAATTAACATAATTAACACCAATAAATTGAGAAATAGTTGTGATATACCTCTTAAAATCCAAAATTCCAATTTCTTCTTCTTTTTCTTCTCCTTCTTCTCTTTCTCTCCCCTCTTTTCTCTCTTCTCTCTCTCTAAAAGAGGTAGCTCGACCAAAATGAGAGAATTAGGGTTTTAAAAGTGTATTTTTATACTAAGTGGCTAATTTTTAGTATTTACAAATTTACCCCTAAAACTTTCAAAGTATTATAATTTGGTCCCTAAAATAAATCTAAAGTCTTGCAATTAAACCCAATGCTAATAGTATCACCTTAACCTATACAAACACTACTAATAACAATATATAAATCAAGTATCACCAACATACAAATAAAATACGTATTTTTATACATATATAAATACTTATTCTTACCAGTCGTGGATACTGGTTACTACAGATCATATCTACCTTAGTATAAGATAAGATATATTTGCTTATTGTAATTATCCATTTTGTGGGCACTAGCCAATATGTTACTCGTTAAAACGTGTAATAAGAAGATATCTTATTTGTGGTATTATTCCATCTTTGATTAAAGATGCTGATAAGGCTGCTCTTATCATTATTCCGAGCAAAGATAAAATTGAGATGGTTGTTTTTATTCTTAATCCAGCTAGTGCTCTTGGTGCATATAGTTTTCTTCATGCCTTTTATCAGATTTATTTGAACATTGTGAGTTCTGATGGTTAGATATAATCATAATTACCATTGATATGCTAGATTATTAGAATGAATATTAAAAAATAAACATACTTTGAGAAATTTATAGTAATTAGAATGCGAGGATCAATAGTTTTCAATGAGAATTAAGAGTATAACAGCCTTCTACAATTAAATTTATGTATTACTCAATAAGATTATCTTTCTGTGATGGAAAAGAGGAGAAGAGATCTACGTCTAATGATTTAAATTAGAACCATAACTTTAAAAGAAGTCCTTATATACTATGTTAAACTATAATATCATCAATAATAATTTAATTGTTATTAGGTTTCTACACATGACAAATTTATATCAAATTAGATGCTTTTAAAGTCTTATAAGAGATAACCCAAATAAATTACTTAAATTATCCCTTATTTAAGATGGTCCATAATGTATAATTATTATTAATATGTAAGCCACATAAAAAATAATAACAATCTCTCACTTGAGGCCACATATGTCATTTGAAAATAATTACATACTATAAATTTTAGTGTGCACAATAAATATTATTTTATCTTGAAACATATTCTTAAATACAATCTAGTCTATTTCCTATATCAATATGAGATCAAAGCGACATTTCTTACATATATTTGTAACTAGACCCATCAACGATGACCATGCCAACATAAATAATAACAAAAATCATATATGAATGTGTAGCATAGAAATTATATAAAATGTGATTTCAAACATGCCTATTTCTAATTGGTCATACATTATAACTCCAACAAGTTAAATAGTTTCTAATTTTTATGCAAAATTATAATAGAAAGTACCAAACAATTATTAACTTTATGCAAAACCGTAATAAAAAGTGCAACTTTATTTTAAAGTTTTAACAAATAATCCATCAAACTTTATTTTATAGAGAATAAAATATAAATGAGTCTTTAACCAAATGAACATCAAATAACAAAGTAAACGAGCAATATGCTTGTGAAACATCTTGGGCTGTAACCCTTTGGTGAATAGATCCATAATCATGGAGTTTTTACTAATATATTCTATCAACTTTTGTTAACTCTGAACCCTCTCTTTAACAATTAAAAACTTGATGTCGATGTACTTAGACTTCGAACAGCTTTTGTTATTATGATAATACATCATTACAACTTTATTATCACAATAAATTTTCAATGGTATTTTAATATCATTGAAAATTTGTAGCCCTATGATAAAGTTTCGTAATCATATCTCATGATTTAATACCTCAAAACAAGTTATAAACTCGACCTCTATAATGGAAGAAGTTATGAGTGCTTGCTTAGCACTATTATAAGAAATAGTTGCCTAACCAATGTATATATATAGCCTAACGTGGATATTTTACTATCTAAGCATCTATCAAAATAAAAGTCGAAATGCCCTACTATTTATAATCTATCCAATCTCCTATATGTGAGTATGTAGTTTGTTATTCTCTACAAATATCGCATAACCCATTTGACTATTTTGTAGTGAACCATCCAAGGGTTACTCAAATATATGCCTAACATTCTAACAATGTACACAATATCTAGACGCATATATACTTAAGCATATATGAGACTCTACTGCTGATGTATAAGAAAATTTTTGCATTTCTTTTCGTTCAATCTCATTTTTGGGGTACTGATTGGGATTAAACTTATTACCCTTAACAATGGGTGTATTCTTGGAGCAATTAAGAACCTTATTGATGTAGTACTTTTGTGATAACCCAAGGATACATCAAAAGTAATCTTGATATATCTAGATCCCTAAAACAAAAGATGCATCCCTAAGATCTTTCATTTTAAGATTCTTTGATAGAAATATCTTGATTTCGCGCAATAAGTCTATATCTTTGCTCTCTAGTAGTATGTCACCGACATATAAAATTCAAAGACAACTTACTCTTACTGAACTTGTGAATATATACATTCATTAACTGTATTTTCCTAAAAACCAAATGAGATAATCACCTAATTAAACTTGTACCATTGATGGAATACTTGCTTAAGACTGTAGATGGACTTATTTAATTTACAGATTATATTCTTTAGATCTTTAGACATAAAGTTTTCTAACTGTATTATATATATATATATATCATTTTCGTAATATTATTATTGAGAAATGCAGTCTTTACGTCCATTTGATGTAGCTCCAAATTCAAATGAGTTACAAGTGCTATAATAATTCTAAAAAAGTCTTTCATTGATACTGGAGAGAAAATTTCTTTATAATAATGCATTCTTTCTAAGTAACCCTTCATAACAAAAAGCATTTTATATCTTTTAATTTTGCCTTTGAATTCTTTTTGGTATTAAAAATATATTTGCATCCAATTGATCTTACATCTTTAGGCAACTCGACAAAATCCTAAATGTTGTTGTCGCTCATAAATTTAATCTCATCTTCTATGACTTTAATCCACTTATGAGAATTAGAACTTTGTTTGGTTTGACTGACATTGATGGGATGATTCTTTAATCTCATATCAAACTTATTTTCTTAGTGATAAATGACATAATCATCTGAAATCGCATTGCTTCTTTCTCTAGTGCGTTTTCTCAATGATACCTGTTCTTGAGGTTGTTGAGATTTCTTTTCATAAATAGGAGCAAATCTATCACATTGAATTAAGGGATCCTATATATTACTTATTGTTAGCCTATTGCTTTGGCTAATTTCTTTTTTTAGTATTATCACTACAAGTTTGTTTGATTGTCTTAGTGACATTTTTTCTCATCTTATTTTTCCTTTGCAGGAAGCTTTCATTAAAGATCGTCATATATATGATTGTATTTCTTTAGTCTTCGAGAGGATTAATTTGCTTGCTCGACAAACTAAAAGTGACAACATTGAAATTAAGCTTGATATGGTTAAGGCATTTGATACTATCGAGTGGGATTTTATTTTATTTTTTATAGTTTTTTTTTTGTGGTAGTTTTCATGATATTTTTATTGGGTAGATTTATTTGATCCTTCATTCTACTAAGCTTTTTGTTCTGATCAATGGTTTCCCAAAAGGTTATTTTTCTAGTAGTCGTAGGCTTTGCTAAGGAGATCCTCCATCCCCTTTTGTTATTTTGCTTTGCTAAGGAAGTATTAAGCGGGGGTTTTATTGATTTGCATGTTTGGCGTCAAGTCTTCCCCATTTTGGGTCCAAAAGATTGTTCTTCTATTTTTCACTTGCTTTTTTGCGGATGAGGTTTTTTTATTTTGTTGTGGGGATCACTGGTCTTGGTTAACTTGATGAGCTTTTCAGATACTTATGGTATTGCTTATGGTCAAGTGGTAAATAACTTTAAGAGTCAATTTTTTATTGGCAAGTTTGCTGGACCCCATAAATATACTAGATGAGCTTTTCAGATACTTATGGTAATGCTTATGGTCAAGTGGTAAATAACTCTAAGAGTCAATTTTGTATTGGCAAGTTTGCTCGACCCCATAAATATTCCATTGCTTGCGTCCTTGGCTTTGAAGAGGATAGTGTGTCTTTCAGTTACCTGGATGTTCTTATTTCAAATGGTGTCTCTATTCTAATTATCTTCAGGTACTTGCAGAGGAATCCTTTCTAAGTTTAAAGGCTGTCATGGGAAAATTTTCTCACGTGTTGAGCTGGTTAAATATGTTTTTCAGGCTACTTTATTGCATAGTTTTTTATGTTTATCTTTGGCTTATGTCCATTATTAAATATTTGCATCAATTTGTCTGTAGCTTTAATTTTTTTGGGAATCAAGATAAAAGGAAGATGGCCTTGGTTCTTGGGATAAGGTTTATTCTCCTAAATCTGAAGGTGCTCTGAGTTAAAAAAGCTTGACATTGTTAATAGATTTTATTTACTCAAATTCTTTTGGCATGTTAATAAAGGCAGTTGTTTGTCCTCTTCAAATTTAAGAATCGTTAGTCTGGTTAAGGTATCTTATCTTATTCTTCATTTTTTACGGGTTTTCGTGCACTTATTCTGAATTTTTTGATAGGCTGTAAATGGTTGGTGGGTAATGACATTGATTTTTGGGGGTTGAACTTGAACTATCCTTTACTCTCCCGTTTGGCTTTTCAGGGGGTTAATTCAAGGAGTCGGGTTTCAGATTTTCTTCATAATGATGACTGACGTATTCCTTTAATTGTTTCTTATAGTTTTCTGGCTATGGTTCCTTCAGTCAGCTCTTTGGTTCTCCCAAAGACAAAATGTGTGGATAAGCTTACTTGGGTGATTCTCGAGATGTGGATTTAATTTTGCAAACTACCTATTATTTGTTCCTTTTTCTCAGCAAAGTGGTGTTTTTTTTTAAAAAGGTTTTAGGTTTTGTTTGATTGAGTGTTTTAAATAAATTTTTTAAAAGAAAATAGAGTTTTTTTAAAAAAAGTTATTGATTGTTTAATTTTTAATTAAAAAAATTATTTTAAAGTATTAAATTATTTGATTATATATTATTAAAAATATTTATATATTATTAAATTATTAAAAAAATATTTAATAAAATTTATATTTAAATTTTAAATAAATAAATTTTTTTTATATATAAATTTAAATTTATTATGTATTTCTCAAATTTAATTTTTTAAACACAAGAATCAAATAAAATTAATACATAGTAATCAACTAATCAATATTTTTGTCAAAAAAAATTAACTAATCAATATTTTGTCAAAAAAAAATCAACTAATCAATATAAATTATTATCTTTAGTACAAAAATTAAAATAAAATAATACTTCTTTTTATTTTAAAAAATAAAATAATCAACAAATATTTTGATAGACTCTTTAAAAAATATGATGGTTATAGAGATAAAGAGAATTGAAGATATGATGTCTTTTAAAAAAATATTAAAAATATGTTAATTGAAATAAATTTATTTTTATTAAGAGTATACTATGAAAATAAGAAAATGTTATTAGAATATATGTAATATTATACAAATATTAAAAATGTTCTACTCCTAAAAATAAAAAATTTGAATATTTTCAAATAGAGGCAAAATAGCATTTTTAATCTCCAAAAACTCTTCTCTAATTGTAACTAAACACCATCAAAAAATTTAAAAAGAACTTTTAACATTAAAATAACTCTTTTAACTAATAGAGAAGTCTAACCAAACGAACACTTATCCGTCATAAGTTTTCAATTCTCATATGGCATATGTTTCAAAATAAGCTCCCAGTTAATGATAGTCTTTGCATCCGAGTTATTTATATTGTTTCTATTCATTAAAAAAAATTTTGACCAATAAAAAAATCCAACCAAACGAGCACTTATCCCTCATAAGTTCTCAACTCTCACGTGGCATATGTTTTAAAATAGACTCCCAACTAATGATAGTCTTTTCATCCTAAGTATTTATATTGTTTCTAGTCATTCTATTTTTGCCTCTCCCTTGTTTTATGAGATTGTGGATAATCTCTTTATGGACTGTTCGTTTGCTAAGAATTTATGGGTTTGGTTTGCTTCAAGTTTCGTATTACTCTTTCTCTTTATAGTCCGGTGGTAGCTCTTTGGAATGTGATTATTTCTAAGTCTTTTAACCACAATTAGTCACTCTATACCCCAACTTTTGCATGCCCCTTACAGACCCTAGCCTTTTTTCAACCCTAAAAGCACAGATCCACATCACGGGGGCAGTACCAGAAGAAAACACATATTCAGCCACACTTCACTACCAAATGGTCTACCGGGTCCAAAATTATGCCTTGGACTTTGGAACACCCCACATCAGTCAAGATGCCATCATACTCTTTGTAGAATCCAACAAGGTACCAACATGCACTTATATGCCAAGACAACTTTCTAATGAAGAACTGGTAAAACTCCTCCCAGACACATGGATAACCAAGTATGAGTAAGATCACAGACAATCCCAGCCACCCAAACCACTACAAACCACAAACCACAATTTCTTCCAAAGACGGGACGGACAAACTGAGATCTGTTTTGAGAAACCGGATCCTTCAACCCCACCCTTTCCAACCCAGTTCACATTCAACCTGGTCAACCACCCATAAGAAACAATCCCCATTGTCTCTTTTTCAGGACAAGGGAGACCCATTTACCAATTCAAGACAGAGGATGACCATTGCCACTGGGACCCATTTTGCAACTGTCAGTCATGTTAAGACGACAGATCGAACGATGAGAACTTTACTAAAAGACTGAAAAAGAAAAAGCAACACTCCCAGTGTACCCTCGAGAAATGATATCATAATGGCACTCTAGATGTCGGGCTCTTAGGACAGCCGTCTGGAAAATTTAATTATTATGTCACATACTCTGCCCCACATCACAACCCTCTTCCAAACTGTAAACCACACAAAAAGAGCATATAACCACCAATATGCAAACCGAAACCTCAACTCCCAAATCCCTTAAACCCTATTCCACAAATTTGTATGTTCTCGCCTGCAGACTTTTCTCCCTTAACCCCTCAACACAACTCTGAAGAAAACACTGTCCAGCAATGGAAAGTAAAACAACCAAACACTAGACGGGCAGACGACAATTTTGAACAGACAAGTCCTACGGATGCAGTTCTCAACTGGCAGTCACAGAATGCTGTAGCCTAAAATAATGCTCTTAAAAAAATTAAAGAATCACAGACAAGGATAAAAGCCAAAATTGACAATGGCTTCACGACCCACCAGATGCTGATAGACAAACTCAAACTTGAAATTAAAATGCTACACGAACATGTGCTAGATCTGGTTCAATACAGTCTCCCCTTTCAAGAGTAAGAAAAGAAAATCAATCACTTAAAAACTCAACTACAAAGCCTCGAACAAGACATCTTTCAGCTGTGGCGACCAGTAGACATCCTGCCCAAGGCATCACAACCTTTACCATGTACCAAGCCTTCTTCCATCTTTGGTGACAGTTCTACACTTATTCCAAAAAAGAAAGACAAAAAGAAAAAGCATGCCTCCGAGCCATCCACTACATTCACGGCCTCAACTCCAGACACAATCACAGAACCGATCTTTAAAACCCTACCAACCCCACCCTAACCCCCAGAATTTATCGGAACCCGAACCCCATGATATCCATTTTTCCTTCAACCACAAGGAATCAATTATTCACCCTCACCAAGACATCAACACCACAAACAGCCTCAGAACCTGAGAGGATGTAGCGTTCATGTATTGGGGTAGAATCAAGGAGGTCGTTGACCATGATGTTGACTCAGACCCACAGGCATCAAGACCACAAATAAAAGTTCATGAACCAGATTCCTCCATAGACGAGGTAGAAACTCCCTTACGAAGACGAGCCCAACCATCGCGACCAGACAACACAGAGAAAAAATACTGGTTAACTTTCGATGACGTCAGCCCTCACCAATGGGTTGATCGCATTTTTGAGTTCCAAGCATGATGCTTAGCTGAGCAACAAAAGGCTGGAGTTACCATCCATGAAGTCATACAAAAGGCCATCGCCCGATTCTAAGGGATACTAAAATACTGGTACCTCCATTTGAGAGAATATAGACAACGCATGCTACAACAAAAAGATTCAATCAAACAATTCATTGGCATTTTATTTGATGCATTTGTCGGAGAAGAAGGCCAGATAACAGAAAAAGCTCGCAAAGAATTCTTTAAGATGAAGTGTTGCTTATACAAATGAAAAGACCTTGAATTACATTTCAAAAAAGCTACAGCCAGATATTACATTCTGGGAATTGATGACCCTAATCTGAAACAAGCCTATCTTAATTCAGTCCCGGAACTACTGGGACAAGAGGCTCTAAGACTCATTGATTCAAAGAACAGAAATCTATAAAACTCCTCCATAGGAATGATCCAATAGGCAGTCTTATCAGCTCTAGACAAGTTATATGCACGCCATAAATTCTTTAAAGATTTTGATCTCACGGGCAAGAGAATCCAAAAGGCTTGTGAACGATGTGATCTGCAGATTAAATGCCCTGAAAAATAATGCTCTTGCAGAACTCGAAAAAAGCATTATCACCGGAAGTTCAAAATTCGACAACCATTCTCCCGGCCACAGATGTCCAAGAAGAGATTTTTTCGAAGAAAATTAGCTTTTTCGAGAAAAAGGAACATGTGCTTTATTTGTGGGCGAAAAGGACATTTTGTAAAACAATGTCCTAAAAAAGACAAAAGGAAAAAGATGTTGTTGGCCATCAGTGCCATTGCAAAAGACGAACCCATCAATTCAGACCTGGAATCTCTTTTGTCTGAACAAAGCAGTGAAGACAGTGACACAATCCTTGTTTACTCAGAATCCGAATCAGAATCCACCTCAAGCTCTGTCTTGGAGTCACTGAAAATCCAAATAGAGCAATTACAGTCACCCATACCATCCAAGCCACTACACATAGTATCCGTCCCGATGCTAGAACTCCAGCTATACCCATCCAAATACAGTAAGCCAATCAAAGTAATTGGACTACTTGACACCGACACTGCTGCTTCAATTCTCAACCTAATCATCCTCCCGGAGTTCTACTGGAAACCCTATTATCAAACCTTCCGAGCAGCCAATGATGAATTATTTACTGTATCCATGATCAGTAAGCTAATTTATCTACAGTTCTTTCCAAACCTCAAAATCCGCCATAAACTATTAGGCTCGGACCTCCCAGGAAAAGATCTAATCATAGGCTTTAATTTGATCCAAAAACTCTTGGAAAAGAAAGTCTTTACCAAGCCTAATGGATTGAAGTTCAAAGCCCATTTTTTACCATGGTCAACCATCCTAAACTATTTTTCCATCACCCCTCTCAATGTTGTCTTTGAACAAATCAAACACCACTCTACATCAAACAGTCACTCTGAATTCCTCCTCAAATGTCCCCACCCGTTGTAGAAAAACCAAGAATATTTTGTCCGACTACCTTTCCATATGAACGAACATATCAACCCAACCAAAGCTAGCCACCTTGGCATGCCACCGAACCATGTTGACATAGCCAACGTAGAGCTCACACAACTATTACAAGGACTCATTGAACCCATTTCCTCACAATGGGTCTGCCAAGCCTTCTATGTCAACAAACGCAGTGAGCAAATTAGAGGAAAATTAAGATTTGTCATTAATTATCAACCTCTAAACTCTTTTTTGTAAGATGACAAGCTTCCTCTACCCAACAAGCAGATGCTATTCTCAAGGATTGTACAGGCAAAGGTATTTTCAAAATTTAACCTAAAAATAGGATTCTGGCAATTAAGGGTCCACCCTGATGACCGACACAAAACAGGATTCTACACGCCTCACCATCATTACCAATGGACCGTCCTACCCTTTGGTCTCAAGACTGCCCCATCCCTTTTCCAGAAAACGATGATGAAAATCTTTGAACCAATCCAAGACCAGGCCCTCATCTACATAGATGATATCCTACTTTTCTCGAAAAACGTTGACGAACATTATAATCTCCTTTTGAGATTTGACAGCATTCTACAAGAAAAAGGCATCATGATCTCACCCACAAAGTGCCACGCAAGTCTTGAAGAAATAGATTTCCTAGGAATACGAATAAAGAATAGACAATATGAACTCTAACCCCACATTGCAGAACAGCTGACCAGATTCCCTGACGACAACCTGACAAAGGCCCAAATCTAACAATTCCTCGACATTGTAAATTATATGTCGGATTTCATACAGCACCTCTCACAGATCACGAAGCCCCTATTTCACATGCTAAAAAAGAATCCTCCACAGTGACAACAACAACAGAAGTCAATCGTAAGACTGCTCAAAGAAAAAGCAACAGACCTGCCGCCCTTACAGATCCCATCACATGGAAAGAGAATCCTATAAACATATGCAAGCGATTACCATTAAGGGGCCATCCTCCTAGAAGAAACCAATGGAAAACGACAAATTTGCGGGTACAAAAGCGAGGCTTTTTCAGACTCAAAACTCCACTACCACAGCATCTTTAAAGAAATATTGACAGTAAAATAGGCAATTGAAAATTTTGAATGTCACTTGATTGGACACAAATTCATGGTCGAACTGGACATGTCAACATTTTCTCACATGCTGAAATTCAAACAGAAACGCATTCCAAACCAGCAACTGCTAAGGTGGCACCAGTGGTTCTCTAATTTCTTATTCGAAGTCAAACACATCAAAGGCAAAGACAACACAGTGGTTGACTTCCTCTCCCGAAACCCTATAAATACCAATAGCCCGCTCACCAACTACATCACTACCAAACACACGATCAAAAGGCCAAAACACAAATCCTATTCCACCATCCTCCTAATGGGAGCCTCTTCGTCCTCTGCCTCCTCCCCTGCTGTTCCTCCAAAACCTTTCATCATCCATCCACCAGTTTTGTTTGCCCCTCCAGAATTTGAAGAAAGAATCAGGACCAGAACTATCAGGTCAAACCCCACTGAACTCATAAGAGAGTATGCCATCCAAGCTGTTGAAGAAAATGGATGGGGCACTCTTGGCACCTCGCTATTCAACCTAACCTACCCATTCTTCTACCTATTCACCGTCACCCCTTTTGAAGCTTGGTCCAAAAGCGTTCTTTACCTGTTATGGTACCTGTTAGATTCCTACACCATTGCAATGGAATTCCCTGTCCTAAAGACAAAAAAATAGCTCGAAATAGTCTCGCCCAGCCACGATGCAATCATATTCTTACAATAGTTTTTCCATTGCGAACAATGGCTAGTCAAGTTCAAGAGGCTAATACATCAGCACAGCCAATCAAGAATGCCACCCAGAAGATTTCATATCATCCTTCTCTTCCAACGTAAGGGAATTATGATATCCGATCATGAGGTGCATTACTATCCCATCGTCGAGGACTACTTTATGTTTTCATACCCCCTGCATCTGTTCCGGGATAACCATAGAGCAGAAAATGAGAGAACTAGAAAGAGTTCTTGCAGAGAAAAACCAGATCATCCCACCAGTTGTATGGATAGACCCTGAAGACTGTGCCCCTTGGGAAACCACAGACGAAGACTTCTCATACAGACTCCAACAAGCATCCAACATCCACAAACACAGACAGAGCGAATAACACCAACGTTATACCCAACAGTACTACCAGTACTGTCGAGCTAGAATCGATCACGAAAACTCTCCTCCCATAATCATCCCATCTGAACCCCAGGAGACAGACACTCAGATGCATGATGCCCCACCTACCCCTGCAGGACCACCAGACCTATCCCTCTCCCTGTACCAAGATGCTCAACTCCCACTTATCGAGTCACAAGCCCAACAAGAAGCAAAACTGTTATCCTGTGAGTTAGACCCACAAGAAGCCGAAATTTATGATGAAAGCTATGACCACATCAAGCAGCTGGAAGAGTTCATGGAAGAATATGAAAGCAGGCTGGCCAGGCGTGCCTGGAAACAGTTCAATGATGATGGAAGCCCTAGTGGGTCCAGCTGATCAAGCTTCAGGACCTAAGCCACGTGATAAAACAAGTCCTAAAAAATAGAGCCTTTGTGCTCACAATTATCACGTGGCCTAAATATTATGTTTCTTTACGGGTGTCCGTTATTAAGCAAAAGTCTATTATTTCTTTTTTAAGTTATTTTCCTTGTATGATGGTCTGTGTGCCACGTCAAAAGCCAGTTTGTTTGTCTGTATTCGGAGTCCCAGGCTATATAAAGCCACTCCTTCCTCTTGTAAGAGACAAGTTAGAGAAAGAAAATAAAACTTCAAATTTCCCTTAACCCATGAGATTCTAAATCCTCCTCCGGTAGTTCTCTAAAGTCTCTCTTAAGTATCAAAGGCATAAAATGAGTTGACCATTTTCTAAATTTTAAAAGAAACTTACCTAGTTAAGTATGCTCTACAATTGCCCTTTCTTAAGGGATCCTCTGTATCAGAAAGACTGAATTTTTTATTTTAAAAAAGAGTTATTTTTGTTTATCTTCATCTTTCATTTTCGGTTCCAGATCCTGTTTAGGAGTTGTCACTACGTTATGTAAAAGGCTAGGCAGCAAAAATCCCAAGGCAAAGGGCCGTTCAGGGTGTTATGCCAAAGCATACCTCATAACTAGTTAGACTTCTATATTTGGTATGCTTGTAATCATTTGCAGTAAGATAAAGTTAGCATTTCAGTGCATAAGTCTATTATGGATTATTGTGCTCACCTTTTATTCATTTCTAAATTTTGTCTGGGTTATGTCTATTTTGGTCATGAAAAGTCTACTTTAGCAACATTAGGTGTGTGTCCTTATCTTGGTTTGGTTTCTAAGATTCTGGTTTTATATCCTGGACTCCTCCTCCTTTTAAGTTAAGTTAAAGCCAACTCTGATGGTCTTTCTAAAGGTAATCTTTGTCAGCTTACTTGTCAGGCAGTTTTTTTAGATTTTAATAATAATTTTTTTTGTGCTCTTCGCTTATCAGCTGGTTATAATACTGCTTATTATGTACAGCTCTTGATGGTCATCTTGATCATTGAACATACCATTACTCGAGATTGCATGTGTTTTTGGTTAGAAGTGGACTCCTTGCTGATTGTTTATCTCATCTTTAAACTCGTTTTAGAGTTAGTAGAATTGTTGAATTAATTGTCAGGATAATATTTCTTTTTGTTTCACTCATACTTATAGAGAGAGAATGATTTTGTCACTAATACATTGGCTAATTTTGGTATTCTTTGTAAGAATTTTCATTGGTAGGATTCTCTATCAAATGAGGTTCAACATCTTTTTCTTCGTGATGTTCATGGTTTTCACCCAAATGGAGGCTTTATATAATTTTTCAGTTAAGATTAATCGTGACCATTCACATAAAACGAATTGTTACGATCGTTGTACAAGTTCAAGAGACATCCCTTCAAAGGACTGACGGTTCATTTCACATCAATAGACATTATCAATGCACGCCTCCTCAGTTGCCTTTCATTTGAACTGTTCAATTCAAAAATCAATGGACCAAATTATTCGAGCCACTGTAATGTCACTTCGGTTCTGAATTGAAGCGACGTTCCATTTCATGCTCCCTTAGTCATACTATATAAAGCAAACCAATGGTTGAGATTGATTTCTAAATCTTGAGCACATCTTCAAATACTGTAGGTGTGACGTTTCAGGATCTATGTCATAATAGGTTAGAAATGCCAAAGATTCAAAAAGTATGAAGCTTGGGGTGACAAAAAGCATTTTGCTCGGAGTCAACTAAACATCTTCAAAATATGCAACGGACACCGAACAGCTACAACGTATATACTAGGGTAGTACTCTAGACATCAAGTAATAGCAATATGAGCCCATTTAAAGGTTAGTGATTTGCTCGAGCTTTTCAAGAACATAGCACACGTCGAGCAGGAAAATCAAGAAAAATAAAGTTTTCAATTTTAAATAATCAAAACTAGAAACTAGTGGAACCCTATTCCCCATTGAAAATCTCTAAAAGCTCAAATAATAAACCTATTGCCTATTTCATCCAAATGGACAAGCCCAAATGGCCAATATCAAGGTTAACAACCAGCCCCACTTAAGGGGATGTGCCTGTAAGCTCAGAACCTACTCGAAAAGTGATCTTGTCACCCAGAACAACTCAGGTTTGACCTAAGCTTAGATTAAATCACGTAGTCCGGCACTTAGCCACGCACTCAAAAGTCTCCAACTAGAACGATATAAACATCATGAGGAGACCGATACGGCAAATATGCTGAGCCACTTATCAGCAAACATTCCTAAGACTACCTAGATTATAGAAAAATGTCGAGCAACCGGGTCAGCTATTTCAAAAAGCTAACTTTGCAAATCATGAAGGAAATATTAAAACAATAACCTGAATAAGACAAGTCAATGAGTGTGATAGCCTACGTCACCATTAAAGAAAGATCTTCAAATTAGGAAAATAATATCCTTTAAGTCACGTAAGATAGACATCCTGATCATTCTCCTTCATTTATGCTAAACAATTCGGTGATGACCTAAGTATCCATCTATGAATCCTTCTAGACCCAATACTATATAAAGAAGAGAAACGACTAAAAACAGATTTTGACTTTAAGCATTCTATAAAAAATCTGTCAACATTCTCCTGATTTCTACACTGCCTATTAAAAGTCTGACTTAAGCATCAAAAAGTCTTCGTCAGAAGCACCACCGACAAAGTTTTAACGATAGTATTTTTTTAATGTTTGCAAGAGCAACATAAGCAAGAAGTCCAAGAAAGCCCAAATGCACAACCCATTCAAACAAAGCTCAGAGTTCTAATTCCCACCTCGAACAAATTTAAAACTGCTCAGAGTTCTAATTCTCACCTCGTACAAATTTAAAACTTGTTAGTCTGAAAAACTATTTTTCTAGTCAATTTAAAAAAATAAAATAAAATCTGATTTTTAATAAAAATAAATTTGATAAAAGAGAGTACAAATATCATTTATTTTATTAAAAAAAATTCATTTATTATTTATTTTATGCAATGAGTTCATCTGTCATTTATATTGCCAAAGGAAGTTCATTTTTTTTTTTATAAAATTTTTGCCAAATTTTAGGAGTCATGCTACCATAAGCACTTGATTGTATTACTTTACCACATCATCTTCTCATTCACAAAATAATATCAAACCTTTGAAACTTGGACAATTAGGGAGTTTTTTAGGGAAGGACAGAGGTGTGACCCTGCAAATTTGCAATACTACATTGTTACCAATAATTATAAACAAAATCAGATGACATTAGCGACAAAATGGAAGCACCTTCAGTTCAATGGATTGCATTACTTAACAAACTATTTGATGAAGGTGAGCTTTGTTCACTCAACCATGGATCTTGAACAGAAACAGGAGAATTATCCTTCAGCGAGTTCAATCTTCCCATTGAGCCCACATTACTAGCGCTTGTGTCCAGCAGAAATAGACCTCCACTCTCCAATCCAGCCTTTTTAACAGAGACACTTAGCGGCATTTCGCTTACATTGGACGAAGAACAAGAAGATACCTCCGATGAAGCTGTATAATTGACATCTTCAGAAGGTGCATATCTACTCATCCTAATTTGCTCCAATTCAGCTGCCACCTCCATCATTGAAGGTCGCACATCTCTGTGAAAAGCAAGGCATCTAAAAGCCAATTCGGCCACCTTATGCACTGAAGAAAGAGTCCAATCATCACTATGGGGCTCCAGAAGTGGATCTATGATCTCATCTAATCGTCCCTTGCTAATCCTGTCAGAAGCAAGAGCTGCCAAATTCACTTCATTTGGGTGCCGGGTAAAGTCCACCACTTTCAATGCTGTTATGATCTCTATAAGAACTACACCAAAGCTATATACATCACTTTTGTCTGAAAGATGGAAATTCTGATGGTATTGTGGATCTAGATATCCTGGAGTCCCTTGTGGCGCGGTTGAGATGTGGGATATTTCAGTCCTACCAAGTCTTGAGAGACCAAAATCAGCAACTTTAGACTTAAAATTGTAATCCAAGAGTATGTTGCTAGACTTGATGTCTCTGTGGTATATTGGAGGGTTGATGGCAGAGTGGAGATGGGCAATGGCTTGTGCAGTTTCAGCAGCAATGGCGAGACGAACTGGCCAGGCAAGTCCACTACCTCTTTCTTGTTGCAAATGCTCGCACAACGTTCCATTGGGCATGAATTCATAGACAAGAATCTGTTCACCATTTTCTATGGAGCACCCTAAGAGGCGAACGAGATTCGGGTGACTCACAGATGATATGAGCTTGATCTCATTTGTGACTTGCTCAATGCTGTTAGTGTCTCTATGCTTGATTCTTTTGATTGCCACCCATAAATCATTCTGGAGCTTTGCCGCATAAACTGTGGCATAGGCCCCAGTTCCAAGCCTTTGTTTCTCTGAGAATCCACCTGTGGCTTTCTCGATTTCTTTATAGGGATATATTGGAATGCTGATTCCTGTAGCCTCTGACAGGCGGCGTTTTGTGCTTTTTCTGGCTTGTGAATTGGAGCGCCTTCGCCTTAAACAGCATAGTAGAACCGGAGTTATCAGTAAAGAAGCTCCAGCAATGCTGCCTGAGAAGGAGAAACACTATGGATAGGAATGAATTTTTATCATGCGAAATATTCATTTTCCTTTGTCTGCAAACGTGAACTATGCTACTTTCTGGTTATTATTTTGAGGTTACATAAGATAAATTTGGATGACTTGTCGTGCATCTATATATTGAGTAAACGATTAATCGTGCCTCTGTTATTAAGTAACCCGAATGTCATACATCACTCGTGCTGCCAATTTCTCATGCTAATATTTTTATCAAATTATTAGAACTACAGACTCCTTCCGATTTTGTTTTTTAGGTCCTTGTCCTCGGCACTTTGTGAACTATAGTTACGTTATACATTGACGCACATAGCCAACCAACAACTCGTGGAGAACCTATTATTCGATGGTTAAAAAATGTTAAGAGAGAGAATATTTTTGGAATTATTCTGCATTTGGTGAAAAATAAGAAATTAAGAATATTTACCTCCAATTAGAACAGCAACTCTAGTTTTTCCTCCGCATTCGCCGGAGATGTACTTTGCTGCGTTGCAATCTGAATAGGCAGTTTATATGACAAAATTTACATGATGGACATTAAAACCACATGATAATGTACCATTTATAAATTGTTGAAAATTTGCGGAAAAAAATACAATTAAAATAAATCAGAGAGGCTTATATGATATTGTGAGTGAATTGTTTTATTCACTTGTATTCTATCTCTTCGGTTTCAAAGGGGGTACTTAGAAACCGCATCCGTTAACCATTGCCACATATTGATACACATGAAAAGTAGCTGAAGTATACGAAAATCAAAAGCTAAGTATTCAGTCTCATTTGATTTTAAAAAAAGCTTTGCTTAGTTTCCATGCAAAGGTTTGGGTTGGAAAGCAAATGGTGGTAATTCAGTTAATCACAAGAAGAATAAATTTATTCAATTATTTTATTTATTTCTTATGAAGAATCAAGATATCTATTCAAATTGGACAAAACCCACCAACCTCAATCCTCTAGATCTTTTATCACAAATGCCTTGTCATATTTTATTCCAGAGTCTAACGAAATAGAACTTCCTCAATACCAACTATGAAGCTGAATTTTCAACCAAAGAAAAAGAAGCTATGAAACTGAGACCATAATCACCACCATGTGCTTCTTTCTTTATTAAAGTCATGTTATTTCTTGTTTCATAATTTAAGCAATTTGTTCTCATCAAGATGTTTATGCGTTTGTGTATTTGGTTTGGGCAGTCGCTTTCAGAAGTCTAGTTTGATGCATTAATTGATCTCAAAGCAAAGTCCATATAATCGGACAAATAGGTTCCTTAGAAACTACTAAAACGCATTGGATACGAGGGTCCCTGCGATGAATTAGGTGAAACTACCCATTCTTTTGCACGTAACTCGGTTTTAACTCATATCACTTTGCTCATACGAGACAAAGGGGAAAGTAAAGCAGCCCTTGAATTTCCTCCTGAAAATGATAACAGGCCCTTGGAGCTAATTGGTTTTGGGTTGATTTGACTTCTTATATATGATGGGAGTAGCATGGAGTTTTAATGGCCACAAACTCACTTTTCGGGGTCCTAATGGGCCACAACTTTTACTTTTTCTCCAAAAGAAGGGCAAATTGAGATCAATTTTCAACTATCATAGCAGCATGCCCTTCCTTTGGATGTGTATTTAGAACGGTTTTGTTGATCAAGTCTCAGTACTAATTATTTCTTTTTTTCGTGTAGATACTGAACTCTTTAATATTGTATTTTTACTATATCAAACTATGTATTTTTTTTGGGTACTGCTGTTCATTGCAGACCATTTCATTTAACATAAAATAAATAAAAAACAAAATGGAATTACTTCAAACCATCTAACCAGTCTCACAATTTCATACTACCTACCTACAACATTGATGTGACTTGTTAGCTAATTAAATTGTTTGGCCTCAGTTATCAGGATTTGAAATAATATGATGAATCATGTGCTCTTGATATAGTTGGTGATCAGCTAATTATCTCAAAGCTACAACTGTATTAGCATGATTAATTAACAAATAAATGAAATAAAATACTGGCAAACTGACCTTTCTGGCAACCGGCACCAGCAGGATACCCATCTCCTTCAAACCCTTCTTTGCAACCGCAGCGAAATCCCGGCCGTCCATCAGGTGATGTAATCGGAAGACAATTTGCATTATCAGAGCAGTGGCACGTTCCTTTAAGCCACCAGCCCACCTCAACAACCTGAACATCTAAGGACAATCCTGAATGATTAAACGACTGTGCGGATATGGACGACAATAGGTGCTTGCACTGTCGTTTGGTCATGTTTCCAAAATCGAGAAAGCCTTCGTATTTGTCCTCCGAATAACAGCTTATACTGCTGCTATTATTATTATTTGAGTCGCATCCGAGAGACTGAAACTGAGTCCGCACCTCAATGGTAGGTATTTTGCACATTGTTGCTGAGGTGTTGCAGTTATTTAATAGTATTGCGTTTCTTGCAGTTGGGGCGTAGTTTTGGCTAAAGAGTTGGTGAAGGGTTTGGGCTGAACGGTTGCAAGTGGGTTCGATGATGACTTTTACGTTATCGCTGCTGATGGTTTGGACTGGAAATTCGCCGATGGAAATTTGGCCTTTTGAGCTGCAATTCAGATGAATATGGCAACCAGTGGAGAATCCAAATGGATACGGAACGTGGGTGTTGCCGCATGATCTGTCACATCTGGTGAATGCCTGAGCTGTGATTAATGGGAAGATCATCATCAAGACTGATAAGAAGAAGAGAGTTGGTAGCTTAAGAGTCATGTTTCAAATTTAATTCTGAATTATGAACTCTTCAAAGATTGAACTGAAATTGTTTAGAACTAAGGAAGAAGAAGGAAGAAGGAATTCGAGCAAGCATGTGAAGGGTTGATTAGGAAGTTGAAAATTTGAAAGATATGGAGATTTTGTCGTTATAGTTGTTGAGTAGACTGCCGATATGGCCGTATCATACAAGGCTTTGAAAGGAGGTTAATTTTCTTTGCACCGCAAAGAAAGATGAGGATTAATTAATTAATGTATGAAAGTGGGGAATACTGCTCTTGGAGGGTTGATATTTTGATTTTGACATGTAACAGTAAAGTTTAACTTCTTTTGAATGGGACTTTGGTTTTGATATTTGGAATCTATAACGAAGAATTAATATAGAGATTTCACACCTCTTTTGTCTTCATTTCTAAATTAAAATAAAGAGGTAGTTTTGTTTATACAAAACAGTATCCTTTGAGCTTTTGTGTGGTTTATTCGTATTTCCTTATGCTAAATGATTCAACCAAAACTTTATGTTCCACACATGGGAACAATAGGAGGTATATGCTTAATAATTAATTTCAATCGTTTCCTTGTTGCTTTGAGATAGAAAGAGTTCGCTTCTGTTTGTTGTTTCACTCAAAAATAAAGATCACTTGCTTTTATAAAAATGTTTAATAGATGAAGGCATGTTTTTTTTGTTTAACATATAATATTATTTATGTCATTAAAGTATGTAAAATAATATTTTATTTAATTAATAAAAATTTATTCATATATATATAATTAAACATATATTAATAAGTTCATATTTATAAAGTATGTGATCTGTGTATTAAATATATGATGCTAATACAGAGAGTATAAATCACAAATTTTTTATAAATTAAATCATGTTCACAACCATAAATAAAAATGATATTTCATTATGTAAGGTTGTAGTTTTTCTATTTCTTAGAGTGAATGATTTGCCTTGATTATTGAAGTAGAGACTTTGAATAAAAAAACTAGTGTATATGTTACATTGAACGGGACTATTGTAAATTTCGATCTAGTTAACTAAATGTCATAGATCTTAATTCACAAAAGTTTTAATAAGCTTAATTAATCTTAATCCTGTGCAGGTAATGAAATTACATTCATGCATTGTATCTTTTGAGTTATCACGAAGTGAGATCCAAATAAACGGTCAAAACCTCGATGGCTTGGAGATATAATTTCATGGGTCGTAAGAACATATATTTATAAGATGGAATCTAATAATTAATATCCACTTAAGCTGTTTACAGTACTTGATCATTAGAATCTGTGACCACAGTTTATTCAATAAATTATTTATTAAATAATAATATTTATTTGTAAATTTATTTATAAATATAGACATATTAAAAGTAATCATTAGAGCATTCAGTGACTTAGGGGCAAATAAGTAATTAAAGAGGTAAGATATTTTTTCATGGCCTAACTTTAATTATGGATATCAATTAGAGGGTCAATTAAGTGGTTATTATTAGTCTAAAGACCAAGCCCAATTTAATTAAAAAGAGTTTTAATTAAATAGGCATTTATTTTATAATATGAGTTATTAGAGTGTAGTCTTTGACTTTTAGTAGAATAGCATGTGGTTAATTTAGAAGAATTGGTGTATTATGAGATAATAAGGACTATGCCTTTTAAGTTGGAGTTAGGAAGCCCATGGGTCTTGCAGTCCATCTACTAGCTCAAATTCTAATCAAACTCTAATTTTCTAATTATAATCAAATTCTAAATACCTAAGAGAGATCCTTATATATATGGGAGGTATGAAGTAATAAAACATAACAACAATATAGAGAAAAAACAAATTCTTTTTACGTATTCTTACGTAGGAAAAGAATTTAATTAATACCATTCTTTCAGATTTGGTTATTAGTATTTTTGGAGATTAAGAAAGATTCACGTGTTCACACGCGTTGAGTTTAAAGATTGAGGATAGTAGAGAAGATTACAACTAGTCAATTCAAGATTTTTCATAACGAGAAATTGAGATAATCTTCTATCTCTATATATGTAATTATGAATAAGACGGTCTAATTTTCGCTGCATTTACTTTTGTTAAAAATGTGAGAAAATTGATTGAAAATCATCAGGATATGATTTGGAGATCAAGCTAAGTGCGCAGGGTACGCAAGGATCGAAGACGGATGGGAAAGGAGACGGATAACGAAGATGGGTGCACTAGGCGCCAACACCGTGGCGACCAAGATCGGGTGCTGCGATGCCAATTCCAGAACTTGAGCGCTGCGGCGCCCAACGCAAGAACCACCAGCGCCACGACAGTGAGAGTTGAGCGCCATGGCGCTGGACGCAGGAATTTGTTTCCGTTTTGAAACTTCTTTATTTTGTTTTCCATTTGCTTCAAGACTCCCTAATACGACTCCTACAAGTTTAGGATAAACCTAGGACGTCCCAAAGCCTATATAAAGACTATTAATTGGCTTGTAAACACATTTTTGTGATAGGCTGAGATATCTTAGTGATAACTCAATAAATCTAAGTGATCATCAATAATCTTTGTGATTCTTTGTGAGAGAAAATCCCTAGAGTGAAAGATAGAATTTTCTTTGTGATATTTCTTGTAAAAGGCGTACTTTGTGAGTGCCTTGTGATTCATAATAAGAGAAGAGTGTGATCTTGATCCACCGTAGATGTAGGCAAGTTGCCGAATCATGTAATTCTTTGTGTGTTCTTCTTCTACCCATTTTCTCTTTATTCCTTAAGGACTTATTCTACATATATTGCTTGATTGATTTTGCTTGTTTGTGTGCTTCCGTTTTAACAAACTGGTATCAGAGCTTGGTTCTAAGCAGACATGGCCACACCCAAGTATGAGGTAGAGAAATTCAATGGTACGAATGACTTCAATCTGTGGAAGATGAAGGTTAAGGCGTTGTTGGTGAGCCAAAGGCTTGGTTCGGTATTAGAGGAGACTACAACTCTATTTAGTGATGAAGAGAAGACGCTAGAGTCATCTAATGTTGAAGCAGAAAGAAGGGACATTCAAGAAAGAGCTCATAGCACAATCGTTCTATCATTGAGCAATGAAGTACTAAGGGAAGTAGCAGGTGAGACGATGGAAATAGATCTTTGGAAGAAGCTTGACTCTCTTTATATGAGAAAATCGTTGGCCAACAGATTACATATAAAGAAGAAGTTGTATCAGCTGTCCATGTCAGAGGGGACGCCGATAAAAGATCATATAGACGCCTTCAATAAGATTATCCTTGATCTTGAGTCTATCAACATCAAGATAGAAAATGAAGATAGAGTAATTATGTAGTAACCAGTATCCACAACCAGTAAAAATAAGTATGTATATTTATATATATATATATATATACATATTTTATTTGTATGTGGGCGATACTTAATTTATATATTATTATTAGTAGTGTTTTTATAAGTTAAGGATATACTATTACTATTGGGTTTATTTGCAAGACTTTAGATTTATTTTAGGGACCAAATTGTAATACTTTGAAAGTTTTTGTGGCAAATTTATAAATATAAAAAATTAGCCTCTTATTATAAAAATATACTTTTGAAACCCTAATTCACTCTTTTGGGTCGAGTTATCCCTTTTAGAGTGAGAAAAGAGAGAAAGAAAGGGGAGAGAAAGAGAAGAAGAAGAAGAAATTAGAATTTTGGATTTTAAAAGGTTATCACAACTATTTCTCAATTTATTGGTATTAATTAAGTTAATTTCTTTAATTTTTGATTTATGGAAATATGTATAATTGAGGATTTGATGTGTATTTCGTATGATATTTTGAGAATTGATGATGATCTATAAGATAGTTTGATAAATCATGATGGATTGTAGAATTTCTGCTTGATAGTCTCTTGATCCAGGAATTTTATAAATTGTTGTGATTTGATTCTGATTTTTAATTTTGAGTATATGAAATTAGACATGTTTAGGATCATCTGAGACTTTGAATCGATTGAAAATTCTAAAAATTGAATTTTTAATGAATTTACCAAAATAACCCTGAAATTCTGGAAATTTCCTGTGTGAACAGTATGATACAGTGGAAAACAATGTTTGGCCTGCTGAATGATCTTTAAATATTACGAATTTGTAGCATATCATAAGCTTATATGTCTAATATAATATATTCAGAGTTGAGAATTTAGATCAATGTGATTAAATTGTTATAATTTGTTAAAGTGTATCAGCTCATTACAATATTTGATTAACAGAGTTTTAAGGTTATGGAATAAAATAATTTTAAAATACTTTTGATAGTGATTTTGAAGTGACATATTTATCATGGATTTATATATGTGTTAAGAGTAATTATGTGGTATTTTTATAATTTTTGAGTTAGTATATGATTTTATAAAATTGGGAGATTGAATGTTGTTCAGTAAGTATCTTGATCCTGTCAGGTTAGTAGTTTGGATTCAATGGTATATATGGAATAGATTGTGTAGAAATTTTGATATAATATTCATATATAAGAAGGATATATGAGTCAAGAATGATATATTCTAATTTTGGAGTAATTAGACATCATTTGATGTATAAGAAAAAGTTTTTAAGTGTAAGTGGTCAGAATAACAGGTTTTGAGAAATCAAGTATTTAGACCAATTTGATGTGATAAATGCATTGTGTATAATTTTGTAAGCTATTTAAAGTATTTTGTGTGAATTGTGAGGCTTATGAAAGGATTAATCTCCATTGATAGGTTAAGGAGATTTAAGCCTTGTAGCTGAAAGTACTAAAAGGTAAGTATACTAGACTTTTACTGAAATCACAATAAACATAGTAATATGTCCATGAGAAATATTTTGTGTTTTGAGGATGCTTGAACACACTGTTGACTTAGTCGGCATCTTATGTGATTTGTGGAGCCTTTATGTGTGGCATTTCCTTCGAAATTGGTATATGTTATGTGTTCCGTATGTAGGGAGGATCCTATTGGTACCTAAAGGAAGATTGAGTCATCACATTTGTGTGGTGGCGTATTGGTACATGTGAGAGGACTCACCGATGATCAGGGTGAGGGTTTGGCTCTTACCTTTGGGCTTGAGCATTATATATGTATAATTTAAACCTCACTTGTACTATTCCTCTCATACGGTATGTCACCTACGAGTGACATTTGGCTCATTATGTGATATGTGATGTGTAAGTCCTACTAAGTAGTAGTTGAGTGATGGTATTCCTGTAATATATTTTGAAAGAATGTGTAAGCGCTTACATGACATGTGATTTGATAAGATTTTGATTTTAATTGATCACAGCATATCATACATATGCATTGTATACATATATGTATATGTATTTGTATTTGATATATGAAAAACTAGTATGCTTACTGAGTTTTATACTCATTATAGTTTATGGTGATTTCAGGTAAATAAGGTACATATGTGTTTAGCGGATTTGGTAAGGCTTCTGCTGTTCCTTGGGTTCCTTAAGTTGTTAGGTTGCTGAGTGTTTTATTTGGGGACACGTGGGATAAGATATTTGATTTGTCCCTATTGAATAAATACGTATGTATTATTTTATTGTGTGTGGTTGAATTTAGTTTAAATTTCACCACGTGTGGTTATGGATTGATTTTAAGTAAAAATTTGCAATGAATATATTCTGGGCTTCCGGTAACAAAGTTGCTACTAGTGACGTAGTAGAGTGTTAATCTCTGAGAAAACTCTGCGTATCTTCGGTTTACTAATTGTCCCAGTCATAATTCAATTGCTATAATTTTGAAAGAAATAAAAATGAATGTTTAAATATTATTGAATGAGTGTAAGTTATGTCATATATACAAATTATCCTGTTGAGCTCACTTCCTAAGAGTTATGAGAGCTTTGTTGATACGCTACTCTACGGTAGAGAGAGTTTAACGATGAGTAATGTAAAATCATCATTAAACTCAAAGTTATTAGGAAAGCAAATTGAAGGCAATGCAGAAAGCTTATTTATAAGAGGAATGCCTCATATAGAGATGAGAAAACAAAAGGCTCAAGATCAAAGTCTAGGACTCCTAAGAAGTCCTATTACTGCAAAAAAGAGGGGCACTTCATAAAGGACTGTCCGGAGAAGAGAGTACAAGACAAGAAGAAAACGAATGCTGCGCTTGCCTATGATAATAGCTATGACAGCACAGAGACACTAGTCGCTACTGATGGTAAGAATTCTGAACAATGGGTTCTTGATTCTGGTTGCACTTTTCACATGTGCCTGCACAAGTCTTGATTTACAAATTTCTAACCTATTAGTGGTGGTAAGGTTTTAATGGGTAATAACGTTGCATGTCAGATGATGAAAATTGGTAGTGTTAAACTTAGGCTACATGATGAGCGAGTGAGAGAGTTGATAGATGTTAGGTATGTTCCTAACTTGAAGAGAAACTTGATCTTACTAGGGACTCTAGACCAGAATGGATGTTCCATCAGGATCGACGGAGGGATTTTAAGAGTTTTGAAGGGTTCCATGGTGGTGATGAGAGGAGAGAAGCGCAAAGGTGTTTATGTGCTTAAGGGTGAAGTCGTGAGTGGTTCTGCACTATTCTCTGTAGATGATGAGAGTATGTAAACCAAGTTGTGACATCTTAGACTGGCACATCTAGG
Source organism: Ailanthus altissimus (assembly GCA_946807835.1). NCBI lineage: Eukaryota > Viridiplantae > Streptophyta > Magnoliopsida > Sapindales > Simaroubaceae > Ailanthus > Ailanthus altissimus. The sequence continues at coordinate 22,505,090 of OX327691.1, read as the reverse complement.
CGAGAGAAACCTAAATGAGTTATTTAGTCAAAAGGCGTTTGGTAAAGAAAAGTTCCAGCCCTTAGAGTTTTGTGAGCATTGTGGCTTGGGAAAGCACATAGGGTAAGATTTAGTATCGACGAACACAAGACTAAGGGGACTCTTGAATACATACACTTGGATCTTTGGGGACTAGCTCAAACAGTTACTCGTGGTGGTGCCAGGTATTTTCTCAACTTGATTGATGACTATTCAAGGAAACTGTAGGTCTATGTGTTGAAGAGCAAGGATCAAGAATTTGAATTATTCAAGACTTGGAAGGCACTTGTTGAAAATCAGACTGGCAAAAGGGTAAAGAAGTTAATGATTGACAATGGCCTCGAATTTTGCAATAGAGAGTTTGATGGGTTTTGTGCCAAGTATAGGATTGTAAGGCATAGAATAGTAAGACTAACACCACAGCAGAATGGCGTAGCTGAGAGGATGAACATGACCCTACTTGAAAGGGTTAGATGCATACTTACCAATGCGAAAATGTCCAAGACATTCTAGGGAGAAGCTGTAGTGACTACAGCTTACTTGATTAATAGAAGTCCTTCCTTAGCAATTGACTTTAAGACGCCAGAAGAGAAATGGTCTGGCAATCCTTCGAAGTATGACCACCTCAAAATATTTGGTTGCCCTACCTTTGTACATGTTAAAGAGGAAAAGTTGAAAACTAGAGCTATCAAATGGGTATTCATAGGATATCCCGAAGGAGTGAAAGAATACAATGTGTGGTGTAAAGACTTGACACCACCAAGGAGTATCATAAGTCGTGACGTAATGTTCGATGAGATGACGATGCTGAAAACCTCCCAAGAAAATGAGAAAGAAGAACCTGTGCCCAAGGAAGACTCAGCACCCGAGTCAATAGAAGTTGAAGTGGAGCCTGAACACGGATCTAATATGCCCACAGATCAACACTTCAATAAGAAGATCCTTGAAAATGAACCAAGAAGACCAGCAAGTTCTTCCAAATCCACCCAAAGAAAAATTAGGACTCCTAAGATGGAACTTGAAGAGTACCAGTTAGCCAAAGACGGGCTAAGGAAAACGATTAACCCACCAGTCAGGTATGCACAAGCAAATTTAGTTTCTCATGCTTTTAATTCTACTTACACTCTTGAGTATGATGAGCTCATGACATATGGTGAGGCTATGAAGAGTGAAAACAAGAAAGAATGGCAGTAGGCCATGGAAGAAGAAATTAGTTCTCTTAGGAAGAACAATACTTGAAAATTGGTGGAGAGACCTCAAAAAAAGCTAGTCAGGGGCAAGTGGGTGTATAAGATGAAGGAGGGGATACCGGGGATTGAGCCTACAAGATTCAAGGCTAGGTTAGTAGCACATGATTTTACTCAGAGAGAGGGAGTCGATTTTTATAAGATATTCTCTCCAGTTGTCAAGCACACATCTATTAGAATTTTGTTAGCTATGTGTGCAAATCTTGATTTATATCTAGAGCAGATGGATGTAAAGACAGTTTTTCTACATGAAGATCTTGAAAAGATGATATATATGGCACAGCCGAAGGATTCGAGGAGCCCGAAAAAGAAAATTATGCTTGTTTGCTAAAAAAGTCATTATACGGGTTAAAGCAATCACCTAAACATATAGGAGATTTAATGAGTTTATGATGGCTTATGGCCTTAGTAGGAGCAAGTATGACGAATGCGTGTTCTTCAAGAATATAAGTTGTGGGATGATGTATTTGCTTCTATTCGTCGATGATATGTTAATCGCATGCAAGAATATAGAAGAAATACAGAAGCTCAAGAAGCAGTTGAGTGGCGAGTTTGAAATGAAGAATTTGGGAGTAGCGAAGAGAATTTTGGGTATGATTATTGTGAGAAAAAGAAGAGATGTTATCTTCTTATCCCAATAGCGATATATAGTCAAAATTCTAGAGAAGTTTGGTATGTCCAACGTAAAAACTGTATCTACTCCTTTGGCCATGCATTTTAGACTTTCAGCAGCACAATCGCCAACATCTGAAGAAGAGAAACTACAGATGAGTAAAGTACCGTATGCAAGCACTATGAGGAGTATCATGTATGCAATAGTTTGCACAAGACCAGACATAGCACATGCTGTGAGTGTGATGAGTAGATACATGACAGATCTGGGCAAAGATCACTGGCTTGCAATAAAGTGAATTCTGAGATATCTCGAGGGGACGTCAAATCACTGGTTGATATATAAGAGGGATGAGGACATCAATGAAATGGTAAGAGGGTATGTAGACTCAGATTATGTAGGTGATCTAGACAAGAGAAGATCGTTGACGGGTTACGTATTCACAGTGTTTGGGTGTAGTGTAAGTTGGAGATCAGTTCTACAACATGTGGTTGCACTCTCTACCACAGAGGCGGAGTACATAGCTGTTGGAGAAGCTATCAAGGAGGCCGTGTGGTTAAAAGGCATATGTGCGGAGATATTGACTAGTGAAAATGTGAACATCGGTGTATATTGTGACAGCCAGAGTGCCATACACCTAAGCAAGCATCAAGTGTTCAACGAGAGGTCGAAACACATTGATGTGAGCGTCCATTACATTCAAGAGATTGTCCAAAGTGGTGAAGTTAGTCTAACAAAGATATCGTCATCTAAAAACCCTGTTGATATGTTGACTAAGCCACTGCCCTCGGTTAAGTTCGTCCTATGCAAGGACTTAACCAGAGTCACTATTTTGTGAGGGTGACCGAAGATGCGAAAATAAGAGATCGAGTTGCTTTATGGATGATTTTGAATCAAGAATGGGATTTGTGAGAAAATTGATTGAAAATCATCGGGATATGATTTGGAGATGAAACCAAGTGCGTAGGGTACGTAAGGATCAAAAACGGACGGGAAAAGAGATGGATAACAAAGATGGGCTCACCAGGCGCCAGTGCCGCGGCGACTAGGATCAGGCACCACAGCGTCAATTCCAAAACGTGAACGCCGCGGCTCCCAACGCGAGAACCACCAGCGCCGCAACTGTGAGAGTTGAGCGCCACTGCGCTGGACGCGGGAATCTGTTTCCGTTTTGAGATTTCATTATTTCGTCTTTTACTTGCTTCAGGATTCCCTAATACGACTCTCATACATTTAGGATAAACCTAGGATATTCCAAAGTCTATATAAAGGCTATCAGTTGGCTTGTAAATACATATTTGTGATAGGTTGAGACATCTTAGTGATAACTCAATAAATATAAGTGATCATCAATAATCTTTGTGATTCTTTGTGAGAGAAAATCTCTAGAGTGAAAGAGAAAATTTTTTGTATGATCTTTCTTGTAAAATGTATACTTTATGAGTGCCTTGTGATTCATAATAAGAAAAGAGTACGATTTTGATCTCCGTGGACGTAAGCAAGTTACTGAATTACGTAATTTTTTGTATTTTCTTCTTCTACCCATTCTCTCTTTATTCATTAATTATTTGTTCTATATATATTATTTAAGTAATTTTATTTATTTATATACTTCTATTTTAATAAAAAAAAAATTATTTACAACTATCATTTTAAATATATATTGTTAATCCAAAACTTCATTTGGTTCTACAAAAAGTTTACGAATTTAAGTATAGTGGATTTAATAGAGCTTTCAAGAAGTCAAAGTTAGTAAATTTCTTGTCAAATTAGTACTTCTGGTGCCAGCTCAAAATTATATATGTCACTCAATTTCATAACTAAGATAATGTTCAAGAAATATTTAATTATGATTTTTCAAAACACGCAATCGAAATTTCTTGTTTCCCTTAGCATTTTGCTTAGAGTTCCTAGAACATGTCAAAGTATTGAATCATCATTTCATTGTCAACAACTAAAGCTTTCAGTGGTGGGTACAATGTAGGGCCAATCCCTTTGAACAACATAATAAAATCCCCGTGACCATGATTTAATACCATACACAATACATCAAATTTGACGGTACAAAAACATACAATACCATATATTCATGCCAATTGGTCGTTTACACTTCACGCATCCATAAAATCACCATCATTTATTTAAATTCTTCAATAATTAAAGCTATAAATGTAAATCTTTTTAAGACCCAAATTAATTTTTTGCTGCCTTATGAATGAGCGGCATACGGCATTATAAAATTGTGTGAGCTCGCAGTTGTAGTAGTAAAGTCATACAAGAGGGAAGCATAGAGTTGTGGACAAACTGCATATAATTTAAGCGTGTTTTGCTCACCAATGTTTGATGACTTATGATGGATCTTTGAAAGTAATGATGATTGTGATTATTGATGTTAAATAAGCATTCGTTGCTGTCAGCTTCCTTGTCTAAAGTAATCTTGTAATTTGTCTACAGAATTCATTTACTAATCACCATTTTCAAATTTCAACCATTAGACCACCAGGAGAATCGTAGTATAAATCCAAAATTCGTTATGATGTCAGTGTCCAAAGCCTGAAATTGGGGACGGGTCCATCACGTAAAAAGCAATAAAACAATTCATCTTGTGTCACTGTCTCGTCTTGAGGACATCATTTATTTTTAATTTTAAACGCAATCGCCTTATCGGTGGAAAAGCTTCATAATGGAACTTCGTAGATATTTGGCAACAAGATAAACAATATTATCATGTCTCAAACTAGATTTTGGGTGCGAACTCCTAGTTTCAAGAAAGTCTTGTATGATGTTGAGTAGAGCATGTTATCCATATAATCATTTATTAAAAACATCTCATTGTATATAAATTTTTAAAAATTAGTAAATCATAACATTACTAAAAATAAAAAAGAAAAATAAAATAAAATAAGTAACATACTTCAACTAAATAAATGTGAAATTTTGTAGACTGAAAGTAATTTAAGCAAAAATATTTTTGGTCTAAAAGTAAAATAGTGAAAGTTTTGGGATTTGAAAGTAATTATAGAAAAGTGAAAGTACCAAAGAAGCAAATAAAAAAAAACGGAAGGATTTCATAGAAATTATTTTACAGTATTTGAAACTGATTGGAACAACATTGTTTTGACTAACGACATTTTTGAAATAGTATAGAAGCCTACGAACATCCCGTTTTGAAAACTGAATTTCCTAAAATCATTTAAAGAAACCAACTTTTCACGGTTCAGCTCTCTTTCTCTTATCATTCTTACAGATCAAATTAGATACCTTCCTTACATCAAAAGCAAGGTCAACTGAACTATAAAAAGTGTTGCTAAGATCACTGAAAAATATATTCATTCTCTGTACTAGTTTTTAGTAAGAGAAAGATTGTTCTTGTATTGTAGAGAGAGAAAGTCTGATTTCTATATTCTTTGATTCTAGGATTTGTGATCTTTGTATACTTTTGGATTTATTCTTGATAATTTAGTAAATTTTTAAGTTGTGGCATGCTCAAAAGTGGATGTAAATTTGAACCAAGCCACTATAAATTATTAAGTACTAAGTGTGGTTACGATTTTGGTTCTTTAATTCTGTTCTTTAGTTCTTTAATTTCTTTTTGAGTTTTGATTTTTGGTTTCATTGTTCATCAATCTTGATCGGTTGCTTGGAATCTTGTGTTTATAGTTTTTTAACAAACTCCATAATAATATTATTCTTCATTGGGTTTTCAGCCCAAATCTTATGTTTTCTCATAAGTTTAACTCGATTTTTAAATCATGTACCTGAGGTCCTTGATTGTGACCAAGTTTATTATAAAAGAATAATATAAAAGGCTATAACCCATTACCTTTTAAAAAGTCATAGAATCCTAAGAGGTGATCTTGGGGCATGATCATAACTCTCAGACCTTAGAGCTTCTCAATATTATATTAGGTGTCCTCAACAACTAGTGTTAATCGAGCGGATTGTCTGAGCACCCTCAGCTAAGTTGACTACTTCTCTTCTTTAAGTAGGCATGGACATTTATTTACTTATTTACCTTCAATCAAGGACTGAAGTTAGGTTAACTATCCTAAAGACTCAAATTGTATTTATTCTTGAAATCCCCATAGCAAATCCTTTTATAATCTTAGAATGTGACCTGAATAGGAAAAAAATAGCTTGCCCCATTTAACCATTAACAACGTCTATAAATAAAAGATTCAATAAAAAATAGGGAGATTCAACCTATGGGGTGGTTGTTCTCTTAAGAGATTGCAATCACATAATAACTCTGGTAAAGCCTCTTAAAAATTTAAAACAACTCTCAAGACTCCCCTAGTTATAAAGTCGTTTATCATGTAATTCATTATTTATAAAAGTCATACCCTCATATATCTCTATTGTAAGAATCATTGTTTAATAATGCATCGAAAAGAGAGCTAAGGCTCAAAAAATAGAGGTAAGCTCCTATAGAGCTTAACTACTATAATTCTCATATTCCATGTATGTTCATATATTCTCTTCATTGTTCGACGTAACACATTAATCTATAAAGCCCTCGTCCATTGTATATTGCATGCTATAAACCTTTTAGACATTAATAAAGGACTATCTTGACTAAAGTTTGACCAAAGCCTAATAATAGGCCCAAACGTTATTTTTATTCAAATATAAATTTGACTCATTAGCCTGGGATAACCTAAAATTTAGGGTTAATAGTTTAGCGTCGTCTATAAAAAATAGACAAAGGCCATAACTCGGAGACGTGGAATGACAATCACTAAGTTACCTACAAAGGACTTCTTAAGAATAATAATATAAAAAAACAATTACAATGGAGAAGGCATTGAACTCTCGAATGAGTCTTCTACTATAGTAAAAGCTAGACATCTTGGAATACCTAAAAATAAGTTTGGCCACTGACATACGAATTCAAGCACCTGGGGTCACTCTTAGAAAGCCTAGCGAATATTGAAAAAACATCAGATAACTAAATGATTCTCCACATATACTCATTATTGTAATAATTTACGTGTGAGTGCTTAAATTATTTTGAACTAGACCATTCAGTAATATTCATTTCTATTTTAGGAGTATCGATACAATTGCTTGGAAAAGAACGGTTGAAAAGTCAAAGCGAGGGGATATGGGGTAAAGGCCCCTGCAACCTATTCGGTCAATAGAAGAGTCGAGGCAAGGGGTTATGGGAAAAAAGCTACTGCGACCCCTTCACTTGGATGAATAGTTGAGGTGATGGGATACAAGACAAAGGCCCTTACAACCCTCTCGATAGGTTAGAGAGTTGAGACGAGAGGATACAGGGCAAAAGTCCTTGTGCCCCATCGATTGATCGAAGAGCTGAGGTAAAGGGATACGGGCCAAAGGCCCTTACGACCTCCTCAATTGATTAAAGAACCAAAGTAAGGGGATATTAAGCAAAGCCCCCACCAATATTCATTGGTTATATGCTTTAGGAGAACTAAGAGAATATAAGGAAAAGCCTCCAATAATCCCCTTAATCAATGACTTAGAAACTGAAGGGATACAAAATAAGGCCCCAATAACCTTTTCAAGCTTTTGCTTGTACTTCTCAGATACCTAAGTAAACTAAATTTCAAAGTATTAAGAAAACATGAGGGCGAAACTGGCAAAGACCCTTTCAGCCTATCCCCTAAGCATTTCTTGACCAAAATTTTAAGCTGAAGTCATAAATTCATGTTACTTTTGCTTTAGAGTTGGTGATCGAGGAAATTGAACTACATGTAAACCCATTAAACATTGAACACACACACACACAATAAGATAATATCCACATCAGAGAGAACACAAGTGTGCAAGGAAATTCTTTCATTAAACGAATAAAAAGTTAAAGAGAAAGGCTTAGGCTAGATTACAAAAACTCAAATTAAAAAAAAAAAAAAAAACTTAAAGCCTAAAGGATAAGAGGTGTATCCTTGACATTGGTAGGGAGGTCCTCGACCAAGGCGACTTGATCAATTTAAAGAGTTGCTTTAACTTAAGGAAGATTCTTAGCATCATCCTCTTTGGCCCTCGCCTAGGCCACTATTACTTTCTTAAGCTAGGTGAGGTCCAGGTTAAGGTAGTAATCTTTGAAAACTTGGATCACATCTGTTAAACCCATGCTCACCACATAAGCGAAGTGACCTTAGCCCTTGTTAAGGCATTTTCTTGAGTAGCTTTAAGCTCTCTAATAAGCTCTTCATTCTTTTTTTTAAGAGAAACATTCTCTTCCTATAGAATCTTTATTAGAGCTTGAGATTTATTTGTTGTCTTCCCAAGCTGACAAACTTCTAAATGAAGAGTTAAGGCATTGCTCTTCACAGTCAAAGTTTTCCTCTCCACAATGACCACCTTGATCTCGGTATCTTCCACTTTGGTAGCTAGATTCTTATGCCTTTGGCTCTTTTTTTCAAAATTTTTGTTAGCCTCTAGCAAGGACTCATTCAGTCTGGCTACCTTGGTCTTAATTTGTTGTAACTATTACTTTTTCTTGATAATAATAAAGTGTTCATCTTAGTGCTGGAAAAGGATAAAGGATGGCTAAAAGAAAGATGAATAGTTAACAACTAAACTTGTATGGTTTGGCTAAAATGATGAATCACAAGATTTACCTCAAGCAAGTACTTTATGCCATATGCCAAGAACTTGGACATTATGCTCGAATTGATCATCAGCTCAAGCAAGTTCTTTTACTAAAGGCATAACATGCTTATACCTGTCTTGTTTCATAGTATGGACGTCAGACAACTTGAAAGACAAGCACTCCGGTTTAACTATTGGACGGCCCTCTTTTATTTACTAAGAAATAGTGCATTCATGGATGAAGTAGGAGGAAGAAATTCATCTCGTGAATCCACTAAGACTCTTAGAGGGTCTACCCAATCCTCGGTGGATCTTCTCATCTTATTAGTTGAGTAGCTCTTTTAGTCACTAGCTCCTATTACCTTACTACTTAAGCCGCCCGTATTATCTAAGCCAAGAAATGAAAGAAGACTATAGGGACTTTTTACTTAACTTAGAGGTCTTAGAGAAGTGAGTATGTGTTCATCTATTCTCATTGACATCCATTTTTACTAAAAGAAAAGAAGATGAGGAAAATATCAGAATAATTAAATAGTTAAATAAAATATTAATGGAATATAAAGATTATTTCTTCCTTAATATTTCTTTTTTGAAAACTCAAGTAGCTTGCCAACTAAGCCTGTACTTTTTAAATTCTCATAGGAGAGGAGCTCACTGATAGGCTCACATTGTTTTGAGATTAGTTGACTTGATGTTCCTCCTTCCAAGTAAGCTCGGGGTTTTGAAGTCCAAGAAGTCGTTGTAACAAAAACAAATAATCAAGTTACAAATTGTTTTTCAAAACATTCATAAATGCAAAATACAAATACTATAAAACGATATAAACTTAATCTAGAGGAGATCTAAGGACAAAGTATATGGGCGAACACCCTTAAGTGCTATTGGCCCCATTCTATATTAATAAGAAACCACAAGTACTTCTATCATGGTTATTTAAGAGCAAGTCTTGAAGAGAGGAGTATTTCTTCTCACCATTAAAAGCAGAGAAGTAATGGAACCCTTTTTGTTGAATAGTGTTTGCCCTACACAGAAATAATTATTGAAACTTAGGGAAGGTGGCTCATTATACTCGACCTTTATCCACATTACTTTCAAATCAACCAATATTTTTAAGTTTAGATATCGATCCCACAGGGACTATGCAATCTAATTTTATAAATCAAGTACTAAAATTGTACCTACTTAACTTTTATACAGAAAATCAAAATCTGGAATTTATTTAACTAATCTAGTTCTCTTAATTAACTAAATAAAAGTAAAAAGTAGAATTCACAAATAAAGATAATCTAAGATTTTGACTCGTCCCTTAGTATTTCATTAGATTTATTAACCTCTTAGTTAATCCTTTAATACTAATTGATCGGCTTAGATATTAATCTCATCACAAGCCTTTGTCGATGGTCAATTGACTATATTACGCATTCTAACAATCACTTATATGTCTATGGTAATCAAATCAGAATGTAATTCATTAAGATCAAGTCTAAATTATACCATACATGCCACCTAGGTATATGTTTATCCTAGATGAAATTTATAGTTGTTACCATATGATCATGCATCAAATTACCATAGGCTAAACCATGAATCCATCTGTCGAGTTTATCATGGTTCCTCAATCATCTAAAATATTAATCAGGTATAATGAAAGCATTAAACACAAGATAGAATGAATTAATTGAATGTATCAAGTTCATAAACTAAAAATTAATACAATCTAAATCTATACTAGGTTCACATAGTCTAACCCTAGATGAACAAATTAACCCATCACAAAATCAAAAGTATTAAACCAATTCATAAAGATCAATAAGAACAAGAACATGATGATAAATAAATAGAAGAAAAACTAATCAAAATGACTCATTGATATGCTTCTCCCTCAATCTTAACTTAAAGCTTGAATCTTGATCTTGGTTCTTCAATCTTTGGCTTTAATATTTAATTGTGTTGTGAATTCTCTCTCTAAGTTTTTGCCTATTTTCTCTCTTTTTCTTCATCTTAGGGTTTTTGGCCTTCTATTTATAGATTTTTGTCTTTAAAATACTGTTCATGATTTACTGTTCACGGACACTATTCCCCCGTGGTGCTGGGTTGTGGGCACTGCGGCGTCCAGCCCTGGTGCCATTTTCATATTTTGAGCATAACTTCTTTGTTTAACGTCCGATTTGCCTCTCGTTTGTTTCTATGCATCAAAGTTTCCATCGCGTATCTATATATGATTAAAAAACACAATTAAATAGCCAAATATTTATGATTTGAAGTAAAAAAAAGTTGAGTACAAATTATTCTAGTGCTTTTACGCCCCTATTCGTTACAAATGTATCACTAAATCTCTAACACCATGGTATTAGTGAATCTCTGACACCATGGTATCAGAGAATCACTGACATTATGGTATCAAAAAATCACTGACATTATGGTATCAAAAAATCACTGACACTATGGTATCAGAAAATCATTAATACCATGGTGTCAATAGTATTTATTATTCATTTATGGTAGTTTAATTAAATTAGCTTTTTAATAATTTAGAATTATAATTATTGGACCAAAATTTATAATATATATTTAAACTTGAATTACATGACATTTAAATATATTCTAAATTATTAAGTAGTATGAAATATCATCTTACAATTATTATAATCAAAATATTACAAAAGTACATTCAAATTTATTTCATAAATATTGCAAACATCCTAAACTAATTGAAAAATATACAATAATCAAAAACACCCCAGTGTTTGAAGTTTAGTTAAACACATAGCTGCCTGAAGTTTTGTTAAAGACATAGCCACCACATTAGACTTGTACAAACCAACAATCCATTAAAAGAGTTGCAGCAATCCACCTACAACTTAGAGGCCATTGAACAAAATAATCAACAATCACCTCTATCAAAATAAATAGAAATACATTAGTAAATTAAAAAAGTTGAACAATATACTTAACTTACAAGATATTGCAATAACAGTACCAAAACATAAATAGCTCAAAATTTAGCACATTATGCTTGATCAAAGAAAGCCACCTCAATAGCTTATTGCCTAAATAAGATAAGAATAATGTAACTAACACAGTTAGCTGCGATGACATTGTGATCAAACAAGAAAAGCAAAGTAAACAAGCATGAAGTAATTTTAATTAATATAATGTTTGTATAGCAATATAGCATGTCCTCATTGAAGTAGAAATTATGTATGCATATTCATATGAAATGGAAGCAAATCCTTAAGTTTGTTTTTGTAATAACTGAAGGCATCTCCAACTTTTTTTCATTAAGTTAATGGTCATATCTAGAGAAAAGAATTAAGACTATCCAATTCAAAAATATGAGATCTTTTAGTTTGATATGTAAGGAAAATATAATAGGAGAGCATAAGATTGAAAATAAAACTTAATTTATCAACCAAAATTTTTACTAAATTCCATACATTGAAAATAAAACAATCAAATTACATGAGCCAAAGGACAATAAAAAATAGATATAAACAAAAATTTAATGATAACAAAATTAACAAAACAAAATTTCATTGTGTCAATGAAATTTAATAATAAGAAATATAGTTATCATTTGGTCACACTTTTGGGAAATCTATTATAATAAGAAAGTCAAATGTCTACAATTTCCACCGCTATAGATACTTTAAAATTTTTATTGTGTCAATGAAATTTAATGCACCATATAACGATAAAATCATTCAACATAAATATTTAATGTCCTCAACCAAATAAGAAAGAAAAGATTTTCCTTGCTTTTAAGTTCTCCAATGCATAAACTACCAAAATATGATTTGATCATTGTAATTCGAATTTGAATATCAAATGTTGACTGAGAGAAAAGTATAGAAGTATGAGATAAATTTGAACATGATTGGCTTTGAAGCAATAAAAGTATTACCATTAAATCTTACCAAAACAATGTCCCGAATTTCACAAATGCATGGGCGTAATGGGTACAGTCACCCAACCCATCAACAAACTGCAAAAAGAAAGGCTAAACATTAAACTGACTTCATAAGTTATTTTTCTTCAGCCAAAACAAGATTTAATAGACATAATTCTTAAATATCATAAAATTATTTTTACATACTTTAGCAAAACAACCAAAAAGACATTCCTCCAAATTTTATTTTCACATTTATAATATAGGATAACCATAAAAAAATAACTAATCATAATGCATTTAAGAGTTTGACAGTCAATGAGAATATGCTGACCTAATAGAATCAAACTAGTGGAAGAAAAAATTAAAAAATCTCAAAGACTGCCTCTTGGGAGCCTCTAACTTAAAGAATAGGTTGCTTGCTTGTTCATCAGCAATTTTTCCATCTTTATTTGTGTTTACTTGCACAAAAACTTTAGTATGCTTCTGAACTTCAGACACAGTCATTTTTTGCCATGGAACATGGGATTTAGTGGAAGCTGAAGAGAGAATATTCTAATAAAAAAGTGCAGATTATTCACACAAAGTAAGCATTGAAGCTGAAGAGATAACTTACTAAGCTACCAATGACTTTAATATACTGACAAAATACTCCTCTTGGTAGATGTAACCAATATACTAACAAATTATTAATTCATCACATGCACAAAAGTAAATAACAGTTACACAGTTTTAAGTAGAAACATGATTACATGCCTTTATAAGGAAGTAGATCAAATAGGAATGAGAGTATATATTAACACATTGCAACTGTGCTGTGGAAAATGACACGAAGCTGAAAAGGTATATGCTATCATTAAGGACAAAGAGGCAAAAATCAATGCTCTCACACTATATTTTAATCATTATTCAGCATATTTAAAAGATTTCAAGCCCCTCTTAGGCGGGTGCAATGGGCATAATTCAGCGTAAAACTCTAATTGAGGTATCAATATGATTTTGCAGTTAAATATCCTTAAGAATCCAATGTAAAATTCATTTTCATCAATAAAATAATAGAGATTTTGATGTACTGGAGTAAAAAAGTAGCAAATCATTATATACATTAGACATTTCAAAGGTTATCAAGACCTCCAATGAGGGTTAAATTAATCCAAGGCAGAATACACTACTAGAATAAAGTCACTGAAGAGGTTAATTAGAAGCAGAACATGAAACATACTATATAACTCAGGTTAACTAGTACTTGCTAGCAAAATTCATCCTTAACTGAAGTTGAGTATGTGTCTTCTTAATATGTAATTCAAATCTTTGAATTCCTATTCCTTTAATCAATGATACTGCAAGTAAGCATTTAAGAAGCTAGCAAAACAGTTAGTAAAACAATTTGATTTTTTCTCTTCATTTAAAGAAACACAAACAGAATTCATTAACTGAATAGCATAGAGCCTGTTAAACAAGATCTAAATACAGGGGTGACCTATGTAGAAGTAGAGTACTTAGCCATTTCAGAGAAGCCAAATCTCTAAGAAATATTTTCAAAAGCTGCAAAAAGAGTTAAAAGTCATAACCAATTAACAAATCTTGCATAAACACTAATAACAAAACTGAAGCAACAAATAGTTTAAACAGAAATGGTTCCGTTAACATTCAGGATTTAGTTCTTATGAATACGACATATATAGAACCTAAAACCAAAGCATAACAGTAATCACTAGTCATATGTGCCCTGTATCATTTTGAATATACTGGTCACATTTGTTCATAAACAAGCATAATACATTTTACCTCTGAAAACATTATAAAATTTGGTATTTGTTAGACAGTACATAGATATTGTTTAAATGAATATTCTAAGGCATAATGAAAAAGCCATAGTTTGTAATTACTTAAAATAGATAAATACCATGAAATTTATCTCACAACAAAAAATTAAGATGAAGGATGACTAATGATTTAAAAAAAAAAATGTTAAATCTCAACAAGAAATTTAATAAACAATTTCCTACCTTCGAGTGTAACTTAGCAGCCACATCATCGTCTCTGTCCTCAAACATCAAACAACGAATAACATAAAAAATTGCCTTCTCGTATGAAGTAGCCTTATATTACTTGCAAAAAATTTAATCATGAAAACAAAAATATGAAATTTGAAAACATATTCAACCAAGTTACAACTTACAATTTTCCTTTTCTTCGTTTAGAAAAAGCAAAAGGGAAAATCTTACCATATGAGACTTAGCTCCTGGATACGGAAAGAAGCTTTAGAAGAATCACTGGATGATAGAAAATGAGTAGCTAAAACTTCACCTAAAAAGAAATCTTTGTCAACTAATTCCATATTTTACCACATTAATATTTTTTATAACAAAAAAAGATCGATCCAAAATTAAAATCCTTTCCTTCATACTTGGATTCGCAAACATCGAAGCTACTACTGGCTTAGAAGAGTAGATCTTGAGTTAAAGTCGGTGGGAGTATAAGGAGACGACATTCAATTAAAATAAAATTCACAAACTCCAAATCAAACTTTCAAAACTCAAAAAATTAAACAAAAAGAAGAAGAAAAAATAACTCAAATTAACTTTTAAAAAAATAACCATTAACCCTAACATGCCACTAAGCTGGTGGAATTATTGGTGGTTCTGGACCAAATTCCTTTGCATGTATTGTTGATGAGGTCGATTTGACTTAATACTAGGGTTTGTTGCATTGATGCCACATCAACCGCCGCTAATTCCCATCGAATTGTTGGCTCTACTATTATTCATGACTGCTAAGGGAAAAAAAGCCTAACAAGCAACTAACTGATATAAATATGAGAAACAAGAAGATGATGTTAGGGTTTTGTTTTGGTAATTCATTATTTTTTATGTTATAATGCCAAAACGACGTCGTTTGGGCGTTATATTATTTTTCTTTTACATTTTAAAATTATTTTAATAATTATATTTTTAAAATAAAAAACTTTATGATACTAGGGTATCACTAATTTGCTGATACTATATTTGCTGATACCATGGTATGAACAATTTACTGACACTTCGTTTCATTGATACCATGGTATCAATAATTCACTGACACTTTATTTCACTAACACCATTTAAAAAAGTGTCAGTAGCATAGTATCAGTAAAGTCTATTTTTTTAGTAATGGCTGAGCCCTAAATTATAGAAAGCAAGATTGAAGGCCATTCCTAATAGGTAGAGCACTTATATACTTATTTTCTCAAAGAACCCTAAGAATGATGGTGGTAGGTATTTTAAATTTTTCCCTTTATATAACAAGGTGTTCCTTTTGAACATGTGTAAGATGGTAAAGAGGATATTTTAATTCATAAGGTATCTCTTTGTTGAGCCATAAGATAAGATTCTTAGTTGTCTATTTGGCTGACAAAAAGTTTGAACTCGCCTATAAGAAATCTCACTTGGCACTACATCACTAGGACTCCTCTTAAAGTCATTAAGAATCTTTAACGATTTTGTAGCCCTTTATTGGGATGGCCATTTAACAACCAAACAGAGTCCTTAGGCTTCCCGAGTACTCGTACTTTTTACCTTTCGAACTGAGCTACCCTTAGCAGTTGAATCTCTACCAACACCATCGAGCTTATGACTAGATACATTCTGAGAGTCCTCAATGAAAGATATAGTTTTGACACTAAAACAAAAGAAGATATGCAGCCTATTGGATAGATTATTTTGATCGACCACTCAAGCCAAGTAGTTAAGCTGAGCATTCAAGTTTTGAAGAACATAAACCCAGAAAGACTTATTCAGTGTAGAAAAATACCTAAATATTAAAAGTGATTAAAAAAATTGGGGCTAAAAATAACAAGTAAAAGAGAAAAATACCTACTTGTTGAAAGTTTCTTTAAAGAAAAGATGTGGAAATTTGAAAATACAATGTTTCTCTTTATTTATGGTCACAACAACATTTCGTTCTTCAATTTTTCAAACAAAGGAAAAATAAAACCAATTGCATAAACTCTTCTTATTTATAAAGATTCCTAAGTCTTATCGCAACCGTCAATTCAAGATTTGAGGGCGAATGCATTTTTTTTTAGTGGAACATCTTTTTAACTGGCACAACCCTTTAAGTGCATTTCTAAACCATTCTATTAGTGAAATAAAGTGTCAATGAATTTACAAACCCTTTAGTTGAGAATTAAGCATTAAGAGAGACTCTAAGAGAGGGGAAGAAATGGGTAGACACTAAGTGCTTGTGTACACTAAGGTAAAATCGTTGTTTGGGTGATCATTGCTCGTGGTAGAGCAAGGGTTCATTAAATATTAGGTTCTTTTGAAGGTTTTTCAATTGGGTTTTCCTTGTAAAATCTCTAGGGAGTTTAATAAGAGAGGTTAGGATACTTGGATCCACCGTGGACATAGGCAATTGGCTGAACTATGTAAGATTGTGTTGTCCTATTTTATTTTCTACTTTGGATTCTTGCTATTTTGCTTGATCAACAGGTTATTCTACTGTGCAAGGAGGTTAGGGTTCTAGGTTGAATCTTGAGTTCTTCGTTTCAACATAACCTCAAGAGAGAGAATGGCAATTCCTCCATAAACAAACTGGTATCAGAGCTAAAGGTTCGATAATACACATTTGGAGTATTTAAACCATGGTTGTAATCAAGCAAGAAATAAAAAAGTTCAATGGGATGAATAACTTAAATCTTTGGAGGAAGAAGGTTAGGGCTCTATTAGTGAAGGAAGGGCTAGACTCAGCCTTGGAGGAAGCTAGTTCTTCAATTAGCGATGAGATAATAACCTCAAAGTCCGGGCAGAAAGATTGGGACATGATTCAGAAAAAGGCTTACATCGCCATAATCTTAGTGTTGAACGATGAAATATTAAGGGAAATTGGTGATGAAGAAACCGTTTTGGGGTTATGAAAGAAACTTGAAGAATTGTACATGGAGAAGTCTCTTGCAAATAGACTTCTTGTGAAGAAGAAACTGCATCAGCTAATAATGCACGAGGAATTTTCATTGAGAGCTCACATTGACAAGTTCAACAAGATCATCATAAGTCTTGAGCAATTGGGCATCAAGACTGAAGATGAAGACAAGGTCATTATCCTGTTAAGTTTATTGCCAAAGAACTATGAAAGTTTTATGGATACGCTGCTGTATGGTAAGGAGTCTTTAACGATGAATGATGTCAATGTATCATTGAACTCAAAAGAATTGACAAAGAGATTTGAGACCGAGAGTAAAGCAGCATTGCTTGCACAAGAAAGGAAGAGCAACCAATCAATGAGGAGATCCAAGAAGTGTTTCTTTTATAATAAGGAATGGCACTTTGTGAAAGATTGTTCGAAATCAAAAGGCCAAGGAGGGTGAGCTACAATCGGTACGGAGGAAGATACCGAAGTTGTAGACACATTGGTAGCCTCAAGGGGAAAGTACGCTGGCAAATGGATACTAGATTTAGGGTGCAACGTTCATATGTTTCTAGACAGATCGATATTTACCAACTATAAAGCCAAGAGAGGTAAAGTTCTAATGGGGAATGACATAACTTGTGAGATCATGAAAGTTGGTAATATAAGGTTGAGGATGCAAGGTGGAGAAACTAGAGACTTACATGGTGTAAGGCATGTTCCTAAACTGAGGAGGAACTTGATATCCCTAGGCAAGTTCGATGAGGAAGGGTATTCAGTTATACTGAAAAAAGAAAAACTAAGGGTAGAGAAATGACCTATAAGGTTTGAGGGTGAGAAGCACAATAAGGGGCTCTATGTGCTTACTGGGATGGCCATGAGTGGCCCAACGTGGGGTGTTAGGGTAATGCAGACCACTAGGTGACATTCAAACCATGCTCACCGAGGTGATGAGGGTCAAAAATGAGTTCAACGCATCCATACCCTATGTAAGATGTACGAATGCCTTTGGAGTCCAAAGTCACTAGCTCAGGGAAAGTTAAGTCTTGGTGGAGACTTAACTTGACTCAACTTTAAGTAATAGAGTATTGGTGTGGATCAGATCCAGAAGCCTTCTTATTTGGAAGATTTTGAATTAAGGAAGGGTTTGTTGGAAAATTGGTAATCAACAATCTTGGTTGAATAAGAATTGAAATGAATATCAAAGTAGAAAATTACAAAAAGTCTAGAATGTGTGGAACACATATGGAGAAGTCTAAGACGTGTGGGATACGAAGGAGGAAGCGAAACGAGACTCGAAGATGTGAAGGAAGCGAAAAAAACGCACATAGGGGGCACCAGGACTGAGTGCTGTGGTGCCCATGGTTGAGCTTCGCGGGGCATAGAAGTCCAGCGCTGCGGCGCCCAGGGATGAGCGTCGCTGCGCCAGACGCGACAGAAAGTCCTTTTTGATCCAGATTTTGAATTTTGGGAAGTTTAGGACTTCCAAGATAATTGGACTCTTACTCCAACAAGGAATAGGGTTAGTAGGCACGAAATAAACCCTATATAAACACTTGTAAACTCTTTAGTTGAGAATTACGCATTAAGAGAGACTCTAAGAGAGGGAAAGAATTGGGTAGACACTAAGTGCTTGTGTACGCTAGGGTGGAACCGTCATTTGGGTGATCATTACTCATGGTAAAGCAAGGGTTCACTAAACATTAGGTCCCTTTAAAGGTTCTTCAATTGAGTTTTCCTTATAAAATCTGTAAGGAGTTTAATAAGAGAGGTTAGAATCTTTGAATCCACCGTAGATGTAGGCAATTGGCCGAACCACGTAAAATTGTGTTGTATTCTTTTATTTTTTACTTTGAATTTTTGCTATTTTGCTTGATTAACAAGTTATTCCGCTACGCAAAGGGGTTAAGATTTTAAGTTGAATCTTGAATTCTTCGCTTCAACATAACCTCAAGAGAGAAAATGACAATTCCTCTCTCAACAAAAACCAATAAGATATATAAATTTCTTTCACGGATCCTTGTTTCTCTTTTTGTATTATTAGTTTTCCTACACATCTCCGTCTAATTTCACAGCAGCCAAGCCAAGGACAAACAAAATGAGGCAGTTTAGTCATCATAATTAACAAAAGCAAAATACAAAAACGTACCCAATAAATAAAAAAGACAAAGAATACCATTTCTTCGAGCTGCAAAACGGAGCATTTAGCCTCCCAAGTGTTACAGTGAAACACTTGTATTTGCTGTTAACATCAGTACTTGAGTTGTATATCATCTTGTATTTGCTGTTAACATCAGTATCTGATACATTCCAATAAACAGGTGGCTTAACAGGGGCAACCCCATCCAATTCCGGAACTAATCCGCCTTGAGCTTTCTCGTAAGGTTGATCAAAAGTTTTCTCCCATAATTTTTTGGTTTCTTCCACCTCTTTGCCTTCTTATTTCCCTACACAGCCACCAACCACCTTCCCCATATCATCCCAATGTCCTTCAAGTAGAGAATTTTAAGAGAAACTCAAGAAAGAAAACAGAATTTAGACATCTCAAAAAGAGCAAACAAAAAAACTAAAATTGAAAAGACAAAGCAAACTCCAAATGAAAGATTGCAAGGATGAGAGATAAGACTGATAATGATGGAGAATTAGTAAAACCAACCAAATGGGTCAGCCACATTAGCTGAATGTCAGAAGCTGGCACAAAAGAGAGCACCGAGTACAAAAATTTGTGCTTGTTCACTTCATTCAATATATCTTCATTTGTAACGTAGATTAGATCTTGAGAATCTGAATCAACTTCATTCTCAAATGACCCAGATGGGTATATTAGAAACCAAATTTCTTTGCATCTCATTAAGGCACACGATATGTGCACATATTCTGTAACTTAACAAGGAAATAGTTTCTCTTATTTTGCTTCATTTCCTCAGGAACCAAATAGGGCAAGAGAGGGAGTAGTGTTAACTTACGGGTGAGAGAGGAGAAATATTGGACTTCGAAAAGTGAAGGTCGAACCCTATATTATAACAATAAGAGAGATAGAGCATAAGAAAACAAAAACCTTGAGCAGTGCCCTTCTCGACCTTGGCTTGCATCTCTTTCAATTGCTTCTTCATCAATTCCGACTCCTGCAGACACATATCCAAACAAACATAGAAAGAGTTAGAGAGAGATCCATCGAATAGCTTGGGTTTTTATTTTACTATTCACTTACTAAAACGTTGTAGTTTTCGTTACAAAATATTAATCCAAAATGATGTTTTGGTTTATAAAATTATAAATTAATTGTAAACCGATATCGTTTTGAATATTATGAAAAAGTTCAAAAAAATGACGTGGTATTATGTTATACGAATTTACATGTCATTTTTTTTTTCTAAGACCTTACTCTATTTTTTTGTGCGGAATAATGGTCTTATAGTAAGATACACTTTGACTTGGTCAACCCCTACTTAGATTATGTGGTCTCAATCACTATTTTTTTTGTAGTTCGTGGCCGATCCTAGTGATCTAATTAGGCCAATTTCAGAAGGGAGATTTTAAAGCCTATACCCCTTCCTCTTAATTGGGAACTTCCAAGGACATAAATCCCTTGAAGATGCTATCCATCTGTTGTGACTGTTTCAATCTTCCTTAATTAAAGTCCAAAAAGGCATCGAAGGCCTTATGTGGCTAAGCCTAGGTATAAAGGCAACTAGGGTTAAGGGCTAGAAGGTTTTCTTAATTAATCTTTTAAATTATCTATCACTAATATCTAACATTTATTTTTTGATAGTTTCCATCGCAGATTTATAATAAAAAGTATTATAAATTTGTGATAAAAGTTATAATTTTTTATTGTGATAGAATTTATTACAGATCATTGATAAATTAAAATTCGTGATAAATTTTATCATAAATTTTTTATAACGAAATATTTCTATCACATTGATAGAGGAAAAATTGAATATGATATTAAAAAATTGGTTAGTGCATAATTTTTTTTAAAACAAATAAAGAATAGATCATGAACTCATTTAGTTGCTACGCATCAGTCATTACTTGGCCATGTGTAATATAGTGGCTTTGCTTGGCTATTGTGCCGCGGCTTGATAGAGGCTCAAAATTAATCAAAGAGATGTTCTGATATCATGTAGAGATTTAGAGAGAATGAAGATATTGCATTACTTGTATTCTCATTAATGAATACTTTTAGATATTTATAGAGTTTACAATAAATTAAAATAGAAAAAAAAAAGTAAACCTAAAAGAGAAATAAATCTAATAGGAATAAATTAAAAAAAATAAAAAGATAAATATAAAAAAATCTAAAAAAGGGAATAAACCGGTTAAAATGTCAAAAAATTAATTCCTAAAACAAATAAATTTAAATTAAACTAAATCTCTTGATTTCCTTTATCAGTATAGAAAATTTTCAAAAATAGCCAAAATTGAGAAATTTTTAACCACAATTTTAACTTTCTAAATTTTTTAGCTAAAGACTTAAAGAATAGACAAAAATACCCTTATACTATTTCAACACTACCCGCTACAAATGAACAATACAACTACAATAATTTTTTAAATTTTGTTTTATTTTATAATTAATTGATTTATAATTTTATTTTACATATGTGACAATTAATTTATATTATTTACTTAAAATTATATTTATTCAAATTTAAATCTATATTTATTTATTAAAATTATATTCATTTTATTTAATTATATTATTTGTTAAATACTTAATTTAATCATGTTATTAAAAAATTTAAATAAATAATGTAGTTAAACTAAACTAAATAAATAATATAATAAAATAAAATAAATATAATATTAATAAACAAATATAAGCTTAAATTTAAATAAATATAAATGTTATTTTTAATAAATAATATAAATGAATTATATTATACATTATAAAAATAAATATAATACTAAAAAAATAAAAATAAAAAATTTATTATAAGTATAATAAATAATAAAATTTAAAAAAATGAACTACATTTTTTATCACACTTACATATGGGTGCGATGAGGAATGGGTGCAGTAAGAATTATCATGCCCATAAGTGAGTGCAGTAAGAATTATCATGCCCATAAGTGAGTGCGATAGTTCTTACAAATTATAGATGTCTCCTATTGAAAATCGGCTTAAATACAAGCCTAAACCCTTCTCTTTTGAAAACTAGCTCAAGTAATGGGCTTGGGGGGGGGGGGGGGGGGGGGGGGGGGGGGAAGCTTAGGCCACAAACTTGCCCAATTTCCTCTTACAAACGAATAGAACTTTCATAACTAAAGTCACGAGTTTAGGCCTCACTTTTTTTAAAACTATTCAAAAAAGGACCTTTCAACAATCTCATTGATCAGAAACATCAAGTAAGAATATTATTCTTAGATTACGAGTATTCATTGATCTAGCGATGTCTCTCAATTAAATAAGATCTTGAAAATTGTGGGGTTAAGTCAAACGTCTTATTACTCTGATCTAATCACTATGAGCACGTTATCAATGAGGGAGAAGACAACTTATCATTTTACTCGTGATCTTTGAGATTAAATACTAAGAATTAATTATAAAAGAAAGAGTTCGACCATTGTACAAGGTGGTGACATTTTTTTTCACTCAATATTTTAAAGTAATTTTTTATGTTTCTTCAAAATTATTAACTTAAATATTGAAAAGTTTTTGCTAAAATAATCACTGACGAGCCAGTAACACGGCCCTTTTTTTCACAAGTAGTAAAATTTACAACCTGTTTTGAGTGAACATACCCACATTCATTCTCTCAATAAAATTTTTTTAAACCTTATTAGGTTAAGGAACCATATTTTCTGATCTAACAATAGACTCTCTACACAATCAAATTGTTAATTTTTTTGGGTCAGCTACATATGCGCGTATGCTAAAACTTCAATGTTATTTTGCTAATTTACTGTCTCTTTCGGTAATCGGGAACGGAATAATTTAAAACAAAAATCATATTGTTAATGGACAAGTGAAAAAATTGTCTTCTTACTTCATCGCTTTGTGGGCAAAAATAAGAATTACGTTTTAAAAACGAAAAGGGAATTAAGTTGATGCACTTCCTGATTTAGAAAAATTTGTGTAGCCAGCCAATGTCAATGTAAGTATCTTTCACTAAATTTATCTTAAGAAATGGTCCACTTGAGTGCAAACCTGGCAGGGTGTGATTCCTATGATATATCCCACGCAAATAGTTTATTTTGATCATAAAATATGCCAATACTTTACAATATCTTAAAATACAAACGAAAATATCCAAAAATAGTATTTAAAAAGCAAGAACCATTGAATAATAACAGCCAAATCAACCAATAAAACTAACTCCCACGTTATTATTAGGGTCGGACCCTGATACTCCGGACCCAAAATCTTTTATTACGAAACGATTACGCATAGTTAGAACACGTGTGACTAATCTCACGGTTATTATCTTCTAAACCATTGCTTAGCTGTTATATTTATGATATAATTCACACTCTCCTCTCCCGCCTTAAGCGCTTTCATATTGAATCCTAGATTAATTTTTACCCTCCGTTCCTTGAAAACCATTTCCAATCTCTTTTAATTCCCATCTTACCTGTTCTGCTCTTTAAGAGTGCTAGTTCTACTTTTGATTGGAATGCGAGACGGAGGAGGAGGCACAATGTTTGTAGATAATTCCAACAGCGCTCCAAGATCCAAATTTGGCAACATGTTGCATTCAGACCCAAATATGTCTTCAACAGCAAATGAAGAAGATTATAATGTCCGTCCCAGCAGTGCGTCGGCAGTGAGCCCGGCCTTTTACGACCCTAGCCGGATGAGCTGCGAGGGTTCACCCATGACCATGTCGCCGTGGAACCAAACAGGACCTTTTACTAATCCTTCTTGGTCCCGAAATTTTGAAGAGAGCGTTCCACCAAATGGCCTCATCGGCTCACTTGTTCGTGAGGAAGGCCATATTTACTCTCTAGCAGCTACCAAGGACCTGTTATATACGGGTTCTGATAGCAAGAACATTCGTGTATGGAAAAATCTTAAAGAATTTTGTGGGTTTAAAGCAAGCAGTGGTCTTGTTAAAGCTATAGTTATTTCCGGCGAAAAGATTTTCACTGGTCATCAAGATGGGAAGATTCGTGTATGGAAGGTGTCGCCAAAGAACCAGAGTGTTCATAAGCGAGCTGGGACTCTGCCAACCTTGAAGGATATCTTCAAGAGCTCCATCAAACCTAGCAATTATGTTGAAGTGAGGCGTCATCGTACTGCTCTTTGGATCAAACACTCTGATGCGGTGTCGTGTATGAGCTTGGATCGAGATCATGGTCTTTTATATACGGCTTCTTGGGACAGAACCTTTAAGGTTTGGAGGGTTTCAGACTCAAAATGTCTCGAGTCTGTCACCGCTCACGAAGACGCCGTTAACTCTGTCGTTTCGAGCACTGAGGGTTTGGTTTTCACTGGCTCTGCTGACGGTACCGTTAAAGTTTGGAAACGAGAGCAACAAGGCAAAGGAACCAAACATGCGCTGTTTCAGACGTTGTTACAACAAGAATGTGCTGTCACAGCTTTGGCTTTGAACACGTCCAGTTCGATTGTGTACTGTGGATCCAGCGATGGTCTGGTCAACTTCTGGGGACGTGAGAAGCATTTATCTCATGGCGGGGTTCTTAAGGGTCACAAGCTAGCGGTTCTGTGCCTCGCGTCCGCAGGAAAATTGGTGTTCAGCGGATCAGCGGATAAGACCATATGCGTGTGGAGGAGAGATGGCACGATTCATACGTGTCTGTCTGTGCTGACGGGGCACACTGGGCCCGTTAAGTGCTTGGCTATTGAGGATGATCGTGAATCATCGACTGCGAGTCGTGGTCAACGTTGGATCGTGTATAGTGGGTCGCTTGATAAATCTGTCAAAGTTTGGGGCGTGTCCGAATTGGCTCCTGATGTTAATTCAGTGGCTAAGATGCAGCAACAGCACTCGTAATATGACTTATCACCGTCTGATGATGTGGGGGGTGGGGGGGCCTAGCATAACAGGACGTACTTTGACATTATCAATGTATTTTGCTTCTCTGTTATGCAACGTGTGTTGAGTTTATTGAGTAAATGTGTAATTTAAGAATAAGAAATATTTTCAGATGGCGACACGAGGAATGGAAGCAAATATTTTGTTGTCGGGTTTGATGATCAATAATGGTGGTTTGTATGTGCAGGGCTAGAGGTAGACAAGAACGGAGGTGGTAAATGTGCTTTGCCGCTCCTGTAGCGTATCGTGGGACGGTATGGTATGCTAAAATTGTGCTTTAATAGTCCGACTAAGTAGCTATGTTCTATTGGATCATAAATTTGTTGTGTTGGAACAAGTTTGTGATGGGTTCTAAGTACGGTTTATAATAGGTTAGGTATGAAAAGTTTGAGGGATTGTGCTAATTTTTTTTAAAAGTATTTAAAATTTTAAAATATTTTAATTTTTAAAATTATTTTATAAATTTTTTAAAAATTATAATTAATTTTTTATAATATTTTAATTATAAATATTATAATAATAATTAAAATTATTAATTATAAAATTATATTATATTAAAAAATTATTTATAATTATAATTAAAATTATATTTTTTTGTTAAAATTTATTAATATTATTTTAAATATGAAATTAATGGATACATCTTCGCTGATTAGTGGTAATGGTATCCCATAACTTTTGATTTCAAATTGAAAAGTGTAGGATTCTTGACTTGATATTCGGGATTGCACCGTATAAAAAAGAATCCTACTCACTTTTGTATGCCAAGTCATTGGGCCGGCAAAATTGATTCCCCAAGGTTTAACTTTCAAAGTAGGATTTCCAATACACACAAATACTAAAATAAATTGTAAAATTTATATTATTATAGTAATAATACATTTTAATTAGGTTGACACTTATTGGATTATCTATTATTTATAAATTTAATATTTTTTTAATAAATTATAATTTTTCATTTTAAATAATCAAATTTCAGAATTTTAAAATTTTCTAATAATATTTTATCATCAATTTTATTTTCAATTCTCTATATATTATCAATTTTTTACGTACATTAAAGTTTCTAAAGTTTTTAATGTTAATATTGTCGGGGGATCTAAGACACGTGGGTGTATGCATGTGCAATTGTGTCTATTGCCTAATGCAGTGGAAACGTATAAATTTTACAATAAATACAATAAATAAATATATTAATCACATTAATATATTAATAGGTTAGAGAACTTACCATAACGTGTAACGTTATACACGTGTTTTTCTCGGAGTCCGCATAAAGATCAACTCGTGTGCAGTTTTAGTCACCAACACAGTGGACTTAGTAAACTAGAACAACAGCTTCATATTTAGCTTGGGATTAACTCTTAATTTTCAAAATAGTCGGGAGTGAATTTACATCATTTTCTCCAAAAGGATAAGAAATGTAGATTTGAAACAATTAATAATTATTTTAATTGAAAGGATAAAGAAAAATGAAATAATTGAAAGGATGTTTCTCTTTACCTTTTTTTTTCTCTTCTTCTTCTTCTTCCTTTCCTTTCTTTCCATTTCTTTCATTTCTCTCCCTTGACTGTTTGGCCAAATTCTTCAATTCACCTCTCTTCCTTTATATATATATATATATAAGATATTTTGATTATTTAACTATTAAATAATTAAATTAAGAAATGACCATTTTGTCTCTCATAAATAGTTATCAAGTTTACCTTTTAGTAGGTCCCACCAAATCCCACACTTGGGTAAACTCAACTGAGGGTCTATAATATGCTACGTGTCATAATACAATTAGCAAATAATATTTATTAACTAATTGTTGTATTTAACACTTAAATACAGATACGCACACATTCCCATAGAAGTGCTGAATATTGCTGGATTAAATAATTTAATTTGGCATGCTGTCCCAGTGTACAACGAGTACACTCCATATTGGCGAGACTCCCTAGGTCCTACTCTCGATTCGTCAAATGAAACTATTCCATAAGTCTGTGAGCAATGCCTCATGCACACGTCACGGATATACAAATCAGCGCGTTGAACCGTACAAGCTGAGGTTACAACGCATATGTATAGTCCTTCCGTCATGATATCCTGGATGTGCGGGGATAAAGATTATCACCATCAAATCCCTTTGTACTCATCTATATCCTATCTCCAGACTTGTATCTCACTGAACAATATGCGCAAACCCTTTTGTCATATTGTTATACCCTGACGGAACTCTTTCCCGAGATTGATACTTGTAGCCACAAGATTTTCTAAGATACAGTCTCGAAGCATCTGGATATCAAACTCCCTATAAGAGCTAACGGATCCCGTATCTGTATGCACCGGACTCCATAAGCATCGGACCATACCCAGCGACACCCAGCGGTCACACCATGAAAGGTTTGTGACATACGTGGAACTAAAGTATGGTGGATCACTTACAAGTCCACTGTGGCACTCAGGTCAAAAGACCATGTATACTACTCAACTCGAGAGGATGCTATATTGAAGGCTTATATAGGATGTCTATCGGAGGCCCTCGTGAGTCTGTCCCATATCCAATCCTAACTGGATACTCATATATCAATATGAGCTCCAAGCTAACGGTCGGCTAGGAACGGCCAACTATATTCTATAGGTACGACATATGCTGATCTATATAAAAGTATCCACCGACAGACCTGCATCAGCAAAAATAAATCAGGGACAATTATTCAAGAACATACTTATGCAACTTGCATTTCCTGGCACCCGATTGCAACTCTTGTAACTATGCAGTTACTAGTATACTTCCAAGTCTATGTCCTATTACAGACAAGGCTCCAATTCTTGGATCTGCTGAATATTATAACTAGCTAACACTTAGCTGTGCTAACATTTAGCAATTATATGTCTCAGGGTGACTGACTATGAGCCCTTATTTAAATCCTTTAAATCTGATCCGAACTCCTTCATATCTACAATGTCTATAATATTACATGCATAATACCATATAAATAGGTATTAGCGATTTAATGAGATGTACACTTGTATAAATACACAAGTATATATACATTCAAGGATGGCACGTAAGCACCAACCCTAACAAATATTACTTGTTTTTCATTTAATATCATGTCCTTTGTACTAAAACCAACTTTTGATGTTATAATAGACACTGAAGGTGTTAATAGATCTCGAGTTATGATGTATAACACAGAGTAAATATTTTCTTTTGATTTCTACCATTACAATTTATCAAAATCTCTTTATGTTGTTTACTTAATATATAAGACTAATCAGTATCAATAAATATTTTAATTAAAAAATAATAAAAATAATTGAACTAGAATCAACCTTTTTTTTAGGGATAAGGATAATTTTACCATAGGAATTTGGCCTAATTGATAAGTTTTTCCCCAATTAAATTTGATATATCTAATTTTTTCCCTTGGGCTTGACTCAAATGGTCACTAAGTTGTACAACAGCTATGGCCACATGAGTTCAAGTAAGAGGAAATGGCAATGTTTGGTTAATTAGGGGTATCTAACTCTCTACCAATTTTATTTTATTTTTTTAAAATATTTGATATATCCAATTTTGTTCCAATTCTTTAATTTTTACCGTCAATATGGATGAAAATAATAATTTTCTAATATAATTACTAGTTTATCTCTATTATTTACTCTCTAACTTTGAGCACGTGGCACAATTTTACTCATTCACAGTCTTTGAATATGTGGCGCAATTTTATCTATTTTTAATTTAATAATTTTAAAATTAAATTTTAATAAAATGATATGTGTCATGATATAATAAGTTACAAAAGACACATATAACATGTAATTGATTTATAGGTTTAATAATATTTTAAAATAAATTAAATTAAATAAAAATAAAAAGAGAGAAGCCCACCACTAGTTTGATTAGTAGCTGCCACCTCCTTCACCTTTGTGGTCGATTAGTGACCAATAGTGATTCAACTCAAAATTGACATAATCGTCTCAAAATCTCG
Source organism: Ailanthus altissimus (assembly GCA_946807835.1). NCBI lineage: Eukaryota > Viridiplantae > Streptophyta > Magnoliopsida > Sapindales > Simaroubaceae > Ailanthus > Ailanthus altissimus. The sequence continues at coordinate 22,475,886 of OX327691.1, read as the reverse complement.
TGATCTACGTGATGATAGAATTTTTTTTCTTCTTCAATAGAGTACTATAAAAGTGCCAAAAATGGGGGAGAATTTAATAAGAGGGGTGGCAGCCACCACTATTCGCTGTTAAACAATGGAACTGTGACGTGCACCGCCCTTACCATTTGACGGCGAACGGTAGTGAGTGCCACCCTCTACCACAGGATGACAATAGCCATCAAAAGGTCGGCGATGATGTGCATTATTGCCACCATTAGACAGAATAACAACCGATCTGTTCAATAGCGGAGGCAATGATATCATTTAATAGTGAATGGCGTTGGCTGTTGCCTCTCCCAACATATTCTCTCAACTTTTAACACCTTATGGTACTCTGTTGCTAAATATTTTTTACTATTACGTATATCATAAAAATTTGAGTCAGATGATGTTAATCTTGAATCGAATTATCACCAATTACTAGTGGCTAGTTGGTCGGGAGTAGAAACTTTAGCTTTAATCTCTGTAACAATACATATATCAGAAAATATTGAGTTATCACTATTTGACTAAAAAAACTATTATTATATATACAAGTCAAAGCAATAAAAGATGAGGGCTAATACTAATGCAATGCAAATATAGCACAAATATACGTAAGTGTATATATCGTACCAAGTAGTATAATAATTAAAATAAGATATTGTTCCTACAAAGACTTCTAAACCTAATCGTTAATCAATTACTAAAATTAATCATACTCAACTTTTATTCAAACAAAGCTAAAAGATGAACATTCTAATTTATCTAATTGTATTAAACTTAACTTAAACTTGAACAAAAAGCAAATGAGGATTTAAATTCACGAGATCAAAAGAACTTAGAGTTTCAACTTATTCTTTAATATTTTATTGAACTTATTATTCTTCTATCTAATCCCTTAATAATGAATTGTTAGTTAGACTTGAATATCATTATAAGCCTTTGTCGATAATCAGATAACTATATCGCATCCTAATAATTACCTATATGTCTATAGTAATCATAATAGAATAAAATTCATTAAGATCAAGTCATCAGGCCATACACTATAAGTATATTTCTATCCTACATAGAACTCATAGTTATTACCCTATAATCATGTATCAAATAATCTTGGGCTAAATACATTCCTCTGTTAGTTCATTATGATTTCTTGAACAATCAATATATTAGTCAGATATAATAAAAGCATTAAACACAAGATAGAACGAACAATCTTCTTTATTGAGTTCTTAAAATAAAAAAAATAATAATATTCAACTACATATTATGTTCAAAAGTTGAACCCTAAATTAAAAAAATTTAGTTCATGATGAATCTAAAAGTATTAAACCAAATATTAAAAAACATAATAAACAAGTCCATAAAAAGAAGAGAAAAGATAACAAATAATGCATGGTAGACATGAATCACTTTGTTCTTTTTCTTGCTTGATGCGTAAGTCTTGTCTCCAATCCTCAATTTTACTTTGATATCTTGTTGTATTGTATTTTTTTTTTATTGCTGTCTTGCTTTCTAATGTTCTTTTTCTTTGGTTGTAAAAAGTGTCTTTATATAGGCCTTCGTAACTTTAGAGTCGTGTGACTTAGAGTCTAAGTTATATTATGAGTTCAGCAAACTTTTCTTTCTAGTCACATGGGCGCCACAGTGCTGGCTTTTGAGCGCTGTAGCCCTCAATTTTTTGCTTTAAGCACCACTGTACTGGTGAATAGGCCCCATGGCACTGGTGAATAGGTGCCGTGATGCTCAGACCTGGAAAAAGTCTCACAATTTATCTTTTAGGGCACTATGGTAGTAAGTGTGGAGCGTCGTAGTGCCATGGCCACTGACTTAGGCATCACGACACTGGGCCATTTTCTTTGGATTCTTTATTTCTTTGTCTAATTTTCCAGAATCCTTATACCGTGGGTTAAAACCTATATTTTATAAATAAGCTCAATTGTTGACCCAAAAAATAGTGTTTCTGGTCCAACAAGTTTTGAATTTGTTTGGATTCGAGAATTAGCACGTTAGGCTTCATCTTACTAAGCTTGAAGGTTGAAACCTGAATCGTTTTTCTTTGCTAATGATGAAAGAACACTGCAAAACACTTGAAACTATCGTTAAGACCTTGCCAGGGTGGGTTTCGACTAAGAGTCTCTGATGCTTAAGTCAGAAAAGGTTGTTTAAGTGAGGTTTTGAGCGAACAATAAGAAAAAGCCGAAAAGAAAAGGTTGAATACAAAAAACGTTGAATCCAGATTCCAGAACTCAATACCGAGAAAGAAGTCTTTGAAGTCCTCCACTTCATTGTGGTTTTCTCACCTATTTATAGCATCGGTCTTCAGGGAATATTCCTTGTGCTTATCTTCATCGATGTTGTAGTTGAGTTGGGTAATTCTTACTAATTTTGGGTTATCTTAATCTCTTGGCTTGATTTTGGGGATTCTTTCCTAAAGATATTGCAGTTCTTCTCTTCTTATAACTCTACTTCCTTTGTAATACTAGTTTCCTCTTTAAAACTTATTTCACTATTAAGCTTGATTGGTCTCTATTCAGCTCAGTGGCAGTTTGGTTTTATTTATGCTATGAAAGTGGTACAGCATCTCTTACTGAGCTAGACTCTCTCATAACATGCTTAATCCTTACTGGTTTAAGCCTTGGTTCTATTTTAGTGGTTGTACCTAGTCAAAATATATAAACTGTTCAGCTTTGGGTTGACCTAGTACTTTGACTGAGTCAATTTTCTTATTCATCTCAGCCACAGAAGTTTCTGATCCTGGTCGGCTCGGTTGGGAGTATGCAAAACTAGTGTATAAATGGTCCGGACTAAACTTCAAGTTAGTTGACCGAGCAAGTTTTATGTTCGAAGTTCATCTTTAGGCCTGGTTCTGATATCTCCTATTGATCTTTGTTACTTTAGGTTTAAGCCTTCAAAGCTAGCCTATAAAGGACAACCTTGAAGGGTTTGGTCCTTTTGAGCCTATAAAGGTTTAGGCTTATGGAGATTTTTAAGGGAGAACAAGGGTCCATCAGTTTTTTGTTTTGATTTATTTAAAACTAGAAACTTTATTTTTGTATTGTCTGCTCAAAACCTTCACATTTTAATCATGCTTGAAATCTTTGCTTCTTAGAGTGCTTTTAGTTTATCCTAGTATGCTGATGATCAGAATCGAACAAGTTCTTTTATATTTGTTCTAAATACAAACAACTGAGGTGTTAAGCGACTTAGTTTAGTTCTACTATTGTAGTTGCTTTGTGGGGTATCGAGCTATTAGTTACTTTCTAGGGTTTCCTTAGGATCTTGTACAATTGGAAATATTCCTCAAATTTTGATTTTGTTATATAATTATGATAAAGATTTTAAAATATCATCCTTAATCCATGTGAAGAGATGTCCTAAGCGTGGGAATTAATCGTAGCCATTGATTCCTTTTTTTATTATATGGCTGGAGGTTGTTGAAACCAGAGTGTCATGTCTCTTCTATTTCTAAGTGACGTTTGGGTGATTGAGATGATTCAATCCGTTGAAATTTAGATTTTCAACGAGCCATATTAATTGCTTTGAAGAGATGTGTATTTAATGCTCTGAAAACCCAATGTGTTGCACCATTCTGTTTTAAGAAAGTGTCTCTTTGGGTTCTAATGATCTTGTCCGTTCATCGGATCTGAACACCTATGTTGGCTATAAAAATCCACCCTCTAATACCCATTCTCTTCTTTACTCTTCATTTTTCCGTCATTTCTCTTTGATCTCAACTTTCTGGTGTAATTGTTCTTTCTGATGATCATTGCTACTATTGTTTGTTGTGTTTATCTAATTTTTACACTTCTTTTAAATGAGTTATTATTTCGTGGTCTTTTGGTTTGGTCTTCTTTATCTTGCATCTTTTAGTGTAAACTTTATTGTATACGAGCTTGCTTTTATTGTTTATGTTTCTTAGGTTTTCTTGCCAATTTTGGGTTTTTTACTATTATTTCTTATTTTCTTGGTATTTGTATGGCTTTTGGGTACTTACTCTAGCTTTTTTTTCTTCTTGTTTCTGGGTATGATTGTCTTTTTCCTTGCCCTATGTGTCTCATTTAGTTTTTAAGAAAAAAAACTCTTTATTTGAATAGCGTTTAAAAGGAACTTAGGCTTTTCAACCATTAATGTGGCTGAGGAAGAAGAAGAAGTAAGCTTAGAGTTCCACTAGTGGGGCTGGAGGTAGTGGAGGGGTATCCACCTCAGCAGGTGACATGCCTTACTCCTCTTTAGTTGCTATATTTGAGGCAGAGCCGGTCTATACTATTAGGGATAACCAAGGGAATGATCCTGAGGATGATCAAGATGTAGATGTTGTGAAGTTTGAGCTGGATGTGAGATATCGCATGTCCAGTTTGAATGAGGCCAACTTGGAGTTTATTAAGTCGACATATAATATCCCTAGGTCAGTTACACTTAGGCTACCCTCTCAATAGGACTATCCGAGCAGCTTACTAGAGGGCGAGGTAGCCATCCACTTCAGTTTTTGAGGTTGGGCCTTAGGCTTCCCATATAGCCATAATTTGTAAAGATGCTAGCCTGTCTGAGAGTAGCTCTCTCCCAACTAGGTCCCAATTCTTGGAGGGTCTTAGTTAGTGATGAACACTTGAAATTACACATTTAATAAGGGTTTTACATTATTGTTTTGTATAACTAGTGTCTTTAACCCCCTTAACTTAAGTATGTTTATAATATTGTACTTAATTAGCTTTTAACTGTTTTATGGTAGGTTCGGTAAAATGGGCATAACATTCTACCTAGGAATCTAATTGGAGTGATTCTTGATCTTGTAAAGAGCTGACTCAATGTGCTAATATATTTTATCTCATAAGACATTTGAAATTTGAGCATTTAAAGGATGAAAATGGCCTAAAATAGAACCGATCTATAGAATAGGCCCAGTCCAAACAGTCATCAGTATTTGGCCCATAACTATAGAAATATGTATCTAATACGTATGAGATAACTCAATTTAGAAAGATAAGAGACTTATATGCAACTGTAATATTTTTTGAGTGACAGCTAATTCAGACCACATCAATTTCAAATTGGATAATCAAGTGGGTGCATTAATGATAATCAATGTAAATTATTTGCCACCCTTCTTGACTTTTATCATCCATGTGGTTCCATCTTCATTTGTCTTGATTTTTCCTTATTTTTCTATAAATAGGTAGCGTATTTATGCATAAAGCATGTAAATTAGATAGCTAGATTTTAGCTCAAAACACTTATCTTTTGTATTATCTATTTGTAGTATTATTTCTCTTGTTTACAATTCTAAAATCATGTTATCTCTTCTTCCATCTCTTTTATTTTTCTTTAGTTTTATTATGTCAAAGTAAATTTCTTTTTGCTAAGGTGAAATGGTGAAACTCTTGGTAAGATAATAAGATATACTTAACTCTTATTCATGAATTTAATATTTCATTCTTAAGTTATGCAAATTTATATATGATGTATTTATTTTGTTTGTAATATTAATACCCTTTCTTGTAAAATGGTGTGTCTTGATTTATTATAAACAATTTTTATGGTTGGCACAATAAATTCTTGAAACCATTTATAAGATATGGCGTAAATATCATTTCTTAAAAAGTGGGAGTCTTAATTTATCGTAGACAAATATAAAAATTGGCATAATAAATACTTAAACCCATTTACAAGACTTGGTGTAGAATAATTGAAAGAAATAAATACTAGTTAATATATAAATGGTGATGAACTTTAATTGTTATATCTTCCGATTAGAACCTCCTTTGTGTGAGGGTTATAATTGAGTTATAAAAAGAGTTAAATATATTCATATTTCATATGCCAAGAGTGGATCCCCCTAACCTTAGCTTTTATTTTAATTGATTAACTGAATTATTATTTGCAAACATCTTATATTATTTTAATTGTCTTGAAAGTATTTATAATTTATAATTTTAATTCCACTTCCCTGTGGATCGACCCCGTTCTCATTGGGTTATATATTACTTCGACAATCCTATACTTGAGAATAAACTCCTATATTTTGGATGTGTCAATTAGTCTGTATGTTTTTTGGGTAAGGGTAGGGTTGTCCCCCTTTATTTTTAAGAGCTAAGCTAGTTATATCAATTTAAGTAATGCTAGAAGACAGAGAGGCTTCTACTATCTTTCCTTCCATAGTCTCTAAAATTTAATCCATGGTCACCCATATTCTGTCAAGGATTAAAAGGGGATTGAATTTTTGTTGAGAGAGAATGGGGTCAGACAGTCCCCAAGAGGAACGAGGGAGAGTGAGTCATTTCTACGAATTTCTCTTTGAGAGCAAGTTTTCCTTTTGTTCATTTTTCTTTTCTCTGCTTTATTATTTCTTTTTTTGTTTGTCTAAATCCTTGGTGTATTGTAGTGATGTTGAATGAAGTTTTGAGTCCAAACTTGCTCAGATTATTACGGTCCTTGAGCATATTTGTCCTATTCAGGATCGGCTATCACCAGTTAGTCTTATTCAATCTGGTATAGTGACTTTTGTCCCCCGTAAGCCTCGTGTTCACAGTAAATACCAATTCTCCTTTAAACTTATTTCTTCATTCTTTGCTTATTTATCGATTACTTTGTATGTCCTATATAGGAATGTCCAAATAAGAATGAGGCGAGAGAGGAAGAGGAGCCACATAGAAGGTTCTAGCTTGTCCTTTGAAGGTTGGGGTTCCCTCAACATCAATAGTGTAATGGGAATGTTATTCAGTTCTGATGAAAGGAATCATATCAAGGATTTTGCTCGTGGACTAGAGCTGACTACCCAAACTGGCAGCAGGCAGAGCCTTCAAAGAGGGAGAGTGACAAGTCCATCTGTTCAGAGGAGAGGGCAAGCTCAAAGCAATTCTCAAGGGAGGGGACAAACTACCTAGAGCTCCCTTTAACTGTAAGGTATCTAATCTCCCCAAGTGTAAGGTAGGGAGTAGGGTTCACTGATTTAGGCATTAACGCAAATGCCCCATTCTGGTTGAAATATTGTGGGGCGGGGGGGAAGGGGGTTGGTTCAAAAAGTAGAGAGAGACTTCTAATAAGTGATGAGCCCTCTCGTCGTATATCTTCCTTCGTGTTAGTCCTTGAAAGGATGAATGACTTGACTTTTTTACTGCCCAATATAAGGGAGATAGAGAGGTACCTGACCTTATTCTGGGTAAGACAGGTTTCATCTTTGAACCTCATCACGTGGTTCTATGCTGTAGTGGGATCAGCACTGGATGTAAGTTCTCATTTCTTCTGTTAATAAGTTATTTCTTCATTTTTCTCTTCTAACCATCATTTTTTGTCGTGCAGTCTCATGTATCTATTGTCTAGATTCAGGATCGAGATATTAGATATGGTGGCTTGGACCCATAAACTGAGAAAAGCCTCGCGCAGTTGAGAACTGAGGTTCTGTAGGCCAGAAGGGTGGCTACCCAAGAACAGGAGAAGGCGGATGAGATGAGTGCTCGTATGAAAGAGATAGAGACTAGCTGTGCTAAAGTGGAGAGTAGGTCTTAGAGTTGAAATGCCAAAAAGGCTAGCTAAGCAGGAGATGGTCAACTCTTTGACAGTGGCAAAGAGCCGAACCACTGAGCTGATGAACTAAAATTACAAGCTTGAGAGGCAACTCATAGCAGCTCAAAAGGAGATGGAGCTGGTTGAACAGACCAAGAATAATCCAATGGCTCAACTAGAAGATCAGCAGAGTTCCTGGTCTGCTGGTCACGAGAAAGATTTTCGCCAAGAGGTTGTAGAGGGCTTCTAAAGGTCAATTGCCTTCTTTGAGGAGAACTACCTTGAGATTGGCCTCCAGTAGATGTGGAATCTTGCCATTGGGGAGTCATTCTATGAAATGGGAAACTTTGAGGCTCGGAATGTTGCTGATATAGCCTAGCTTGCTGCTGGTGATACTACTTTTACTTAAGTTACCTTCAATATTGAGGCTAAAGCTACCCCTATTGCTACTGTCCTTGCTATTGAGGTTGATGTTGCCCCTGCTATTAGGGCTGACATTGTTGCTCCTGCTATTGCTGAGGTTGATGTTGTCTTTGTTGTTGGAGTTGATACTGCTCCTGTTGCTGCTCTTGCTCGGTTTGTAAGACTTGCTCATATTGCCCTGGTCGATCTTCTTACCCCGGTTAATCCTTTTTCAACCATCTTTAATTTTGGGGGGGCTGTTGTAGTAGATTTAGAGGCAATTGACATTGTTTTGGTAATATAAGCAAATGTCTTTTTTGTTCTAGTACTTTTTCTTTTGAACTTTTATAATTCTCTTTTATCAGTGAATATAAACAGCTTTTTCTTCATAATTTGTGTTGAAATGTCTTTGCAAACTTACTTATTTTATATTTTCCTTGAATATTAATGTAAACCTGCCTTTCTATAATAATTCATAACATAAGGTAATATCATGTTCTTTATAAGAATATTATATAAACGAGTAGCTTGTAATAATGTCCAACACTCAAGAGAAAATTGTATTAGTCAAAATTAAATAATAATCTCTTTATGACAAGTCGATTTATCATATTCAAGCAAACCAGGATTATTCATAAATTATGAAGAAAATCAAAGTATAAGTTAATGAACTTTAACAAGCATTTACATAGAACTGTACCGATGAGACTATCATTGAGTCGACTAGCAGATACATTTTTTCAACACTTGGTTGTTTTATGAGATTGTTATATAGGTACCTAGTAATTTTCTTTTATGATTAGTCCCCTTTTAAGTACTATATATCTATAGGGTACACTTTATAGAGTCTTACCTTATCCGGTGGTCTGTGGGTAACCTCATGAGTGCTGCCCCATATGGTGTGTCCTCAAAGTTATATATTCAAATGGTACATCTCATAGAGCCTTAACCTGTCCAATGGTCAGTAGGTAATCTTATAAGTGTCGTCCCTTACGAACTATACGCTACACATCTATAAGGTACATCTCATTAAGCCTTACCATGTTTGGTGGTTTGTGGGTAATCTCGTGAGTGCTGCTCCCTACGGCATGTGTCTTCAAGTCTTTAAAGTTACATATTCGTAGGGTATACCTCATAGAGCCTTACCTTGTTCGGTGGTCTATAGGTAATCTCAAAAGTGCTGCCCCTTACAAACTATATGCTGTACGTCTATGGGATACATCTCATAGAGCCTTACCCTGTTCAGTGGTTTGTGGGTAATTTCGTGAGTGCCAACTCCCTATGGCGTATTTTCAATGTTTTCAAAGCTGTATATTTATAGGGTATACCTCATAGAGCCTTACCCTATAAGGTATACCCTATCCAATGGTATATGGGTAATCTCATGAATGTTGCCCCTTTAAGAACTATATACTGCATGTCTATAGGGTACACCTCATTAAGTCTTACTCTATTCGGTGGTTTTTGGGTAATCTCATGAGTGCTACCCCCTTATGACATATGTTTTCAAATGTGTATATTCATAGGGTACACCTCATAGAGCCTTACCCTATTTGGTGGTCTGTAGGTAATCTTATAAGTGCCACACCCTACAAATTATATGTTGCACTTCTATAAGGTACACCCCACTGAGCCATACCCTATTTAGTGGTCTGTAGGTAATCCCGTGAGTGCCAGGCCCCTATGATATATGTCTTTAATTACTTCAAAGCTTTATATTTTTAGGGTACACCTCATAGAGCTTTACCCTATCTGGTGGCATATGGGTAATCACATGAGTGTTGCCTCTCTACAAATTATACATTGCACGTCTACAAGGTACACCTCACTAAGCCTTGCCCAGTCCGGTGGTCTGTGGTAATCTCGTGAGTGCCTCTCCTTATGGCGCATGTCTTCAATGTCTTTAAAGCAGCATATTCGTAGGGTAAACCTCATAGAGCCTTGTTCGGTGGTCTGTGGGTAATCACATGAGTGCCGCCCTTTACAAACTAAACGATGCACGTCATAAGGTATACCTCACTGAGGCTTACCCTGCCTAGTAGTCTGCGAGTAATCTCGTGAGTGCCGCCCTCAAATAGTATGTCTTTAAAGTTGTATATTCATAAGATACACCTCATAAAGCCTTATCATGTCCGATAGTCTGTGGGTAATCTCATGAGTGTCGCTCCCCTATGAACTATACGTTGCACGTCCATAGAGTACACTGAGCCTTATCCTGTCTGGTAGTCTGTGGAAATCTTGTGAGTGCCGCCCCCCTTTGGCGTGTGTCTTCAATTTCTTCAAACCTGTATATTTATAGGGTACACCTCATAGAGCCTTACCCTGTTTAATGGTTTGTGGTTAATCTCATAAGTACCACCCCTTACAAACTATACGCTGCACTTCTATAGGGTACACCTCATTAAGCCTTACCTTATTCGGTGGTCTGTAGGTAATCTCATGAGTGTCGCCCCCTACGAACTATACACTGCACCTCCATAGGGTACCACTCATAAAGCCTTAACCTATCTAGTGGTCTGTGAGTAATCCTATAAGTGTCGCCCCTCTTATAGCGTGTAATTTTAGAGGTAGTCTTCCATTTTCTAAATTTGTAAATGTTAATGATTGTTTAGTCCCAAATTTTGAGTAATCATTAATGTAGAGGTATATACAAGGAAATAGCGATTTTATTAAAAATGATGTCTTTATATAGCAAATATTGCATAAAAGATAAGAAGTCAAGAATAGTATTTCTTCAGCAACTTAGCATTCCATGGTTTCCTCATAACTTGTCCATTTACTCCTTTGAGTTCTTAGGCTCCTCTGATGGAATTGATAACCTTGTACGGGCCTTCCCAGGTCTGTCCAAGGACTTCATTTATCAAGTTCTTTATATTCAGCACAACTGTTCTTAGCACCAAGTCACCTTTCCTGAATTCTTTTGCCTTGACTCTCTTATTGTAGTATTTGACGACCTTCTGCTAGTGGCAGCTATTCGGATATGAGCCTTCTCTTTCAGCTGTTCGATTGAATTCAGCTATCCTCTTTTCAGCTCATTATTTGTCGTATCGAAAAAGTACAGTACTCTATGTGTCGGAGTTTCGATCTCAACAGGAATCGCTGCTTAACATCCAAAAACCAGTGAGAATGTTGTTTTGCCAGTTGCAATCTTGCTAGTCATCCGCAATAAGGGTGAGCAAAAAAAATCAGTAACTGAAAAATCAAACCAAATCGACTAATTCGGTTCGGTTTTGTCCAATTTTTTTAACAAAAAACCTATTCAATTTTTTTGGGAAAAAATCAACCGGTCCGGTTTGGTTCCAGTTTGGTTTTTCACAAAAAAATAATCGAAAAAATCAAACTGGATCGAACAAAAAAAAATGGTTTCGATTTTATTTATTAAAAAAATGAATTGACCTGTGCCCATCCCTAATCCGCAATGCCCAAGTACTTCTGGAAGCCCATCTACCCATCCTTTTTTTTCTTTCAATCAACTTCTTCTTGAGAAGCTTCGTAATCGCTTTATTGAAAAATTCTACCTATCCATTTGTCTTGGGATGAGTGTTTACGCTAAAAATAGAATGTGGTTATCGTAATATAGATTGAAGTGTCGATCTCAAGATGAAACTTTTTAAAAAATAGGTTAACAAAATAAAATTATTAAAAAGTAATGAAGAAGAAGAATAAATGTGAGATTAATATAGAGAATGTAAAATAAATGTGAATTAAGGAAAAAAAACTATAATAATGTGAGCAAGGTTTCGAGAGTCACTAATATGCTTCATAAATCTATTATATACTTTGATTCAATATTTTATAACTCAATTGAAAGTTTCACATCCCAAACAATTAATTAGAAGATATGTATAATATGATACATTTAATAATAAATGTATATGACATAACTAAACTCTTTTTAAACATTATCACAACCATGTTCATCTATACAAGTTATCTAAAATGACAACATATTATTTTGACAATATTACAGTAAAAGATTTACTTGTAAAATGATGTAACCAGTAATAATTATAATTCAGCAAAATTCACATAAAGAAAGTATGATTGAAAATATATAAAACATGATAATTATAACCTCTAGATTATAAAAAGTAATAAATAAGAGTTTAAACACAACAAACTTATAACATCGTAGCTCTTAACAAAGAAATTTAGCCTAGCTTACAATTTATTCTTATGAATATTAAAGAAAATTATTTGAGAAAATTGTAAGACATGAACAAACGTCCATTAGCCTTCTAAAGGTGTCCTTATATAGGCAATGAATGGGAACATATTTAGTGTGACTTCAATCAACACCATTTTTAGCCACCAACACCTTTATGGGAGATATTAAGCAGTCTTGTGGGATCACTGATGATGTAAGAAGATACTTAGTGATCTATATCAATAATAAGATGATGGATCATGGATCCTCCGTAGACGTAGGTAATTTTAAACCGAACCACGTATATCTTGTGTCTTATTGATTGGTTTATTTTCTTTATCTTTATTAGTGTGTTGATTTTATGTATTCTTACTTATGGTGTGAATTATAATTTTTCAATGCACATAGAATAAAAAGAGTATTAAGGCTGTAATTTAATTGATGCCATATGAGTATCAAACTGAAGAGTATGGCTTAATATCGTAATAGTTATATTTTAACTTTTATGACCAAAAGAGTTTTTTGAACAATTTTAAAATTTAATTTTTCTTGCAAACACTGTTATTTTTTTGGAATTCACAATATAAATATAATTGTTTCTTTTAGTGTTTAAAAGAAAATAATGTATAGTATGAGTATTTCAAGAATAGAATATTTTTGTAAATATACAAGCAATATTCTAAAATTTGAGAAAGATACTAAAATTATTAGTTTGGAAGAAAAAAAAATGATATTACTTTTGTTAATATTTTTTCGTTGGATTATTTAATTATTTTATTGCTATGTAACTATTAGTTTTCTTTTATTTAGAAAAAAAAATTTTTGCAAAGTCTTAAATTGTTAATGTTGTTAAATATTTTTAGGTAAACATTGTCTTTTCTTTATTTTAAATTTTCTAAAACTTTCTAATAACTTAAAACTATAGTGGAAAGTTTTAAAAAATAAAATAATTATAATACTTTGTATATGTAGTATTTTAATTTGAGGAGAATATATTGTGGCTATTAGTGATTTCTAAACATATATTTTTTTTAATGAAGTAAACTCTGAATAAAAAAAATATTTATTTTGTAACTCGTACCTGTATCAATGATTTTGGTATTACAATGATAAATGCTTACACATGGAACAATAAAATTAAACAAAGCCCTTAATCATATTTTGTTGTGATCTTTTAGTTGTATAAAATTTTTTAATAATAAAAATATAGCCATTAATCATATTTCTTTAATAATTTTATTAAGTACAGTAAAGACCAAAGGTTATTCAATTTCAAATTAAAAGTACTTATAGGTTCGATTACAATTCTTAGTATTTAATATGTTTATCAAATGAGTAATGTATTTGTATTTATTTTTGTATTTTTTATAGTTAAATACTATGCATATGCTTCAACATAGTGTAATCAAAATTTTTGAAGCATGAGTTATAATAGCTATTGTGTTAATATAATTTTTGAAGCATGAAATATAATAGGTATTGTGTTAATATTGTTAGATTAAGTGTTATAAAAAGCAAATATTATAAAATATAATATGAATGTTGATTATCTACATTTTGTCATTTATTATGCATGATATTTGATGTTTAACTAACACAAGTCATCTTCATCTTACATGAATTACTTGTTAATAAATTTTATACATTAATTACACATATTAACAATATATTATAATTTTTAATATCTTTAATTTTAAGTTAAACGTTAAAGACACTCGTAATAATAATCATGATAATGAAACTGTTGCGGAGAGAGAGGAAAAAAGCTTAAATATAAAAAAAATTCTTGGTGCTGTTGGATTGGGGCGAGGGAGCTGGGAGCTGTCGTGCTGTTAGATCGAGGTAGAGAAATTCTTGGTGCTGTTGGATTGGGGCGAGGGAGCTGTTGGTGTTGCCATCTATTGGATTGGGGCAGTCAAGCTGCTGGTGTTGTTAGATTGGGGCGAGGGTGCTGCTAGTGTCGCTGCTTGTTGGATTGTGGCGGTGAAGATGCGGGCTCATGGCGGACGATGTGCTGACTCGCGGCTTGGGGTGGCGGTTTTCAGATTTATAAATTTAGATTATTTCTTTTTAAACATAATAACATTAAACAACGCCATTTTTCGTAGGCATTTACGTATCAAACAGTGCCATTTAACTGTGTACCCAAATTTTAATTTTCAAAAAGCGCCACGACGCCATTCTTCATTGATTGTATAGGCATTAGACGGTGCCATTTCACTGTGTCAAATTTGTAGTAATTAAATTGATTGTAGTAATTAGACGGTGCCATTCCATTGTGGTAATTATATTTTAACAAAATCATCGTTTCATAACATTAATATTAATGTATGATATGATGCTTTTAATAACAAAATCATCGTTTCCACGACCGTCCTGATTTTAGTATCATTAAAAATTACCACAATGATTTTAATAATGTTATGAAACGATGATGATTTTGCCAGTGCTAGAAAAATTAGTATCGGGGTACTGACACGACCAAAAAATTGCAAAGGTAGAATTTAATTGTCGGAACGCCAAAAAGCTAAGGCCGAGGCGTTGTTCACTGGAGCTGAATATTGAAATTCAAACCTAATTTATATTTGACATTTTACCTTGGAAGACATAAGCATATATATATATATATATATATATATATATATATAAGGCCAAAAAATTTATTTCAAAGAGAAAAGAAGATAGAACACGAGAGAAACAACTTTTTAGATAGAGTGACTTTTGGAGAATCAAAAAGTTTAAATGATTTAAGATTGCAATAAATTAATTTTATCTTTTTAATTTTTATGACTTTATGATATTTTTTTTAATAAATTCTAGAATTCTTTTCAACAAATTTATTTTCTCCTAATTATAAATTCAATATAAAATTATTTAATTTATTTTATACTTAATACTTTATAATTACTTGATTAATAATTAAATTATTGTGGAATTCCTAATAAATTTAAGAAAAGAATTTAAGTATTGACCTTAAATAGATTTATGAATAACCATGATATAAAATTTTTGAATTTCATATAAAATAGAAGTATACTAATTTGGTTTCATAACTGATAGAGAACTTGTTTTTAATACTTTTGTTTTAATTGATTACCATGAAAATATAGATAATTGATTAAATAAAATATTTTTACTCAACCATCAAAAATAACTTATGAATATATGTCTCTTAATTAACAATTTATCGATATGAATTAATTTAGAAAAATAATTGAAATTCAAATTAAGTATTGAAAGATAATTATAATTTTAAATTTTTTATAATTGATGAATTAAAATTTATTTTATTTATTTATTTTAAGTTTTATTAATTTTAATATTTGAATAAAAATAAAAAATATAATTTTAACACTTAATAAAATTAATTTAAATAATACTTTATTTTCATTATTTATTTACGATAATGTGCAGTGCTAATTTATAACAACACATACTCTCTTTAAAATTATTTATTATATTATTTTATTATATAATAATTAAATAACATATTAAATAAAATAAAAAATATATAATATTATTATTTTATTATTATAGGCTAAAACTGGGTATTACAGGATCTAGTATTGCCTGAGAAGACAATTAATGGTAGGAAATAGAAATGGATCCTTAATACATTGAAATAAAGCACAAACTTACAAGCAAGAGGCAAACGAGGCAAACTTTAATACAGGCATATAAACCAATTAGAGAAGCATAAAGCACTAGTGATAGTACTGAACCGTACTTAGAGAATTTAGTACTGAACCGAACTTAGGAGAATTTTTATTCATAAAGTTCAGAAGGCAATCGCGGTTGCAAAAGGATTTCAAGTGGCGTGGCTCGGGTATTTGTCAGTCCAGCAGTTCCAGTCATATCAACTGGTGCACTTGAAGGAGTTGATATGTCGAATGCATGTAGCAAACTGGCCAGGGACAAATGGGATAATTGCAGGGCATATGATATTCCAGGACAGACTCTTCTACCACCACCAAATGGGAGAAACTCAAAATGTTGACCTTTCAAATCAACATCCTTGTGAGTGTTTAGAAATCTCTCTGGCTTGAATTCTAGCGGATCAGGCCACACCCTTGGATCTCTATGCAACTTCCAAAGGTTAAGAATAAGCCGGGTTCCTTTTGTGACATGATAGCCAGCTATGTTGCAATCTTTAGTGAATTGTCTATTTCCTGAGAGTGGCCCAGGTGGGTATAATCTTAGCGTCTCCTTAATTACAGCTTGAAAATAAACCAGCTTATCTATATCTGATTCACTCAATAGTCTTTCCTTGCCGACTACATTGTCTAATTCTTCTTGGACTTTTTCCAATATGTGGCGATTGTTCAGCAATAATGACAGTGCCCAGCTTAGATTAACAGTTATGGTATCACTAGCTCCTGAAATTATTGTCTGCAAAGTGCATCTTAATTTTGTGATTATACAGGTACAAATCAACGAAACACAATTACTAAGATTAATATACACGATTTTCCGTATAAAATTGAGCCTAATAATTTAGCTGTTGATAGAATTTAATCAGGCCGGGCAAGACATAATAATTTGTTTGCATAAATATATTCAAAACATGCATGTTCATGAAACAGATGCCAGGGGGAAGAGACATACCAAGGTTGTGGCTTTGATAACTGTATCAACGTCATAATCGGAGAGGTCAATATCATTAAGAACTGATAGCAGCACGTCCATGAAATCTTGATCCTTGACGGCCGCCTCATCGCCGGAATCTCTTTTCCTACGATGCTCCTCTATCCATTCCTGAAGAAGACTGTCCAATTCTTTGGCTGTTTTCTTCATGGCCTTTTCATGTCCGCCAATATCAAGCCATCCAAGAAAAGGTAAAGCATCTCCCACCAAAAAAGTCCCAACAAAATTAAGGAAATCTCTTATGACAATGCTACAGCGTCTCAATTCTTTCTCACCGCTCTCAGCGTGAGCACCAAAACACCTCTTCCCGGCAAGCATCCTTAGAATCACGTTCAAATTCATGTCCCCAAACCATTTTTTCATCTCGACCAAAACATGGTTTGATTCATTCTTTTTCTTGGTCCAAAGCTTGTAAACCTCTTTTATACCTCCTTCTACTTCATCGGCTCGAATATGTTTTAGTATCTCAAGTCTGCGATTCGAGAGAAGCTGTAAGTTCGTTATTTTGCGCATTTCACGCCAGTATGCATTGTAGGGAGAGAACACGAAACTGGCATAGTTGTAGAAGAGAGTTCCAAATGTGACTTGGGGGCGGCAAGATACATCCACATCATACTTGGTGAACAATTCTTTAGTCACTTCCCAGCTACTGACCACCAAGGCTGGGTGCACGCCCATTCTAATGGAGAAAACTGGTCCATATTTGTCGGCTAAGGCACCCAGCGCATAGTGAGGGAGTTGGGGTCCTGAAAAGAGGCGAAGATGGCCGATCACCGGCCACTTGCCAGAAGCTTCTGGTGGCTTTGGGCCCTTTGTGGAGTTGGACCTTTTCATTAAATAATAACAGAAAAAAAGAAGTATAACAAAGACTCCGATTATGTTGGTGTTTAGGTGTTGAAGGAGGAAATTCATTGTAGTTAGTAGAGATAAAAAACTTGGGTAACCAAAAAATTGCCAATTTAATGTTCCATTATTTTCATCATAGTGTCTGTATATATAGACATCAATAAAACTTTTTCGTAGTTAGGATAAGCTTCAATCTTGGCCCAGTTCTACAGGATAAAGATTTCAATCTTGACCCTTAAAAGTAGATTCTCATAAGATGATAATGGTAAGGTGTGTTATCTACAGTTGTACAAACTGTGTAGCTGCTAGTGCAGTTTTTATCTGATGTACAACTGGTGTTGCAATGATGTTATAGCAGTTAGTGTTGTGAGCATTTAATGTGTTGAATCTGTTGCAGTCTTTTGTCTGGTTAAGGGCAGTGTTATGTTAAACATCTTTCATCCTTCATTTTATGCTATCTCCTTTGTCGATCTGTTTTACGTTAGAAATTATCGACTTAATTAATTCTATGACAAGAAATGCATAAATTGTTTTTTCCTATAAAGAGATTTGTGCAGTCTATGTTTTTGTTTGTTTTCTAAAATAATTTCTATTATAAAAAATATATACTAATTGTTTTGCTCAATCTAACTTTAATTATGTTAAAACTTTAAAACCTCTCAAATCACTCTAGATTTAAAAAGATTTTATTAATAATTTATTTAGTTCACTCTCGTGGCTTTACAAATATTTATTTAGGCTTTAAAATATTTTTAACATTTTTATATATAATTTAATAGGAGTTTAAGTGTGAAAAAATTTAAAATTAATTTGAAGACGTAAAAAATAGTTCGAAATAAAAAATTGGACGCTTGAACCACTAAGATTAGATTGTGTTACTTAATTACTTTCAGGTTGGTGTCATGACCCAAGACTCAGAGATGCACCCATTGTGTATTTTAAATTCCTTGCTTTCGATTCTTTATTTCGTTTTAAATTTCGTCCATTCATTACATTTTAATTCTCGTGTCATTTTTTTCGTTAATTTTTAATTTAAAATTATATTTAAATATAATTTTAAATTATTAAATTTTAATACAATTAAAAAAAATAGCGTCAATTATTTCTTCATAAGTAATTGAAGTGCGCGCCAGATGTCAATAATGATGGAAAATGGGTATGAAATTTAAAAAGATACAGTTGCGAGGAAGAATAGTCATGCCTGGCCCAGATAGCTTGATATTTTCAAGAAAAAATATATATATATATATATGTGTGTGTGTGTGTGTCTGGTCCTACTCAATTAAAAAAGAAAAGGATAGTGTCAATTATTTTTTCAAATGTAATTGAAGTACGCGTCAGATGTCAATAATGGTGGGAAGATGAGTAGAAAATTGAAAAAGATGCAGTTGCGAGGAAGGATAGTCTTGCCTGGCCCAGATAGCTTGATCTATTCATTCAAGAAATATATATATATATATGGTCCTACTAAATTAAAAAAGAAAAAGATAAGTGTCAATTATTTCTCCGAAGTTATATGCTTTTAATCAAACGAGTAGATAAATTATATGTCACCACAATAGTGGTTTCACATCAGAGTGCACTTACATTATTGATAGAAATATGAATGCTACTTCATAATTATGTCGATGATAATGCATTCATAATTATATCGATGATTCAAATTAACGGTGGCTAGACCACTAAGCTTAGTGCTTTCGACTTTTGCTCTAAAAAAGAACGTTTATGTAGTGGACTTTAAAATCTTAGTAATATTCCTTTATTTTAAAGAAAAATTAGTAATATCTCTATACAAATTTGTTATATCATAAATATTTCTCATAATTCACCATTTATCACAAATATTCTTTATGCATTGATTAGGTTAACAAAATTATTTGTTAAAATTATTTAATTATTGATAGAAAATATGGTCATTGATAATTATTTAATTATTGATTCTAACGACCTAGGTAAAGTTTCAGTCATAGATGAAAAATTTAGTCTACCAAAAGAATTTTATTGAAAAAAGATCCTCTAGAGAGTAGTTTCATTGAGGTCGGCCTTAGAGAGTTCACCTATACTCAAAAAAATTCAATTAGATTACACCAATGGTTATTTTGGTAATAACGCTCTAATATCTAAATTAGTTATCTTGATGATGTAGGTGAGTCTCGATAATTTTTAGGAGAGATTATTTTTTAAATGTTCTTGCCTTGAAATATTTTTGTGGAAAATATTTAGAAATAATCACTTTTTTAAAGTAAAAAATTATGTTAGCTATAAAATAAATTTATGAATTTTATTAGTCACACACTTAATTTTTAGATTATTTTATCCTTAAGTATTTTGCATATTTCTTTCACAAGTCATTTAAAATTTTGATCCAAAACATACTTTAAAATTAAATAAAATTAATAAATTTAGAGTAGAATAGATTGAAAATTGATAAATTTGATTGAAAATGACTGAAAATTTGTGAAAAATAAACAAAATTGAGCAAAAAATGTCAGAGAAGATAATTAAAGTACAGGCTTCACACCCTCTCCACGCCCTCCTTGTGCCACACCTCGCATGTGGGACGTTGCGCAAATTGGGGTCTCGCACCATGCCCCGCGCGCGAGGTGTGGCATGGATTGGGGTCTTGCGCCACGTGCTTTGCGCGACACACAGCGCGAGGCCCCATCTCACACCTCGAGTAAAGTGCGAGGAATTATTGATTTCTTCTACCATTTATGTCCATGATTTCTTTATTTTTTATAATTTTTTTTGTAGTTCGATTTATAAAATTATTTATTCTCAATCTATAGAGTATTTTTTTCATATTTATTTGGACAATAATAATATTCTAACAAAAATATTAATGAAACGAAAAAATAAAAACTCATCAATTTTAAGCTATTTCTTGAATTTTTATCGATCAAATTGACATTTTAGCTTTTGATCTTTATAAATTCATAAAAAAAAATTATCGATCTACTTGTTTTGAGGTCGATTTCTTAATATTTTAATGGCTTCTCTTTGAAATTCTAAGGATATTCTGAATAGTAAAATGGTTTGAAATTATTTTGTTTGGTTAACAAATATCACTATTTTACTATTAGGTTAAAATAAATTTTTTGCTTACAAATTAAGTTATTTATGGACATTTCTCATTTTTCTTTCTTTTTTTTAGTTTAAAGAAGATTGTGCTTGCTTTTTGCACGTAACTTTTAGGCCCTTTTTTTTATAAGCTTGGTGGACAGTGGTTACATTTTTATTATCCACATCATCCCTCTCATGTCTAAGAGTGGGGTGGGGAATCAAGGGCATTAATTGAGGAGCTAGTGGGACAACTATCTCTATGTTTCTCGAGATCGTGGGCTCAGTGGTGCCACTTTGATATTTTGTTTTGCCTCTTAGGTCATCCTCAAATTTGAGAGGGTTCTTCAATGAGAGGTTGTAAGTGCTCATTGGCCAACTTTATTTCTTTATTTGAGATTGGCGTGCTTTGAATGTTTGGGCCATTGGCTCTAGTCTTTAATGGTTCGAGTCTTCTTGATTTTTAATAATCTTGTGTTAATTAGATTTAATAGTCTCATGGGGTGTGAGGACTCTTGTTGGTTGACCCTAATGGGTTGAGCTCGTGCTTGAGCTTGGGCTTTAAAATCTTAGGGTAACATTAGTCTTTTAGCTTTCAGTATTAACTAATCGGTACTAAAAACTCAGTGTAGTTCTCAACATTGATGGGATCTCGATAACAATGAGCCTTGTGTCACGGACTGTTTTCGAGACCGTGCGGCCTTAGACGCGTTGCGTGCTAAGCAGCCTAGAAAACCACACAAAGAGAAGGGAAAATAAGCACACCAAGTGTTTGCACGAATGCTCTCTATATTGCTGAAGAGAAAACAAGCTATGAGATGAAAAATACAAGTGAGGGTCTCCCCCTTTTATAGTTGCAGCCCTATACAATCGATGGCTGAGATCTATTTGATCTAACGGTGTATATACAAGATGGGATAATATTCCTTAGAATATTCCTAGATGCTCTCCTACTCCTTATGGGAGTCTAACTAGGGTTAACTTCCTAAATAAGTTGCGGGCCAAGCCCGGTTCTCCATCCTAACCATCGGGCCTTCTAGAAGCTCCGGTCCACGTAGCGCTCCATGGTCCAAGAGGCCTCCAGCAGGCCTAGTCGCGCACCAAGTGCTTGAGGAAATGCTTGAGAGCACTTGGGGCGTGACATTCTCCCCCACCAAATTCACGCGACGCCCTCGTCGCGTCCTTGCTGGAACTCGCGCACCTTGTTCTCAAACTGCCACAGTGCGGTCTCGGGTTCCCAGCTTGCTTCGCTGTCGGGCAATCCTTTCCACTTGACGAGATACTCACGACTTGGACGGCAGTTCTTCTTCCGCACTGTCCTCCCATCAAGGATAAGTTCAGCCTCCTTGTCGTAAGATGTGGAAACTCCCAATGGTGCCCTGGTTTGTGGCCCACGTTCCGTGTCCTCCGCATCACCATGGTATGGCTTTAGGCAGCTTGCGTGAAACACCGGATGTAGCCGAAGTCTCGAAGGCAGCTCCACCTTGTACGAGACATTGCCAACCCTCTTGGCAATAGGAAATGGCCCCTCATACTTTCGAACAAGGCCCTTGTGAAGTGGGCGCGTAGACTTGTGCTGCGTCGGAAGGATTTTCACCATCACTAAATCCCCCACGCTGTACTCAACATGTCTTCGCTTACCGTCAGCCCATTTCTTCATCCGTTTCGTCGCCTTGTCCAGACACACTCGTGCCTTGTCCGATTGTTCCTGCCAGGACTTCGCAGCTTTGTAGGCTGCTGGACTCTTCCCAGTATCGCTGGACACGAGTGCATGCGGCGTGAGAGGCTGCTGGCCAGTAGCTAACTCGAATGGACTCTGGTTCGTCGATTCACTCCTCTGCAAGTTATACGAGAACTGTGCCACATCGAGTAACTTGACCCAATCCTGCTGATTTGTGCCCACAAAGTGCCGCAAATACAGCTCCAGTAATGCGTTCACCCTCTCGGTCTGCCCATCCGTTTGTGGGTGAAAGCTGGTGGAAAAGCGAAGTTCCGATCCCATGAGATTGAACAATCCAGTCCAGAATCTCCCCGTAAACCTCGTATCACGATCGCTGACTATCACTCTCGGCAACCCCCAGTACTTGACGACGTGCTTGAAGAAAAGTTTGGCTGTCTCTTCCGCATTACACTCTTTGGGTGCTGGTATGAAAGTCGCATACTTGGAAAACCGATCTACCACCACAATGATAGTTCCACACCCCTCGGACTTCGGTAAGGCTACAATGAAATCCATGGAGATGCTTTCCCAAGGTCTCTCCGGTATGGGCAGTGGCTCCAGTAGCCCTGCGGGACTCCGCTGCTCAATCTTGTCCTGTTGGCACACAAGACAAGTTTTGACAAACTGTTCTATCTCCTCCCGCATGTGTGGCCAGTAGTAAACTGTCTCCAATAGGGCGCGTGTGCGCCGCTGGCCTGGATGTCCTGCCCATTTTGTATCGTGACACTCCTTAATGAGGTTACGCCGCAGGTTCTCCCACTTTGGCACATAAACCCGGCGTCCCTTGGTGTAGAGAAGCCCATCTTCTACCCAAAATCGCTGAGTCTTTCCCTCTTGTGCTTGAGTGGCGAGCTGTGTGGCTGCGGGATCATATTTCATTCCCTCATAAAATAGGCCGAGCAAATCACCTTCCAGTTTGCTGATGGCTGCTAACTCGGCCTTCCGGCTTAAGGCGTCCGCCACCACGTTCACCTTTCCCGGTTTGTACTCGAGCTCATAATCGAACTCCGCCAGAAAGTCCTGCCACCTAGCTTGCTTTGGGCTGAGTTTCTTCTGACTTTGGAAGTAACTCGTTGCTATGTTGTCCGTCATCACTACGAACCTTGCCCCAAGCAGATAATGTCGCCAAGTGCGCAGACAATGGATGACCCCCGTCATCTCCTTTTCCTGCACCGTATAGCGCCTCTCCGTCTCATTGAGCTTCCGGCTCTCATATGCGATCGGATGGTCCTGCTGCATTAATACACCACCAATAGCAAAATCAGATGCATCAGTATGTACCTCATACGGTAACAGGTGATTCGGTAATGCTAAGACTGGTTCCTCGATCACTGCTGCCTTTAGTCGATCAAAAGCCCCTTGGCACTCCTTACTCCACTCCCACGCCTTAGTCTTCTTTAGCAGGTCGGTAAGGGGTGCTGCAGTGGTGGAGTAGCTCTTGATAAACCTGCGATAATAGTTAACCAACCCAAGGAAAGACCGCAGCTCGGTAACTTTCGTGGGTGCCTCCCAGTCCACAATGGCGCGAATCTTCGCCCTGTCCATCATCAACCTGCCCTCTTTGATCTTGTGACCCAAAAAGTCCACCTCCGGCTTGGCAAATGAGCACTTCTCCCTCTTCACATACAGCTCATTCTCGCGGAGCACCTTCAAGACAGATTTCAAGTGTTCCACGTGCTCTTCGAGAGTGTTGCTGTAGATGACGATGTCGTCTAAGTACACGACGACGAACTTGTCAAGAAAGGGCTGGAGTATGTTGTTCATCAGTGTGCAGAAAGTGGCTGGCGCGTTGGTGAGGCCAAACGGCATGACCAGAAACTCAAAGGCCCCATAACGCGTCACACAGGTGGTTTTTGGCTCGTCGCCCTCGGCTATCCGCACCTGATGGTAACCTGACCGCAAATCCAGCTTCGAGAAATACTTTGCCTGCCCCAACTGATCAAACAAGTCAGCAATTAAAGGAATGGGATACCTATTTTTGACAGTGACCTTGTTCAGCGCTCGGTAGTCTATGCATAACCGCAATGAACCGTCGTGCTTGCGCTGGAAAAGCACGGGCGCGCCGTAAGGCGCCTTCGATGGCTGGATAAACCCTGCATCCAGCAATTCCTTGAGCTGCTTACGCAACTCTGCTAGTTCTGGTGGAGACATTCTGTATGGGGCCTTGGCTGGAGGTTTCGCCCCTGGTTCCAGCTCAATCTCGTGATCAATTGCCCGTCTTGGTGGTAATTTCTGTGGTAGCGCTGCTGGCATCACGTCCTGGTGCTGCTTGAGCACTTTCGTGATCTCTGCTGGCAGCTCCTCTTCGCCCCCGTACGCCTCATCGTCTGCCTCCCATATTGTGGCGAGGTATGTCTCTTCTCCCCGCTTAGCTCCTTTCTTCAGTTGCATGGCGGACAGGAGAGTAGTGTGGGCGTTGGGCTCGGATTGCCCACCTGTCGGCTTGTTTACTGTCGGCACCATGCATGGTCCCCCCTCCAAGATGCATACATAGTTGTGTCGGGGAAGTGGCACCACATTAAACTGCCGCAGAAAATCCATACCAAGAACAGCATCAAAATCATCGAGAGGGGCTACCGAAAAGTTTACCTTACCGCTCCATTTTCCGAGGCTCATTTCAACTCCACGAATGACCCCGTCCAGTGGTTTGATTGCGGCGTTCACAGTCTTGAGGTAGCCAATCCCCTTCTCCACCTTGAGGCCCAAGCGTACTGCTTCCGCATACTTTATAAAGTTGTGCGTAGCTCCAGTATCTACAAGTGCTTGCGTCCTCTTCCCGTTCATATAGGCTTCAACGTACATCAGCGCCTTTCCTGCTGGCGCGCGGGCTGCCCGCTTGGCATTGAGGGCATTGAGTAACTGGAGACATCCCAATTGTCCCTGTTCACCCGCTTGCTGAGTCTCCAACATTGCGTTGATAGCCTTCTTCTTTGGACAGTCCTTCACCCAATGATCCCCGTCGCAAAGGAAGCAGCTAGATCTCGGCTTTCTCCCGCCGTTGCGCTTCTGCTCTCTCCCTGTGGGCGGTTTACCTTTCCCCTCCTTATCCTGCGGAGGATGAGACTCCCTGGTTCCCCCACCTTTGCTGTAATTGGGCTTCGAATTCTTGGACTTCCCCGCATCACCCTTGCGGTAATCAGTGAGCGTTTCCGCCAATGTGAGGGCGTCGGATATGTTCTGCACTCCACGCCGCCTCAGCTCATTGGACGCCCATGTCTGTAACCCATCAAGGAAGTTGAACAGCAAGTCTTCTTCACTCATATTGGGGATCTGCAGCATCAGCAGAGAGTACTCCTCAACGTACTCGCCAATCGACTTGTTCTGTCTCAACTCCTTTAGACGCTTCCTAGCGTCGTGCGCCACATTCTCCGGATAGAATTGGCGTTTCAGCTCCTGCTGCAACTCTGTCCAGGTATTGATGGTGCAGGTACCCTTGCGAATCTCCTCGCTCTTCCTACGCCACCACAGAATTGCATGATCAGAGAGATATAGGGTCGCGGTGTTTACCTTATCCTCGTCCCGTACGCCTATGGCGTCGAAATATCTCTCCATCTGCCAGAAGTAATTGTCGAGCTCCTTGGCGTTCCGCTTCCCGCTGAACTCCTTGGGCTTAGGAGCATCGACTCTCGGTGTAGACACCGTCACTTGAGCGGCGACAGACCCATTCGCCACCGCCCGCTTGCACAGCACCACATCCTCTTTGACAGATTCGAGCCCGCGGTGTAGCTCCCCTACTTGGGCCTGAATACTGTCCATTGTGGTGAGGACGCTCTCCTGAAAAGCTTTAATCCAGTCCCGCTGCTTATCGACGTAAGCCTCGATGGATGTGCTGATGAGGGTGCGCAGCTCGTCTCCTTGAGCGTCGAGGCCTCCCTCGATCTTCTCTACTTGCTGCTCCAGCTCTCCAAGGCGATCTGCTGCCTTCCCGACAGCGCCGCTGAGTGCTCTCACCATACCCCCCACATCCTGACCTGGATCTGCTGATTTCTCGCGAGACGCCGCGCCGTGCTTCTTAGCTTTGGGGTTCCGACCCCTCTCTTCAGCCAAATCTGATGGTGCGCCGTCTTTCTCCATCTCTGAACTGAACCTGCTCTGATACCAACTGTCACGGACTGTTTTCGAGACCGTGCGGCCTTAGACGCGTTGCGTGCTAAGCAGCCTAGAAAACCACACAAAGAGAAGGGAAAATAAGCACACCAAGTGTTTGCACGAATGCTCTCTATATTGCTGAAGAGAAAACAAGCTATGAGATGAAAAATACAAGTGAGGGTCTCCCCCTTTTATAGTTGCAGCCCTATACAATCGATGGCTGAGATCTATTTGATCTAACGGTGTATATACAAGATGGGATAATATTCCTTAGAATATTCCTAGATGCTCTCCTACTCCTTATGGGAGTCTAACTAGGGTTAACTTCCTAAATAAGTTGCGGGCCAAGCCCGGTTCTCCATCCTAACCATCGGGCCTTCTAGAAGCTCCGGTCCACGTAGCGCTCCATGGTCCAAGAGGCCTCCAGCAGGCCTAGTCGCGCACCAAGTGCTTGAGGAAATGCTTGAGAGCACTTGGGGCGTGACACTTGGCATGTCCCTGTTGCTTGATCCTTTGTCTTAGGGGCGGTCATCAATTTTCATAGGCAAAAAATCTATACATTAGCACCTATTAAATGGGCGTGGCTTTTCAAAAATCGTGTGTCATTATAGCTGTCACCTTTCGGCTTCTCAACGGTTGGGTCTCTATAGTATTTAAGGACATAAATTTTTCTGGTGCTTTTAGATCTTATTCAATGTTTATATTTCTCGGAAGCCGAACAGCCTGTTAGGTGAGGTGATGCTTTGCACTTGATGGAGTTCCAACCTTTTCATCTCTTTCAACAACTGAGATCATCTCAGAGGGCTACTATAAATTGATTCAGCCTTAGCATCTTCCCACTTTGTTGGTAATTTTAAAGTTTGAAGAAAGAGAAGTTTGAATTTTAATGAGAGAAGCTATCCTATTTCTGCATCCATTTGAGTTTTTTTGGCAGTCTCCATCACCAAATCTCAATTTTGAGTAACTTTCTCATCTTTTTTCTCCTTTGTAAAGCATTTTCTAGGATTTAGAGGTTTATTTTTGGGATTTTTGTGTTTGGAGCCTAGGTTTCTAGGCTTTATTCTTCATTTGCTACACTTTTTCTTGATATTCATCTTATTAATCATGCTTGGTTTGATAATGGGTTGTCTGATCTCATCCTCTAGGATAATTTGGCTTAGGTTTAAATATGTCATCGGATAGGAATATCCAAGACGATTCATAAAACGTCTTGGCTTAGGAGTCAGGTAGTTTTGAGGGGTATTTTAATGTTGGGGAGACTCTATTCAAAGGGCCAGTAGGCGCGTTACTTAGGAGGATATAGACCTTGCCAAGTTTATGGTCGACTTTGCCATGACTAAGAATTCTAAAGTCATTCTGATTGTGGCAAAAGCCAACTCTGAGAGAGTGCGATTTTGTAAATGAAAATTTTATAGTTTCAATTTCAGAGGAAGAGTGCATAGACAAAGATAACACATAAAGACTTAACATATTAATGCTTGAAGCTTTAACACTGACGGTATTTTGACTATAAAATGGGTAAGCAATAAACAATGTCATTTTAACATCCAAATATATCCAAAAATGGTGTTATATTAAGTCCATTAATTGTCAATACGTAGAAACAATATTGTTTAATATATGCAAAATATATATTTTTCAGAATTTTAAAACTCCCAAATGATGTTGTTTTAGACTATAAACACAAAAACATTATCATTTTTTAGTTTGTTCGAAATTCACACCTTCAAGTTTTCTATCATAAATTCATGATAGTTTTCATGATTGTTTCTATCATAACCCCTTGTTACATAATATTTTTGGCTGTTAGCAAGTCAATTCCTTTACCTATGGGGAAGGCCATTTCTTCAAGAGTTAAAATGAGAGATAGTCCCCACATCCTCCACTCTTAAACGTATCCCCTTTCCCGTGATAATGCTTTGTTAACCTCCCTTATCAAAGGTCTGCTTGTAAGAAAAAATAACCTAAAAAATCTTTCTCGATCGGGATTGTACACCTGACAATCAATCTATCTCGTGTGATACAATTAACATGCCCCAGACTTAAACAAATTTCATTGATAAATGATGACTAATTTTTATTAAGTCACATTCTATCACAAATTTGTGATAGCTAAAATACCTCATTCTTTTTGTCATGAATTTGTGATAGTGTGAAATTTTATCGCAAAATTTCTATGGTCAAAAGTTTTTTTTAGTAGTGTTTGTAATAGCCTAAAATTTGGGTAATTTTTTTAATTTAGCTACTAACCCATTCTTTTAACATTTGTAGCCAAATACTCCTCCTCCCTCTCCCCACCCACTTTAAAGTAGACTAAAATAACTTTTTCTTATTGCTTTACACTCATAACCATTCTACACTAAAAACACTTACTACTAAAACGTAAAAATTTTGTGATAATTATTATCTATTACAAATGTATTTTGTGATAAATTTTTTTATCACTTAATGACCCTTCACAAATTTGTGATAAATTTTTTTTATTATAAATTTGTGATATTTATAATAAATTTATGACTACGTTTTAAATTTGTGACTTATAAATATCTATGTTGCATATCTATATTGCATTTTATTGACATATGAATGCTCACGTATCATTTAACATGACATTTGATGTGGCACATGATATGACAATAATGTCATAATAATGTTATATAATAACATCTTGTTGAGTTAAACATGTTGGCATCATATGCCACATCAACAAATATATGATGACATGGATTATGGTGTAACAGATGATGTGCCATATGTCATAATGAGGTCATCAAGCCATGATGACATGTATAATATCTATTACAATTTTTTCACATAGATGTTTGCAAAATTATGAGATTAATTTGACTTTATTGTGTATATGATTTATTTTTTTAGCTTATATATATTTTATTATAATATGTATTTATAATAATAATTAAAATAATAATAATTTACAAATATTTAGCTTCTAACAAATCTTTGTAACATTTAGCAACAGGCCACAGGGCAAGTAGCCCAATAATTACCATAAGCAACAAAATCCACAAACATTCATCAATAAGGCTACATAAATCCACAAATCCTTCAAATATGTATCCTTCAAGCATACATAAACAAATCCTTCGTACGACAATATACATCATTCAAACATCAACAAATCCTTTAGCAGCAACAGGATAATACAAACATTCATCAACATCCATCAACAAATCCCAACAATATCCATAAGTAGCAATTGGATAATACAAACATTCAACAAAATCAATGTACCCAATAAATATCCAAAGCAGCAGCTCCAAAAGCTAATCTGCAATTCTTGAAAAATCAATACATTGCTTAATTTTTGAAGTACATTTTCCCAAATAAATTTAGAATTGTTTACAAAATGATTATGATTAAAATTACAAAACGTATCATAATTTTAAATTATGGAAGATACAAAAGAGGCCTATTCAACAAGTACTTCATCTATATCTTCTTCGGTGTACGTTGTCTTTTCCATGAACTTGTATGATATAGAGTGCAAGAGAAAATAAAGTTAGAAATTGAACCTATATACTTTTCACTCATACTTTAATTAGTAAACAAACTTAAAATAACTTACATTTTTTTAAAGTATTGTGGCATCAGTTATAATATCTCTCATATAAGCCATGACATAACACATTTCACTATTCCTGGTTGAATAGGAGCTTATTAAGCAATTTAAAGGAATAATGTTTTTGAATAAACGAAATTCTTACCTTAATTTGAATCCAATTTGTTGGAGATCACTTGCTATCAAGACGCTTTAGAGGTAAAATGGATAGATATGCCACTGCTATTTACATTAATTAATGAGTAGTTGAAGGTTCAATATGAATTCAAAATATTATGGTTTAAAAAAAATTAAAACAATAATAGAACACCATAACTCTTTTAAGATGGTGTAGAAGTCATTACAAATAGGATTTTCTAAAGGATCTATGTGGTAGACAATTTTAGTAGACACGTCAATCACTGTAAGAACCCAATGGAAGCTAAATTCATAAAAAATAAAAACAATTAAAAAATTATAAATCATAATAAAACATAAATTACATTGTGTAAAGAGGTCATACTTGAAATTATATGGGACTTGCCAAAGCTAATTGCAGGACGTGCTCTTAATGCCGTCAATAATTGCATGTGATCACTCATTGACAATTGCCCTAATTGACGTCTTTCCAACTAGGGAGACTACAATTAGATTAATGAAGCCAAATCTCTTTATCAAGTTTGACTCCTTCATCTTCTTATACGATGACCTAGGAAAGCACTAAAAATTAGTTACATTGGTATTTTATTTTATATTGAAAGTAAGAATAAAATATTAATAAAAAATAATGATAATACTTACATTATATACATCTGTATACATGTTACGCTTAAAGAGTTTAGGTACATGATGTACTTATAGTCCTTTCTTTGTAACCAACAAGAGAACTCTTTCAAATATTTTCTCCTTATATTTGACTTGTTTTGCTCTAACGGAAAGACATTTATCAACTAAAGATTTAAAAATTAAGAGTTGCGGGCATCGAGCAATGTTATATTTTGCTTCTTGTCTGTTACTCCTCCTAAAAACTTGTCCTATGTTAGGAGTGTCATCTATTTTTCTCTTTGGAGAAATAGCAAACTGTTGCACAATGCAAACAAAGATTTAAAAACTGTTAGACAATGCAAACCAATTAATTATGATAAGTAGGCAGCCAAGTAAGCATAAGTATTATGCAAGTAATATTAAAAAAACTGTTGCCCTCATTTGTTTGAAACCTGTCACAT
Source organism: Ailanthus altissimus (assembly GCA_946807835.1). Lineage (NCBI taxonomy): Eukaryota > Viridiplantae > Streptophyta > Magnoliopsida > Sapindales > Simaroubaceae > Ailanthus > Ailanthus altissimus. The sequence continues at coordinate 22,444,687 of OX327691.1, read as the reverse complement.
AAGTACTATGTAAGTATTATGTAGCAATAGTATAGCATAAGTATTATGCAAGTATTATTTAAAAACTAATGCCTCCAGTTCTATGGAAATCATTTCTTGGTTCACCAACTATAAATTGTCTGGTACAATTTGGATAGGCTATCTTTTCTCCGTGCCAACGTCATGTGTGATAACTTTCATCAATACCATTCACAAACAAGTGATTTCTAATTTATCGTGTTGCATTTAATATTGCATTATGACATTTTTGACATGGGTATTTTATAAATTTAAAAATTTTAAAATGCGAGATTGAAAACTCAATGAAGTTTTCAACCCTATCTTTAAATTTCTTATTCAATTTATCACATTACATTCAAAATTTATCTATGTGAAGAATAAGAAATATGTCTTGAAAAAAATATTTTATTTCGTGTAAGCATGTCGTTAGACACATATAATGAGTTTTGTATTATTAAATAAGTGTTAATATTAAACCACGTCTTAAGAATTATTTTTTATTTTAAAATTTTGTTTTATCTTTTACTTTTTATTTTTAAATTTTTTATGTGTACCTAAGAAAAAAAATAATGACTGTGTATAGAAGAAAAATTTGCTTGTGCCGATTATTTAGCTTAAGAGAATATACACAAACCTACTTATTATTATGCACTCTGACTATAAACATAGTAGCTTAATTCAATAAATATCTATGGAATCTGACTATATACATAGCAGCTTATTCAGTAAACTATGAAGTATATATTGCTACGGATACTAATTCTAATCTACTTTCTTATTTATTAATAAATATGTATATCTTATATCAAAAGCTAAACATATCATTCAAAACTAAAAAAAAAATTATATTATCAATCTCCTTTTAAATTACAGTACGTACTCTAATAAAAATGATCAAGTCAGAGTATTACAATATCAGTCTCCCCTTTTTGCAAGAAAATTAAAATAAAAAAAAACCAAATTTCATAGAAATTGAGTACATATGGTAAAGCATTAACTGTATTCTTTTTGCATACTTTCATGGAAAGTGAGTAAAAAATAAATAAATAAATAAAAGAGTTTCAGTGCACAATTTAATTATTTTAAGTATTCTTTTTTTCCTTTCTCTTTCCATGGTCACTGATAGGCCTAAATGGCACAAATATTTCATATGAATCAATAGAGATTCTCCTATTATCATATAAAGATGTTTTTTTTAAGATAATCCAAATTTATTTGATTTTGACATCTCTAAACTGCTCTAATCATGATGCTTCATTGTACAAATGATTGTTATAATAAGAGTCACATGGATTCTAATTTTTAAGAGAAAAATAATTGAGCACATTTGAGTTTATTTTCTGTACGATGGGGTTATGAATTTTTATGGACTTATGGTGCATATCTTGCATCTTACATGTTAATTTCCTTTAAAAGCATGGATTCACCTTTCATTTGTCAGAGTATAATTAACTTATAAAAGTATTTAAATTAAGAAAACCCATTGTTTAGACTCAAATACAAAAACAATCCAAATTGAACTTGATAACTTCATCAAGTTCCGTAAGTTTGAATTTCTTTTGGTATATTCCACAAACTTCTCATTTTTTTCAACTTAAACAATTGCAGCAAAAGCTTAAATTCTGTCAACTTATTACTAAGTCCAACTTGTACAACCCAGACCTGAAATGTGGAGCAAGCTATATCTAAATCAAGGAAAGTTTACCAGAACACCCCAATAAAAGTACAAGCATGATAAACTTTAGCATCCCAATATGAATTTGTTCTCCAAACTAAAGCAATCACTTCAATTAGCTGAACATATCATGAAAATTTATTGCTGATCACAGTTCACAATTTATATAATTATGAGCCTTAGATCAGATTTTGAAGATCGCAGCAAGTATCAGAGCCAAGGCCAAAAGATTATGCAAATATGACTGGAATGCTGCAAATTCAGAGACATAAAGGTACTATTGAAGTGGCTGCAACTTAATGGAATGATATTAACAAATGCAAAACAAAAGAAGTGATGTAAAGACAGAGCCTTCACTTACTGTTTCAGTTTTATTTATCAATATGATAAATGATAATTGGACCACCTAATAACTTTTTTTGTTAAAAAGTTGAAACACACGCACACGCACCCAGCGTCAAGCACCGCACACAGCAAACCCCCACATGAGAAAATTATAAAAAATGGCCATGGAGGAACCACAAACAAAGCAAACCAAACATACACAACAAAGCCCACATGCCCAAGAAATAAAAAATCAACATCAAGACCCACATGCACAAATCATGAAAAACCTACCCTCTATTTTGATAGCAATGAAAGACCTGCCCACAAACAATAAATAAATATTTTTAAATTAAGCAAACAACAGATAAACAATAAATAAATATTCTTAAATTAAACAAACAACGGACAAATAATAAACAAATATTCTTAAACTAAACAAACACAAATAATCAAAACTAAATAAGTTAGAATTTATACACAGTACCTTCCAAAAAGAGCAAGAATGCACTTCAATCCAATCCAAAAATCTTTGCAAAACACTATATACTTTTCACCTTAATACACCAAATAGACGATGATAGATTAGGGCATAACCAAAATAAAGACAGAAGAAGCAGAACAAAGAAGAAAAACGAAATAGATTAGGGCTAGCAAGACTTAAAAAAAATTGGCAACTTCAGCTAAAGTTTTATATCACCCAAACACAACGTGGCTTTGGACTATCAATTTACACCCAAAACAACGTTGTTTATAAAATATGAAAAAAAATTAAACTTTGTTTTATCAAGTTTAAAAGAAAAACGTTACCAAAACGATGGCATTTTGGCCATTGTTAAAAAATAAAATAAAAAATAATTGTCATGTCAAATTATATGATTTCTTTTTTTTTCAAAAAAAAACTTACCGCATTAGCTAAAAAATGCCATATCAAATTTTATTATCTCTTTTTTTAAAAAAATAATTTTTGACCTGCCATGTCATATTTATAATTGCCACATTAGATTATTTATTATAAAAATTATTTTTATCACTAATATATTACACTTATATTTTGTTATAAATTTTTACTAAAATCAATCGCAAAAGTAGTGATGGATTTGTTTTCTATCACAAATTTATAATAGAATCTATCATAAAATTGTGATAAGGTTGATCTTTATTACAAAATTTTTATTACGAAATTCTTATTTTTTAGTAGTGACTTTAAGCCATTTGAGAGAATAAAATTTAATGTTTCAACCAAAATATTTCACTTTGAATCAAAAGATATAAAGCTAATGTAAATTAATATGCCTTTTATTTTTCTTAAGTTTTTAAAAATTAAACTATGATAAATTTTATTTGATTTAATCTGTTCATAGAATATTTTTGTTTAAATGTTTGACCATAGAAACTTAGATACAATATAATGCAAGCCTTTATAAAAGTAATGTACTATAATACATATTAGATCTTATATTTGGGTTATGAACTTGTCCGAAAAAACCCATAGAAAATTTGTCAGACAAAAAGTGTTTGCTGATTTGAGAAGTCCACATGAGATGCAGCGTGTGAAATGTGCAATGCGACACATATTTGTGATGGACATATTTTATACTTACATTTTTTTTAGGTTAGTATTTATTCATTTTAAGTAAAAATTTTAAGTTTTTAAAATACTTTATTATTATTTTATAAATTTAAAGTTAATAAAATTATCTAAAATTAAAATAAAATTTCAAAATTTCTATAATAATATACTACAGTGCTCAACGTTGAAATGACAAGAAAATACAAAAAGAGGCATAATTTGAGTACCGTGACACCAAGAAGTTAGGGTTGATGCGCTGAACACTAGGTGTTGAATATAAAAATTCGAGTCTAACTTATATTCGAAGTTTTACACTAAAATTTGAAGACGAAAATCTATAATTAGAAGACCAAACAACCTATTTCAAGAGGAAAAAAAGAGGAGCAATAGAGACGACAACTCCTTGAGAGTTTAAAGTAATTTTTGAGAAAATGAAGAAGGTGAGGAGATTGAAGACCACATCATCATAGTTTTATTTCTTCATTTTTTATCTTATTGTTTTTATATGATTTATATGATATTAATATTATTACACTTTAGAACTCTTTATTTCATAATTAACTAAACTTCTTTTCTAAGATTTTAATTGGATCTCTATATGTAGTTTTAATTAATTTTACCCCTTTTGATTCATTTTATTCATTAATTGAGTTGTTTATTCTATCTCATGTTTAATATTTTTTCGATGATTGTTCACCATCTAAGATTGATTAGATAACCTTTATGAGCTTGGAAAAGGGAATTTAGGTTTAGCCATTGATAGAATAACATATGATCATTAATTATAATAAATTTATATAAGATAGGAATATACTTACATGACATAATAATTAAAGAGAACCTAGGCTTAATGAATTATTTTTTAATTTAATTTACAAAGGAATATAATGAGTTGATTAAAGGAATATTTTTAATGGATCATTGAAAGAGGTTTGTAGTTAATTTAGGATTCTTGGTTGACAATTCTAATTGAATAATTGATTCAAAGAGGAGAATTAGTAATTTAACTAAATGTCGAGTGAAGATTAGAACCCTAAACTTATATTTACTGATGAAATCATAAATCTATTGTTCTAACCCTTGTTATCTTTTATTTCTTTTTTATTTTTAATTTTACTTATATTAATTATGTACTTTTAAATAGTCATTTAGATAAATGGAGAACTGATATAGGTTAATACTTAGCGAAATTATAATAACACGTCCTCATGAGAACAATACTTTACTTTCATTATATTATTTATTTACAATAATATGCACTTGCGCTTTAATATAATATAATAATTTGTGTGGCATGTCATGCAAAATGCATCAACATGCTACAATAATAAGTGTCATACTGCCTCGCACTATTTTCAAGATTACTTTTATTTTATTTTATATTTTGTTGAAAGATTTTTTATTTTGTAACCACCTTTTTTTTATTGTTATAAGTACTATGAAATGAGAGCCACTCATTGTTTGTTTTAAAATAAGGTAGAAGAGTTCAAGTGACAAAACTTAACCTAAGCTCACCTAAAAAATCAAGGCAGATCCTTATTATAGACTTGTTAAATCTGATATAACAAGGTTATGTGCCTCAATAAAATATACACATGTGCAGAAATATACAAAACATGACAACTCATATAGCTATACGTGCTGTAGGCCAATCTCACAATGTAAAGATGTATCACATTAAATGAGTTACTGCAACAACTTTAAAAAAAAATTGAAAAAGAGTGAGCTTGATGCTAAGTAAGCAAATAAAATTAGAAAATATTATATACTGTCAATAATAATTTCTTTATAATGTTATAAATTGGTGATTCAATAATTTTGTATGGGTAAGAATTAAGATGAATACCAAGAGAATAGTTATTATGAAGTCAAGTACGCATTGGATATATAAGGGAGGTGCAAAATAAAAAGCCAAAAGAATGAGTATTGTTCACGTGTGGTTACTATTTATGCGATTACTATTTGTTAGGGTTTGTACTTACGCGCCATCCATGTTTGTATGAATATTTATTTTGTAATATTTATACAATGAATATTTTATTAAATCGCTAATAATCTTTATTAAATGATATTTAAGCTTGTAACATTATAGACAATGAATGATCTGAATAAGTTCAGATCTGGTTTAAAGGAGTTTAGACCAGGGCTAAGAGTTAGCAAAGTTGATAGTTATAAATGCTAAGAGTTAGCAGGTTATAATAGCCAGCAAGATCTAAAAAGTTAGAACTTAATCTATAATGTGACAAAGACCTGAGAATCTACTAGTAATACCATAGTTGTAAACAGTTGCAATAGATACTAAGAAATGTCATTATGTAAGTATCTTCTCAAATAAAGAGTTCTTGATCTACGTTCACCAATGAGGGTCTATCGGTGAAACACAATAAAAATTAATGTATGTCTATATCTGTATTGTACAGATGATTATTCTTAGTTAATCATGAGCTTGGCTGAAGCTCATATAAACATACAGGTATTCAGTTAAGACTGGATATTGAACAGATTCACGAGGACCCCAATAGATATCCTATGAAACCGTCAAAAGAAGGTCCTCTCGAGTTGAGTAGTATTTGTGGTCCTTCGACCTGAGCGCCATGGTGGGCTTGTGGGAGATTCACCATACTTTGGTTCCACGTATGTCAGAGACCTTTCATGGTCTGACCGCTACGTATCGCTGGGTATGGTTTGATGCTCATGGAGTTCGGTGTGCGTAGATATGGGATCCGCCAGCTCACATAGATGGGTTGTATATTCGAAACTTCGAGATTGTATCTTGTAAAGTCTTATGGCCGTAAGCAATAAACCTGGGAAAAGAGTTTCCTACAGGTTTGAATATTATAGCAAAAGTGTTTGCGTATATTATTCATTAAGATACGAATCTAGAGATAAAGTAATTGATGAAATTATCATGATTTGACGGTAATGATCTATATCCTGTTCATCTAGGATATAATGACAGAAAGATTATACGAATATATTGTAACCTCAATATGTATAGTTTAACGCGCTAATTTGTAATATTCGTAACGTGTGCGTGGGGCATCGATCACGGACTTATGAAATAGTTCCATTTGACGAATCAGGTGTGGACCTAAAGAGTCTCAATATGAAATGTACTATTTGAGCACTTGGGTAGCGTACCATATTGAATAGTTCAATACAGTAAAATTCAGTAATTTACTAAGGTTAATTTAACTAAAGTATATGGTCAGATGGTGGGACCCACTTTAGGTTAATTTGATAACCTAGTAAGGACATAAATATAATTTCATTTAATGATTATTTAATTATTAAATAATTCAAATAAATATTTATTTATTTAATTGTTAATAAATAATTTAAGATTAACTAAGGTTAAGAGTTAACCATTTGGTTAAGTTAGATTAACTATACTTAATGGTTAAGTAAAAGTTAACCTAACCATAGTTAAATTAGTTAACTATAGTTAAAATATTTAAATGTTCTTTAACCTAACTAGAGTTAAGTGTTAACTATAGTTAGAATATTTAAATGTTAATTTAACCTAACTAAAGTTAAGAGTTAACTATGATTAGGTTAGGTTAAATTCAAATTGAAATTAAGTGAAATTAAGTGTTATAAAATTAAATTAAATTCATTTGTATAAATAAGACAAATGTAAATTAAATTAAAAAAGTTTGTTAAGTTTTTATTTTGCAAAAATTTAGCCAGCTATTACAAAGAGAGAAAAGAGAAATTATTTTCTAATTAATTAATTCAAGAGTTGAATTCATTATTTTTTTTTTAAGGCATAAAATCAATTTAGCAAAATAAGTTTTGATTAATTGATTAAGTGTTAATCAAAAGAAAAAATCAAGAACATAAGTTTAAGTTGTTAAACTTCTGCTGGATCAAAGGCTATCATTCTAGATAATCAAACCCACTATTGTTGATTACTAGAATTGCTCAAAGATAATATTTTGGCGGACTTCAACAATCTCCAACCAAAGGCTTCAAGGGTTTTTTTTTAATTTCGTTTATGTTAATTGATTTAATATGTAATGATTGTGTTTACTGTAATGTTTTAAGCTTCTGCTGCTTCATTATATGTATGAGATATGTATATATTGTTGTTAAACACAAGACCCAAATGCAAACACCCTAGAATGGACAACTCCCAACACTATTAACGCGACAACTTTAGGGTATTTCCTATTTTGGCTTAATTGACTTCTTTAAGTGAGATTAGGACTCCTACAAGTAAGGACTCTTAATTCAACTAGGTCAATGGTTTCTAAAGGTGTTTTATTCACTATATAAACTCTTCTAAATACAAGAAAAAATCAAGCATCTAAAGTTTCAAGATGTAATTATCTCTAGAGAATAGAAGAGTTAGGTAGGCATTAAGTGCATGGTGCATTAGGGTGTAACCTTTGGAGAGTGTTTTCTTTTGGTTCTTGAGTGAACAAAAGAAACACCATAGATCCTTTTGGCTTAGATGCTCGGCCTATTTTTGTATTCCTTGTAAAATTCTTTTATGAGGAGATATTAAGAGGTCTTGGGGAGTCATGGTGATCAAGGGTAGATACTTAGAGGTGTATATGGGAGATACTAAGGGGTCTTGTAGGATCATTGATGATGTAAGAATATACTTAGTGATTTATATCAATAATAAGATGATGGATCATGGATCCTCCGTGGACGTAGGTAATTTTAAACCGAACCACGTATATCTTGTGTCTTATTGATTGGTTTATTTTCTTTATCTTTATTGGTGTGTTGATCTTATATATTCTTACTTATGGTGTGAGTTATGATTTTTCGCTACGCATAAAATAAAAAGAATATCAAGGCTGTGGCTTAATTAATGCCATAAGGGTGTCAAAGTAAAATGCATTGCTTGATATCCGTAACATATAATAATATAGAAATAAATAATATTATATGTATTGTATATGTACAAATCTATGACAAAAAATAAATGTAAAACTGTATATTGTATAATCATAAAACTTGTATTGAAAACATAAGTTGCCATAAAATATTAGAGAAAAAAATTATAAAAACCTTTTAAATGGTTAATAAATTATAAAATATTAATATAACTACATATTATAAACTATCATTAAAATATAGTTGTTATAATATTAAATCTATATTAAATATAATTGAGAGTTACAAATATTTATTTATATTATTATCATGGGAGTTATAATATTTATGTATTTTTATTATATGGAGTTACTATATATTAAATTACTCTTATTAATACTTAAGTTATTATTTAAACTACCTACCAATATATAAAGAGGGCTAATCATTCATAAGATAGTGTGTGTGAAAGTAAAGAAGAAAAAAAAAGTGACTATGGTAGTGTGTGCGTGAGGAAGAAGATAAAATAAAATATAACTATTTTATGTATATGTATATATACTTTAAAAGAATATGCTTTTTATATTGTGTTTTAAGTAACTTTAACAATGAAGATTTGGTATGATCATTCGGTGGTCGTGCTTATCAAGGAGAGTTGTTGAGAGCATGGATTTAAATTTTAGAGTCATGTAAATCCGTCACTACCCGCACGAGGAGAGAATTATTTCGCTTTAAGACAATGCTCTATGACATGCTTTTTTATGCTCAAGGTTAGGTTCTATCTTTTCTTACTCTTTCTATTTATTTAATTTTAATTTACTTGTTGATAATTTTATCTTGCAAATATTTAAAAATATATATTCTAATATATGGTTGAAAAATATTTAAAATAAAATTTACCCAATAATCTAAAGTCATCAAATATTGTCTTAAGAATCTTCTAGTGTAACTATTGTTTAATTCATTGTGTGTAAAGTTTAATTAGTCGGTTTTTGTTTGTTTTTAAATGTTAGTATTATCTTATTGTTCCCTAGATGATATCAGGGTTAGCTTTTGTATTGTATGAATTGTAGTTTATGTATACATTTACATTAATATAAATTGTTCCAATATGTATTTGGCAATTGAATTGATTTTATATTATATGTTATTTTTATACTAGTATTGTTTGGTTCTATGTGAAGCTGACATCAAATTTATATTAAGAGAGGTTTAGAACTAATTTATTATTTAATATATAATAATAACACTTGCAAAAAGAGTTTAGTTATTGTATTTGTTGTTGTTGGAACTTGGTGATTTAATAATCTTTTATGGGTAAGAATTGAGATGAATATCAAAAGGAGAGTCATTATGAAGTCAAGTACGCATTAGGTGTACAAGGGAAGAGCAAAACGAAAAGTAAAAAAGAATGGGTATTGTTCATGCCACGATACTGTTCACAGCGAGTACTATACGCACGGCGATGGGTACTGTTCATACGCGGTTACTGTTGACGTAGTTACTATTTATGCAGCTACTTTAAGGTATTTTCTGTTTTGGCTCAATTGACTTTTTTAAGTGGGATTAGGACTTCTACAAGTAAGAACTCTTATTCCAACTAGGTTTAAGGTTTCTAAGGGTGTTTTATTCACTATATAAACCCTTTTAAATACAATAAAAAAATCAAGCATCTAAAGTTTCAAGATGTAACCATAAGAGAGAATAGAGGAGTTAGGTAGTTACTAAGTGCGTGGTGCATTAGGGTATAACCTTTGGGTAGTGTTTTCTTTTGATTCTTAAGTGAATAAAAGAAATATCATAGATCCTTTTGGCTTAGATGCTTAGGTTATTCTTGTGTTCTTTATAAAAATCTCTTATGAGGAGATACTAAGAGGTTTTAAGGTGTTATGGTGCTCAAGGGTAGATACTTAAAGGTCTCTATAGGAGATACTAAGCGATCTTGTGAGATCATTGATGATGTAAGAAAATACTTAGTAATCTATATCAATCATAAGAAGCTGGATCATGGATCCTCCATGGACGTAGGTAATTTTAGACCGAACCACGTATATCTTGTGTTTTGTTGATTGATTTGTTTTCTTTATCTTTATTGGAGTGTTGATCTTATGTGTTCTTACTTATGATGTGAGTTATGATTTTTTGCTGCACATAAAATAAAAGGGATATCAAGGTTGTGGCTTAGTTGATACCATAAGGGTGTCAAACTAAATAGCATGGCTTGATATCCACAACAAATTGGTATCAGAGCTTGGGTTAAAGTCCAAATTGCAGAGCATAGGCAACAATGGTAGATTGCAGAGCAAAGATTATTAACTACGGAGACTCGCAAATATAAGAGAAGAACAATAGAAAAAATGATTATCTGAAAGAGGAAAAGATTATAGCCTTACTGGGGAGTTTTGTTTTTTTTTTGGTAAGGATCACTATTGAAAAAAAAAAGAAATAGTACCAAGAAGATGGCGTCATCTAGGTCATAGTTAGAAAAATTATTCAGATTGGACACAAAATAAAGATGGCAAAAGAAGAACAATTAAGATTGAAGGGCAGATCCAAAAGGTGTCTAGGGCACTCAAAGGGAAAGTCCTAAAGAAAGACAAAGATAGAAGGAATGTGGATTTGCAAGTCTGTTGGATGACTAAGCAAAGACTTTGATTGCATGAGAGCTTCTGGAGGAATAAGTGTCTGATGGATGACCTATTTTTGGGATCTAGGGTAATGTTTTCATATGAGTCATGGAAAATCGTTATTTACCAATTAGAGAAATATGGCTTATGGTAAGTCATATGGATTGGTAGAAAAAGATTGAGACTATATAGTGAAAAAGATAAGGGAGAGACTGAGTATGAAATTTTATTCCTCATCTCATAAAGACTTAGTGGACTTGGGACTGCTAGATCAAAATGGAGAGATTCATGGAAGACAGAATGAAGGAATAATAAATGGGAAGTAAAAGGATCGGGGAGTGATAGGCACAGAAGGAGGCTATGTGCTTGAAGAAAAGTGTTTCGAATGGGATCAACATAAGGTTGTTGATTTGAAACAGGCCATAAAAATAATTTTTAAATTATATCACTTTGTGCCAGAGGTCATAGCGAGAATGTGTTTTCACCATTAAGGAATTGTGGTCATGGTGTCTTTGGGACATGGAAGATCGCAAACATTGAACTACTCTAGACATTAGCATTCAGGAATTTTTGCAGACCGTAATAGCAAGAGCCTTAGTTAAATCTGGGACTTGACTTATAGACAATGCTAGTGAGTATTGGTCAAGGAGGGGTGATGATGATTAGCTTCATAGAGAGAGATTTTGAATCAAGAAATGAATTTGTTGGAACTTGGTGATTCAACAATCTTGTATGGGCAAGAATTGAGATGAATACTAAGAGCAGAGTCATTATGAAGTCAAGTACACATTGGATGTACAAATGAGGAGCAAAACAGAAAGCCAAAAAGAATGGGTACTGTTTATGCGGCGACATTACTCACAGCGAGTACTGTACACCGGCGACGGGCACTATTCATAACGATTACTATTCACACGTGGGTACTATTTACACAGTTACTATTTCATATGGCTACTTTAGGGTATTTTATGTTTTGGCTCAATTGACTTCTTTCAGTGGGATTATGACTTCTATAACTAAAAACTCTTATTCCAATTAGGTTTAGAGTTTTTAAAGGTGTTTTATTCACTATATAAACCATTCTAAATACAATAAAAAATCAAGCATCTAAAGTTTCAAGATGTAACTATAAGAGAGAATAAGAGAGTTAAGTAGGCACTAAGTGCATGGTACATTATAGTGTAACCTTTGGAGAGTGTTTTCTTTTGGTTCTTGAGTGATCAAAAGAAACACCATAGACTTAGATGCTCAGCCTATTTTTGTATTACTTATAAGAGAGAATAAGAGAGTTAAGTAGGCACTAAGTGCATGGTACATTATAGTGTAACCTTTGGAGAGTGTTTTCTTTTGGTTCTTGAGTGAACAAAAGAAACACCATAGACTTAGATGCTCAGCCTATTTTTGTATTACTTATAAAATTCTCTTATGAGGAGATACTAAGAGGTCTTAGGGAGTCATGGTGATCAAGGGTAGATACGTAAAGGTCTCCATGGGAGATATTAAGCGGTATTGTAGGATCACCGATGATGTAAGAATATATTTAGTGATCTATATCAATAATAAGAAGATGAATCATGGATTCTCCGTGGACGTAGGTAATTTTGAGCCGAATCATATATATCTTGTGTCTTGTTGATTGGTTTGTTTTCTTTATCTTTATTAGTGTGTTGATCTTATGTGTTCTTACTTATAGTGTGAGTTATAATTCTTCGATGTGCATAAAATAAAAAGGGTATCAATGCTGTAGCTTAGTTGATGTTATATGAGTCTGGCTTAATATCGCAATGGTTATATTCTAACTTTTATGACCAAAATCGTTCTTTGAGCAATTTTAAAATTTAATTTTCCTTGCGAACATTGTTATTTTTGGGAATTCACAATATAGATATAATTGTTTCTTTTAGTATTTAAAAGAAAATAATGTATAGTATGAGTATTTCAAGAATAGAATATTTTTGTGAATATACAAGCAATATTCTAAAATTTGAGAAAGATACTAAAATTATTAATTTGGAAGAAAAAAAAAAAAGAAATGGTATTATTTTTGTTAATATTTTTTCGTTAGATTATTTAATTATTTTATTGCTATGTAACTATTAGCTTTTTTTTTATTTAAAAAAACTGTCTTTGCAAAGTCTAAATTATTAATGTTGTTAAATATTTTTAGGTAAACATTGTCTTTTTTTTAATTTTAAATTTTATAAAACTTTCTAATAACTTAAAACTATAGTGGAAATTTTTAGAAAATAAAATAACTATAATACTTTGTATATGTAGTATTTTAGTTTGAGGAGAATATATTGTGGCTACTAGTGATTTCTAAACACATTTTTTTTAATGAAGTAAACTCTGAATAAAAAAAATATTTATTTTGTAACTCGTAATTGTATCAATGATTTTTGTATTACAATGATAGATGCTTACACATGGAACAATAAAATTAAACAAAGCCATTAATCATATTGCTTGGTGATCTTTTAGTTGTATAAAACTTTTTAATAGTAAAAATATAGCCATTAATCATATTTCTTTAATAATTTTATTAAGCACAGTAAAGACCAAAGGTTATTCAGTTTCAAATTAAAAGTACTTATAGATTCGATTACCATTCTTAGTATTTGATATGTTTATCAAATGAGTAATGTATTTGTATTTGTTTTTATAATTTTATAGTTAAATACTATACATATGCTTCAACATAGTGTAATCAAAATTTTTGAAGCATGAGTTATAATAGCTATTATGTTAATATAATTTTTGAAGCATGAAATATAATAGGTATTGTGTTAATATTGTTAGATTAAGTGTTATAAAAAGAAAACATTATAAAATATAATATGAATGTTGATTATCTACATTTTGCCATTTATTATGCATGATATTTGATGTTTAGCTAACACAAGTCATCTTCACCTTGTATGTATTACTTGTTAGTGTATTTTATACATTAATTACACATGTAATCAGGATAATTATTATTTTTCTTGTTGACAACATATTATAGTTTCTAATACTTGCATTCCTACAAAGTATATGATAGTTAATTGAGTCAAGATTTTCTTGAAATGTGAAGGTTAATTATTTTTATTATCTATTTTCTATGTATTAATATGACAAAATGAATAGAATGTTTATCCTTTATTTTTTTTTAATTGAAATTATGAATGTTCAACATTACGTTTATATTTCTACTCTATGCTATATCTTTGTTTGAGTAATCAAATTATGTTAGGTGTTTGACAAAATAAAGGATGAAGTTTTCAAGACCAAATCAAATCGGATATATGCAACCAGTTGAAGAGTTTCTTTTAACATTTCTATTTAAAATGGGAATTATATAAAAAAAAGCTCATAAACAAAAAAATTTCAAGGAAAATCGTAATACACACTTTTGAGATAATTGTTATAAAATTTTGAGGGAATGTGTTTAAACCCATATGTATATAAAATGGGAATTATAAAATTTTAAAAATAAAATATTTTTGAAAAAAATCATAAATAAAAGACTTTTGAGAGAAGTCTTGTTAAATTGTCTAAGAACAATCCATACTGCGTATTTTATTTAACACTTATATTATGAATATATCCTAAAGTAGATATGTTTCCGCCTATCCCTATAGCAAAAGTACTTATTTTGTGTGGCGTTAGGAAGGAAATTTATCCTGAATGAGTCTAAGCCAAGAATATTCTTGTAAGGCATGGGTCACATATGTTATTGGAGGTACTCAACTATGTAAGAGTAGTCGTGGGCCGCGACTATGAGAATTGGATTGTTCTCTAGAGGTCTCACTAGAATCAAGATAGAGTGCAGAGTTATTAATGTGTTAACCGTAAAACTAAGTCTTTATCACTATTATGTGTGTTGTAGTTAAAGTTTGTCAAATGGGCTGAGTTTAAAACATAGTTCACTTAGGTTCATCAAATGAATTTTATAGCACTAAGTATACGTTCAAGTTCGAAAAATATCTATGCCTACTACATAATAAAATATTGCTCTAATATATTTTCTATTATTGATTGTGCATTATATTTTCTTATATATTAAAATTTCTATGTATATATAAAAGGTTTTCAAATCTTTTTGTGGGGACTGTTGGAGAAAAAAAATTATAAAAACTTTTAAATGACTAATAATTATAAATAATATATATATTATAAACTATCATTATTATATGGTTGTCATAATATTAAATATTCGAGAGCTACAAATATTTATTTATATCATTATATGTATTTTTATTATATGGAGATACTATATATTAAAGTACTATTATTAATACTTAAGTTATTATTTAGACTATCTATTCTTATATAAAGGGAGCTAATCATTCAATTCGCTAAGAGAAAGAACGGAAAGAAAGAGGGCATTTCTCACTAGCATAATAAAAAAAAAAGGTGAGCACCCCTACGCGAGCCTTATTGAAAAAGCCCTTTAAAATAAAAATCATATATATATATATATAAGATTATTCGTTGGTAGAATGGAAAGATTATAAGATAGCGTGTGTGAAAGTAAATAAGAGAAGAAAAAAGTGGCTTTGGTAATGTTTGTGTGTGAGGAAAGATAAGAAATAAAATAAAAGTATTTTATGTATATGTATATATACTTTAAAAGAATATGTTTTTTATATTGTATTTTGAACTACTTTAACAATGGAGACTTGGTATAATCTTTCAATGGTCATGCTCGTCGAGAAGAGTGGCTGTGAATATATAGTTGAATCTTAGAGTTATATAGATCCGTCACTACCAGCATAAGGGGAGGATTATTTGGCTTAGGATAATGCTTTATAGCATGCCTCTTTATTTTCAAGGCCAGGTTCATAGTTTCTCACTCTTTCTCTATATTTAATTTTTATTTTAATTATTGATAATTTTATCTTGCAAATATTTTATAATATATGTTTTAATATATGGTTGAATAATATTTAAAATAAATTTTACCCAATATAAAATCTGTGCTAAAACTAAACATATATAGCATAATGCTAGAAATATAACTTATTGCATACATACTAAAAACTACACCAAACTTGTACTTAGAAAAAAGCTAATATAACCTAGCAAAGTAACTCAAGTACAAGTAGAGTAGGGATATATGATTTGGTCTCACTCGACGATATTACTGCATCGCTCGAGCAAAGTAACTCAGGTACAAGCTAAATGGGAGGGTACGAATCTAGTATTTAAAAAACTACTAATATGTAATATTATGGAAGCATATTTATTTTGAATTAAATATTTTATACTTAACGTAATCATAAAATATACTATAATAAATTTTAAAAAATATTATGAATACAATTAATTAGCATTAATATTTATTTGTCTAAAAATAAATTATAGATAAAATAAACATAAAAACGTGTAATCAAATCAATAATCTATTGTAGTAAACAATATTATACACACACACACACACACACACATAAAGCATGCTAATCTTGAGCTAGGTCTGGTGTTGTGTTATACTAAAGTATAAGCGCACGCTATTATAAACAAGTAATATAAGATAAGTAGAATATTGTTCTCACGAGGAATTATTATAAACTTTGTTAAGTACTATAATTACGTCTTCCTATCTTATTCAAACAATCTAAGTATTTAAACTAACAAAACCTAAATCAAATAAACAAACAAAACAAAATAAAATAAAATAGAGCAAAAAATAGATAGTAATTTACCAAGGGTAGAAAGCCTAGAACTATAATTATTCCTTAATACCTCACTTAAATCACAATTATTCCTCTTGAGTTACTTCATCAATATAAATTGTTAACCAAAAAATTTAATATATTCATAACCCTCTATCGATGGTTGAATAAAAATATTTTACCTAATCAATTACCTATATTTCTATGATATTTAGATCAAAACAAAACTTATTAATAATAGATTCTCTATCAGTTATATATGTCATATGAGTATATTCCTATCTCACATAAAACTCAAAGTTGTTACGCAATAATTATATATCAATCTATTTAAGGCCAACACCTAAATTTCTTTTCCAAGTTGATTAGGGTTCCCACAACAATCTAAATATTGATTAAGTAATTAGAAAGTATTAAGCACATAATAAACTGAACAATTCTATATTGAATTCAAAATTAAGAGAAAATAAATTGATTTAAGTTACATATTTAGTTCAAATTGTAATCATAGATATAGAAATTAGCTCATGATAAAATAAACAGATCTATAGCTTATAAAAAAAAATCATAGAACTAAAAAGATAAAAAGTTAAAGAGATAAAACTGATTTAATGCAATATTCAATTTCTAGTTTTCTTGATCCTCCAAAAATTGCTCCAACTTTTTAAAAAATTGTTTCTCTTGTGCTCTTCATTCTTTTCTGTCTTCTTGGTTGTTAAAATAGGCTTTTTGATCTTCTATTTATAAGTTTATGTCTTCAAATTTAAACAAAACGTCATATATAAGTCAGACTAGGTTTTCCTTTTCTTGTGCCCAGCGCTGATACTATTTAAAAGTATTGTTCACACACTGTTACGTTGGTACTATAGAAAAATTACTATTTAGAGCTACTGTACACGATTACTACAGCAACCTATTGTAGTATATTCGATAGTTTTGTCTTGTTTTCTTTGAATTTTCATCTCTATTTGCTCCATTGATCTCAAACTTACAAACTGATAATAAAACACATAGAAAACCTGAAATTTATCTTTTATAATGAATAAATGCTAAGTCTATAGAAGGGTAAATAATAAGTATAAAATATGCCAATTATCTGGATCCTATGGTCTACCAGTTACTAGTACTTCTTTTAATTTATATGATGTAAAAAGAATATATCATTAAAACCAATATGTATTATAAAAAATGAAACACAAATATTTTAATTTCATAAAATTGCTACATGTAAAATTATTGGATATAAATCTAATCACCCAAATACGTCTCCTGTAATTTTTCTTTTTGTTTCTTTTCTATTTTTCTCTTAGGTTCTCTCTTTTTGTTCCCCTTCTCTCTTTCTTTCTCGCAGCTTATTTTCTTTTCCTTATTCATTTTCTCTTATCAATTTGCTTTTGCTATCTCAGCTTGTATATTAAAAATCAAGCAACAATGTCTCTTTATATAGTAAGTGCGACTACCCATAAGACTTATTGAAGCGGAAGCACACAAACAAGCAATATCACCCAAGTAAATAGTGCTGAATAAGTAATTAAGGAATTAAAAAGAGAGAAAGGTAGAAGAAGAACATATATAATTTACGTGGTTTGGCAACTTGTCTACGTCCATAGCGGATCAAGATCATTCACTTTTCTTATTGAATCACAAGGCACTAACAAAGTATACATTTTACAAGAAAGACTCACAAAGAAACACTATCTCTTACAATTTAGGGATTTTCTCTTACTAAGAATCACAAAATATGTTTAAATTACAAATATTTCCCAAGCTATCACTAAGATGTATTTATAAGCCAATAGAGAGTCTTTATATAAGCTTTAGGATGTTATAGGTTTACCGTAAATGTGTGCGAGTCGTATTAGGGAGTCCTGGAGCAAGTGAGAGATAAATTAAGTCGCAACAAAATGGGAAAGCTATCATCACGCTGATCGCCGTAGCGTTGGGTTGCCAGTTTGGGTGTCACGGCGTTGGTCACCTGGCGTTGCGGTGCTCAAGTTCTATTCTGGGCGCTACGGTGACTCAATGCCTGGTCTCCGCAGCACCAACACCTAGGCACCGCCCCTTATGTCTTTCGCCTCATTTCACGTCCGTCTTTGATCCTTGCACACTTTACGCACTTGGATTGCTCTCCAAATTATATTCCGATGATTTTCAATCAATATTCTCACAAATCCCCTCCTTGATTCAAAATCATCCACAAAGTAACTTAATCTCTCATCTCCGCATCTTCGATCATCCTCACAAAGTAGTAACTTCGGTTAAGTTCTTGCATAAGATGTACTTAACCGAGAGCAGTGGCTTAGTCAACATGTCAGTAGGGTTTTTAGATGATGCTATCTTCGTTAGACTAATTTTACCACTTTGGACAATCTCTCGAATGTAATAGAACCGCACATAATTGTTTTTCAATCTCTCGTGGAACACTTGAAACTTGATTAGGTGTATGGCACTTAGGTTGTCATAATATATATCGGTGTTCACATCTTCACTAGCCAATACCTCTGCGCATATGCCTTTCAGCCATACGACCTCTTTAATAGTTTCACCAACAGCTATGTACTTCGCCTCTGTGGTAGATAGTGTAACTACATGTTGTAGAACTAATCTCCAACATACACTACACCCAAACACTGTGAATACGTAGCCCGTCAACGATCTTTTTTTATCTAGATCACCTGCATAATTTGAGTCTACGTATCCTCTTACCATTTCACTATTGTTCTTACCCTCTTATACATCAACCCGTGATTTGACGTCCCCTTGAGATATCTCAAAATCCACTTCACTGCAAGCCAATGATCCTTACCTATATTTGCTATGTATCTACTCACCACACTCACAGCCTATGTTATATCTCGTCTTGTGCAAATCATTGCACATGATGCTCCTCACAACGCTTGTATATGGTACTTTACTCATCTGCAATTTCTCTTCTTCGAATGTCGGTGACTGTGCTGTTAAAAGTTTGAATTGCATGGTCAAAGGAGTAGAGACAACCTTTGCATTGGACATACCAAACTTCTCTAGAATTTTGAGTATATATCGTCATTGAGACAAGAAGATAACATCTCTTCTTTTCCTCACAATATCCATACCCAATATTCTTTTCGCTACTTCCAAATCCTTCATCTCAAACTCGCCACTAAACTGCTTCTTGAGTTTATGTATTTCTTCTATATTCTTACATGCGATCAACATATTGTTGGCGCAGCAGGATCTAAGCACATGGGTGTATGCATGTGCAATTGTGTCTATTGCCTAACACAGCGGAAATATAAATTTTGCAATAAACACAATAAATAAATATATTAATCACATTAATATATTTATAAAGTTAGAGAACTCACCAAACGTGTAACGTTATACACGTGTTTTTTCTGGAGTTCGCATAAAGACCAACTCGCGTGCAGTTCTAGTCACTAACTCGGTAGACTTGGTAAGCTAGAACAGCAGCTCCATATTCAGTTTGGGATTAACTCTTAATCTCCAAAATGACCGGGAGTAAATTTACATCCTTTTCTCTAAAAGGATAAGAAATGAAGAATTTGGAGTAATTCATAATTACTCCAATTGGAAGCAAAGGAAAAATGAAACAATTTCATTTTTCCTCTTTTTTCCTCATTTTTTTTTCTTTTCTTCTTCTTTCTTTCTTCTCCATTTCCTTTCCTTTCTCTCCATTTCTTTCTTTCTCTCTCAGTCGAATTCGGCCTTCTTAATTCTTGCTTCTCTTTTTTTTTTTTTTTGCTTTCTTTATATATATATAATATAAATATAATATAATATATAATATAATATAATAATAATAATATATATTATATAATATAAAAAGAAAGATATTTTGATTATTTAGCTATTAGATAATCAAACTGAGAAATGACCATTTCGTCCCTCATAAATAGTTACCAAGTTCACCCCCTAGTAGGTCGCACCAAATCTCACACTTGGATAAACTCAACTGAGGATCCACAATACACTACGTGTCATAATACAATTAGTAAATAACAATTATTAACTAATTGTTGTATTTAACACTTAAATACAGACACGTACGTATTCCCGTGGAATCGCTGAATATTGCTGGATTAAACACTTTAATTTGGCACCCTGCCCCAGTGCACAACGAGTACACTCTATATCGCGGGACTCCCTAGGTCATATGCCTGATTGATCAAATGGAACTATTCCATGAGTCTGTGAGCAACGCCCCACGCACACGTCACGGATATACAAATCAGCGCGTTGAACCATACAAGCTGAGGTTACAACGCATACGTATAGTCCTTCCGTCATGCTATCTTGGATGTATGGGGATATAGATTATCACAGTCAAATCCCCTTATGCTCATCCATATCTTATCTCCAAACTTGTATCTCAATGAACAATATGCACAAACTCCTTTGCCATATTGTTCCACCCTGTCGGAACTCTTTCTCAGATGATTGCTTGTGGTCACAAGACTTTTTGAGATATAGTCTCGAAGCATCTGGATATCAAACTCCATATAGGAGCTGACGGATCCCATATTTGTACGCACCGGACTCTATAAACATCGGACCATACCCAGCGACATCCAGCGGTTACACCATGAAAGGTCTGTGATATGTGTGAAACCAAAGTATGGTGGATCACTTACAAGCCCACCGTGGCACTCAGGTCAAAGGACCACGTATACTACTCAACTCGAGAGGACCCTCCGTTGATGGCTTACATTAAATATCTATCGGAGGCCCTCGTGAGTCTGTCCCATATCTAGTCCTAACTGGATACCTATATGTCAATACCAGCTTCAAGCTCATGGTCGGTCAGGAACGACCATCTATACCCAACAGATACGACATATGCTGATCTATATATAAAGGTATCCACCGATAGACCCGCATCGATAAAAATAGATCAGGGACTATTATTCGAGAATATACTTGCGCAACATATATTTCCTGGCACCCAATTGCAACTCTTGCAACTATATAGTTACTAGTATATTCCCAGGTCTATGTCCCATTACAAATAAGGCTCAAATTCTTGGATGTGCTGAGTATTATAACCAGTTAACACTTAACTGTGCTAACATTTAGTAATTATATGTCTCAGCATGGCTAACTATGAGCCTTTATCTAAACCTTTTAGATATGATCCGAACTCCTTCAGATCTACCATGTCTGTAATGTTACATGCATAATACCATATAATTGGGTATTAACGATTTAATAAAAATGTACACTTGTATAAATACACAAGTATATGTACATTCAAGGATGGCACGTAAGCACCGACCCTAACACATATCATTGACGTATAGAAGCAAATACATCATCCCATAACTTATGTTCTTGAAGTACATGCATCCATCATACTTGCTCCTACTAAAGCCACAAGCTATCGTAAACTCATCAAATCTCCTTTACCACTGTCTAGGTGATTGCTTTAACCCATACAATAACTTCTTTAGAAAACAAGCATGATCTTCTTTAAGGGCTCCTCAAACCATTGCGGCTGTGCCATGTATATCGTCTCTTCAAGTTCTCTATGTAGAAAAGTTGTCTTTACATCCATCTACTCCAGATGTAAATCAAGATTTGCATACATGGCTAACAAAATCCTAATAGATGTGTGCTTGACGACTGGAGAGAAAATCTCATGAAAGTCAACTCTCTCTCTCTAAGTAAAACCTTGTGCAATTAACCTAACCTTAAATCTTTTATGCTCTATCCTGGGTATCCCCTCATTCACTTTATACACTAATTTGCACCTAAATAGTTTCTTTTGAGGTCTCTCCACCAACTTTTAGGTATTGTTCTTCTTAAGAGAACTAATCTATTCTTCATGGCCTACTGTCATTCTTTCTTATTTTCACTCTTCATAGCCTCACTATATGTTTTAGGCTCATCATACACAAGAGTGTAAGCAGAATTAAAAGCATGAGCAACTAGACCTGCTTGTGTATAATTGATTGGTAGGTTTATCGGTCTCTGGCTAGCTGGTACTCTCAAGTTCCATCTCAGGAGTCATAGTCTTTCTTTGGGTGGACTTGAAGTAACTTGCTGATGTTCTTGGTTTATCTTCAAGGACTTTCTTGTTGAAGTACTGATCTAGGGGCATATCAAATCTATTTTTAAGCTCTACCTTAACTTCTATTAACTCAGGTGTGTCTTCTTTGGGCACAAGTTCTTCTTTCTCATCTTCTTAGAAGGCTTTCAGCATGGTCGTCTCATCGAACGTCACGTCACGACTGATAATACTCCTTGGTGGTGTCAAGTCTTTACACCACACCTAGTATCCTTTTACTCATTCGAGATATCCTATGAATACCTATTTAATAGCTCTAAGTTCTAACTTCTCCTCCTTAATATGTATAAAGGTGGGGCAACCAAATATTCTAAGGTGGTTATACTTAGGAGGATTGCCAGATCATTTTTTTTTTCTAATGTCTTGAAGAATTTGATTTAAAGATCAAAGACAAAAAAGAAACCAATAATCAAGTAACCGACCATCTCTCTAAGCTTGAGCATATAATTGATGGAGCAGCACACTTTCTCCAATAAATGAGGTATTCCCATAGGAACAAAATTTTGATTTATCTCTAACACAAGTTCCTTGGTATGTAGATTATGCAAACTACTTGGTAAACAATATGATTAATCCAGATTTTACATACCAATAAAGGAAGAAATTCTTTTTAGAGGTCAAGCATTATTGTTGGGAAGAATCTTTCCTCTACAAGCATTGTATTGATCAAGTGATTAGGAGATGTGTACCAAGGAAGAGATAGAGTCAATCCTAAGACATTTTCATTTATTAGAGGCTGGCAGACACCGTTGAGTGAACACAATGATAACTAAAGTACTACAACCATGTTGTTATTGGCGCACAATTTTTAAAGATACTTATGCTTTTGTTTCATCTTGTGATACATGTCAAAGGAGTGGTAATATTTCCTGGAAAAATAAAATGCTATTAAATAATATACTTATAGTTGAGCTATTTGATATTTAGGGCATAGGTTTCATGGGTCCACTCCATTCTTCTTTCTTTAACTAATATATTTTAGTAGTTGTTGATTATGTTTCCAAATGGGTAGAGGTCGTGGCCCTCCTTACTCATGATTCTAAAGTTGTGATGATTTTCTTGAGAAAGCAGATATTCACTAGGTTTAAAACTCAAAAGGCGATAATTTGCAATGGGGAAAAACATTTATTCAACCAGTAATTTGAGGCATTCTTGAGCAAATATATTGTTACACACAAGGTTTTAACTCTTTACCATCCTCAAAATAGTGGACAAGTAGAAAATTCCAATCAAAAGCTGAAACGAATATTGGAGAAAACCATGAGAACTTCAAAGAAAGATTGGTCTGCAAAATTATACGATGCACTATGGGCATACCAGATAGCCTTCAAAACTCCAATTGGTGTGTCCTTTTATTGTCTAGCTTTTGGGAAAGCATGTCACTTATCGGTGGATTTAGAACACAAACCTTATTGGGCTATCAAAGATTCTTAATTTATATGGAGGCAACGAATGAGAATAGAATATTACAACTTAACAAGATGGACGAGTTTCGGCATGTAGCCTATGAGAATGCTTACATATACAAGAAGAGAACCAAAAGATGGCATGATAAACACATTCTCAAGAGAAACTTTGAAGTCAGCCAAAGAGTTCTACTCTATAATTCTAGACTTTGCCTTTTCCCCAAAAAATTAAGATTGTGATGGTCCAGACCAATCACAATAACAAGTGTTCTCTCATTTGGTGTCATTAGGACAATGTGTTCTTTAAGGGTAGGGGTCATTTGTTTAATTTATCTTAGAGTATAAAAAAAGATTCACCAAAAAAAAAAAAATCTATTCCTTTTGTTTTTAGTTGATGAGCATAAGCCTATAGTATTTCTTGATTGAAATTGAGTTGGATTTATGGAAAAAACTTACTTTCTTTGTGCTTAATTCTTATGTTAACTTACTTTATTTGAATTCCTTTGAACACGTTTTCACAATACCATGATCAATAAGTTGTTTTGTTAGCTTAAAGTATATTTATGTGAATTAGATATTCTCTAAGATCTCAACAAACTCTAGAACCTATTTGATAATCTCTCAAGGCAAAATTCTAGGTAGTACATCGCTAGAGAAATGATCTAAGCCCTATTTGAAACTTTTAAACTTTTCTAACCTACCTTAATTATCTATCGCTAGTCACCCCTTTTAGCCTTATATACACTGGTCGTTTTTCGTTCATTAACTACATCTTCTAACCTATAAACAATCATCCTACTTCCTTTTCAAGAAAATATTTTAGTTGCTTAGTTATTGGAGAAGAGAAAAAGTTTGTGAAAGAGTTAGAAGAGCAAGTTTTGTTATTCTATTATTTACCCCCTAAAATAAATAAATAAATATATATATATAATAAGTTTAGGGGTTGTGGAATTGAAAAAAAAAATTAGATGAATAAATTGCTCGTAAGTTGCTCTAGAAAGTAAATGTAAAACTTTCCTCTCTCTTCATTGGTGAAACTTGTGTTGAATTTTCTTGCTTTGAATTTCATACCATTTTTTTCCCCATTTTCTTTTCTTTGTCATTACCCTAAGCTGAATATTAAAAGTTGCTATTAAGACCTTTTGATCTTTGGTGATGTGTTTGTACTACATTAAGAGAGAGTTGATTTGAAAAATAAGTATATGAAGTTTGAGAAGCTCATTCTAGATCAATAAGAATTCAATCATGTTTGCATAAATTGATCTAAGTCGATAAAGTAGCAAGTTGAGATTGGTTACTCATACACACACTCAAAGGTTTCGTTGTAAATTTAAGCGTGCTCTTGAATTAATCTAAAAACTTGTTCAATGTCTATACTTTTCCTTGAATCATTTTTTTTAATGCAATCTATGAGGCAATCATTGTGAGAAATCAACCTATTTTATTTATTTATTTGTTTTAATTTTTCTTTTTTCTTTTCTTTTTTCTTAAGGACTAGCAAATCTTAAGTTTAGGAATATTTGATGTGCTTAATTTCTGCACAAGTTTTGTCATACTTTCACTCTTAATTTTATTCTAGTTTATGTTTAATTTTCTTATTTACTAGAGTTTTTATTTATTTTGTTTAGGAATAAATAAATTGAAAGAGTAATAGGAATTGAGGAGGAAATTAACTCTTTACCTTCTTCGACATCTTATTGCATGCACAAGATTCTATTGAAGGATAATTATAAAGCCACAGTGGAGCATCAAAAATGTCTTAACCCATCATAAAGGAAGTGGTTTAAAAAGAGATCATCAACTGGTTAGATGCTAGAATTATCTATCCTATCTGAGACAGCTCATAAATAATTATAGTTCAATGTGTTCCAAAAAAGGGTAGAATAACAGTGGTAGCTAATGAAAACAATGAGCTTATTCCCACAAGAACATTGATAGGATGGAAAGTGTGTATTTACTATCAAAAGCTAAAAAGACTATTCACAAAGATCAGTTTCCATTATCTTTCATTGATTAAATGCTTCATAGACTGGGTGGGCATGAATATTATTGCTTTTTGGATTAGTAAACGAGTCTATAGCTCCAAAAGATCAAGAGAATACTACTTTTATCGTAGCAATTCATTGTTCACGAAATTGTAGTAGGTTACTATAGCAATTTTGATATTTTACCTTATTTTCTTTAGATTTTCATTTCAAATAATTTCATTAACTTTAAACCTACAAAATAATAATAAAGCATATAAAAAGTATAATTTTCTTATTAGAATGAGCAATTAATCCATTTAAGGGAGTGAAAATAATAGATACAATTTACGTTTATCACCGTCCTCTTGTAAGAAAAAAATACTTTAATGCTCAAGTTAATATTTTTTTGAGAAAGATAATGTTTATATGTAGGAGTGTCGCAAAGACAAGTAGCATACTATGTGTGCATGATGATAATTTAATAATGAGAACTAGTTGACAATTAAGAATTTAATGATGATCTATGAATGAATAAATTAACTCTATTTATAGTGTATAAATCCAAATCAATTTGAAGTATGCATGAACATGCATAAAGTGATTAATCTAATTTAATTAGGATTGTCTGTTTATAATTTATAATGCAATACACAATGAAATTGATTTAAGTGAATCATCTACTTTGTGAGAAATTCTTTCTATATAAAACCATAATTAAACTAATCCAAATTCAAATGAAATAATAATTTTAATTTATTTCCGCTTCATCATTTTACACGATCTATTTTAGGGTTAATAAATCAGCGGATTTAGTTATCTAACACAATTGGTATTGTTTTTGGACTAAAATCTACTTAAACATAAAATATGTGCTTTTCAAATGAGCTTTTAATTTCAAATATATATAATAGCGCTAGTTGATTGGTCCATTTAATAATAGGCCTAACACAAATATATTAAATAAATTTAAGAAAATGCAACTAATAATTAAAGAATTGAGCTTGGTAACACCCTCAAATTCTCCATTTCTTTTCATTTTCTCTTCTCTTTTTTTGTCTCATTCATTTTTTCCCCTTTCTTTCTCTTCTTCTCCTCTCTCAGCTTCTTTCTTATCTTTCTCTTTCCCTTCGCAATTTGTTTTCTTTGCCCACTTGCCAATAATGCATACATTTATTATTATTATTACTACAACTACTATTATTATTATTATAGGCTAAAGTCGGGTATTACAAGACCTACCATACCGTATTGCAATCTATCTTTCAATTTGAGAAGACAAAATGAAAGGTAGGAAAAAGAAATCGATCCTTTAATACATTGAAAGAAAGCACAAACTTACAAGCCAAAGAGGCCACACAAGGCAAAGTTTAATACAACACAAGCCAAATAGAGAAGCATGAAGCACTAGTGATATTACTGAACCGTACTTATAACAATTTTTATTCATATAGTTTAGAAGGCAAGCGCAGTTTCAAAAGAATTTTAAGTGGTGTGGCTCGGAGGTTTGTCCGTGCAGCGGTTTCAGTCATATCAAGAGATGCATTTGAAGTAGTTGATATGTCAAATGCATGTAGCAAACTAGCCAGAACCAAATGTGATATGCGGGGCATATGATATTCCAGGACAGACTCTTCTAACACTACCAAATGGGAGAAACTCAAAATGTTGACCCTTCATGTCAACATCTTAATGAGTGGTTAGAAATCTCTCTAGCTTGAATTCCAGTGGATCCAACCACACCCTTGGGTCTGTATGCAACTTCCAAAGGTTAAGCACAAGCCAGGTCCCTTTTGCGACATGGTAGCCACCTATGTTGCAATCTTTAGTGAATTGTCGCATTCTTGAGAGTAGCTTAACTTCTCCTTAACCACAGCTTGAAGATAAACCAGCTTATCTATATCTAATTCACTCAATAGTCTTTCCTTGCCTACTACATTGTCCAATTCTTCCTTGACATTTTTCAATATGTGGCGATTGTTAAGCAATAGTGATAGTGCCCATCATAAATTAGCAGTTGTGGTATCTGTAGCCCCCGAAATCATTGTCTGCAAAGTGCATCTTAGCTTTGTGATTATACATATACAAATATTTAAACATAATTACTAAGATTAATCTACACCATTTTCAGTATAAAATTGAGTCTACATTTTAACTTTTGATAGAATTTAATCAGACCGGGCAAGGCCTAATCTACTCAAAACATGCATGTTCATGAAAAAGATGCCAGGAGGAAGAGAAATACCAAGGTTGTGGCTTTGACAACTCTATCAACGTCATAATCAGAGAGGTCAATACTATTAAGCACCGATAGCAGCACATCCATGAAATCTTGATCCTTGGCGGCCACCTCATCGCCGGAATCTATTTTCTTACGATGCTCTTCTGTCCACTCCTCAAGAAGACTGTCCAATTCTTTTCCTGTTTTCTTCATGGCCTTTTCATGTCCGCCAATATCAAGCCATCCAAGAAAAGGTAAACAATCTCTCACCATAAATGTCCCAACCAAATGATAGAAATCCCTTATGACAGTCCTGCAGCGTTTCAATTCTTTCTCATCGCCCTCAGCGCGAGCACCAAAATAAGTCTTCCCAGCAACCATCCTTAGAATCACGTTCGAATTCAAGTCCTTAAACCATTTTTTCATCTCGATCAAAACATGGTTTGACTTATTCTTTTTCTTGGTCCAAAGCTTGTAAATCTCTTTTATTCCGCCTTCTACTTCATCAGCTCGAATTTGTTTTAGTATCTCAAGTATGCGATTCGAGAGAAGCTGCAAGTTCGTTATTTTGCGCATTTCACGCCAGTATGCGCTGTAGGGAGAGAACGCGAAACTGTGTTGTAAATACGATGATTAAAAGATTTAATAGCCAAAGAAAATACTCAATCAACAAGAACACCAAACGATTTATAGTGATTCAGTCACAAATGTGACTTACATCCATTCGAGCTCAACAATGAGACTCCGATTTGCACTATTGAAGGTATTATTACAAGCCTAAGCTTTTAATCTCTCTCTAAACCCTCTAAAACAGTACAAGATTACATGGAACATAGGTGAAAAACGACGATGAACAAAAACCCTAGCTTACTTCCCATTTTTTTCTCTCAGACGGCAACTCACAAAAGGAAAAACGAATTCTGTGTGTTAAACCTAAAGTTTAATATTTATAATACAACAAAACACCACCATTTCAGTAATAAGATTTCTAATATTACAATTATAACTGTACTTTTGTAACTTTACATTATTACTTTAAGAACCATTGCATTACATGTTCTACCTTGGTTCTTAAAGTAATAAAGCAGTGCATGACCAAAATCTCTTGCATTATAGCCCAGTTTCTAGATCCTTATTTAGCCTTTGTCTATATTGAGAAGACTTAAGCACAAGTTGAGCTTTCCAACTAGAAGAACTTTGGTTCCCATATCAACTAAATTTTTCTCTATTGATATTTTCTCTAGTTTAACATGTCCTTTAGAAACAATATCTCTAATAAAATAAAATTTAACATCTACATATTTAATTCTCTCATGGAATACTGAATTTTTACATAAATAAAGAGAACTTTGACTCTCAGTATATACTTTTACAAACTGTTTTAATAAACTAATTTCATTTATCAAACCTTGAAGCCAAATGGCTTCTTTGATTGCTTCTGTTAAGGCAATATATTTGCCTCTATACTAGAAATAGCCACAACAAGTTGTAATTGTGATTTCTAATTGATACAATTTTCACATAACGTGAAAAAATATGCTATAGTCGATCTCCTCCTGTCCCTATCACCTGCAAAATCAGAATCTATATACCCTACCAACTCCATTGGTTCATTAGTATGTACAAATGACAATCCATAGTCAATTGTGCCCTTTATATACTTTAGAAGCCACTTCATTCCTATCAAGTGGTCTTTTCTGGATTTGACATAAACCTACTTAAAGTACTAATTACATGAGCAATATCAAGTCTAGTACATATCATTGAGTACATAATTGATCCTACAGCTTGGGAATAAGGAATTTTAGCCATAGAAAGCTTATCAATTTTAGTAACAGGACACTGACTTGACGATAATTTAAAATATGCAGCAAGTAGGACATTAATAGATTTAGAATTTGTCATAGAAAATTTATCAATAATTTTCTTCAAATATGTCTTTTGTGATAAAAATAAATTCTTTTTAATTTTGTCTCTAGTTATTTCCATATCAAGAATTTTTGTTGCTTTACCCAAATCTTTCATATCGAATTCATGCTTCAATTTACGTTTAAGATTTGGTATCTCAGTTTTATCAGGTCCAGTCAAAAGCATATCATCAAGATACAATAAAAGATATACTTGTTTTATGTTACCTAATTCTTTAAAATAAAAACAACTATCATAATGATTTCTTTTAAAATCGATGTTAGTGATAAAAGAATAAAAACGTTTATACCATTGTCTAGGTAACTCTTTTAGGCCATACAGAGATCGTTTTAGTAGACATACATAATCAATTTTATTCTTTTGAACAAAACCTTTAGGTTGCCTCATAAAAATGGTTTCATCTAATTCTCCATGTAAAAATGCTATTTTTACATCTAGCTGTTCTAATTCCCAATCAAATTGAACAACTAGAGATAAGACTATCTTAATAGTAGTGTACTTAACTACAGAAGAAAAGATTTCATTGTAGTCTATACCTTTCCTCTGAGTAAACCCTCTTGCTACAAGTATTGCTTTAAACCTTATAGGATCAATTTTAGAAGTCTTATTTTTTATTTTATAAATCCATTTATAGTCAACTAATTTTTAATTTTTAAATTTAGGAACAAGAACCCAAGTTTTATTTTTATTTAATTATTCCATTTCCTCATTCATGGCAGCCTACCATTGTTTTACAAATTTATCTTTGATGGCTTCATTATAACTTGTAGGTTCATTTTCATCAATCTCAAGAGCATTGACTAGAGCAAAAGCAATCAAATCATATGGTGTAAGTCTAGTTGAGGGTATTACCTACCTTTTAGCTCTATCTCTTATTAATTGGTAATCTTGTAGTGTTCAATCAATTTCAGCTCCACTCTGGGTTGAATTCTAGTCTGCATCATCTTGATCTTGAGTATTTTCATGATCATTTTCAAAGATATTGTTCTGTCTTTCAAGTGCTTCCACCTCAAAATGAGCAACATTATCATTTGAGGTTTTAATCCAATGTTGTGTCCTTTCATCACCTATTTTATTTGTGGTATTTCTCAAACAAGGAAGGTTAGCTTCATTAAACACTACATCCTTACTTGTTATTATCTTTACTCATGGACTATCCTTTAACCACAACTTATACCATTTTACCCCTTCGGGATAACCTAAGAAAACACATTTACTAGACCTAGGTTCAAGTTTATCTTCAGATTTATGAGCATATGCAGCACATCAGAAGACCTGTAAATGAAAAACACTTGGTGGTTTTCCAGTCCATAATTCTTCAGGAGTTTTAAATGCAATAGGACTTGATGATGATCTATTAATCAAATAACATGCAGTGTTTAATGCTTCGCCCCAAAAATGTTTACAAAGCCCTGAATTAATCAACATACATCTAACTTTATTCAACATGGTTCTATTCATTCTTTCAGCCACACCATTCTACTGTGGTGTGTATCGAACAGTTGTATGCCTTAGAATTCCATTTTCTTTACAATAATTATCAAACACCTCATTACAGAATTCTAACCCATTATCAGTTCTTAAGGCCTTTAATTTCTTACATGTTTAATTTTCAACTAGACATTTTCAATGTTTAAATTTTATAAAAGTGTCACTTTTATTCTTTAACAGGTAAATCCACAACTCGTAGAGAAGTCA
Source organism: Ailanthus altissimus (assembly GCA_946807835.1). Taxonomy (NCBI): domain Eukaryota; kingdom Viridiplantae; phylum Streptophyta; class Magnoliopsida; order Sapindales; family Simaroubaceae; genus Ailanthus; species Ailanthus altissimus. The sequence continues at coordinate 22,412,719 of OX327691.1, read as the reverse complement.
TCTATAATTAAAAGGAAATATTTATTTTCTTCATATGTAAGTAGTGTGTGCTGGTCCCTACAAATCAGCATTGACATAATTCAGAATTGCTTTAGAGCTAAAATTACTAGTTTTAAAACTTAGTCTCTGTTGCGTACTTAGGATACACTGTTCATAAAATTTTGTTTTACTGATTCTATCATTTCCAAGCATGCCATGTTTGCTTAATTCATACAAACCTTGATCACTAATGTGACCTAATCTTTTATGCCACAATTCAGATCTATCTAAGTCTTGTCCTATGATTGAGCAACTAGAATTAGTTATAGTTTGGATTTGTAATATATACAGACCATTTTTCTTAAATCCTTTCATAACAATTAGAGCACCACTAGCAATTTAAGCAACCCATTTTCAACTTTACATGTATATTTTTGTTCATTTAAAACTCCTAAGGAGATTAAATTTCTTTTTAGTTCAGGTACAAACCTAACATTATCTAGGGTTCTCACATTTCCATCAAATATTTTGATAGATACAGACCCTATGCCCTCAACTTTACAAGGTTAATTATTTCCCATCAAGACCTTTCCACCATTACACTCTTGGTAGGTCTGAAACCAATCTTTTCTAGGGCACATACGATAGGTACACCCTGAATCTAAAACCCACTCATTTAGGTTTTCATGAGTTGAAACAGTAAAGGCTTCAGCACTATCATATTCTTCACTAGCTACCACAGTATCAGAATTTTCTAATGCTTTTTCTTTCTGTTTTCGAATTCTTTTAAAATAATTTCTCCTAATATGACCCTCTATGCCACAAAAGTAACACCTTCTTGGTTCATACCTTGACTTAAACCTAAATTTGCTCTTATTCTTTACTTTGAATTCTCTTTTATCATTTCTACCTCTAACGAATAAATTTTTCCCAGAATTATTATCTCTCTTTTTTAACTTTATTTCTTGTTCTCAGGTTCTAAGTGCAGAAAGACAATTTTCTAAAGTCAGAGATTCCCTACCATATTTTATAGCATATTTTACTTCTTTAAACACGGGTGGCAGAGAGTTTAAAAGGATTACAGCCTGGTTCTCATCACTTATAGTTTCACCAGTGTTTGACAGTTCAATACAAATTCGTTTAAAGTCGTCTAAATTTTCTTCAAGACCTTTATTAACATCCATCTTAAAACCAAACAATATTTCTTTTAGCAATATTTTGCTATTTAAATATTTAGAGATATAGAGTGACTCGAGCTTACCCCAGACACCAGAAGCAGTGGTCTCTTCATTGACTTACCTCAAGACGTTGTCTGCAAGTTGTAAAACTATCGAATTGTAAGCCGTTTCGTCCATCTCTGTAACTCGATCAGATTTCATGGTTTCTTGAAGGATCTTTGGGTCAGCTAACACTTTAGAGACCTTTTGTTGCATAAGAATGGCCTTCATCTTCTTTTTCCAGAGACAGAAGTCCATTTTACCATCAAATCCTTCTACCTCAAATCTTGTTGAACTCATAACTAACAGAGACTTTTCTCGGATCCCTTCTTTGGTCTATAAAATACTAACCTTACTCTAATACCACTGTTGTAAATATGATGATACAAGATTTAACAGCCAAAGAAAATACTCAATCAATAAGAACACCAAACGATTTATAGTGGTTTAGTCACAAATATAACTTACATCTACTCGAGCTCAACAATGAGACTCCGATCTGTATTATTGAAGGTATTATTACAAGCCTAAGCTTCTAATCTCTCTAAACCCTTTAAAACAGCACATGATTACATGGAACACAAGTGAAAAATGGCGATGAACAGAAACCCTATCTTACTTCCCCTTTTTTTCTCTCAGACGGCAACTCACAAAAGGGAAAACGAATTCTGTGTGTTAAAGCTAAAGTTTAACACATATTTATAATACAACAAAACACCACCGTTTCAGTAATAAGATTTCTAATATTACAATTATAACTGTACCCTTGTAACTTTACAGTATTACTTTAAGAACCATTACATTACAAACTGATATAGGCATAGAATAGATTTCCAACTATGAATTTCAAACGAGAAGATATATCCACATCATACTTGGTGAACAATTTTTTAGCCACTTCCCAGCAACTGACCACCAAGGCTGGTTGCACGCCTATCCACATGGAGAAAACTAGTCCATACTTGTCGGGTAAGGCCCCCAACATAATGTGAGAGACTTCGGATCTTGTTAAGAGGCGGAGATGGCCGATCATTGACCATTTTCCAGAAGCTTCTGGTGGCTTTTTGCCCTTTGAGGAGTTAGACCTTTTCAATAAATAATAATAGAAAAAGATAAGTATAGCAAAGAGTCCGATTATGGTGGTGTTTAGGTATTGAAGAAGGAAATTCATGGTAGTTAATAAAGATAGAAAACTTAGGTAACCAAGATTGGTGAAATTTAACGTTGCTTAATTTCGTAATAGTGTCTATATGTATACACATCAATAAAAGTTATTGTTAGTTTTTTTTTATAAAAAAAACATTATCAAATATAATATTATTGACTAAGTAGTAATATTACATTTTAGGACTTTAATATAAAATCAAAATATTATTAGAACGTTACACAAAGATAAGATAAATCTATTATAGTTCACCAAAATGTACTATTTTATAAAAAGAAATGTACAAACTCCATAATTGGGGATTATCACAATTAGGGATTACTACTACCCCTGTTTGAGCAGAGAAAACTTACCCTCACATCGAAAGAGAAAACTTACCCTCATACAAGAGGTAAAAAAACCTACCAAATTGTTTCTAATTGTTAGTTGTAAGTGTCAAAGGTTGAATCTTGGCTAGTTTCTTGATAGAAGGTTTTAATCTTGACTATTGAAATTTAACATCGCTTGTGGTGGAGATTTTTAGGATGAGACAAGATCTCTTTTAAGAGGATTCTCTTATCTTTTGAATGTTGAGACAGTTTTTTACATAGAAATAATAAACACAATTTTGACAATTGAAATAGCTTACGCTCATGAGTGGCATAGGCTTATTTTAGAATGTGATTATATTTTTAGTCATTTATTTATTTTTTAATTTAAAATTATGTCTTTTTTAGAAGCTTCAAACTCGATAGTAAAATAGTAAAGATTATATTTTCTACTTGCAGATTCGCTTCATTCATATGTTTAATGAGAACAATGGGATTGCAAATAGCTTGACAAGCATTGATTTGAATTATGATAATTTTACTTAATGGTTACAAACTCTTTTAGCAATTTTGTCTTTACTCTATAAGGATGTCCATAGTTTTCTTGCTTATTGGTTTCATTAACTATGCATGGTTTGTATGATTTTTTTCCTTTGTTATTAATCTTTTTCACATATTCTTTCTCTAGTTTTAAAGTAACTAAAATAATATATGTTATGTTGATCTAGAAATTTGGACAATTTTTAAATTAACAAGTTAAATTTATTTTTTATAAGAAACAATTTGATAAAGACTAATAAGATAGAGATAGAGAGAAAAAAAGACACCAAATATATAATAGTTCAACTTAATTTAGGTTTACGTCCACTTCACCGAATTTGATGAGCTCACTCATATACATAATTCAATAATAAGTTTACAATAATGATACAAAGAATCATGACTATTTACAGTGAAATTATATAAAAAAATCAACGTCGAGGCTATTGTAGAGAAAAAAATGGTTATCTTTGAAATTATTGGAATACCTTTTTTTCATTGTTGAGTGCTCCTTTTTATAAGAGTTGTCGGTAATGTAATTAATTCTCATTTACTCTCTCATAAATTTTATAATTAAGGGATAATAGCTCCAATCAACTCCATAGTTAAGAATCACTATTTCCCTCATCAATTCTATGATTAAGGGATATAATTCCTTTTTTTTATAGAATGATTTCATATCATATCATTGAATATCATCAAGATATACATCAGATGCCTTTGATACACAGATCAAAGGAATGACAGAATAAGATAAATACATTTTGAAATCATCTGAATCAAGACTCTTACAAAGAAGAGTAGCAATCCTACCCAGATTGAGTAAGAACAATTACAAACTCTTTCAAATGAAAAGATACAGACCTTTCAGCAGAAAGGGATAACAGACCTCACGTAGGAGGGAGATACAAACCCTTTTGACAAGGGAGAGATTATTATTGCATAAAATTAAAGTTAAGTCAAACAATCAGCATAAAACCATCAACAGTGACCAAGCAAAGCCACATATTCCAGAACCAGAATAATAAGCTACTGAGCGAAGCCTTATCGGACGGAAGCACAATTGCTGAAAGCGGTGATTGCTCAGTAAGGCAGTGAGTTCAAAGAGATGGTCGGAGGATTACCCATATCTCGCGATAAGCCCGAACGACAAAAAAACCAAAAAATAAAGAAGCCGTCCATAACTTAGCATCTGGCGGCCATCGACATAGTTCAGATAGGCCTCGATCGAAAATGGTTGGGAAGCATAAGGCAGTTTTTGGATCAGTTCCACATTGTCCCGGAGAGGCTCGGTGCGGGCTGGTAAGAACAGCGGCGACTAAGGCACACGACTCTACATAAATGGCCAGCAACTCTAAGTGGCTGTAATGCTGTGTATTGAAGGCCGCCGAATTTGTTTCAACCCGATTCAGGCGAGGAACAGGCTATGGGAGCAAGCTGCACCGGTACAATAGTTGGATGTTTGACGGTGGTTAAAGCGGCGGAGAGTCGGAAAGATGGTCAAGGATGAAGAGAGATGGGCAGACGGCTGAGTCAGGTTTGGGTTGAGCAGAGGGCGGCACGTCTGTGACAGCCAAGGGATCACGAACGTCAAGCAGGAGCTCACCGACCGGGGTACTTGATTTCACCTGAAACAGAACAAGAAAAAAACCATAGAAAACAAATATGAAAGATAAAGAACGAGCTTAAAGGTGAAAAAAAACCTTTGGAGAGACAGCCTCTCTCCGAGGGAATATGAAGACTACAACTTCGAGGCTTTGAGAGCTTTTTTTTTTTCTTTTGGGTGCTTTGGGTTTAATTGGACTCATAAAGAATATAATTTCTTAATTTTAAGAATATAATTATTTCTTAATTACATTCTTTAAAAAGATAGAGATCTTACTTTTTAAGATTAAGTTGACCCAGAATTTAGAAGAACTTATTAAAAGATAAATTAAATATTATTTATTTAATAGAGTGCACATAGTCCTAAATTTCTCTATAAATTTCAATTGGGAGGGGCATAGACCATAGACATGCCAGCACTAGCACAAAATCTTTGTGTTGAATGATTACTTCTTTCTTATTTATCTTCAATAATTACAATTTTTAATCTATTTATATATAAATATATATTTTTTATTTTATCTACAATGATTACGAATCTTTTTAGTCTACTCATACATAAATATATATATATATATTTTTCTATTTTATCCTCAATGACTACGAATTATTTTTAGTCCACCCACAGATAAATAACTCTTTTCTATTTTTAGATTTAATGACTACGGATGTGTTTTAGGTCACTCGTTCATAAATATCTCCACTTTTGCGGAATTCAAACTAGCACTTTGAAGTATTAAAACTAAATATACCCTCAAATTTAGTTTTTTGAAGTGTTAAAACTAAATACATCCTCAAATTCACAAATAGAAATCAAGATTTTTATTACAGAAACTCTGTCGCAAAACATGAGATAGATTCATTCTATTATTTAAAATTTATTAACGTGTGTAACATAATCCAACTATAAAAATTTTATGATAAATTATGTTTAGTTAAAAATTTTATAAAAATTTAGTGTATATCACACATGATAGTTAACATGGCATTATTAGCTGGTAACAAAAGTTGAGTTGTCATATAAAATGGCTATTAACATAACACTTACCATATAAAAAGTGAAAGTATGGCTAGTAGGTAATGACAGATGCATGGCAAAATTATTGTCGCAATTTTATGACAAAAATTAATATTAAATTATGATATTTTTACTTTAATAATTTATAACTTTGTACAATTATAATTAAATATTATTTTTTCAGTATAGGTACATAATAATATATATGTTTTGTTCAATAACCTGTAATTAAATCATATCATTTACATTGCTGAAATGCAAAATTAATTCAATAGATATAATTACTCATAAATTTTATATCCTTAATTAATACTTTGTTTACAATAACAAAAATAAACTATAAATAATTATACGTAATCAGAATTGTTCATCTATATCAAAATTGTTCCACCAATCTAACTTAATACTAACCCAGCCAACAACGTACAAGATAATTAAATATAACTAGTTTATGACAACCAACCAATAAATCAATTTCAATAAATAAAAAATGTTCAGCTTAATCATCATTGTGATTACTTCATTTTCTCTTCAACTCTTGAAGTGGTTATATGAAAAAATAATAGTATAAATATATAAAATAAAAAATTATAAATAAAAAATTATGATATTTGTATTAGAAAATACTTGAGTTTGGCAAAAATAAGAGTTGTCCACTCCAAGCAAATATCATCAATTTCTTCTTTTGTGTAAGTTTTTTTTTCCACAGAATTATTACAAGAATAAAATTATAAGTATATAATAGTTTAAATTGTAAGCATTCAATCCTAGGTAAGTAAGTAGATAACTTATCCAAAATAAAATATAATTTATAAATGAATAACTTACATTTTCCTTTAAAGGAATTTCATTATTTATTATGTCCCTTATGTAAGCTATGACATAATATCCACATTCAATATTGTCTTCTTAAATGGGTGTGTATACAATATCTTAAATAAACTTATCTTTTAATTGAACCTCAAAGGACATTAGCAATTTATAGCATATGTTACCTCAACTGAAACCCACTTCAGAACAGGTTTCTTTGTCTTATTTTCTTGTTGGGCTAAACTTATAATTATGACACTACATGAGAAAAACATTATTGTTTTTTTTTTTAGTGTACAACACACACACACACACACCTACAAACCACCAATATACGGATTCGAACCTCTGACCTGGGTGAGCATCACAAGAGGGGCTGCCAATTTGGCTAGCACCCTCTGCTCAGAAAAATATTATTGTTGGTATTTAGTACATTAAACAAAAAAGACTAACCTAATAATAAGAAAATAACAATTTACTTGTTAACAATTAATTTCAAGTCCTAATGCAAACTCTATCCCTAGGGGTCATATAATATATTGATTTTTTTTGGACAAGTCAATTGCCACAAGGATCCAATGAAAGCTAATTTAAAAACAAAAGTTAGTAAAATAAATAATAATGAATAGAAATTAAATTAAAGCATGAAAGAATATATTTTACTTGAGAATGTACGACATTAGAATCAATTGACAGTTTGGTGAGGACTTCAAAAGGCCAGCAATGTGTCGAGTTTGATAATTCCACTTTGTCTTTGCATTTGGCCTTCTAGCTAGAGACACTAATGTTGGATCGATGAACGCAAATTCTATAGTTTAGTCGAATTTGTTCAAAATTTCAAACTAATACCTATTCCTTGTAAAGAAATAGTAAGAAAAATAATGTCCATAACATAACAAAACAAAATAAACCACTATAAACTTTAAGGCTAAAATTGTTTTTACATTATATATAGAGAAATAGTAGAACCTGATTCTCCTATTGTCATCAATATGGCACAATTATCTCTTAGAATCTAAGTACTTAACTTAAATCCAAACATTTTCTACTTAAAAACAACTTTTATGGCTCTAGTGACAAGAGTTTGGAACACTTGCTTCTTACTATGACGATCAACTTTAAAATTTCTCTTCAAAGACAAGTAGATGTAGTTACTAAAATATTCAATTGTTGACTTATGACTAAACATAAATAAGTGATTCCAATGAGTAATCTCAGCCTAAATTTCCAAAGAATTTCCCTCAACCATGAAGGAATTTGTGTTAATAGATGTAAATAATAGGAATTAATTGTCTCACCAAAACATCAATTGTATTGACGAGTTTAAGTGCCTCTTCACCCTTTAGAACACTTCTTTTGTTTTATTTCACTTTATATTTTTGGCCATCAACTTTGTTTATACTTGTATTATTTATAGATCTCTTGTGGGTTGAGTGTCTAGTTTGACGGATCATTATCATCACTTGAACCACTAGTTTCTATATAGGTAGCTTTTTCTTTTCCTTTTCTCTTTTTTATCCTGAAACACATTAAAATATATGTTAAAAACCATGAAGATGAATTTAATTCAAATCACAATTTGCTTGATTCAAAGAAATAATCATCAACTAAGAATAAAAATGCACACAAGTCAGAGTTTTATTCCTTTTAGTTGTAGTATATGTTAGTTGTAAGTTTTCATGAAGTTAATAATTGCAGTAACTTAGAAGAATCACATATAAACAAATAATTACATAATAAAAAAAAATTCAATAACTGATACACGTTTCAACATTAGTATATGGTATTTGAATTCCAAACAAAATAAATGAAAGCAGATTTGAATGTAGTAAGAACATTGATAAGGGCAAAATTATCATATATTTTTTCATGCTTTTATTTTGATATTTTATTGTTTTATGAGAATAGATGGCTATTTATGTGCTTTATTGTTAATTGTAGGGACTAAAATGCAAACTTTTTAAAGTATGTGTCAATCGCCCCAGCGCCATGAGGATTATAGCCTCAGCGCTGGAACAGTGGTCGAAATAAGAAAAACGACCTGTTGAAGTCGCATTTGGCGCCCCAGCGCCAAACAGTTACCGCGCCCGCGATATACCAGTGCCCCAGTGCTATCAGCCCACCGCTCCAGTGATGAAGCCGTTTTTCACGCGTCGCCCCAGCGACAACTGCATAGCGCGCCAACGGTAGTGCGAGTCCTAGTCCGACGAGAATTGAGATTTTCAAGCTCATATCAATCCCTATAAAAAGTCACTCGATCCCAGCCTTCAATAATCATCCAGAGAAGAACCTAGAGCAAGAAAAAGAGAATTTAGAGTAGTTCAAGAGCACCAAGAATCCAGAACAACATCAATCAAAAGTAATTCGACGTCTACATCGGTTTACGATTGATTGTATCATGTTTTATTTTTATTTTTATTGCTGTGATTCTCTTGTAGCTATGAACTAAACTTATTTTCTAGGGTTAATATTTGAACTCAATCTGTGCGCTTAAATTGCCATATCTTTTAGTATTTAATAAACTTAGTCCTTTATTATTTAAATTACTTGTGTTTAATGCTTCAATATATCTGGCCAATATATGGTGAATGAGTTGGTAATATGTTGATAAACTCAGAAAAGGAATCAATATATTTAGACCTAGGTAATTTGATGTATGATTGTAGAGTAACATTCAATGCTACATATGCAAGTTTCAACTTAGGATAGGAATATACCTAGTTGGCATGTATGATCAATAAGACTTAATCTTAATGAATCTTAGTTTATTACAAGTACCATAGGAATATAGGGATTTGGTAAATTAGGGTATACTTGCATGACTTTGGAAGAGGCTTGTGAATACATTAGCGTCTTGATCAATAAAAAAGACTAAGTGAGTTAAATATTAGAAGATTAATTATTAAAAAGCATATTGAGGGATAATATTAATCCTAGATTTTCTCTACATTGCTATCACCTAAGTTTCTTTGCATTGTGTTTTGCTTTTATATTTCTTATATTCATTTTTAGATTTTTATTTTTCTGAATAATTATTAGGAAGACAATTTTAGTAATTAGTTAAAAAGAAGAAATTATCCCTGTGGGTTCGACATCCGACTAATTAGTCCCTTTATTACTTGCATACGATAGTGTATACTTGCACTTAATTTTATGATATAGAAATATCACATCAAACATAACAAATGATATAATAAGAATTTAAGTTGACGAAGAAGCACAATGATAAGAATAAACAGAATAGTTTTTCAACTTACAGTCATATTAAATCATTATTAGGTCAACCATATAACATCACAATTTGGTCATGTGTACATTATATTGTGTTCATCATCTACATCATAAGAATCAAAACATGATGGTTCTTTGATTAATGCTAGATGCCCTATTACATTATCAACCTCTTCAATGGTTGAATCTACCATACTTCCTCTTCCAAGAACTAAGTAAGGAGCAAACAATTGCTAACCTCTTATTTTCTCGGCCAACAATATGGAACACTTGATTAGCTTAAGAATATAATATAAAGGGGTTTATTAGGAGTTTTACTATTCCACGTATAATTGAAAATTAGTCTTTTGGAAAAACTCTATGTGTTCTAGAGGCAAGTATAAATCTTATGCCACTTTCGATCTACAAAAAATTGGGCTTAGGTAAAGCAAAGCCTACTAATGTCACCTTACAACTTGTAAACCAATCACTTATTTATTCAATGGGTATATTGAAGACGTACTAGTCAAAGTGAATAAGTTTATCTTTTCAGCCGACTATACAATGCTAAATATAGAAGAAGATTAGGAAATTCCTATCATATTGGATAGACTATTCTTAGCCGCCAAGAGGACATTGATTGACGTTCAGAAAGGTGAATTGACAATGAGAGTCCAAGATGAGGAAGAACTATAAAGTTACCAAGTGAAGCTGATGAATGCTTTAGCATTAATGTGATTGAGAGAGAAGTTTAGAAGGTGTTCAATAGAAATGCACTCCATGATTATCCTGAAGATGCAATAATAAATAGGGACAAGGCAAAGAACTATAAGCTCAAGAATACTTAAAGGTGTTGAATGCTTCACTTCATTTTAATTGCATAAGATCAAGATTTTAGTCATTGACAAACAAGAAAACAATAAGGCACACAATAAGCCTTCAATTGAAAGGCTACCAGGTCTCAAGTTTAAGCCATTACCAAACCACCAACAATATGCCTATCTATGAAACTCTTCAACACTTCATGTTATTATTTCTGCTGAGCTAGATGAAACTGATGAGCGTATTTTATATCTATCATATTAATCTTATAAACTTGATGATTACTCAAATTAAATAAGATATATTCTTTTCTTAATGTGCATTAATGTTATTTTATAGGTTTTAAGTCAACAGAGCTATTTGGGGTAAAAAACCGAGGAGAACACACAAAAATATAAAAAAAATACTATAATGACTACTACAGTAGATATGAACATTACTTTGCTACAGTGGCCATGCCACGACGCCGAAAATCCCACCACGGCACCAAAAAATGAGGTCGTGGCGTGTAGATAGTGAAAATAAATAGTAATTATTGTTCACATGTACTGTTTATATAAACAGTACCCTCATTCATGCCGTAGTACCAATCGATGGAAAAATATCAAAATTTCCCCAATTTTACTGTAATTTTGAACCATAAAAAGATAAGTAGATGTCTTATTTAAAGGAGAGAAGGAGAGCACAAATTAAAGAGAGAAACTAGGGTTGTTTTAGTGAGAGAAATAATATTGAAGCTTAGATTTGAACAAGATTATTGAAGATTGAAAGGTTCTAACCATTTCTCCAACTAGTTCCCTCTTTCTCTCTATCTCATTTATATTTAATTCAAGTTTGCAATTGTGATTTGCGTTAATTTGAACATGATTACTTTTGTGACAATTTGGATTGATGTAATTGGGTATTTTTCTATGGATTGCTAGATTATATATTCTTGGGCTTGATGAAACTCTATTGAATACTATGTATTGATTTTGTTATATGATTAATGAAGATTTGATGTTTGTTCATTTATGCTTTGTATGTGCTTAATGCTTCTAATTTCATTGAGAAATGGATTAGATGTTTTAAACAATTTCGGTTATGTACTTGGGAGAGTTTAATCCATATATTGGTTGTAAAAAGCATAACTTTGAGTTTGTTGAGTTGGGAGACTAATAAACTTAGAGTAGTCGTATAAGGGTAGCTTAATACATGTTTATATAATGGGTTGGATAAGAATATTAATTTAATTGTATATGCATAGGGTCTCATTCAACACTCGAAAGAGGTAATGAGATTAATCATACACCGTTGACTAATAAATGTATAAAATGAGTTGTTAATCATTAATAATAAAGAGCATAAGAATAATAGAGGGAAATCAAGTCCCTAAAATTCACTGCCATAGAACTCTCATATCTTTAATTTATCAAAGTATTTAATTTTAATCATTGTTAATTTTATAATTCAACTTATCCTTTAGATTAGCCTAGATAAAGTTAAGTTGCCAACACTATAGTATTTAGCATTAATTTAGGATCCAATCCTCGTGGGATGATGCTCACTCATCATTGTATTACTTGATCATGACTTGTGCACTTGCGTTTTAAATTTGTGTGTGTATAATTTCACGAACAGAAACACAAAAAGATAAATTGCTTAGAATACTTTAGAAATACAAGAGTACATTGGGTTTGACTATAGCCAACATCCGGAGTATAAGTCCATCCTTTTACATGCATAACATACTACTAAAAGAGGTTCATAAACCAACTATTAAGCAGTAAAGAAGATTGAATCTAATAATGAAAGATGTGGTAAAGAATGAGATAGTTAAGTAGTTAGATGCATGGATCATCTACCGTAATCTAACAGCTCATTGGTGAGTCCGATGCAATGTGTGCCAAGAGGGGGAGAGAGAGAGAGAGATTGTTGTAGCCAACGAAAACAATGAGCTGATCCTATCTTGGACAGTAAACCAGATGGGGAGTGTGCATGGATTATAATTATTGGGATTTGTGCTTACGCACCATCCCATTATGTATAAATATATAATGATTGTATTTATACAATTATCATTTTAACAGAATTATTGTGTTGTATAACTATTATTATGTGCCTTAAATTTTGAGACAGATTGTATCTCTTTCTATACTTGACAGTGAAGGATATCATATGCATTTTGAAATCCTTTCTTATGTTTATATAATATGCATTATGTTTTGATAGTTGAACGTTAGTTAGTTAATGGCCATTATATACTGGATACAATAGAAAATTTCATGAATGTATAAGTAAATGTTAGTAGGAGCTCAAAAAATTTAAATGAGATAAAATTATGGCATATGAGATTAGGTAATATGCGTAGGATGCTTATCCCATCTGGTTAAAGATGGTCAGAGACCTAATCTCACTATTGAGCCTTATTTAGATTATGAACCTTATATTCAAGGAAAAATGACCAAATGTCCTTTTACTGATGTTGGATACTGAGCCACTGATTTATTAAAACTTGAACATAATGGTGTATATCGTTTAATGAATCACGCTGCAATTGGTAGATTTCGATACTTTGTAATCTTTATTGATGATTTGTCATGATATGGATACATGTTTCTTATGAAACACAAATCGAAAACCTTTGAAAAGTTCAAGGAGTTTCGACTTGAAGTAGAGAAACAAACCGACATGTACATGAAATACCTTAAATTAGATCGAGGCGTAAAGTACATGAGCAGTGAATTCTTGGATTATTTAAGGAGAATGAGATTCTTGCTCAGTATAGTCTTTTAGGTACTCCGCAACACAATGGTGTTTTGGAGATGATGAGCTTCTTCAATCTTTCGAAATATCTATGGGGATATGCTCTAGAAACTGCTGCTCATATTTTAAATAAAATTTCACAACAGGATAAACTTACACCCAAAGAGTATAAGTATCGATTTATTGGCTATCCTAAGTATTCTATGAGATACCTATTCTATGATCCTGAGGAACGAAGTGTGTCCATTGCTCTTAATGTCACTTTCTTTGAGAAATAGTTTCTCATAGATTGTAAGGATTGTAGAAAGATTAAACTTGATGAAGTTAATCAGAATGAACCAGCGATGGAACCATAGGCTTAATCGAGCATAACACCTTTCACACACCCTCTACTTAAGTCACAAATGATATCAAGGCCATTTAAAAGGTATAGTTTGATGCCTGAAGGTACCGTTGGCATTTTCTTACTTGAAGAAAATGATCTTTTAACCTATAGAAAGGCAATATTAGACATCGATTCAGAAAAATGACAAGATGCTATAAAATCCACAATTGACTTAATACATCACAATCAAGTTTAGGAGTTAGTTAAGATTCCTAAAGGAAGTATTCATGTCAGTTGTAAATAGGTTTATAAGCAAAAGCATAGGCTCGATGGGAAAGTAGAGACCTTCAAAGCCCAATTAGTAGCAAAAGGTTATACTCAACGAATTGAGATCAATTATGAGGAACTCTTTGCACCAATTGTAATGCTTAAGTTAATTCAAATTTTATTAGCAATTATTGCATACTATGACTTTGAGATTTGGCAGATGGATGTAAAGACAATGTTTCTAAATGGATATCTTGAGGAAGAGATATACATGGAATAGCATGAAGAATTTTCATCTAGCCTGACCTCTGGTCTTGTATGCAAACTAAGAAGTCCATTTATGGATTTAAGCAGGCCTCCTAAAACTGAAATCTTTATTTTGATGGGGTAATCAAAGGGTCTAGTTTCATAAAAAAAAAATGAAGAGGAGGCTTGTACTATAGAAAGGTCAGTGGGAATATGATAATCTTCTTAATTCTTTATGTGGATGACATATTGATCATTAGTTATGATATTGATATGTTACTGTCAGTAAAAAGTTATCTAAGTAAGAACTTCTCTATTAAAGATTTGAAAAATATTTCATATATACTAAGTATAAAGCTTTATAAAGATAGAGTTAGGAGGTTGATATAACTCTTTAATCTTCATACATAGACAATATTTTAGAAAAGTATAGTTTTAGTAATTGTAAGATAGTTAATATGTATTTTAGACATGGCATTCATCTTTTGAGGAAGATGTGTCCTTAGATGGAAGATGAAAGGATTAAAATGTCTAACATCTCATATGCATCAGCTGTTGGAAGCTTGATGTATACCATGATGTGTATAAAACCTAACATCAGTATGGTTGTAAGTGTTACAAGTTGGTATCAGTCTGATCTAAGTGACAACCATTATATGACAGTGAAACATGTCCTTAAATACCTTAAGGGTACAAATGATAAGTTTTTTTATATATAGAGATAATGACTTACAAGTGAAAGGATACACAGATTAAGACTTTTAGTCTTATTCGGATGATAAGAAGTCTATATCTGGATATATGTTTATTCTCGACGATGCTGCAATAAGTTGGAAAGGTGTCAAATAGGGATCCACAACTGATTCTACAACAGAGGCAGAATACATTACCACATCGGAAGCAGCGTAAAAAGCAGTGTGGATACACAAATTTGTCACAAAACTCATAATAGTCCCAAGTTTGATAGATCTTATCCCATTATTTTGTGACAATAACGGTGCCATTGCACAAGCTAATGAGCCAAGAGCACACCAGAGATCTAAATATGTGGAGAGGAAATATTACATAGCCAGAGAGAACTTAGCTAGAGAAGATGTAATTTCTTCTAGAGTAGACTCTGTAAATAATGTAACGGACCCACTGACTAAAACCTTAATTCTTAAAGTATTTGAGAAACACGTTGAGTCATTGGATATTAGATATCATTATAAATGGCACTAGAACAAGTGCGAGTTATTGAGATTTGTGCTAACGTGCAATTCTATTTTGTATGAATATTATTTTAATATTTATATAATAAATATTTCATTAAATTGCTAATTACATATTATATGGTAAAATGCTTGTAATATTTTAGATATTGTATAATTTGAAGGAGTTCAAATCTAATCTAAAAGAGTTTAGATCAGGGCTAAGAGTTAGCAACGCTGAGAGTTATAAATGCTAAGAGTAAGAGGTTATAAAAGTCAGCAAAATCTAAAAAGTTAGAGTCTTGTCTAAAATGGGACAAAGACCTGAGGATATATTAGTAATAACTTAGTTGCAAGGAGTTGTAAATAGTGCTAAAAAATTTCATTTTGCAAGTATGTTCTTAAACTTTATATTCTTGATCTATCTTCACTTATGCAAGTCTGTCAGTGAAGACCTTATCATATATAGATTAATGTATACCTATATCTGGATGGTCTGAATGGTTAATCTTATCAAACTATGAGCTTAGTAGAAGCTCGTATAGGAATGCATGTATTTAGTAAGGACTAAGTACTGAATAGACTCATGAGGACTTTCAATAGACATCCCATAAAGTTTCAATTGATGGTCTTCTTGAGTTGAGTGATATCCATGGTCCTTTGACCTGAGCACCACGGTGAGCTTGTGATTGATTCACTATACATAGGCCACGCATATCAGAGACCTTTCATGGTCTGAGCACTGGGTGTCGCTGGGTATGGTCCGATGCTCAAGGAGTCCGATGTATGTAGATATAGGATCCATCAGCTCATATGGGTAAATTATATATTCTGATGCTCTAAGATTGTATTTCAAAAAGTCTTATAGTCATAAGCACATAAACACGGGAAAGAGTATCCTATGGTATAAATAATATTGCAAAAGTGTTTATGAATATTGTTTAAGGAAATATGAATCTGGAGATAAGTTCACAATTAAGCATATAAAGACTTAAGGATGATGATCTATATCTCTGCTCTTCCAGGATATATGTGATAGAGAGATTATACGAATATGTATTAACTACAACTTGTATGGTTCAACACGCCTTTCTATAATTTTGTAACATGTGTGTGGAGTATCGTTTACGGACTTACAGAAGAGTTCTGTAAGACAAATGGGTGTGAATCTAGAGAGTCTCACAATATGAAGTGTACTTGTTGAGCACTAGAGTAGCGCACCGAATCGAATGGTTTGATTTGGGAATATCTCGTAAAATAGGAATTATTTCAGGGTCACTTAAAAAACTGATAGAACTTAAGTGTTAAGCCCAGGAGATTGACAAGTGGCAAGTGAGGACTCACCAGCAACTTGCCAACTCATCCCCTTACAACCTACCACATGTCAAGCCAAGGCATGATAATGCCTTATAATGGCTTGACATATTGCAAAGCCTTGCCACCATTTTATGCTTATAGAACACATGTCCTTTATAAGCAAGAGGTGTTAAAGAATTGCAAAATGTTTTACAATTCAAGCACCTCATGCTTAAGCACTCAGCAAGAAAGAGTTGTGATATTGAATTGCAAATTTTTTTGCTATTCAAAAACCTCATGCTTAAGGTATTCAACCATTAAAATAAATATTTTTATGGCATAGGTGTAAGGATTCGGCAAGCAGGTGGCGTTCAGCTATTTAAATTATAAAGGTTATAATTACTTTCAATTGAGACTAAATGTTAGTCAAAAGATAATATAGGCCAAGAGACATTAAAGAGAAGTAAAAGATATACATCAATTCCAGCTAAATAGAAAGCTATCATTCTAACTCTAGTAATCTCACCGAGTTTCTGGAATATAATTGTTCATAGTACAGCTTCAAGGTGAGCTCTATTTTCTCATTATTTTAATGAGATATGTATATATTATATTCTGCTACGTATATTATGTATGTGAGATGTGCAAAATTGTTAAAAAATAAAAAATTAAATTAAATTGTATACACTTGCCCTATGCACAAACACTAACAAAAATGGTATCAGAGTGCTTATTTGTGTGTGTTTTGTGTTTAATAAGAGTGTTTGTGACGTGATTAAGAAGTCTCGGAGCTGTCGATTATACATTTTAAGTGTTGAAATGTGCATAATCTGAACGCAGCTGAAAGGGACGCTGCGGCGGTGTCATTTGGCACCACAGTGCTGGGGCTATCCAAGCTCTAGCATTACAGCACTAGAGTTTCTAGGCCCCAACAGTGTAGCACTTAGGGCATGACACCATGAAGTTAGAGGTTCTACCATTAGCGCCGCAACATTGGTAGGCTAGCGTCGCAGGCTAAGGTTTCTAAGCTCTAACACCGTAGCACTGGATTCTGCTTCAGAGCTGCTGTGTTGGTAACACAGCGTTGCAACACTAGTGATTATCAATTACTAAAAATTTAGTCAAATATCAGTCATGATCAAAGTCGAAGAAGAAATTTTTTTTGAACAATACAGAGAAATGAAAAGAGAGAAAGATGTACCAGCTTTTTACTCTGAAAATGAGAAGGACTTTAAAAGAGAGATAGGCAGATGATTAATGCTATCCATCTCAAGTATTTTACCTGGAGGCTGCCATATGCTACAGTGTAAAGGGGATATTGTATGCCACTTATTAACGTAAATAAAGGTCATGTCAGAACCCTACTTAATAAGTGGTAAGTGTTAAAATGACTTTAAAACCTCCACTCATCACGTGAAAAGGTAAAAAAGCCCTTAGTTGGCCAATCCTTTCAAAAAAACACAAAGGCAAGAATTTTCCCACCCAAAATAAAAGAAAAAAGAAAAAGAGAAAAGAGATGTCTAAAGAACTAGGGAGAGTGTGCCACGCATCATAAGATTAGAGTAGTTTTTATTGTCTTCTCACCTCAATACTAAGAACTAAGGGGTTGATGTTGAAGGGAAAATGAGGTGACATTTGGGATACACCTTAAGGTCCATTAAAGACCTTATACCTATCTTCCCTAAAGATCTCATCCAGTCCAATACAAGGTCGAACCATTAGGCTTAGTTCCAGTCCAAGCCTATTAACCTTAACAATCTAGCCTATGAGGCTTGTCAAATAGGACCCATGTGCATCACCACTCAGTTCTATAACCAAGGGATACATCATTATGGCTAAGTCATCTTCCATGTCATCATTGAGCTCTATAACTGATGCACATGATAATAAAGCTTAGTCTTTTTCCACTTCATTACTGGGTCTATTTAATACCTATTGTAGACTATATAGCATGGTAACTAGGCATAAGGATAAGGTCTTGGGTGAAGAAATCTAAAAGGTCATTATCAAATCCCTATGTCAACATATGATAGGCTTTTATCCCTTTACTAACAGAAGGATGAGGTTTGTCTAGGGTTGGTGAGATGAGATAGTGCTGCACTCGTTGGAACTCAAGAGGCAACATTTGTAACTCACCTTAACCTAAAGCCGATTCTACTAAAAAATAGTTAATTTGAGAATACTTTGTACTCTAAGTCTTAAGAGACACAATTATCCAAGAGTCTTCAGTTGTATTATTTCTCTAAAATTCCATGTGGAAGAGGGGACTCTCTAATCATATCTCACCACGTGTCACCCCTAAGAAAAGTTTATCAGGCCAGCTCTATCCACACTTAAAGACTTATCTCCCATTTTGAATTCAATTAAGACAAGTTTTAACTCAAAACACAAACTCAAGTAAGAATCATTTTCTCTATTGTCTTTGAATTCTCTTTTAGGAATATACTTTAGAGAGCATTTCCCCATTGAACTGCCACCTTACTTAAGCCTTAAAGAGCTGTCATCGGCCACCTTACTAGCGTCTGCCCCTAACCTAGTCTTTTTTATGTTTTGAAAGGTCACATTATGCAACCTCATACTTATTTAGTCCTTAGCAAATTCTCTACTCAACCTTAGTTCTCATATTGCCCAACATCCGGTCCAAACCCAACTCTTAGCATCTCGAAGTCTACTAGTTCAGTTTTTCCTTTACTCAACAAAATTCTTGAATGTTTGAGATTGCCTCGACAGACCTGAACAGATTTAGCCTTAAACATATAAAGATAGTTAGTGGAATACATAAGTTAGTCGAATAAGAATTTCTCACTTTTTATGAATTCATTTAAGTCATAATGTTCCTAGATATATAGTATTATTTGTTGGAGAAAGATTTTAAAAAAATTTAAAATATTTTATAAATTATATAATTTACATATAGTAATTATTAATAAAGTATTATCACTATATATGATTATAATACTTTTAGTTAACCATTAAACTTAGGTTGAATGTGTGAGTTACAATATTTATATATTATTATTATTTGGAGATCCGTCACTACCTGCACGAGGGGAGGACTATTTGACTTTAAGACAAAACTTTATGGCATGCATCTTTATGCTTAATGTCAGGTTTTATCTTTCCTTAATCTTTTTCTATATTTAGTTTTTGTTTTGCTTGTTGATAATTTCTATCTTGCAAATATTTAATAATATATGGTTAAATAATATTTAAAATAAATTTTACCCAACAATCTAAAAGTCAAATAGGTCTTATAGGTTTATGGGTTGTTATTATATTTGCAAGAGTTATTAGTGTTACTCTTTTATATTTGAGTATTTTTTTTAAGTATAAATAAAGAACATAGAAAGATTATTATGTTATTTGTTGAATGATTAATTAGTGATTATATCAAATTGACATATGTCAATTATATATTGGCTCTCTAATTTTAACTTTATTGTGTATTAATTTTAATATGCATATTTTTTCTAAAATATTAATTTATATGTAGATCTTATAAATGTTATATATAACATTCTTGGAAAATATGAATTCATGGTTTCAAATCATCTAGCTTGAGTATATATAGTATAATACACAGGTGTTACTATAATTTGAAATGTCATATAATATCTTCAAGTCTTTGTAAATCCAATTACATCTTTAAGTGTTTTTGTAGCTTCTTGATCATGTAAAAGATGGAGTGTTGGCAAAAATTCTTAAAATTATACTTTTATAATTGGTTATAAAAATATTTATTCCTTTGATTCCATGAGTTAAAATAAATAAAAAATTTATTTTTAATTTATTAATACTTTTTATTGAGTAACTGAGATGTATCTTAGCTAATGTATGTTTAAAATATCAATTATCTTAGTTAGGTACGATGATATACTTTGTAGTTGTATACATCAAAACTTTTTTTTTTATTATCTGAAGATAATATCATTATTATTGCATATTTTAATATTTTATCTTTCATACTAATTATTAAATAAATTGTATTTAAGTATTTACTATTTGATTTTTTTATAACTATTAATATGATATGGTATCATTAATATAATTGATAGTGTCAATTATATTAATAATATAATATCCTTACCTTTTATAACCTGTAATTATTTCCTTCCATGTATATATATATTTTTTATTTTGTAATAGGATAAAGCTTATATAAAGGCTCCCATTATACAGTTCTAACATAATAAGATATACATTTCTTTACATTTCTCATATGGTATCAGAGCTCTAATTTTTACATTATCTCTTTGCTTAGCCAAAGACTTATCGAAATTTTTTTGGAAACTTGTCAAAAGTCTATTGGAGTTTCACTGAAAAGTTGCCAGAAGTTTGTCATGATTGACACCACCTACCTCAAGACACTCAAAAACTGTCGGTCATTCCAATGCTATTAAAAATACACCGATTGAAGATCATAGCAACACTCATGCGCTGCCTGAAGACATTTGTTGTTGGTCACTGTCATTTCAGATTCTGGCAATTCTACTGCGTCGTAATTGACATCGCCCAGTCTATGAGAATTGGCAGTCTCTGACCATTCATATGCCTTCAAAAACATGTTGATCGAAGATCGAAACACACCACACATGCCATCTGAAGCTCACTATTTACAATAGGGTATATTTGCAAACTTTTCAATATTCTGAGGTCTGTTCGTAATTTTTTATACTTTTGAAGTAATTCTATAATTTGTAAAAAATTTGGGGTCATTTTATAATTATTAAATTATTTAAGGGTTAATTTTAATTTTCAAAAGGATGAGGGATTTTTTAATAATTATTGAAAGTATTAGGGTTAAATTATAATTATTAAAAGTTTAGGGGCGAGTTTATAATTACTAAAATTAAAGGGGGAAATTTATTTTCAATGGATAAATTTGATGTTTCTTACCTATTCACATTATCCTTAATGGAAATAATTATGCTTTATGGGCACAAGCTATGTGTAACTTTCTTAAAGGCAAGAGATTTTGGCGTTATATCAATGGTGATGTTGCTTTACCCAAGTAACCAATTGCAAGAGTCCGGAGGCTTTTATTGACAGAATAGATGATTGGGATAGTAAAAATAAAAACAAAATTATTACAAGTTTCATAATACATCCACTTTATCTAACAGTCTTCACTATGGTCGGTTTGATACTACCAAATTACTTTAAAATTTTCTTGCACATCGTTATACCGCCATAGATCTCTCTCATTAGTATCAACTACTGTAAAATTTGCATCACCTTACAATCAAGACAATCCATCACCGATTTCCATTTTCATATGCAATTTATTTGGGACCAACTAGCTTTTTTAGAACTAATTTGGAATAATAATGATGATGCTCAAGCCTTCATTGTTTACCAAGATCATTAACATGTCTGATTTAGTTTCTCATGACTCTACAAAATAAATTTAAGTTTACTCATGCTTCTCTACTCCATCAGAGGCCCTTACCCACTTTGGATTAGGCTATTATTAATCTTATCTATGAAGAAACAATGTTTAATACTCTTCAGCAAGTCTGCACAAATACAGTCATTGCCGCTCCTCAGCACAAATTTGTTAATTAGCAACCAATTTTCATAGACGCGGTTCTTGCCACCCGATAACATAAATCTGTCAACTCCATTCAAACTATGACATGTCATTATTACAATTTATCTGGACATGTATTTCTTACTTGTCCAACATGTAAATGCAAAAAATTAGATTCAATCATTATGAAAAAGATTGTCCCAAAAGCAAAAAAATCTCAAAGTAATAGTTTTACAAGACCTCAATCACTCTCGCCACTACTGCTGCCCAAGATAGTGCCAATTTGTCTTCCAACTAAACCAATTATCTTAAATCTTTACTTTGCTAACTTCTATCAAACTCTAATAACCCTTCTATTACTACTTCTTTTATTCTTTCAGGTAACTCTTGATATTTTGATTCTACTGTTGCAAAGATATGACTTATGATTCTATTTTTTCTCTTTTAAATCTCTTACTTTCTATTTACCTTCTATTCAAACTGTTAATGAATCTTTCATGAATGTTAGTTACATTGGTCAGGTGTTTTTCTCTAGTATTTCATTATCTGATACTTTTTTTATACCTAAACTCACATTAAATCTTCTATCTGTTGGTTAAATTTTTGAACTTCGCCTTAATGTTTTATTTATTGGCTTTGGGTGTCGTGTACAGGATCCGAAGACAAGTTAAACACTTGGGACAGGCCATAAAGTAGGTCATCTATATGAACTTATCTCTTTATATTTGCCATCTTCATCTCCTTCGTCCACTGCATCTACTTCCCTAGTATCATCTCTACATCTCTAGCATGCTCGTTTGGGTTATACCTCATGTTGAAGCGGAAGCACACAAACAAAGCTAAATAATTCACCCAAGTAATATAATAATGCAGAACAAGTTATTAAGAAATAAAATAGAGAAATGGTAGAAGAAGAACACACAAAGAATTACGTGGTTCGACAACTTGCCTACGTCCACGGCGGATCAAGATCACACTCTTCTCTTATTATGAATCACAAAGCAACCACAAAGTATGCCTATTACAAGAAAGATCACAAAGAAAACTCTCTCTTACTCTCTAGGGATTTTCTTTCACAAAAAACCACTAAGAATAATCACTAAGATTATTGTTGATCACCAAGATCTCTCTAAGATCACAAATATCTCACTAACTTGATCACAAAGATTGTCAATATGTGTTTACAAGCCAATTGATATCCTTTATATAGGCATTAGGACGTCCTAGGTATTCCCTATACGTGTGGGAGTGGTATTAGGGAGTCTTAGAGCAAGTGGGAGACAAAATTAGGAAGTTTCCTAATTTCGGGATACTGTTCCCGCATCCAGCACTGCAGTACTAGGATCTCGTCGCTCCAGCGCTAGCGTGCTTCTGCTGAGCGCTGCGGCGCTGCAGTACTGAGTGTTCTGTTCTAGCACCGCGGCGCCCACACCTGCTCGCCACGGCGCTGGTGGCATGGTGCGCCTTCTCGTTTTTTGCCTCCTTTCGCGTCCGTCTTCGATTCATGTGTACCCTACACACTTGGCTTGATCCCCAAATCATATTCCAATGATTTTTAATCAATATTCTCACAAATCCCCTCCTTGATTCAAAATCATTCACAAAGTAAATCGATCTCTCATTTCCGCATCTTCGGTCACCCTCACAAAGTAGTGACTCCGGTTAAGTCCTTGCATAGAACGAACTTAACCGAGGGCAGTAGCTTAGTCAACATATCAGCAGGGTTTTTAGATGACGTTATCTTTGTCAAACTAACTTCACCACTTTGGACAATCTCACGAATGTAATAAAGCCTCACATCAATGTGTTTCGACCTCTCATAGAACACTTGATGCTTGCTTAGGTGTATGGCACTCTGGTTGTCACAGTATACACCGGTGTTTACATCTTTATGAGCCAATATCTCCGCGCATATGCCTTTTAACCACACGGCCTCCTTTATAGCTTCACCAACAGCTATGTACTCTGCCTCTGTGGTAGAAAGTGCAACCACATGTTGTAGAACTGATCTCCAACACACACTACACCCAAACACTGTGAATACGTAACCCGTCAACGATCTTCTCGTGTCAAGATCACCTGCATAATCTAAGTCTACGTACCCTCTTACCATTTCATTGCTGTCCTCGTACCTCTTATACACCAACCCGTGATTCGACGTTCCTTTGAGATATCTCAGAATCCACTTTACTGCAAGCCAGTGATCTTTACCCGGATTCGCCATGTATCTACTCACCACACTCACAGCCTGTGCTATGTTTGGTCTTGTGCAAAACATTACATACATGATGCTCCCCACAGCGCTTGCATACGGTACTTTGCTCATCTGCAGTTTCTTATCCTCGGATGTCGGCAATTGTGCTGCTGACAGTCTGAAATGCATGGCCAAAGGAGTAGAGACAGCCTTCGCGTTTGACATACCGAACTTCTCCAGAATTTTGACTATATATCGCTATTGGGACAAGAAGATAACATCTCTTCTTTCCCTCACAATGTCCATACCCAAAATTCTCTTTGCTGCTCCCAAATCCTTCATTTCAAACTCGCCACTTAACTGCTTCTTGAGCTTTTGTATTTCTTCCATATTCTTGCATGCGATCAACATATCATCGACGTATAGAAGCAAATACATCATCCCACAACTCATGTTCTTGAAGTACACGCATTCATCATACTTGCTCCTACTAAAACCACAAGCCATCATAAACTCATCAAATCTCCTATACCACTGTCTAGGTGATTGCTTTAACCCGTATAATGACTTCTTTAACAAACAAGCATGATCTTCTTTACCGGGCTCCTTGAACCCTTCCGGCTGTGCCATGTATATTGTTTCTTTAAGCTCTCCATGTAGAAAAGCTGTCTTTACATCCATCTGCTCTAGATGTAAATCAAGGTTTGCACACATAGCTAACAAAATCCTAATAGATGTATGCTTGACAACTGGAGAGAGAATATCTCATGAAAATCGACTCACTCTCTTTGAGTAAAATCTTGTGCTACTAACTTAGCCTTAAATCTCGTAGGCTCAATCCCCGGTATCCCTTCCTTCACCTTATACACCCACTTGCACCCGACTAGCTTCTTTTGAGGTCTCTCCACCAATTTCCAGGTATTGTTCTGCCTAAGAGATCAAATTTCTTCTTCCATGGCCTGCTGCCATTCTTTCTTATTTTCACTCTTCATAGCCTCACCATATGTCCTAGGCCCATCATACTCAAGAGTGTAAGCAGAATTAAAAGCATGAGCAACTAAGTCTGCTTGTGCATACCTGACTAGTGGGTTAATCGTTCTCCTTAGCCTGTCTCTAGCAAGCTGGTACTATTTAAGTTCCAACTCAGGAGTTCTAGTCTTCTTTTGGGTGAACTTGGAGGAATACGCCGGTGTTCTTGGTTCATCTTCAAGAATTTTCTTGTTGAAGTGTTGATCTGGGGGCATATCAAATCCATTTTCAGGTGCTACTTCAACTTCTATTGACTCGGGTACTGAGTTTTCCTTGGTCACAGGTTCTTCTTTCTCATCTACTTGGGAGGTTTTCAGCATCGTCATCTAATCGAACGTCACATCATGGCTTATGATACTCCTTGGTAGTGTTAAGTCTTTACACCACACTTTGTATCCTTTTACTCCTTTGGGATATCCTATGAATACCCCTTTGATAGTTCTAGGTTCCAACTTCCCCTCCTTAACATGTACAAAGGCAGGGCAACCAAATATTCTAAGATGGTCATGCTTCGGAGAATTCCCAGACCATTTCTCTTCTGGCGTCTTGAAGTCAATTGCCGAGGAGGGACTTCTGTTTATCAAGTAAGCAGCAGTCACTACAGCTTCTCCCCAGAATGTCTTGGACATCTTCGCATTGGTAAGCATGCATCTAACCCTTTCAAGTAGGGTCTTGTTCATCCTCTCAGCTACCCCATTCTGCTGCGGTATTGATCTTACTGTTCTGTGCCTTGCAATCCCATGCTTGGCACAAAATCCATCAAACTCTCTGTTGCAAAACTCGAGGCCGTTGTCAGTTCTCAACCTCTTCACTCTTTTGCCAGTTTGATTCTCAACAAGAGCCTTCCAAGTCTTGAACACATCAAATACTTGATCCTTGCTCTTCAACACATAGACCCACAGCTTCCTCGAATAGTCATCAATCAAGCTGAGAAAATATCTAGCACCACCACGAGTAGTTGTCTGAGCTGGTCCCCAAAGATCCGAGTGTATGTAGTCAAGAGTCCCCTTAGTCTTATGCTCGTCGGTACTGAACCTCACTCTATGTGCTTTCCCTAGCACACAATGCTCACAAAACTCCAAGGGCTAAAACTTATCCTCACCAAACGCCTTTTGACTATATAACTCCTTTAGGTTTCTCTCGCCTAAGTGTGCCAGTCTAAGATGCCATAACTTGGTTTGCATACTCTCATCATCTACAGAGAATAGTGCAGAACCACTCACGACTTCTCCCTTAAGCACATAAACACCTTTGTGCTTCTCTCCTCTCATCACCACTATAGAACCTCTCAAAACTCTTAAAATCCCTCCGTCGATCCTGATGGAACACCCATTCTGGTCTAAAGTCCCTAGTGAGATCAAGTTTCTCTTCAAGTTAGAAACATACCTAACATTTGCCAACTCTCTTACTCGCCCATCATACAACCTAAGCTTAACACTACCAATTCTCATCATCTGACATGCAACGTCATTACCCATTAAGACCTTACCACCACTAATAAGCTAGAAATTTATAAACCAAGACTTGTGCGGGCACATGTGAAAAGTACAACCAGAATTTAAAACCCATTGTTCAGAGTTTATACCATCAGTAGCGACGAGTGTCTCTGCGCTGTCATAGCTATCATTATAGGCAAGCGCAGCATCCGCTTTCTTTTTGTCCTGTGCTTTCTTCTCATGACAGTCCTTTATGAAGTGCCCCTCTTTCTTGCAGCAATAGCACTTCCTAGGAGTCCTAAACTTTGACCTTAAGCCTTTTTTATTCCCATCTCTATATGAGGGTCTTCCTCTTACAGATAAACTTTCTGCATTGCCCTCAGCCTGCTTTCCTAATAACTTTGAGTTTAATGATGATTTCACATCACTCATCGTTAAACTCTCTCTGCCGTAGAGTAGCGTATCAACAAAACTCTCATAGTTCTTAGGGAGTGAACTCAGCAGAATAATTGCTCTATCTTCATCTTCTATCTTGATGTTGATAGACTCAAGATCAAGGATGATCTTATTGAAGGCGTCTATATGATCTTTCATCTGCGTCCCCTCTGACATGGACAGCTGATACAGCTTCTTCTTTATATGTAGTCTGTTGACCAATGATTTCCTCATACAAAGAGAGTCAAGCTTCTTCCAAAGATCTATTGCCTTCGTCTCACCTGCTACTTCCCTTAGTACTTCATCGCTCAATGATAGAACGATTGTGCTATGAGCTCTTTCTTAAATGTCCTTCCTTTCTGCTTCTGCTCTAGATGACTCTGGCGTCTTCTCCTCATCACTAGATGGTGCTGCAGTCTCCTCTAATGCCGAACCAAGTCTTTGGCTCACCAACAACGCCTTAACCTTCATCTTCCACAGATTGAAGTCATTCGTACCGTTGAATTTCTTTACCTCATACTTGGGTGTGGCCATGTTTGCTTAGAACCAAAGCTTTGATACCAGTTTGTTGAAGCGAAAGCACACAAACAAAGCTAAACAATTCACCCAAGTAATATAATAATGCAAAATAAGTTATTAAGAAATAAAAGAGAGAAAGGGTAGAAGAAGAACACACAAAGAATTACGTGGTTCGGCAACTTGCTTACGTCCACGGCGGATCAAGATCACACTCTTCTCTTATTATAAATCACAAGGTAACCACAAAATATGCCTATTACAAGAAAGATCACAAAGAAAACTCTCTCTTACTCTCTAGGGATTTTCTCTCACAAAGAACCACTGAGAATAATCACTAAGATTATTGTTGATCACCAAGATCTCTCTAAGATCACAAAGATCTCACTAACTTGATCATAAAGATTGTCAAGATGTGTTTACAAGCCAATTGATAGCCTTTATATAGGCCTTGGGACGTCCTAGGTATTCCCTATACGTGTGAGAGTCGTATTAGGGAGTCCTAGAACAAGTGGGAGACGAAATTAGGAAGTTTCCTAATTTTGGGATATTGTTCCCGCATCCAGCGCTGCAGCACTGGGATCTCGTCGCTCCAGCACTGGCGCGCTTCTGCTGAGTGCTGCGGCGCTGTCTTCCTGGCGCTGTGGCATTGAGTGTTCTGTTCTGGCGCCCACTCCTGGTCGCCGCAGCGCTGGTCGCATGGTGCGCCTTCTCGTTTTTCGCCTCCTTTCGCGTCCGTCTTCGATTCATATGCACCCTATATGATGAACACTTGAAATTACACATTTAATAAGAGTTTTACATGATTGTTTTGTATTACTAGTGTATTTAATTTTCTTAACTTAAGTATGTTTACAATATTGTACTTAATTATCTTATAACTGTTTTGTGGCAGGTTCGGTAAAATAGGCATAACTTTCTACCTAAAGATCCAATTAAGGTGATTCTTAATCCTGTGCAGAGCTGACTCAATGGGCTAACATATTGTATTTCACAAAGCATTGGAAATTCGAGTGTTTAGAGGGTGAAAATTGGCTTAGAACAGAATTGATCTGCAGTACAGGCCCAGTTTGAACAGTTATCAGTATTTGGCCCATAACTATAGAAATACGTATCTAATACGTATGAGATCACTCAATTTGGAAAGATAAGAGACTTATCTACAACTTTTATGTTTTGAGTGACAGCTAATTCGGATCACATCAATTCCAAATTGGATAATCAAGTGGGTGCCCAAGTGATAATGAATGCAAATTATTTTGCCACCATTCTTGACTTTCATCAACCAAGTGGTTCCCTCCAAATTTGTCTCGATTTATCCATGTTTTTCTATAAATAGGTGGCTTGTTTATGCCTAAAGAATGTAATTAGAAAGTTAGAATTTAGTTCAAAATACTTTTCCTTTGTATCCATTTCCTTGTACTATTATTTCTCTTGTTTACTATTAAGTCATGTTATTTCTTCTTCCATTTCTTTTCTTTTCATTTAGTTTTATTATGTCCAAATAATTTTGTTTAAGCTAAGGTGAAAGGGTGAAGCTCTTGGCAAGGTAATAATATATGTTTAATATTTATTCATGAATTTAATGCTTCATTTTTAAGTTATGTAAATTTATATATGATGTATTTATTTTGTTTGTAGAATTAATACCATTTCTTCTAAAGTGGTGATTCTTGATTTATTATTGACAAACTTAATACTTGGCACAATAAATTATTGAAACCATTTACAAGATTTGGTTTATATAACCTTTCTTGTAAAGTGGGAGTCTTAATTTATTGTAGACAAATATAAAGATTGGCATAATAAATACTTGAACCCATTTATAAGATTTGGTGTATAATAATTGAAAGAAATAAATACTAATCAATATATAAATGATAATGAACTTTAATTGCTATATTTTCCGGTTGGAACCTCCTTTGTGTGAGGATTCCAATTGAGTTATAAAAAAATAAAAAGTTAAATATATTCTTACTTCTTATGCCAAGAGTGAATCCCCGTAACCTTAGCTTTTTATTTGAATTGGTTAATTGAAATAATATTTACAAACATCTTATACTGCATTAATTATCTTTAAAGTGTTTAAAATTTGTAATTTTAATTCTACTTCCCTGTGGATCGACCCCGTTCTCATCGGGTTATTTATTACTTCGACAATCCTGCACTTGGGAATAACTTCTATATTCTGGACGTGTCAAGTTTTTGGCGCCGTTGCCGGGGAGGTAACGTTAATATTTTGTTTTGTTATTGTTTGTTTGTTTATTTTATTTTCATGGAAGGCTGAGCCTCCTACTCGTTATTTATTATTCGTTTTTATTTATTTATTTATTTATTTTTTATTTTCATGGAAGGCCGAGCCTCCTAACGTACTTTATTATTATTCTGTTTTTATTTTCGCGGAAGGCTGAGCCTCCTACTCTTTATTTCGTTTATTTATTATTTTTTACTTTTTATTTTAGTTTTTTTTTTAATTTTCATGGAAGGCCGAGCCTCCTAACGTACTTTACTTTATTTATTATTCGCCTTTTATTTTCGCTTTTTATTTTAATGGAAGGCTAAGCCTCCTACTATTTATTTATTAACTTTTTATTATATAATCTAACATCACTAATCTAACTTCTAATTATTTATCTTTATTTTGCTTTTAGTTTTACATATTTTATTTACTTGTGTGTAATATTTTATTTTATTTACCTGTGTTTAATATTTTATTTGTATTATTGTTATTGTATTTTGTTTTGTTTCTTTTTATGAGCGGTTGGTTTCGAGATCCTAATTCTCATCGTTTAGTAAAAGGTAATTTCAAAACTTCCTTTGATAATTTGTTAGATTCTCCTTCATCTTCTCATTCTTCACCAAGTAACACCATGAGCGAAAATCAAATTGAGGGACTCATAGACCCAGGGGACAATCAGTCCCAACATAATGACCATAACCGACCTAGGACACTTAGAGACTATATGAACCCTACACGAACCGGTGCACCATCTTGCTTAATTTTTCCACCGGATGCAACGCATTTTAATTTTAAGCCAGGCATTATCCAACTTTTACCCACTTTTCATGGCTTAGATGCAGAGAACCCTTATCTACATCTAAGAGAATTTGAAGAAGTGTGTAACACGTATAATGATCAAAATTGTAGCATGAACACAATTCGACTTAAGCTTTTCCCTTTTTCTTTAAAAGATAAAGCTAAAACATGGCTACAAAACCTTAGGCCAGGATCCATTTCTTTATGGGACGAGATGCAACAACAATTCCTGAAAAAGTTTTTTCCCTCCCATAGAACAAATTCTTTCAAAAGACAAATCACCACTTTTGCCCAAAAACCAGGAGAGACCCTTTACCAATGTTGGGAAAGGTATAAAGAATTGCTTAATACCTGTCCCCATCATGGTTTTGAAACATGGAGAGTAGTCTCAAATTTCTATGAGGGCTTAACACCCCAAGTTAGGCAAATGGTAGAAATGATGTGTAATGGAACATTTGAGGAAAAAGACCCAGAAGAGGCAATGAACTATCTTGACTTACTAGCAGAAAATGCTCAAAATTGGGACACTGCTGGTACCTGTGAGGCACCTAGCAAAAATCAAACCACTACATCTAGTGGGGGTATTTATCATCTTAAGGAAGACCATGACCTTCAAGCCAAATTAGCATCCCTTGCTAGAAAAGTCGAAACCTTAGAAATGAAAAAGAGTGGTCAAATAAAATCTGTTCAAGAAATTGTGTGTCACATTTGTGAAACCCATGATCACCCTACCAATGATTGCCCAACTTTGCCTGCATTTAGGGAATGTCTCCATGAACAAGCCAATGTTTTAAACACGTTCAAACGGTCAAACAATAACCCATATTCACAAAACTATAATCCTGGATGGCGAAATCACCCGAATTTTAGTTGGAGGAATGACACTCAAGCACAGGCTTCGCAACCACCTTTCCAACCACACCAAAACTTTCAAAATCATCAAGGTTATGCACCATATGTCCCACCTCCTAGGAAAAATCTTGAAGAAACCTTGCATACATTCATTGAAAAACAAGAGTCTGTTAATTCTCAAAATGCTCAAACATTTGCTGATTTGAAAGATACTCTTGCTAAATTTGCATCTGCACTGAACATTCATGAGAAAGGAAAATTTCCTTCTCAACCACAGCCAAACCCCAAAGGACAACATAACTCAAATGCATGTAGTTCAGGAAGCCAACACATGGATCAAGTTAAAGCAGTTATCACTCTTCGGAGTGGTAAAATTGTTGAAAAAGAAATTCCTGAACCTCATGAGAGCGATGAATCAATCTCTAAGGGCAAGAAAAGTGTTGAACCTACACTTAATGAAGAAAACACCAAACCTTCACCTCCACCCCCATTTCCTCATGCATTACGTAATACTAAGAAGATGAATCACAATCCTGAAATTTTTGAAATCTTCAAACAGGTAAAAGTTAATATTCCTTTACTGGATGCTATTAAACAGGTTCCATCTTATGCAAAATTTTTGAAAGACTTATGCACAGTAAAAAGAAAACTGAATGTGAAAAAGAAAGCATTTTTAGCTGAACAAGTAAGTGCCATTCTTCAGAACAATAATTCTTTGAAATATAAAGACCCTGGTTGTCCTACAATTTCATGTATTATTGGAAGTCATAAAATTGAACAAGCCTTACTTGATCTTGGTGCTAGTGTGAATTTATTGCCGTATTCAGTTTATCAGCAGCTCAATCTCGGGGAGTTAAAATCAACATCTGTAACTCTTTTACTTGCTGATAGATCAATAAAAGTACCAAGAGGGACAGTGGAGGATGTCTTAGTTCAAGTTGATAAATTCATATATCCTGTGGATTTTATCGTCTTGGACACAGAACCTGTCAAAGGATGTAATCCGATACCTGTTATTTTAGGTCGTCCATTTTTAGCAACTTCTAACGCTTTGATTAATTGTAGGAATGGAGTAATGAAGCTTTCATTTGGAAACATGACACTTAAACTCAATGTTTTTAATATGTGTAAGCAACCATATGAAGATGAGGATGAAAGTGAAGAAGGTGACATGATTGAAACGATTGTGGAGGATCATATTCAAAAAGGGAGTTCTACCGATCCCTTAGAAATGTGTTTAATAAATTCATTTGAGTCAAATATACAATTAGATCCTGAAATCTCTGACATATGTTCTTTACTTGACTGTGCACAGGTGATTGAAAATAAAAGATGGAAACTAAAGTTTGAAGAATTGGGAGAAAATGAGGATAAAAAGAACGAAATTTTAAAGTTGGAGTTAAAACCTCTGCCTGAAGGACTGAAATATGCATTTCTTGGAGAGAAACAAACTTACCCAGTGGTAATCGCTTCTACACTCACAAGTGAACAAGAAGATAAGTTGATTGAATTATTGAAAATGCATAAAAATGCAATTGGGTGGACTTTAAAAGACATAAATGGTATTAATCCTTTGATTTGCACACATAGAATACACCTAGAGGATAATGCCAAAACTTCCCAACAACCTCAAAGGAGATTAAATCCACATATGAAAGAGGTAGTGAGAGCTGAAGTTCTCAAATTACTTGAAGTAGGAATCATCTATCCGATCTCAGATAGTAAGTGGGTAAGTCCTACTCAGGTAGTACCAAAAAAATCTGGAATCACAGTCATTGAAAATGAAAAAGGTGAGTTAATACCAACTCGAGTCTCATCTAGTTGGAGGATGTGCATAGATTATAGAAAATTGAACTTGGCCACTAGAAAAGACCATTTTCCTTTACCATTCCTTGATCAGATTATAGAAAGAGTAGCAGGACATCCCTACTATTGCTTTCTAGATGGTTACTCTGGCTATTATCAAATTCCTATAGCACTAGAAGACCAAGAAAAGACTACATTCACATGTCCTTTTGGAACCTTTGCTTTTAGAAGAATGCCCTTTGGACTTTGTAATGCCCCAGCAACATTTCAGAGATGTATGTTAAGCATTTTTAGTGACATGATTGAGCATTATTTAGAAGTTTTCATGGATGATTTAACTGTGTTTGGAAATTCTTTTGATAATTGTCTTGAAAACTTAGAAAAAGTCTTAAAAAGATGTGAAGAAAAGAGTCTTGTATTGAACTGGGAAAAATGTCACTACATGGTTACTTCTGGAATTGTTTTGGGACATATAGTATCTTCTAAAGGAATTGAAGTGGATAAGGCAAAAGTCGAACTCATTACACATTTGCCTCCACCAAAAACAGTCAGAGAAGTCCGATCCTTTTTAGGACATGCTGGATTCTATAGGAGGTTCATAAAAAACTTTAGTGCTATATCTAAACCTCTTTGTAACCTCTTAGCAAAAGATGTATCATTTAAGTGGACTCAAGAGTGTCAAAATTCATTTGAAAAATTAATTGGCCTCTTAACATCTGCTCCTATCATACAATCTCCTGACTGGTCTTTACCTTTTGAGCTCATGTGTGATGCTAGTGACTACGCTGTTGGTGCTGTATTAGGACAAAGAAAAGAAGGTAAATCCTATGTAATTTATTACGCGAGTAGAACTTTAAACAGTGCACAAATGAATTACACAACAACTGAAAAAGAACTACTTGCTGTAATATTTGCATTAGACAAATTTCGTTCTTACTTAATTGGTTCTTCAACTATTGTATTTACTGACCATGCTGCTGTAAGGTACTTAATGTCAAAACAAGATGCAAAACCAAGACTGATTCGATGGATTCTATTGCTTCAAGAATTTATTATCACTATCAAGGATAAGAAGGGAGCTGAAAATGTTGTTGCAGATCACTTATCAAGACTCACACCAGATTCATCAACAGAAATAACACCTATTAATGATTCTTTTCCCGATGAATTTTTATTTTCTACTGTTACAATGCCCTGGTATGCTAATATTGTTAATTTTCTTGTAACAGGAGAAATGCCACCTCAATGGAATGCTCAAGACAAAAGAAAATTTTTAACGGAGGTGAGAAAGTTTTATTGGGATGATCCTTATCTCTTTAAATATTGTCGTG
This sequence comes from Ailanthus altissimus, assembly GCA_946807835.1. Classification (NCBI taxonomy): domain Eukaryota; kingdom Viridiplantae; phylum Streptophyta; class Magnoliopsida; order Sapindales; family Simaroubaceae; genus Ailanthus; species Ailanthus altissimus. The sequence goes on along the minus strand of OX327691.1, from coordinate 22,377,810 downwards.
ATCAAATATTTCGAAGATGCATACCCGACAATGAGGTAAATAAAGTTATTGAATTTTGTCATTCTGAAGCATGTGGGGGACATTTCTCATCAAAGAAAACAGCTGCAAAAATCTTGCAGTGTGGATTTTATTGGCCCACTTTATTTAAAGATACACATGCATTTTGTATAACTTGTGAAAATTGTCAAAAGTTGGGATCAATTTCAAAACGAAACATGATGCCTTTGAACCCCATTCTTGTTATTGAAATCTTTGATTGTTGGGGGATAGATTTCATGGGACCATTTCCGTTATCATTTGGATTTACGTATATCTTAGTTGCAGTAGATTATGTCTCAAAATGGATTGAGGCCATTCCATGTCGACATAATGACCATAAAACAGTCATGAAATTTTTGAAAGAAAATATCTTAAGTCGATTTGGAATCCCTCGAGCCATTATAAGTGATGGGGGTAAGCATTTTTGTAATAGACCATTTGAAACATTAGTGAAAAAATATGGTATTACTCATAAAGTTGCCACCCCTTATCATCCTCAGACAAGTGGACAAGTTGAATTAGCAAATAGGGAGATAAAACAAATTTTAGAAAAAACTGTAAACCCAAATCGCAAAGATTGGTCTTTAAGACTAACTGATGCACTGTGGGCTTATAGAACTGCTTTTAAAACTTCATTGGGTATGTCTCCCTATAGGATAGTTTATGGAAAACCTTGTCACTTACCTGTGGAACTTGAGCATAAAGCCTACTGGGCTATTAAAACTTTCAATGAAAATCTTGATTCTGCTGGACACATACGTAAATTACAAATAAATGAACTTGAAGAATTGAGAAATGATGCATATGAGAATTCAAAAATTCATAAAGCTAAAATTAAAGCCTTTCATGATAAAAAAATTCAGAGAAAAACATTTGACACTGGTCAGAAGGTTTTGCTTTATAATTCTCGACTTCACATATTCCCTGGAAAATTAAGATCAAGATGGAGTGGCCCTTTTATTGTGAAACATGTGTACCCTTATGGAACAATTGACATTGAAAATCCTAGAAATGGGAATGTGTTTAAGGTAAATGGGCAAAGACTCAAGCCGTTTCTAGAAAACCAAGCTTTTCATGAAGAATTTACGTTCCTGTCGGATCCTTGTTACGAGACCAATTAATCTTTGTTTTATATATTTACATATTTATATATATTTATTCTTCTTCTAACATTTTTTTTTTTTTTTTTACTTGCAGGTTAATTTAGTAGTTTTGTTAAAGTTTTATTTTGCACCCCGGTTAAGCGGCGGATAACGGTACTCCGTGATATTTCAAATCGGTTTTGTCAGTTTCCCATAATTACTGATATCTTCTCTTCTTCCCCCTTTTCTTAAAAAAAAAAAAAAAATGGATGACATTCTAAAAAATTTGAAAAAGCGTTTTCCCTCATTGCCTCAAAATTCCTTGAAGAAAATTTACCAAGCAAGATGTGAAAGATTAAGGTTATTAATGATTATGAATATACCTGTTGATTTACGTTGGTTAATTGAAGCCAAAGTTAGATTGACAGGTGAATTTTCAGACTCATTAATTTCCTACATGCCTGGCTTAGGTAAAAGCTCTTTTTCAAAAAAACGAAGAGCAAAACGATTAAATGTTTGTTACAAGTGTGCACGCACGACTTGCAACACACGTTGCCGCACTTTAGGAATGGTGTCTGTAAATCGTGAAGATAAAATTAGGTTCATTAAGGATGGCCTGAGTAAGGAGTCTTTAGATAATATCTTATCGACTCTTGAGACGCATCCTAGTGGATATGTGCATATTGCAATTCATGAATTATGGGACATATTCCTAAAAGAACATGAGCGGTACAGTCTCGGGAATCTGACTTTAAAAGACCCTGTTTGCCAATTTATAAGAAAATTGGATGGGAAGCCTATCCCCGACCCATAGAGGGCGTTTAAGCCGTTACTGGACGTAAAATCAGAGGAAGATGTGAGCCACAATCACAACTACTTGTATATATTTACTATAGCTGTTATTTTTAAATGTTTCATTTCAAACTCAAATGTCTTTTCAATAATCAACCACCTATAATCCTTTTTGAAAATTTTACATTTTAAGCCGACAACCCATGTGACTTTTCCAGCTAACAAATTGAAAATTGGTAAAAGGTATTGAATCTTGTACTTCAAGCCAATAGCCATGTGATTTAACTTTGCAATACCTTTTGGCTCTATAAATACATTGCATTATTTCTGCATCTTTGTACAAACTTAAAATCATTCAAGAGAGAGGGTGAGTGTAATCATGGAAGGATCATCAACTCGTAAATTCACAAAAATTTGTGTCTTTTGTGGATCCAGCCCTGGAAAAACTAGTGAGTTTATAGAAGCAGCAGAAACCCTTGGTAAGATGTTAGCTGAGCGCAATATTCATTTAGTATATGGGGGAGGTAGTCTTGGATTAATGGGACGTGTGGCAACCGCTGCACAAAATAATGGCAGTCGAGTTTTGGGTATCATACCAAAAGCTCTAACTGTTGGAGACATTGTAGGAAAAACAATTGGGGATGAGTTACAGGTATCATCAATGCATGAACGAATTTCTTTTATGCTTCGTAATGCTGATGCCTTCATAGCTCTACCTGGAGGTTTCGGAACATTGGAGGAAATTTTTCAAATTGTCTCATGGGCACAATTGCAAATCCATAAAAAACCCATTGGTTTGTTAAACGTTGATGGTTTTTATAATGGGTTGTTATCTTTTCTTGACTATGCGGTGGAAAAACAATTCGTCTCATCTGCAGCACGACAGATCCTCATTTCTGCTTCAACTGTTGATCAGTTACTCGATGAACTACAAGCTTTTACACCTCTATCTGATCCAACAATGAGTCAGATAGATTGGTATACTGATAATAGTGAAAAGAAACGCAGGATAGATTTGACGCTTCGTCTGTAGCCTATCTATTTCTATGTATTTTTAAGCTTTTTTGTGTGGCTTGTTTTATTTTTTTTGTGTGGCTTGTTTTATTTTGTTGCAGGTTTAATTTTCAATAAAAGATGTTTCAGGTGATATCTTCTATATTTTACTCTTTCTATATTTTGACATTGAGGACAATGTCTCAATCTGGTTGGGGGGAGGATAGTTGATATATAATGTTAGTGTTAATTATTTTATTTTGTTGGTGTTATCACTTTGTTATGTAAAAAAAAAAAAATTATCATGAATGGCGTGAGTAAAATGTTCATTTATGTATTCTTGAGACGCATTCTAGTTCTAGAATGGCAGAGTAAAGAGTACATTATAAACTTTTGAAACACATTCTAATTGGTTTATTTTTAATGCATTTTATGTATAATTGTTTGTTGCTTAAGTTTTTGGTAACTCTTGCGTAAATAAATTTGCTTTATTATCGATGTATGATTTCAAAATTGTTTAGTTTAAATCACTTTCTCTATTTAGGTTACTAAAGAATAACTTCTGAAATTATTTCTTGAGAACAATACTAAGCCTTGTGGTAAGATGGATGATTCAATATATATAGCCAAGAGAATTTTCATGTTTAAGTATACATATTATTTTCTAAACTCACATATCTTTTGTGAGTGAGTGGAGAGGTTTGAGATAACAGCTTACGAACTTTTATTGATCCTTTGAAATGGTTAATTTTTATTTGGAATGACATTATTTGGGATGATGAATGATTTGGTTGCTTAGCTGAAGGATAAAAAAAAAAATTGGAAAAGTATTATGGTGATAAATTGCTCTTATGTGGTAATGATTCCTTATGTCTTTCAAAAAAAAAAAAAAAAGAGTAAAAAAAAAATATTTAAAAAAAAAAAAAAAAAAAGAAAGAAAAGAAGTCAATTCAGTTCAATAAAGTCTTCATTCAATTTTAGAAGACTAAAGTCATTAGGAAGCAATCTTATCACCGAATTCTATATTCGTAAGATTCGCATTAAATAATTAAAGTCTTGAAGCTGGCATTTGACAATAATGGTTTGACTCTAAATATTTAATTTTCCTATCTTTGGATCAATGTTAGTTTGTCTGTCTGTCCTTAAATGTAACTTTTTCTTGAGCGATTATCTGTTTTCCAACTCCATGAGTGAAATCCTAAGTCATTAAACAAGTTATTCACCTGTAAGGATATGGAGTTGAGGCTTTTACTTGGAACATTTTTAAGGCTATATATGTTGTGGTTTGTGGTAAGAAGGCTTTGGCTTAATTTACACACACACAAAAATATTTTTGGAAGTTATGATTGAAATAACCTTTATAGCGATTGTGATTTTAAAACTGACGTTTTGTTTGAAATACTTAGGTAATGTTCAAATTTATTTATGCTCGAATTGCTAGGGACTAGCAATAAGCCAGTTGGGGGGTGTGATGAACACTTGAAATTACACATTTAATAAGAGTTTTACATGATTGTTTTGTATTACTAGTGTATTTAATTTTCTTAACTTAAGTATGTTTACAATATTGTACTTAATTATCTTATAACTGTTTTGTGGCAGGTTCGGTAAAATAGGCATAACTTTCTACCTAAAGATCCAATTAAGGTGATTCTTAATCCTGTGCAGAGCTGACTCAATGGGCTAACATATTGTATTTCACAAAGCATTGGAAATTCGAGTGTTTAGAGGGTGAAAATTGGCTTAGAACAGAATTGATCTGCAGTACAGGCCCAGTTTGAACAGTTATCAGTATTTGGCCCATAACTATAGAAATACGTATCTAATACGTATGAGATCACTCAATTTGGAAAGATAAGAGACTTATCTACAACTTTTATGTTTTGAGTGACAGCTAATTCGGATCACATCAATTCCAAATTGGATAATCAAGTGGGTGCCCAAGTGATAATGAATGCAAATTATTTTGCCACCATTCTTGACTTTCATCAACCAAGTGGTTCCCTCCAAATTTGTCTCGATTTATCCATGTTTTTCTATAAATAGGTGGCTTGTTTATGCCTAAAGAATGTAATTAGAAAGTTAGAATTTAGTTCAAAATACTTTTCCTTTGTATCCATTTCCTTGTACTATTATTTCTCTTGTTTACTATTAAGTCATGTTATTTCTTCTTCCATTTCTTTTCTTTTCATTTAGTTTTATTATGTCCAAATAATTTTGTTTAAGCTAAGGTGAAAGGGTGAAGCTCTTGGCAAGGTAATAATATATGTTTAATATTTATTCATGAATTTAATGCTTCATTTTTAAGTTATGTAAATTTATATATGATGTATTTATTTTGTTTGTAGAATTAATACCATTTCTTCTAAAGTGGTGATTCTTGATTTATTATTGACAAACTTAATACTTGGCACAATAAATTATTGAAACCATTTACAAGATTTGGTTTATATAACCTTTCTTGTAAAGTGGGAGTCTTAATTTATTGTAGACAAATATAAAGATTGGCATAATAAATACTTGAACCCATTTATAAGATTTGGTGTATAATAATTGAAAGAAATAAATACTAATCAATATATAAATGATAATGAACTTTAATTGCTATATTTTCCGGTTGGAACCTCCTTTGTGTGAGGATTCCAATTGAGTTATAAAAAAATAAAAAGTTAAATATATTCTTACTTCTTATGCCAAGAGTGAATCCCCGTAACCTTAGCTTTTTATTTGAATTGGTTAATTGAAATAATATTTACAAACATCTTATACTGCATTAATTATCTTTAAAGTGTTTAAAATTTGTAATTTTAATTCTACTTCCCTGTGGATCGACCCCGTTCTCATCGGGTTATTTATTACTTCGACAATCCTGCACTTGGGAATAACTTCTATATTCTGGACGTGTCACTATACACTTGGCTTAATCCCCAAATTATATTATAATAATTTTTAATTAATACTCTCACACCTCAATTAGTCATATCCATTCTCTAGTATCTAATGATAAAAATGATTGTTTGATTTGTCCTTTAGTCAAACAACCAACTTTGCTTTTAATAATAGTACTACTGTTTCTCATGCTTCTTTTGATCTTATACACTCTGAAATTTGAGGTCCATCTCCCAATGCTACTATAGAAGGATCTCAATATTTTTTTATTTTCATTGATGACTATTCTCGATATACATGATTGTTTTTTATGAAACAGGGATCGGAACTTACCAAAATTTATCGTGATTTTTCTCAAATAATTAAAACACAATTTTCTTATTCTGTTAAAGTCTTTCGCACAAATAATGCCATGGAATATAGAGATTCTAATTTTGAAACCTTTTACAAGAATATGGTATTATTTGTTAAAGATTTTATCTAAGTATATCTCAGCAAAATAAGAGAGCTAAATGAAAGCACAGATATATTCTTGACACAGTTCGTGCTCTTCTCATCTCTGCTTCCTGTCCTAAATAATTCTAGGGTAAAGCTACCTTCACTGTTGTTTATATAATCAATTGTGTCCCTTCTGCTGTTATAGATAATAAGTCACCTTGTGAGTATCTATATGGACTCCATCGTAATTACAGTCTCCTAAAAGTTTTTGGTTGTGTTTGTTATGTTCTATTTCAAAAATATGAACCTCAAACTCAAGCCTTATACACAGTTATATTGCTTTTTAGGATACGATATAGAACATAAAGGTTATAGGTGTTAAGATCATATATCTAAACATCTTTGTATCTCTCATCATGTCATATTTCTCAAACATAAAATGTTCTTCTCCTTATCATACTTCTATTTTATGTCTCTACCCACTTCTTAGTTCTTTACTAATAATACTATTAACTTATTTCCTGATACTTTTTTTGAGTTTCATACAGGTGAACCTGCTAATATGACGCTTACTTTTGAGCCCCCTACCTTGTCTGAAGGATCTACTCTCAACATCCCTAAGACCTCTTCTACACCCTCTTTTCGTCGTTCTTCTCGAGTAAGAGAACTTCCTGTTAAACTTCGTGATTATTATTATTTTTCTGCTACTCTTTCGTTATATATACCTTACTCCTATTCCAGGGCTACCTCTAATCCTCTTTGGCAGCAAGTAATGACAAAAGAATTATAGGCTCTTAAGAAATTGCATACTTGGGATTTACTCTTCCACTTAATAAAGCTGTCATTAGTTGCAAATCGGTGTACAAGATTAAGACCAAGTCTAATGGGTCCATTGAGTGATATAAAGCTCGTCTTATTGTAAAAGGCTTTACTCAAGAATATGAAATTAATTATGAAGAAACTTTTGCTCCTGTTGCTTATCTTACTTTTGTTATGAGTTTGTTAGTTGTTACTACAGTTCATGATTGAACACTATTTCAGATGGATGTGAAAAATATCTTTCTTAATGATATTCTTTCTGAAGAAGTTTATATGAAGCCTCATCTTGGTTATCTACATCCTCCAGGCAAGGTCTACAAATTTCGTTGAGTTTTATATAGTCTTAAACAAACTTCTCATGCTTGGTTTATAAAATTTAGTAGTACTATTCTTTAACATAGTTTTCAATTTAGCCTCTATAACTCAACCCTTTTCATCTGCAGAACATATAATGGTTGTGTTCTACTACTTATTTATGTTGAGGACATGATTATTATGGTGATGATCTTATTAGTATTTATACTCCCAAGGACTTTCTTCAGCAATACTTTGAAATTAAAGATATTGGCACCCTTAATTATTTCTTTGGCCTTAAAGTACTGTCCGACTCTGTTCGATATTATCTTTCTTTGGCTAAATATACATCTGATCTACTTGCTAAAGCTGGTTTGGTAAACAGTACGATTGTCTCTACTCCTTTAGATCCTAATACCAAACTCTGATCTTCTGATGGTACTCTCCTCAGTAATGCCATCCTCTATCGTTAGTTGGTTGGTAATTTGGTTTATCTCACTATTACTCACCCAGAAATTGTCCATGTTATTCATGTTATCAATCAGTTTATGGTCACTCCTTATACTTCTTATTATGCAATAGTTCTTCATATCCTACGTTATCTTAAATGTAAACTTTTTCATAGCCTTCATGTTTCGGCTCATTCTCCTCTCGTATTATAAACTTATGCCGATGTGGATTAGGCGGGTGATCTTATAGATACGATCAACTATTAAGTTATGTCTTTTCTTGGGTAATTCTCTTCTTTCATAGAAAAGCAAGAAGCAAACATATACTACTCACTGTAGTACTGAGGCTTAATACCGTGCTCTTGCTGATACTACCTAAAAGATTGTTTGGCTCTGCTGGCTTCTTAAAGATATGGGTATTTCTCACACTGGAGCTACATTTCTTTATTGTGACAATTAGAGTGCTATTTAAATTGCTCACAATGATGTTTTTCATTAGTGGATTAAGCACATTGAAACAGATTGTCACTTTGCTCGGCAACATATTTTTCAGGGAACGGTTATTCTCTACTCCATCTCTTCTGAAGATTAACTTGCTAATATCTTTATTAAATCTTCATTTCCTAGTCATTTCTAAATTCTAGTCTCTAAACCCAAGCTTGCTTCTACTTTACCATCTTGAGTTTTAAGGGGGGGGCATCTTGAGTTTTAGGGGGGTATTAATATGATATGGTATCATTAATATAATTGATATGGTATCAATTATATATATATATATATATATATTATCTTTATCTTTTATGCCATGTAATTATTTTATTCTATGTATATTATTATTATTTTATTTTGTAATATGCTAAAGCCATATAAAGGCTCTCATTGTATAGTTCTAACATACAATGAAATATACATTTCTTTATATTTTTCAAATAACTATTAGTATTCGATAGCGAGTTTAATTAGCACAACATGCATTAATCTTAGTGCTTTATGAAAGATAAAATATGTGTAGTGAATGTTAGAAATATATTTTATAGAAAATTATATATATATATATATACTGCTAGCTAGGTAGAGTATTTTAGTTTGAGCAAAATATAAAAGAGAGACCATATAAGCGTATTAGATATATTTCATATTTTGATGTTAATCGATTTTGCATATTTATTTTATATCGGTGAATGTCATGACATCAATATATGTAAGTGGTGTATGGTAGATTGAAATTAACCTTGCAAAGTTATACATCTTTAATTGTAATATTTTAATAGAAACGTGTTTTATTATATATCAACGCTGATTAATTTACTTCTTATTACATATATTTCTATACAATCAATAAAATACATTTTTACCTATCACATTAGCACTTTTTAGTGCTAATGCACTAATCTTTATTTTTATTTTAATATAAAATAGTTATTTGATTAATGACTATTTATCTATACCTTTGGCCTTTAATACTCCAATTAATAGTGAGCACAACTTAAAAGATATGCATATATGTATTTGTGAAGGGTAAAGAAAATTGTATGTTACTATATTTTATGAGTGATGAGAGTTACATGTGCAATAGTTATACAAATTAATGTTTCTGTGAGAAAGTATTAATATAATTGGGTTAAGAGGTCATATTTAACTTTATTTTGAGCTACTGAATAATTCAAATAGTATATTTGATCTTTTGTCTAATTATTTTAATTTTTGTTAATTATTTTATACATTTTAAAATGACCAGATATTAACTAGTTGTGTATCTTCTTTGCATATCATATTGCATTGATAACAACTTTATTATTTTTAATTGTAAAATAATAGTCATTATATTTTCATGTTTTTAATTTGGTGACTAATATGTGTCACATAAATATATGTGCATATAAATTTCAATTTTAATGGTAATCAAAGTATTATCATGAGGGCATAATATAGATTAAATTATTTGTTTCAATAAGTTATATAAAGAATAGTAGTCTTTAAGAATTTCTTGAAATGTGGAGATTTATTAATTATTCTTATTATTTGTTTTTCATGTAGCATTATGAGTATGTAATAAAGGATTTTTTTTTAATTGAGAATTTCATTATGTATATATTAGATATCTATTCTAATACTTTTGTTTGAGTAAGTAAATTATGTCAAGTATGACAAAGCTTTTCAAGAATAATTCAACTTTAATACACATTGGTGAAGAGTTCTTCAACATGTTATATAAAATGGAAATTATATAAATATCTCATAAATAAATAAAAATTTAGAGGAAAATTATAATTACAATATTTTTGAAAAAAATGTTATAAAATTATTGAGCAGAATGTGCTTAAATCCATTTGTATATGAAACGAGAATTATATAAAATTTTAAAAATAAAAGAATTTCAAAAAAAATTATAAATAAAAGACTTTTGAGAAATGTTTTGTTAAATTGTCGAGGGGAATGTGCTTAAACCCACAAGGAGCTCACCTATGGAAGTAACCAAACCTTTGTGATTGATGATCTCATGAAGAAGGTTCAATTAGTAAGAACAATCCATACTATATGACGTGTTTAGCACTTATATTATGAACAAAACCTAGTGGAGATACACTTTTACTCATCTCTATGGCAAAAGTGCTTATTTTGTGTGATGTTAGGAATGATATTTACCCTGAATGAATTCGAGACAAGAGTATTCTTGCAAAGCATGGACACATATACCCCGTTGGAGAACTCATCTATATGAGAGCAGTTGTGGACCGCGACTATGAGAATTGAGTTATTCTTTAGAGCTCACACTAAAATCAAGATAAATTATTAGGCTTTAATGCGCTAACCTGCAAAACTAAGTCTTTGTCACTGTTATATGTGTTATAGTTATAGTTTGGTCAAAAGAACCAAGTTCATGACATAGTTCACTCAAATTCCTCAAATAAATTTTATAACATTAAGTATAGGTTCAAGTCTGAAAGATATACCTATTTTTTAAACTTAAACTTATATCTATTACATAATAGAATGTTGCTGCTATATATTTTTTTATTATTGATTGTCCATTATATTTTGTTATATCTTAAAATTTTTATGTACATATAAAAAGTTTTCAAATCTTTTGTAGGGGATTGATCGAGAAAAGTTTTTAAAATACTTTATAAATTATATAATTTATATATAGTAATTAGTATTAAAATATTATTATTACATATGGTTATAATATTTTTAATAATAATATTTTTAATTAACCATTAAATTTAAGTTAAATGTGTGAGTTACAATATTTATATATTATTATTATTTGGGGATTATATATATATATTAAATATTAAAGAGTTACAAAATATTTATATATAATAAATTATTATTATGGAAGTTATAATATTTATGTATTTTTATTATATGGAGTTCATATATACTGAATTACTCTTATTAATTCTTGAGTTATTATTTAGATTACTTACCACTATATAAAGGATGTCAATCTTTCATTAGAAAGTAAGTGTGTGGGAGTGAACAAGAGAAGAGAAAAATAAGAAGTGTTCTATAAATGTGTATTATGTATACACCCTTTAAAATTATATAATTTTTCACATTGTTTTTACAATTTTGAAAAAGAAGATTTGGTATGATCTTCTAGTGGTCATGTTCATTGAGGAGAGTGCCTGTGAGCATAAGATTGAATTTTGAAGTTATATAAATCTGTTACTACCCACACGAGATATGACTATTTAACTTTAAGATAATATTTTATAGCGTACTTCTTTATGCTCAAGGCTAAGTTCTATCTTTCTTTAATTTTTTTAATATTTATTTTTTATTTTGCTTATTGATAATTTCTATCTTACAAATATTTAATAATATATATTCTAATATATGGTTGAATAATGTTTAAAATAAATATAACCCAACATTGTTGACATTGAAAACTTGATTATGATTGATGATATATTGAGAAGATGAGAGTTCTTACACATTTTCACTCATGGAATTTTAGAAAATTGTAACAGTGCTATGCTTACAAAGAGAATGGATATGGAAAATTAAAACGACGTTTTGTTTTTTGGTTGGTGAAAAAATAGGTAAATAAACTTTGACCATTCAAGTTTATAACTGTCATTTATAATAAAATTATAAAAAGATAAGATTAAGAGAGTATTCAATTCTTTTGAAGACATACGTCAGTTGAATTAAATGATCCATTTTCACTAGGGTAGCAAAACAAATATACGATTTCAGTTTGTGCCGAATCCAGTAAGGTATAACAAAATTTTAGTGAATGTGTAATCGATTCATATGTGCATCAAATTCAATTATGAAATCAAATTTTTTTTAAATGAACTAGACGAATTTGACTCATCTAATTCGTAAAATACTTGGGTAATCGGCAAAAATTCGACCCAAATTTGATTTGTCGTCTGTTTGGTGAAAAATATTAACTTAAATTAAAAAATAAATCATTAAAAATACACAATTCATGTAAAAATTATTTATTTTATATTTTATAAATGTTAATTATCTGTTATTTTATATTTAATATTTTAATTATTACAAAATTAATAAATTGTATATATATATATATTTAAAATTTGAAACTTATACGAATTCTAAATGAAATGTAAACAAATTGACAAATCAGATGTTTAAATCCTAATTCAATTCATTTAATTATCTATAAGTTTGTATTTAATTCATTTATTATTCAAATAATTATTTTAATTATATTTGTTAAATATACGAAATTATGACCCATATTACCACTCCTAAATTTTTTACTTGTCAACCAAAAAGTCCATTGCCCGGCTAGTATTAAGTACATAACATTTTATTGCACTTTTTAATTTTACTACATTTATTCAACTTTCATATAGATTACGCAAAATCTCCAGCCATCCTAAATTTACGCTTAAAACCCATAGAGCTTGGCTGGGAGACGAGGGGAAAGGAGAACCTCCAAGGAAGTGGCCTTCGGAATGGTGAAACCAGGACTCTCAGCCATGTCAACAGGCTCATCCATTGGGGTTCCAAATTCAAATGCTTGAACAAGTCGAGCAACTGTCAGGTGAAGGACTTGGAGAGCAAATGATGCACCTGGGCACGAGCGTCGGCCTGACCCAAAGGGAATAAGTTCGAACTGTTGACCCCTCACATCAACATCTGCATGGCTTGTGAGAAATCTCTCCGGTTGAAAAGCAGATGGATTTTTCCAAACCCTTGGATCCCTTTGAATTTTCCATACGTTTACGATCAAACGAGTACCAGCCGGGACATGGTAGCCAGCAATAGTGCAATCTTCCATGGCTTCTCGTGGTCCTAAGAGAGGACCAGCAGGATATAGTCGGAGTGTTTCTTTTATGATGGCTTGGAGATACACTAGATTTTTTATGTCTGAATCATCAACCTGCCGTTCCATACCAACTTGTTGGTCCAGTTCCTCTTGTGCCTTCTTCAAAATATGGCGATTGTTTAGAAGTAAAGAGATCGCCCATGTCAGGGTGCCTGAAGCAGTGTCAGTGCCACCAAGGAGGAGTGCCTGCAAAAACATTCAAGAAAATTTTGAAATCTTTGATCCAAAATCAAGACTTTCTTAAATCTAGATGAAATATAATTATATTAACCACATCTTAATCACCACCATAAGGCTTGCAAATCTGTCTCACATAAATAATAAAGAGAAAAAGACATTTGGACTTTAAAATTTCTAAAATATCCGTTAAAATTAATTGAAAAAATAATAAAATAATAAATTCATCATGTTTTGAATTAAAAAAAGTCAAAATTCATTTAAATGCTAGAATGAAGGCTGAAATTTATTTAAATGCTAGAAAGATGACTACATAAATAATAATATAAAAAGATATCTGAACTTCTAAAATTTTAAAAAAAAAACATGCAAATCTCTAAAGTTTTTGAAATCATTTGTTAAAGTTAACATTAAAAAAGTTAAAATTTATTTAAATACTAGAAAGAGGACTAGAATTCATTTAGATACCTCTAAAGTTTCCAAAATCATCTATTAAAGTCGACGGAAAAAAAGGTAAAAAATAAAAAATCATTTACCTCTAAAGTTTCCAAAATCATCTATTAGAGTTAATAGGAAAAACAAAAAGCAAAAATAAAAATTCATCCCACTTTAATATAAAAAAAATTAAAATTCATTTAAATATTAAAAAGAGGACCAGAATTTCGTTTAGATGCTAGAAAGAGAGTTTAAATCTTTAACCTCGTGATAAAAATCATACACTTTAACTAAATAAGCAATTCCAACTTTATATTTATATATGAATTTAAAATTTTATTGACATATTATTCTCAAGACCAAATATTAATTATTTAAAAATAATTAAAAAATATCATTGACATAATTTGAACCCTAGTCACCCAAGTGACAAATAAGAGTGATTACCATTAAGCTGTAATAAATTTTGGAACATAATATCAAAATAGAATATATTAAAAAGGTGAAACGACATGATCCTAGCCATCCTTTCCAACCGTCGACCTCCAGTCAACGCCAGCCAATACCAATCAACAGCGGTCAACAGTGGTCACCAACTAGTCATTGCCGATCAACAATGATTAATACCAATCAATAACCGGTCAATGTCAATCGGTCAAGCTCTGTATCTTAAATAGTTTAATTGATGATAATATGTTAATAAATTTACAAACTTATAAATAATTAAAAGATTTGAATAGTTTAGTTAATCAAAGTGTTTGCTTCTAACCATTAGGTCCAAGGTTTAAGCCTTTTTATTAGCATTTAATTAAATTTAAATTTTTTTTAGTCATAATAGGGGTATAATCGTACTTTTACTAAATTTAACAAATTTTTCATTAATTTTAATATATTGTAATACCTGATAAAAGTATAAATGCAAATTTTAAAATTTTAAGAGTCTACATATTCTTTTTTTAAAATTTGAAAAGTCCAAATATTATTTTCTAAATAATAAATCTTAAGAGTCCTCTAAACAACCCAAATTTTCACAAATACCTATAGTCATAGAAACACAATACATAATAAATAAACTTCAGTATATCCCACTCCACATTTACACAAACACATTAAGGAATTAAGAAGTTTATCCATCAATCCCATGAATATGATTTTACTATTGGTCAAGGAGACTTCATGGGTTTTATGGATAAAGTTTTAAAAGTATATTAAAAATCTCATCCTTAAAAAACCCTTTTTTTAAATATATATGTTAATTCTTTATAATATAAATTTTGACCTTTTTAATTTATGAATTTAAATATTTTCACCCCTCTACAATATTAACCTTGTCTCCACCCCTGCCAACCGAAACATAATCATACATATAAGCAATAGAATAAAATTTCAAGTGAAAGTCATTTAATTATACTCTCGGTAACTTGACCACAACATATCATATTACAAATAATTACTAACAATAAGTCTAAGTAATTTTCTTTTTCTTTTCTTCAAAATTTGAAGAATACAAACCATTGGCTCGATGTTTAGAGTTTTTAACATAAATAATTATTGAACCTAAGAATTTGTAAAGCAAAAACTTAAATCAAACACAATAAGTTGCTGTAGCGAATTTCTGCACGAAATAGGACTTGTGCTTGAGAGAGAGATGTGAAAATAAAGTGTGAAAAGAAGAGTTTTTTTTTTTTCGATGATTTAGGTTCTGCAAAATACATTATAAATATATGTTAAATATGGTAATTACAGGATGTGCGCAGTTGACAGTGTTGTGGGCAAGCGATTACCTCTACGTATATTCTTTGAGCTCATACGTTAATTAATATGTAATGATATTAGGGAGGGATTAAACGTACCAGGCAGGTAGACTTGATGCTAACATCTGCATCATGCTGAAATTTTGAAAAGTGTCCATCCTCTTGAAGAGACAACATGACATCAATGAAATCCTGCTCACCCTCAGCCTTGATCTCACCGGAAACTCTTCTTTGGCGATGCTCCTCTAACCACCCTCCAAGTATAGCGTCCAAGTCCTTGGCTGTCTTCTTCATTGCCCTTTCATGGCCCAAAAATTCCAACCACCAAAAGAATGGAAGTGCATCTGATACCGTGAAAATGCCAACCAGGTGAAAGAATTGATTGATTGCCTTCTGGCACTGTCTAGCTTCGTTATCACCACTGGAAGCAGAAGCACCAAAATAACGTTTTCCAGCCACCATTCTAACAATCGTAGTAAGTGTCAAGTCTTCAAACCTCTTCTTAAGTTCAACAAGCACAGGGCGGGAATTATTTTTAGCCCACAAATTGTATAGCTCCTTTATGACCGTATCGACTTCAGAAATCCGCACATGCTTGAGTGCCTCAAGTCGACGGTTCGTAAGAAGTTCAAGTGTCGCGATTTTTCGCATCTCACGCCAGAAAGGGCCGTAAGCCGCAAATCCAAACACAGCAGAGTTGTAGCCCATGATCTTTGCAGCTGCCATCGCGGGACGTGAAGCTAGTGCTTTGTCATTAATTGTGAAACATTCCTTCACTACTTCCCAACTGCTAATTACAAAAGCAGGGCGACTGCCGAGGCGGATGTTGAATGCCGGCCCGTATTTATCAGCCATTACTCCGAGTGTTCGGTAAAGAAGCTGATTATTACCACCTAAAAAGAGGAGATGGCCGATAATTGGCCATGCACCGGCTGGTTCAGGAGCCTTTCTACTCTTGCTAATTTCAAATTTTTTTCTTCTTTTAAGTGATGCATTATAGAGAAATAATATTAAAAACAGAAGAACGATGGAACTTAATTGGAGAAATGGATCCATGGAACGTTAGGGACTTAGGGAGATTAGTACACAATTGAATTTGCCGTCCATTTATGCACAAGCTCCAACAGTATAATAACTAAAGTCGGGCTTTGATAAGTGAGTCAAGCGTCATCGTTCACGAAATGTTACAAAGTTAGCTATATTTTAAAGGGGCGGCCACTATAATGACAAATTATTTTGTAGCATTAGTCAGCTATGGCAACTTTAAGTCCAATATTGAACAGAAAAGGTAAAATAATATCGTCAAAGTATCTCCTTTGATGATCTGTTTTGGATAGAATATTCATCTACTAAATTTACTCTAGGAAGATTTTAGTAAATGACCCCAATTTTATAGTTTATTCTTTTTTGGCAAATTATAATATTTCAAAAAAAAATTGGCCAAACACCCAAAAATCGGACACTTTTACCCTTCCTACTCTAAAAAATGAAACTTGCTCTCTCTCTCACAAACACACTAAAACACATACAACACTCTCTCAAATCCACTCAAACTAATTGACCACTTATAAAATGACTTCAAAACCGTCACATTTTGAAGATTAGAAGCTAAATAACTGGTTCTAGAGTTGAAAAGAGTAAAAACTGGTGAGTTTTAAAATTTGGTGTTGTTTTGTTGTGTTTTTACTAGTAATTAGTATAGATTGTTAGATTTAGAGTTAAAAGAGTGAAATAATTGTTAAAAATAGTGTAAAAATATAAAAATGACTAGAAATGGCCGAAAATCAACGTAATTTACATCCTGCCTACGATGCATGCACTAACATGTTTGCCATTCACAGCATGCAGAGCGCCCACGCGCATAGCGTCTGGGTGCTACACGCCTAAGCGCTTAGCATGCCCATGCACAGTAGGGGCATAGCACGCTTATGCACTAAGCCCCGCCACGTGGCTCATCCAGATGGGACCATGTGACAATTAATTTTTAAAATTTTTAAAAATAATTTTATTTTTAAAAATTAATTATTAATTAAACTAATTAATTAACTACTTATTCAAAATTATTTTTTATTTAAATTAATACTTAATTGACTACTTTTTGTTAACATTATAAATTAAATGATATTATTAAAATTAATTAAAAATTAATACATTTAATTATTTAATTTTTGGCTAAAAATACTTAAATAAATAATTTATTTATTTACGTATGAAATTGTTATATATTATAGGTTTTTATTTGTTATTAATTGATTAAATTTATTTAATTATCTACTCATGCACTAATATTTTTTTTCAAAAATCAAAATATGTTGAAATTATATATAATTTCTCAAAATGAGTTCTACCGATCATCGATCACTGTTTACTCGAAGTTATGGACTTTAGACTCTATCACCCAAAATTTTAGGACCATATGTTTTGGTCATTTTCTGAATACACACGATATTCTATTTTCAGGTATATTAACACATGAAATTTTATTAAGACAAGTGTATACCCAAAATTTATATAAAACAAATGTGGTTATTTGTATGCCAGAAGTGCATTAGATTCTCTCATATAAATTTTTATTTGATTATGAGTTTAAAGATGAGAGCTAATCCCTTAGTAAATGAGTTGAATAAAAAATTAAAAAATAGATTGTGGGATAAATATTTTAAAAATAAAAAGGAGCTGACCTATAAGGAGTCAAATATATTATTCAATGCAATGGATAAAGTGCTGAGGATGACACAAATACAGTAAAAATATGTATGTTTTATTTATTTTATGAATTATTGGTGCCACGTGACTAAATTAGAGCAGTCTAGTATTTTGTACTTCTCCTCGTCGATGATTTGGATGAGTTTAATGTATACTCAAGAGGCACCATTGTATGGAGCGTTGATGCGATATTTCTATATCTTAAAATTAAGTACAAATATACACTATCGTATGCAAGTAATAAAGGGACTAAATAAGTCGGATGTCGAACCCACAGGGATAATTTCTTCTTTTTAACCAATTATTAAAATTATGTCTTCCTAATAATTATTCAGAAAATAAAATCTAAGAATAAATGTAGAAAATATAAAAATAAAGACACAATGCAAAGATATTTAAGTGATAGCAATATAGAGAAAACCTATGATTAATACTATCCTTCAATATGCTTTCTAATGATTAATCTTCTAATATTTGACTCCCTTAGTCTTTGTTATTGATCAAGACACTAAAGTATTCACAAGCCTCTTCCAAAGTCATGCAAGTATACCTTAATTTACCAAATACCTATATTCCTATAGTAGTTGTAATAAATTAAGATACATTAAGATTAGGTCTTATTGATCATACATGCCAATTAGATATATTCTTATCCTAAATTGAAACTTGCATATGCATCATTAAATGTTACTCTACAATCATGCATCAAATTACCTAAGTCTAAATATTATGATTTCTCTTCCGAGTTTATCAACAATATTACCAACTCATTCACTATACATTGGCCAGATATATTGAAGCATTAAGATCAAGTAATTTGAATATCAAAGAACTTAGTTTATTAAATATTCAAAAGATATGACAATTAAACACATATATTGAGTTCAAGTATTAACCCTAAAAAATAAAATTAGCTCACGGCTACAAGAGAACAGCAGTAAAAATAATAATAAATCATGATACAATCAATAGCAAACCGATATAGACGTCGAATTTATCTTGATTGCGCTGTCTAAGATACTCTTGATGTCGAAGAACGCTTTGAATCTCTCTCTAAAGTTGCTTTAATTAAACTCCTATTACTCTCCAAGACTCGTGCTCTGTATTCTTAGTGTTATTAAATTGCTCTAGATTCGTCTTGGATTCATTCTTAAAGGCTGGGAACGAGTGAATTTTTATAGGGATTGATATGAGCTTGAAAATCTCAATTCTCATCGGACTAGGACTCGCGCTACCGCTGAGGCGCTATGCAGTTGTCGCTAGGGAGACACGTGAAAAAGGCTTCACCGTTGGGGCGGTGTAATTTTAGCGCTGGGGCTCTGATCTATCGCTGGCGCGGTGATTGTTTGGCACTAAAGCGCCAGATGTGACTTAAACAGGTCATCTTTCTTATTTTGATCACTGTTTCAGCGCTGGGGCGGTAATCCTCGTGGCACTGGGGCGATGGACACATACTTTGAAAAGTTTGCATTTTAGTCCCTTTTTTTGCTCCTTTTGTATTCTTTCTTTAAATTTCGTTCAAGTCCCTATAAATAACAATAAAGCACATAAATAGCCATCTATTCTCATAAAATTATAAAATATCAATATAAAAATATGAAAAAATATATGATAAATTTGCCCTTATTAAGCATTCTCTACAAAAGCTTAAGTAAAGCACTAGTAAAAAAAATTAAAGAATATTAGTAAAGAAGGTAGTCAAGAAAAAGAAACATATAACATGTATGCTTTTGCTTATGCATTTTTAGTAAACAATTCTATCTATTCATTACTGATTCATAATTGCATTAAAATACAAAGAAAATATAGTTATTTTTTTATCTAATAAAGAAGATCAAAAAAGAGTGTTATTTGAAATTGTTATTTTTTATTATCTCAATTTTAATCTACGAGGCGATCCCGATACGTGGATCAATATTTACTAGTAAGTAGGGTGACTGTTTTTCTTGCCTTCTAAATTGGTATAGCAGGGGCACCCAATAGACGCGGATGTTAAAAACCTTCTCTTAAAAAAGGATGAACATTTGGTATGTATTTACACAATATAAATATATTGTTTTTGGGAAAATATTTTTCTTATTAATAGTTAACAATTCTAAATGTAGGTTTTAGAGACATATAAAAAATTGGTGCCTAAAAAACATAAGAAAAATGAGGACTATTACATGGTAACAAAATTATGTATTCCATCATGAGCATGGGGAAGGGTTTTCAAAATTGAGCATATTATGATGTTGAACATCCAATTCACTGATCTCAATAGTAATATAGATGTTTAGCATGGCTACCCCTCTAAAACCTCGTCAATGTCTAGACCAACGGTATAATAACTTAATATTTTTCTTTGATTCACTATATGATTTTACTAAGTATTACATCCTGAAGATTGATTATGATTACTTATGTACAGTTTTAGTCAGGTACGTCATCGTATTATAACTATTTTGAGAAGAAGATTAATGATATGCAAGAGTAAATGACTACCAAGATGGATAAAGACAAAGCAAAGATCTTGCACGTGCTGGCAAGCATGAGTATGAAGATAAATAAAGACAAAGAAGAAATCTTGCATCAAATGAGACTCATAGAGAAGCCCCTTAAAGCATCTAGAATACTTTACGACACAGATCAGTCGATGGTAC
Source organism: Ailanthus altissimus (assembly GCA_946807835.1). Taxonomy (NCBI): domain Eukaryota; kingdom Viridiplantae; phylum Streptophyta; class Magnoliopsida; order Sapindales; family Simaroubaceae; genus Ailanthus; species Ailanthus altissimus. Next base: position 22,356,984 of record OX327691.1, on the reverse strand, counting down.
ATTTTGTTAATGAAGTTATTATTTTGGCACATTCATAATAACTCAGTATATTCATTAGTGTTGTTTGGTTTCATGAGAGAGAATGCATAGCTAATGACGTTAAGACACAAACTCTAGTGGTTGAGTATCAACATCAGTGGCAATTGTCCATGTATTTTACAGCTGAGAGCCCTATAAGAATTGAAATTATACCTGATGCTGCTAGATAAGGGATAAGTAAGTATGGGCATAGTACAAGGATAAGTGGATTAAACACACTCCTTATAACAATCCTATCGAAAAAAAGATCAGACGAAGAAATGTCAAATTATAAGTACAGGCTTCAGTTGATGTACATGGGCAACTATGGACAATAAATGAAGCAAAATGTACAGAATTTCTGACTTGGATAGAGAATAAGGAATAGTGGCATGCTTTTTTAGATGGGCTTGATGCTAATACAAAATAGTTTAAAGAGATCATGCATGACTGGTTTAATGATTCTATAAGGATATTTTATTTATTTTTAAAAAAATGAATGAACAGTATCGACACTTATACATATTGTATGAGTTTTGCAACATATAAATGGGTATCTAAAGTTGGCCCATCTACGATATGACAACTTTCAACAAATGTACTTACAACATTGCACGATTACAGAGGCATATTCTTTTTGTAAGTTTTTTTCTCTGATTGTTGTTTACATTAGGTTATAAATCTGTTAGTTAACTTATTTTAATTTAATGTCATATATTTATTTTTAGGAGTACATCAGACAAGCGCACCAAGCACAAGCTACTATACCAAATGATATTCAATGGGACGCATCGTTGTTGTCATATTAAAAAAAATTTAGTTGGTAATAAAATGTGGAGTGAGGTCGATAAGATCATGGAAGTAAAATAATAATAATTATTTTTTACCATTTAGACTATAATTAGTTTATAATAAAACAACAATAGTTTGTGTAGGTATATATTTTATTGAATTACAAACAATAATATGGGTTTGTGGCAGAAGTCAATTTTATTCATAGGAGGATTACACTAAATGATTCTAGCGTGAATGCATACTCTGACCAAGCAATTGAAGATTGTATAGCACTTCTATATATTGTCATGCCATTTTATCTCCGCAAATGTAGATTTTATAAGCTTAAGGGAGATTGAAGGTAGATACATTTTATTTCTCGTTTAAAGGAATGTGTGCCTCAATAGAGGGTTAGGTGTGGGGACTGTGGTTTATTCACTTGTATGTTCATTAAGTACCTAATATTGGGTCGACCATTTGATTTTAGTCTTGAGATTCGTATATTTTTTATATAAAAAATAGTAATATATTTGTGAACCCATGCTTGACATGATATTTAGATATCCAAAATATTATAAATATGTACATTTGTGTTATATAATTGTGTGTTGTCATTGTATTTGGTGGATATGTGCAGAGATGATATATAATTTTATAGAAATATTTTTTTTATGATCTGCAGATTTTGGGAATATCTATAAAATAGGAGAAATTTTATTGAAATTTTGGTAAATAAATAAAAGTATTTTGTGATTTAAAAACACAAGGGCACATGTAATAACTTGTAATATATAGTATATACAAGCCTAATATTCAAGAAAAATAAATAAATGTTAAGCCTACAATAGTCAAAATATTTAGTACAAAATATGTCCATCAATAATTAACTATATTTTAATAATCAAACAACAAATGACAAAGTAAACCAAACAAACATATATCAATAGCTATATAAAGCAATAGGATTTTAACTTATCTATTAGTTATGTCAGTGTTATTTACTATGACTACAAAATGACGTGCTATCGAAGACTAGATGTCAATATTTCTCAACTCGTCTAGGACTATCCAATATGACGAATGGCCAATCAGAAATACTAACTCTCTATAAGCACGGATTAAGCAGTCAAATGTGTAATAAGTCTAACAAAGGGTCTGTAATAAGAGAGTTCTAAGAGTTACTTTGTATTGCACTTGATCAGCTCCAATTATATGACAAACTTTCTCAACATTACTTCGTATTTTACATTTTTTAAAACTGAAGTACCAAAATTTTAAAATCCAATATATCTCTTAACACCATCACTAGAACTCTCTTACATTTTTTCAAAGTATACAATGATTGAAACAAGCCCATGATAGCTATAACAAAAGATAAAATGTCAAATTTGTGATTAGAATGGAAAAAAAAATTCAAAAAAAATAACTTAAAAAGTGCATGAGCAAGTGCTTAGTGCATACGTTTGGTGAGTCAAGCACTCGTGCAAGCGCTTGGTGTGTACTAAGCACGCTAAGCGCCACAGCATCGGCCGCCTGCCCCACCTTCCTCACTTTCACATCACATTTGTGGTTTTACTCATTTTGTAACTATTTTACATTTTGTTGCATAAATTTCACTCTTTTTTTAATCAATATACGCATTTTAAACATTTATATTGTAAAAATATTTTATTTTTTACATATTTTGTATAATGTATTTTTAATTTGAACAACTTACAAAATATTTAGAGTCAATTTGTCAATATTTTTTTGCCTACTTAATCGAATCTTTGAAGAGAAGTGTTTATGTTTAATGAAGGATTTGAGTGGTTTTTCTTCGGAGTCAATTTTGTTAATGTTAAGAAAATATCATTTTAAGGGTAAAAGTATTCGATTTTAAGATTTTTGGCAAAAAAAAAAAAGATTAAAAAATTATAATGTGACAAAAAAGAGTGAATTATAAAATTTGTAGTCGTTTATGAAAAATGTTTCTTTATTCTATGTTAAGAAATGCTTATAAAGGCTGCTTTTTCTATGATAAGAAATGCTTATAAAGGCTGCTTTTTGTAACAAAAAATATTTTATCGTTTTAGATAAAACAGGAATTATTACAATAATATTGTATGACACAATGTACTGCAAATTTTCGACGGCAACGGGGGCCACCAGCCTTAGAGTCCTGGACTCGTGGTACTGAAAAATCTTTTTTTCACTTTTACTTTTTGGACTGTGGACTTGCGTAATCGGTTTGTTAACTTTCTTGATCTTTGTAAAAAGAAATATGGAAATTTCTCAGGATTACCAATTTAATATAATTGTTTTTTACTAAAATCAAATATTTTAAATTATAATAATTAAATATACATAATATTTATTATTTTACTTTTATTATAATTTTAATTCATTTTTTCTTATTTAATCTTTTATTTTTTATATAAATTAATTAAGAACATAAATTTTTAAATAATTAAAATTTTAATTAATTATAAAAAAATATTATTTATAATAATAACAATAATAATTTTTAAAATAATCATATAAATTATTTTAAAAAACTTGATGGGCGCGCACCAAGCAAATGCACCCAACAAGCTCTTTTGCTTGCTCGGGCGTGCACCCAAGTTAGTTTTTCTTAATAAATAAATTTAAAAAGTAAAATAAAATAAATAGTTATATATTAATTAAATATTATTTATAAATAAATTATTTGTAGAGAACAAAGTTTTATTTGTTTTATTTATTTATTTTATTTTTACTTTATATTTAAATTATTTATTTTTTAATTAATATATTAAAATAATTAATTAATTAAAATATTTAATTTACTTTATTAAATTAAAAAATAAAATGCAAGCTTTGGGCACATGCGTAAGGTGCGCACCCCACACATGCGCCAAACAAAGTTTGGCATTTTATTTTTTTATTTTAAATTTATTTTAATTTATATTTTAATTAATTATTTTTTAATTAATTTATTAAAAAAAAGAAAACAAATAATTATTTAATTATTTATTTTATTTATTTTATTAAATTAAAAAAGAAAAAGCTTTGGGCGAATGTGTAAGGCGCGCACCCCACGCATGCGCCAAACAAAGCTGGCATGTTATTTTTTATTTTAAATTTATTTTAAAATTTTAATTTATATTATATTAATAAATTTTTAATTAATGTATTAAAAAATTAATTAAAATATTTTATTTATTTTATTAAATTAAAAGAGAAAAAAAAAAGCTTTGGGCGCATGCGTGAGGCACGTGTCTTACGCATGCGCTCAGCAAAGCTTGGCTTTTATTTTTTTATTTAAAAATTTTTATTTTAAATTTTTATTTAAATTAATTATTTTTTAATTAATATATCAAAAAAATTAATTAAAATATTTAATTTATTTTATTAAATTTAAAAAAAAAAAAAAGCTTGGGGCGCATACGTGAGACGCGCGCCCCACGCATACGCCAAACAAAGCTGGCATTTTATTTTTTTATTTTAAATTTATATTTAAATTAATTATTTTTTAATTAATATATTAAAAAATAATAACTAATTTAATTTATTAAAAAAAACTTTGGGCGCATGGGTGAGGCGCGCTCCCCACGCATGCGCCTAGCAAAACATGTTGGGCGCAGCATGCGCCCAGCCCCTCGCAAGCAATGGGTTGCTTGGAGAGGCTATGGGCGCATACATCGCCAACAAAGCTTGGCTTTGCTTTTATTTTTTTAAAATTTAATGTTTTTAATTTTTATTTAAATTAATTATATTTTAATTAATATATTAAAAACAGAAATTAATTAATTAATTTTAATTTATTAATTGAAATAATTAATTAATTTTAATTTATTAATTGAAATAATTAATTAATTTTAATTTATTTATAAAACATAAAAAGTTATTCAATTAAATTATTTATATTATTTAATTAAAATATCATTTTTAATTAATTTAATAAAAAAGTTAAAATTTTATTTTAAATTTTATTTTTACTAATTGTTTTATTTTTTTTTAAATAATTTTTTTTAAAATTTATTAAAATAAAAAACTAAAGCTTGGCGTGCAAGCATATACCCAAACTTGGCTTCACTGCGTTGGGCTCATGCCTGGAGCGCACCTCATGCATGCGTTCAAGGTTTTGCATTTTTTTTGAGTTGTTTTTAAAATCTTACCTTTTAATTTATTTTTAATTAAATAAATAATTTATAAATAAAAATAAAAAAGAAAATTTACTAAAACTAAAATAAAATAATTAATAAAATTTTAACTTTTTTTATTAAATTAATGAAAAAAATAATTTTAATTAAATAATATAAATTATTTAATTGAATAACTTTTTATTTTTTAAAATTTTTTAAAATAAATTAATTAATTTTTTTAATATATTAATTAAAACATTTAAATAAATTAAATTAAAAAATTAAAGTAAGCAAAGCTTGGCAAAAGTTAGGCGCATGCTACGCCCAGCATGCGCCACCCCCCCCTTTAGCAATTTGCTTGGGGCACATGCGTGGAGCGCGCACCCGACGCATGCGACTACAACTATGTTTTTAATTTAATAAATAAATTATTTATTTTTTAATATATTAAATAAAAATAATTATTAATTTAAATTTAAATAAAGAAACAAAAATTTGCGAGCGCATGCATGAGGCAACAAAGTATTTGAAAAAGGACGTTGATTATGAAAAAAATAGCTCGATCAGTGAATACACTTAGAAATATGATATTATGATCACTAATATTACAAAAAGCATTAATGCAGTTACAAAAGATGCATCTCTCCATGTTACCATTTTGGTTGAGTGGATACGAGAGTTAATGCAAAAGCAATTTTTTTCATAGACGCGATGCAACAAAAGATATGACATTCTTTCTAATTATTTAGGTAAATCACAAAGTTTGCAAGCATAATGATAAATCCAATCGAATAATAATTCACCTAGTCGATAATTCACGATTTGTAGTGAAGGTAGTATAAGTGGAATAGTTGACATCATTGCAAAGACATGCAGTTCTCAGAAACTTGACTTTTGGTAACTGATGAACACTTAAAATTACATATTTAATAAGGGTTTTATATCATTGTTTTATATTATTAGTGTCTTTAACCCCCTTAACTTAAGCATGTTTACAATATTGTACCTAATTAAGCTTTTAATTGTTTTGTGGTAAGTTTGATAAAATGAGCATAACTTTCTATCTAAAAATTCAATAGGAGTGATTCTTGATCATGTGAAGAGCTGACTTAATGGGCTAACATATTTTATTTCATAAAGTATTTAAAATTCGAGCGTTTAGAGAGTAAAATGGCCTAAAATAAAACTGATCTACAATACAGGCCCAATCTAAATAGTCATCAATATTTGGCCCATAACTATAGAAATACATATCTAATACGTATTATACAACTTAATTTGAAAAGATAAGAGGCTTATCTACAACTTTGATGTTTTAAATTATAGCTAATTCGGACCACATCAATTTCAAATGAGATAAGCAAGTGGGTATATTAATGATAATCAATATAAATTATTTGCCACAATTCTTGACCTTTATCATCCAAGTAGTTTCCTCTTCATTTGTCTCAATTTATCTATATTTTTTTATAAATAGGTAGTATGTTTATGCCCAAAATATGTAATTAAAGAGCTAGATTTTAGTTCAAAATACATATCTTTTATATTATCTCTTTGTAATATTATTTCTCTTATTTACTATTGTAAAGTCATAGGATCATTTTCGCTATCATTTGAATTTACGTATATCTTAGCTGTAGTAAATTATATCTCAAAATGGATTGAGGCTATTCCATGTCAAAATAATGACTATAAAACAGTCATTAAATTTTTAAAAGAAATATCTTAAGTCAATTTAGAATCTCTCGAGCCATTATAAGTGATGGGAGTAAGTATTTTTGTAATAGACCATTTGAAACTTAATGAAAAAAATATGGTATTACTCATAAATTTTTCCCTTTATCATCCTCAAACAAGCAGACAAGTTGAATTAGCAAATAAAGAAATAAAACAAATTTTAGAAAAAACTGTAAACCCAAATAAAAAATATTGGTCTTTAAGATTTAATGATGCACTGTGGGCTTATAGAACTGCTTTTAAAACTTCATTGGGTATGTCTCCTTATAGGATAGTTTATGGAAAACCTTGTCACTTACCTGTGGAACTTGAGCATAAATTCTATTGGGCCATTAAAATTTTTAATGCAAATCTTGATTCTCCTGGACACATACTAAATTATAAATAAATTAACTTGAAGAATTGAGAAATGATGCATGTGAGATTTTGAAAATTCATAAAGGTAAAATCAAAGCTTTTTATAATAAAAAAAACTTAAGAAAAACATTTGATACTGGTCATAAGGGTTTACTTTATAATTTTCGACTTCATATATTCCCTAAAAAATTAATATCAAGATGGAATGACCCTTTTATTGTGAAACATGTGTACCCTTATGGAACAATTGACATTGAAAATTCTATAAATGGGAATGTGTTTAAGGTAAATGGGCAAAGACTCAAGCCATTTCTAGAAAACTAAATTTTTCATGAAGAATTTGTGTTCCTATCTGACCCTTGTTACGAGACCAATTAATCTCTATTTTACATATTTACATATTTATTCTTCTAACTTTATTTTTTTTTATTTATTGTTTTTACTTGCGGGTTAATTTAGTATTTTTGTTAAAGTTTTATTTTGTATCCCGGTTAAGTGGCGGACAACGGTACTCCGTGACATTTTAAGTCGATTTTGTCAGTTTCTCGTTATTACTGATACCTTCTCTTCTTCTCCCGTCGAAAAACAATGGATGACATTCTAAAGAATTTGAAAAGGCATTTTCCTTCATTGCCTCAAAATTCCTTAAAGAAAATTTACTAAGCAAGATGTGAAAGATTAAGGTTATTAATGATTATAAATATACCTATTGATTTACGTTGGTTAATTGAAGCCAAAGTTCGATTGATAGGTGAATTTTCAGACTCATTAATTTTATACATGCTTGGCTTAGGTAAAAGCTCTTTTATAAAAAAAACGAAAAGCAAAACCATTAAGCATTTGTTACAAGTGTGCACGCATAACTTACAACACACGTTGCCGCACTTTAGGAATGATATCTATAAATCACAAAGATAAAATTAGGTTCATTAAGGATGGCCTAAGTTAGGAGTCTTTAAATGATATTTTACAAGTGTGCATGCATAACTTACAACACACGTTGCCGCACTTTAGGAATGATGTCTATAAATCACAAAGATAAAATTAGGTTCATTAAGAATGGCCTGAGTTATGAGTCTTTAAATGATATTTTATTGACTCTTGAGACACATTCTAGCGGATATGTGCATATTGCAATTCTTGATTTATGAGACATATTTCTAAAAGAACATGAGCGATACAGTCTCGAGAATCTGACTTTAAAAGACCCTGTTTGTCAATTTATAAAAAAAATAGATGGGAAGCCTATCCCCGACCCATTAAAGGCGTGTAAGTTATTTCTAGACGTAAAATCAGAAGAAGATGTGAGCCACTGATGAACACATGAAAATACATATTTGTTAAGAGATTCAGTCACCATTTAATGTCACTAATTTTAGTATTTTCTGTATTTTTAGCTTGAAATAAAGTGTTCTCTTTAAATTGTGATTAATGAATGTTATTTGGATAGGTTTAGGTAAAATGGACATAACTCTCAATGTAGAAATCAAAATGAAGAAATTCTTAAACTTGGTGTAACATGACTCAATCTTACACAAATCTGAAGAATAGTGAAAAAGCCAAATCCAACATGTTATGGGCCAAAATTTGAGATACAATAGAATCGGGCTACAACTTCTGCTCAGCTTGACTCAACTTACGTATTTGAACCGTATCTCATAAAATACGTACTCAATTGCTATAATTATTAAAGCTATAAAATGCTGACTTAACTATCAACAACTCGTATGTTGATGATAAAGTCCAAATCAGCCGTTATCATGGACTAAATCGCATTGCAAGTGGGTAAAATGGTTGTTGGCTGAAATCTGATGTATCTTTGGAATTTAGCTCATATCTCATTGGACACTCATCCAATTTGCATGAAATTGGTGCTTGTGAAAAGAAGAGACAAAATTCTATAAATTTTATGTCGGCTACAGAAGCTAAATCGGTCAATTACATTATCAAAAATGTGCTGCAAATGGATAAATAAGTTACTAGCTTAAAATTATTGAAGATTGATGTCATCCATGACATATGTCCATTCATTGCCTATATAAGGAGACTCTTAGGACTTTTTTAACATTAGATAATTCTCTCTTCTTTTCTTCTCATTAATATGTATTGTAATCTAGGTTAGAGTTCTTGACAAGGCTAAGAGATGAACTTTTATGTGTAATAAATCTACTTCTATGCTTTGATTCGTTGCAAAGAGCTACAAATATTTGTAAGTTTGGTTTTGATTAAACTCTTATCTATTTTATTTTCTATAATCCAGAGATTATAATTCTCATGTCTCATATAAGTCTAGTTATGCTTTTCTTATGTGATTCTTGGTGAACTATAATTGTTACTGGTTACATTATTTTATATGCTAATCTTTTACTGCAGTATTGTCAAATTGATATATTGTCGATCTTGGATAACATATAAGGGCAATAAATGTTTGATATTCAAGTTGATCTTTTACTACAATATTATCAAAGTGATATATTGTCGATCTTGGATAACATATAAGGGCAATAAATGTTTGATATTCAAGTTGATCTTTTACTACAATATTGTCAAAGTGATATATTGTCAATCTTAGATAACTTGTATAAATGAACATGATGTGTGTTAATACTTGCAAAGAGTTTAATTACATTAAATACATGTGTTATCAAATGTGCTATATTTTACCTATCTTCTGATTGATTGTTTGGGATGTGAAACTTTCAATTGAGTTATAAGCATTGAATCAAAGTGTAGAGTAGATTTATAAAGTATAATTGTAATTCTCAAAGCCTTACTTAAATTATCATAAGATATTTTCTTCAATTCATAGACAATTCTATCTCATCAATTAATTTTATCATTTGCTACCTCTTTAATATTTTACTTCACCAACCTATTTTGCCAAGAGCTTCCTCGTAGGATCGACACCTCAATCTATACTGCGATAGCCGCGTTATATTTTTAGCGTAAACAGCCACAATCACAACTACTTGTACATATTTATTATAGCTTTTATTTTTAAATGTTTCATTTCAAATTCAAACGTCTTTTTCAACAACTAACCACCTATAGTCGATTTTGAAAATTTTGCATTTTAAGCCAACAACTTATGTGACTTTTCCAGCTAACAATTTGAAAATTTGTAAAAAAGTGTTGAAAGTTTTATATTTTAAGCCAATAGCCAATGTGACTTAACTTTACAACACCTTTTAGCTCTATAAATACATTGTATTATTTTTGCATCTTTATACAAAATCAAAATCATTCAATGGAGAGGGTGAGTGTAATAATAGAAGGAACATCAACTCGTAAATTCACAAAAATTTGTGTCTTTTATAGATCCAGCCCTAAAAAAATTAGAGAGTTTGTAGAAGCAGCAGAAACCCTTGGTAAGGTGTTAGCTGAGCGAAATATTTATTTAGTATATAAGGGAGGTAATCTTGGATTAATGGGATGTGTAGCAAAAGCTGCACAAAATAAAGGCAGTCGAATTTTGGGTATCATACTGAAAGCTCTAGTTATTGAAAACATTGTAGGAAAAATAATTGGGGATGAGTTACAAGTATCATCAATGCATGAATAAATATTTTTTATGCTTCAGAATACTGATACCTTGATAACTCTACCTAGAGGTTTCGGAACATTGGAAAAAAAATTTCAAATTGTCTTACGGGCACAATTACAAATCCATAAAAAGAATCATTGGTTTGTTAAATGTTGATGATTTTTATAATGGGTTGTTATTTTTTCTTGAATATACGGTGGAAAAATAGTTTGTCACATCTGCAGCACAACAGATCTTTATTTCTGCTTCAATGTTGATTAGTTACTCGATGAACTACAAACTTTTACACCTCTATCTGATCTAACAATGAGTCAGCTAAATTGGTATACTAATGACAATGAAAAGAAATTCAAGATAAATTTAATGCTTCGTCTGTAACCTATCTACTTTTATGTATTTTTAAGCTTTTTTGTGTGGCTTGTTTTACTTTGTTGCAGGTTTAATTTCCAATAAAAAATATTTCAAGTGAAATCTTCTATACTTTACTTTTTCTATATTTTGACATTAAGGATAATATCTCAATCTAGTTGAGGGGAGGATAGTTAATATATAATGTTAGTGTTAATTGTTTTATTTTATTTTATTTTTTTATTGTTATCACTTTGTTCTCTAAAAAAAAGAAAATTTTCATAAATAGTGTGAATAAAAGGTTTATTTATGCATTTTTGAGACGCATTCTAATTTTAAAATGATAGAGTAAAGAGTACATTACTAAACTTTTGAAACACATTCTAATTGGTTTATTTTTAATGCATTTTATGTTGCTTAAGTTTTTGGTAACTCTTGTGTAAATAAATTTGCTTTACTACCAAGGTATAATTTCGAAATAGTTTAGTTTAAATCATTTTTTCTATCTAGATTACTAAAAAATAACTTTCGAAATTATTTCTTAAGCATAATACTAAGCCTTATGGTAAGATGGATGATTCAATATATATAGCCAAGAAAATTTTCATGTTTAAGTATACATATTCTTTTCTAAACTCACATATCTTTTGTGAGTGAATGAAGAGGTTTGAGATAATAGCTGACGAACTTTTATTGATTTTTTGAAATGGTTAATTTTTGTTTAGAATAACATTATTTGATATGAGAAATTATTTGGTTGCTTAGCTGAAGGATAAAAATAATTATCGTAAGAAATTGTTCTTGTTTTGTAATGATTCCTTATGTCTTTAAAAAAATAGAAACATTTAAAAAACAAAAGCAAAAAAATAAATCAATTCAGTTCAATAAAGTCTTCGTTCAATTTTAGAAAATAAAAGTCATTAGAAAGTAATTTTACCACCGAACTCTTTATTTGTAAGATTCGCATAAAATAATTAAAGTCTTGAAGCGAGCATGTGGAAAGAATGGTTTGACTCTAAATAATTGATTTTTCTATCTTTGGATAAATGTTAGTTTTTCTGTCTGTCCTTACATATAACATTTTCTTGAACGATTATCTGTTTTCTAACTCTATGAGTGAAATCTTAACTCATTAAACAGTTATTCACCTGTAAGGATATGGAGTTGAGGTTTTACTTAGAGAACATTTTCAAGGCTATATATGTTGTGGTTTATGGTAATAAGGCTTCAGCTTAGGCTTTATTCACACACACACAATTTTGGTAGTTATGATTGAAAAAATCTTTATAGCGATTGTGATCTTGAACTGACGTTTTGTTTGAAATACTTAGGTAGTGTTCAAATTTTATTTATGCTTAAATTGCTATGGACTAGCAATAAGCTAGTTGGAGATGTGATGAACACTTGAAATTACATATTTAATAAGGGATTTATATCATTGTTTTGTATTACTAGTGTCTTTAACCTCCTTAACTTAAGCATGTTTACAATATTGTACCTAATTAAGCTTTTAACTGTTTTGTGGTAAGTTTGATAAAATGGGCATAATTTTCTACTTAGAAATTCAATAGGAGTGATTCTTGATCCTGTGAAGAGCTGACTTAATGGGCTAACATATTTTATTTCACAAGGTATTTGAAATTCGAGCGTTTAGAGGATGAAAATGGCCTAAAATAGAACTGATCTATAATACAGGCCTAATCTAAATAGTCATTAGTATTTGGCCCATAACTATAGAAATACGTATCTAATACGTATGAGACCAACTCAATTTGGAAAGATAAAACTTATCTACAACTTTGATGCTTTGAGTGACAGCTAATTCGAAGCACATTAATTTCAAATTGGATAAGCAAGTTGGTGCATTAATGATAATCAATGTAAATTATTTGCCACCATTCTTAACTTTTATCATCCAAGTGGTTCCCTCTTCATTTGTCTCGATTTATCCATATTTTTTTATAAATAGGTAGGATGTTTATACCCAAAACATGTAATTAGAGAGCTAGATTTTAGTTCAAAACACTTATTTTTTGTATTATCTCTTTGTAATATTATTTCTCTTGTTTACTATTGTAAAGTCATGTCATCTCTTTTTTCATTTCTTTTTCTTTTTCTTTAGTTTTATTATGTCCAAGTAATTTTTTTTATGTCAAGGTGAAAAGGTGAAACTCTTGGCAAGGTAATACTTAACTCTTATTCATGAATTTAATGTTTTATTCTTAAATTATACAAATTTATGTATAATGTATTTATTTTATTTATAATATTAATACCCTTTCTTTTAAGTGGTGTATCTTAATTTGTTATTGACAAATTTTTTACTTTGCACAATAAATTCTTAAAATCATTTATAAGATTTGGCGTATATACCCTTTCTTGTAAAGTGGGAGTCTTGATTTATTGTAGACAAATATAAAGGTTGACATAATAAATACTTGAACCCATTTATAAGATTTGGTGTATAATAATTAAAAGAATTAAATACTAATTAATACATAAATAATGATGAACTTTAATTGTTATATTTTTCGGTTAGAACCTCCTTCGTGTGAGGATTTCAATTAAGTTATAAAAAGAGTTAAATATATTCTTACTTCTTATGCCAAGAGTAGATCCCCCTAACTTTAGTTTTTATTTGAATTGGTTAATTGAATTAATATTTGCAAACATCTTATATTGCATTAATTGTCTTTAAAGTATTTATAGTTTATAATTTTAATTCTACTTCCCGGTGTATCGACCCCGTTCTCACCGAGTTATTTATTACTTCGACAATCCTGCATTTGGGAATAAACTCCTATATTCTGGACGTGTCAGTAACTACCTTATGCTTATGCTATTCTGGTACGCAGACATACTAAATTACAACATCAAAGTCTTTGTTCACCCTGTTAAACGTTCAAGTGCTTATTTTGTGCATATATCGAGTCAGTTAATCTGGTTGGCCATTCGTCAGATTGGATAGCTTTAGACGAGTTAAAAAATATTAACATCTAGCATGTTAACAATCAAAGAGGTGTAGGATAAAATAGATTCCATCGCAAGAGAAAGAACTGACAAAACATGTGTATAGTCGCTACAAACAGTATAGGCATAATGGCTAAACTTATCGGAACCCTGTAGTTTTATATAACAACTGTTGTTGCTATTTAATGTTATTTCTACTTTATTTTGTTACTATTTAATAGTATTTGTGTTTACAAAACTTAAATTTAAATTTAATGTCATTTTGTTACTATTTAATATTATTTTAAAGTTCAAAGGTAAATTTATAATTAAATTATCGAAGTAAAAAAAATATCAAAATCATCTACCAAACATAAGCACAAAATAATATAAAAATAACATAATATTATACATTATATTTATTTGGAGGCATGGGTTCATAGTTCTATGGTCATCTTTTTCTAAAACATTATCACTCTCAAGTCTGAAATCAAATGGTCAACACAACATTAGATATTTAATAAACTTACAAACAAATACTTCATTGTCCCCACTCTAAACCCTTAGTTGAGACACCTTTTTTTAATCGAATCATATCGAACAATGACAAATTTAGAATAACATCCCTCCTATGAATATAAAATTTACATGACTGAAGATAATGTGGTATAAGAATATATAGAGGGGTGACATGAGCCTCCAGCATGCTGCCAATATATCCATTAATGCTAGAATAATAGATAGTAAACTTTTGATGCAACAAATAAACCTTTATCGTAATCTAATACATGCATTTATAATTACTGGGAACATAAACCTACACAGAGAATTGTAAACAGTTATATGAATTAATTGTATAACAAACAAACAAAACATTAATTGACAATGTCAATAATTTATAACCTCAACCTACTATTTATCACAAGTAAATCTTCTTTCAGTCCTAATAAATAGGACAACAACATTGAGTCTAATGTAATACTAGATAAATTATGGGCAAATTCATTATACATAAGTCTACAATACTCCTAACATAAATTATATGATATAAAATTAGTTAAATAATAGAAAATAAATGATAATATAGTGTCAACACAACAATCTACTAAAAAACTTACAACATCTATGTATAAATATTTTTACCACTAGTTTATATTTAAGAAAAAATTTAAATTAAAAATTGCAAGAATACATGTCCTTAAAAAATCATCCAACCAGATATTTAAGAGCTAATGAAACTATGATGGGTCAGCATCAATTCAAGTAAATTGACATGTCCCTAACCTTAAACTATGCTTGTACGGCCAAGTCTATTGTTGTGTATTTTCTTTAAAGTATAAAATTAAGCATAAGTATACACTATCATAATAAGTAATAAAGAGATTATAAAGTCAAATGTTGATCCCACAAAGAATTATCTATTTTCAACAAGTATTAAAATTAGTCTTCTTATTTTTATTTAGAAAATCAATAATTTAATTGAAATTAAAATAAATATAAATACACTGAACTATCACAACTAAATAAATTCTAAAGATCATAAGATAAAGTTTAGGATTATAACTATCTCTTAATATGCTTTTTTAAATATACTACCCTTTAATATTAAAATTCCTCAATTCTTATTAATGGTCAAGACACTGATGTATTTACAAGGCTTTCTCAAGGTCGGGTAAGTATATCTCAGTTCACCAAATACCTATATCTCTATGGTAATTACAATAAATCAAGATTCATTCAGGATAAGTCTTATTGACCATACATACTAATTAGGGTATCTCTATCATAAGTTGGAACTTATAGATCTCTATACAAGTATGTATCAAATTATCAAGGTCTAAATATAATTATGTCTCTTTCGAGTTTATTAAAGTATTCGTAGTTCAATTACAATATTAGTCAGATATAATAAAGCATTAAGAACAAATAATTTGAATTAGTTCAAATAAATATTAAAAAGATCTAACAATTAAGCACATATATTGAGTTCAAGTAATAATACTAGAAAAGAAATTTAGTTCATGATCACAAAAGAATTATAGCTGAAAAATAAAATAAACATAATACAATTAAAAGCAAACCAATATAGATGTCAATTTATAGTTGGTTATACACCAAAGATTAGCCATTAATCTCTTGTTTCTCTTGATATTCTCTCTAAATTATTCTAATTATATTCTAATTACTTTATTGGCTCTAAAGAGCCTTTAAATTGTCTCTCTTTTTCTCTTTTTAGAGGCTGGAATGAGTAGCCTTTATATGAAAATTGATTGGAGTTTTGGAGTTTTATTTCATTATTTTAGGAAAAGTAGCACCGCTTGGCCAAATACCCTTCATCGCTGTAGCGCCAATGCTTCTTATCCCATCACTACAGGGCTTCCTCTTCATTATTGTGGCATTTTTGTGATTAATTTAAGGTTTCTTGTGTACTCGTGTCATGGGGGCGGAAATCTTCTTTCACTGCAGCATTTTTGGTTTGGGAATTGTCGCTAAGGTGACAAATACTTCATTGTTAGGGCAGTAAATCAATAACTTTAAAAATTTTGCATTTTGGTCCCTAATTTTGTTGTTGTTCCCAAACTTGCAATTTTGCTTCAATTTCGTAAATTTGCATCTTTTAATTTTAATCCCTACAAAATAAATAGTCATTTAATATCATAAAAATAGACAATCCCTATGTAAGATGGATATAAATTATATGGTAATTATACCCTTATCAAATTCTCCCAAACTTTGAAATTACTCGTCCTAAAGTAATGAAAAATAAAAATAAAAGAGACAAAATAAAAAGATTATACTTGACATAAAATAAAATAAAGAGTCAAAAATAAAATATAATATGTTGGGTTAATTAGATGATCATAATCATTGTCTCAAATGCTATAGAAATGGTATAAGTTTCTTTGGAATTTAATAAACATCTCTTGATAACTCATACTATCATTTATCAAGTTCTTCGTTCTTCCGTATAATTGATCACTTTGTGTGTGTGTGAGTGTGTGTGTATGTGCTCGCGCGCAATAAGTAAGTAAATAGTCAAATGATATCTAAATATACTCAAATACTTAAGATAATACAAAAATATGATGTTTTGGCATATTTCAATTTATAATAGACTTACTTTTAATACTACTCTCTATTAATGTAGAAAGACATAAGTCTAGTGATCTATTTAGGACTTTAATTAGCTTGTAATGAATAGTTAGGATCAAGGTGGGATATATGGATAAATATATGAGGTTCAAGTCACACCATGAATACTTGGACTTTACCTAGAAATCTCTTGATCTCTTTTTTCTTGATTTATCTACTCCCTCAAACTTATTGTGTTTCCATGTTTCTTGTAATCACTATTTTCCAAAGAATTTTTTCTTTTTCTTAAGCTGGAGGTATAAAGAATTTAAAGAGTTCTTTTTTTTCGAATACCTCCAAACTTAAATTAATAAATAACACCCTGACTTTTGCTTTCTACTTTGGTACCCTTTTTTGATACAACCACAACCTTTTTTTTTTCTTTTAAGAGTATTTCTAAGTAAATTTAAGTTTATGGTGTTACAAGTAATTTTTGGATAAATAAGTTTTAAGTCTTAGGCTTGTAATGTGATTTAAAAAAAATAGGTATTTAGGCTCAAAAAACATAATTAGGGATAAATATATATCTAAGGTAGGCTAAAAAGGCTTAATTGGTCCAAAGATGGCCTAATTTCATTCCTTATTAATATATTTCCTAAGATTTTGCTTCAAGCAGTAATTAAAATAAGTTTTAAAGTGTTAGTCCTCGAGACTTGAGTGTACTCTTTAACCATGGGTATTTCTAAGCAAAGATTTAACTATACATGCTTATTTACTATGCTTAAAAGTAAGGTGACCAAAAATAAGGTCGAAATCAGTTTTAGATTCTGGTATAAGAATTATCTTAAGTGTATATTATTTCCTAGGGACTTAAAAAATAAATAAACTCATCCAATATTTTATTAATTATCACGGTCTAATGATCACCATCTCAACCTAAAACTAACAACTAACAAACTAATAATATACAAGATAACAAGAAATTTATGTAGTAGAAAATAAACACAAGATAAGTATTTTTCTCTCCCAAAATTAAATTAAACATTGTCCTTAATGGAAAAAATAAAAAAGATAGTAGGAAACTTCCTCAGTAAATGAAGGCTTAGTATCGTAGCATATGTTTCTTGATGTAATAGTGCTGAATTTTCTTATCTCTTAACATTGTAACTACTTGTGATACTCTTTAAATGTCTGTCTCGCTGTTTTAACACTAAAATAAAATAAAATAAACAACATAAAAATAAAAATTTACTTGGGTTACCTCCTAAGAAGCGCTTGATTTAACGTTATCGACTTGACGTCTTCCTTGAGTTATGAAAAATTAAATTACATAGCAGTATTACACCCATGGAACTTTATTCTAGCCTAAGAGCATTGATATTCCTTTCCTTTGACTTCTATAACTCAATGAGAAAATCTTTTAAATGTGACCTCAATCACCTTAATTTGAGCCTTACCAGAATGATTTTGATCTTAGATCGAAATACTACACCTCCTTGGCCAGTATCAATCTGCCTCTCTATTATCTTGTCGTGCCCTTTCTTTTTCTTTAGCTTGCATAATTTTGTATGAACTTATAGTTGAAAGGCTTTCATCACTTTTAATTTAGAAGGTGGTGGTGGGTTCTCATGAATTATCATGTCAACTTTGAAATATTGAGAGATATTATTGAAAAATTACTAATATTCAAGGTTGTTTTCTTGGAATTTTTGTGGAAAATGTGGCAGTAGAATATATGGACTGCCTTTGCTTTAAAGTGCCACTAATTCTTTTTTTTCTTTGTAGTTAACTCCTCTTTTATTGTCTTTGTCACTCTATCATGACTTTCCTTAGGTTCATATGTTTCAATGGCTATTGGTAGTTCTTATTCTTTCTTCAAGGTGATTAATCACATTGCTCCTTATTTTCTTTTGGATTCACCTCTGTATTGCTTGGCAAAGGGTCTTGTGGATGATTGTTTAATGATGTGGTTAATTGGTCTACTTAAATCTCTAACGTCCTTAAGGAGGATACTTGACTTTGGATGAGATTTGTTTGGCTTTGAAATAGGGCATCGATTGACTTCATGTATTACATAAACATCTCCTTTGGGGCCGGTTTCTCTTTAATTTACTATTAAGGTTATGCAAGTATGCTTAGAGGGCCTATCCAATTCGAATTATAGAAGTTGGTGTAGGGATTATGTTTCTGCTCTTGATAGTTCTTCATATAGTGTGTAGGCTCCATGCATTAGCCATTTGAATAACTGTCATCATAGATATCATAGGTGACAGGTCTACTCTTTACATCATTATCTTTAATGGCATTTAATTTCTTAGATAGTAGATTAATTTGTGCAACTAGTAAGGTGAGTGCTCCTTCATCATATATACTTGTGATCTTTCTTGGAACTACTCTTTTTGTAGGCCATTGATAATTGTTCGATGCCATTTTCTCAAGCAGGTCATAGGCTTTATCTGTGGATTTGATCATCAATGCACCACCTATTGTGGTATCTATTATAGTCCTAAAGTGCCCCATCAAGCCATTATAAAATATCTACACAAGTGACCATTTTAGAATCCTATAATGTGGACAACTCCTCATCATATCTTTGTACTGCTCTTATGCTTCATTAAGTATTTTCGAGTCATATTACATTAAAGAATTGATGCTATTCCTCATCTTTATTGTCTTGGTCAGTCATCCCGTGTTGAAATTAATCCTAATGGTAATGATATCAACCAACTCTTCATCTTGTTTCGAAGTGAAAAAAGAAATAGCCGGTATAATGTAGTTGCTAATTACGACTGGTCGGTATATGCTGGGTTAAATATTGCTAATCATTAAGATTGAATAATTTTTTAAAGATCTATGTTTTACCGCTTGTTGCTAAAACTGAAATTAAATGGCCATGATGTAGATTTGAAAGGTTTACCAGAAAAAATAAACAAAAAATAAAAAGACTAGAAAAGTAACTTACAAAAACAAAAAAAAAATTAACTATATACAAAATAAATAAATAAATTTAAAGTGAAAATAAGAGAGATTAGTATTAATATTAGTGAAAATAAATTAATTCTTTGGCAACGATGTCAAAAACTTATTGTGTATTTTCATTAAAGCATAAAATTAAGCACAATTATACATTATTGTAACAAGTAATAAAGAGATTATAAAGTCAGATGTCGAACCCATAAGGAATTATATTTTTTCAATCAAGTATTAAAATTATTCTTCTAATTTTTATTTAGAAAATTAATACTTCAATATAAATTAAAATAAACATAAATTTATGAATGTAACTACACTAAAATATCACAACAAAATACATTTTAAAGATCACAAGATAAAGCTTATGATTATAACTATCCATCAATATGCTTTTTTAAATATACTACCATTTAATATTAAAATTCCTCAATTCTTATTATTAGTCAAAACACTAATATATTTACAAGCCTCTCTCAAGGTCGGGTAAGTATATCTCAGTTCACCAAATACCTATATCTCTATAGTAATTGTAATAAATTAACATTCATTAAGGACAAATCTTATTAACCATACATGTCAATTAATCATATTTCTATCCTAAGTTAGAACTTGTAGATCTCTCTATAATCATGTATTAAATTATCAAGGTCTAAATACAATGATGCCTCTCTCGAGTTTATCAAAGTATTTCTAATTCAATCACAATATTGATCAGATATAATGAAGCATTAAAAATAAATAATAAGAATAATAAAAAATTGAGTTCAAATAAATATTAAGAAGATCCAACAATTAAGCACACATATTGGTAATAACCCTAGAAAAAAAATTTAGTTCATGATCATAAGAGAATTATGGCTGAAAAATAAAATAAACATGACACAACTAAAACCAAACCAATATAGAAATTAATTTACAATTAGTTGATACACCAAAGATTTGCTAACAATCTCTTGATATTCTCTCTTTAAATTGTTCAAATTATGTTCTAATTGCTCTATTGGACTTAAAGAGCCTTTAAGTTATTTCTCTTTTTCTCCTTTTAGAGGTTGGGATGAGTAGCGTTTATATGAGAATTAATTGAAGTCTTAGAGTTGTATTTCTTCTTATTTCAAAAAAAATAGCACTGCTAAAGTGAATACTCTTCATCGCTACAGCGTCAATGCTTTTTATCCTATCACTGTAGCCTACCTCTTCACCACTATGGTGTTTTGCAATTAATTAAGGGTTTCTTGTGTACTCACATTGCTAGGGTAGACATCTTGTTTCGTTGCAACATTTTTTGTTAAGGAATTATCGTTAGGGTGACAAGTACTTCACGATTGGGACAGTGAATCAGTAACTTTGAAATTTTTGTATTTTGGTTCCTATTTTTGCTGTTATTCCCAATACTTGCAATTTTGCTCCACTTTCTTTAGTTTGCATCTTTTAAGCTTAATCCTTACAAAACAAATTTTTAGGCATATAAAAAGTCATTTAATCTCATAAAAATACACAATCCTAAGTAAAATAAGGATAAAATATATGGTAATTATATATTTATCATTTATCGACCATAATGAATCTACATCAACCTCGACCTCATTCTATTGAGGCTCAACTTGAAATTTTGTCTTCTTTTTACTAGTCCTCCTTAGTAAAGAATTAGTAAAAGGACATGTTTTACCTCGCGGCCTTGTATTAGCAACCAAATATAAATTTAAAAAGTTAATTAATTAATTATATATTTTTATTTAATTAATTAAATATAAATATCGTGACTAAACAAATATAAATTAATAAACTAATTAATTAAACAAATTCATTCATTCATTCAATATCCTATTTTTATTTAATCAATTAATTAAACACAATAACTAAACAAATATAAATAATTTATTGAACAAAATAATCAAACATAATTTTAAAAGTTAATTAATCAATGAATTAATTTTAGTATTTTTATTTAATAAATTAGTTAAATACAATAATTACAACGATTAACTTAAATACCCTAACTACTTAAATTTAAATTAATAAAAAAATAATCCAATACAATTATATTTTTATTTAATAACTTATTCAATATAATAATTGCATTAGAGAAATAAAAAATAATAACTATTTAATTGAATAAATTAACTAATTCATTCATTCAGTAAGCTATTTTTATTTAATTTACAAATTAAATACAATAATTTACAATAAATAAATTAAATACACTAACTAAACAAATATAAATTATAAACTAATTAATTATATACAATTAAACAAATAAATTATTTAATTAATTCATTTTATATAGTTTTCTAATAGACTAATTAAATACAATCATTAAATATAAATTAAGTAATAAAAAATATAAATTAATAGAATAAATAATTAAATAAAATTAAACAAATTAATTAATTCTATATATTTTTATTTAATAAATTATTAAATATAATAACTAAAATTATTAATATTTTTAATTAAATTATTTTTATTTAATATATATATATATATATAAATTTATTCAACCAACTACAAAATTATTATATTTATAATATTTATTTATCATCTTCGCACCGTCATGCGCCCCCCCGCCTTGGCGCGCATAAGCATCCTGGTACACACCCTGCCACCAATTGTTACTTTTTACTTATTTTTACTCACATAACCATTTTTCACACAATCTAATTATTTTTAACACATGTACTACAAAAATATATTATTTCCTTATGTTATTGCACTATATCTTAAATTTAAGAAACTCATCTAAGTATTAGCCATGATATTATTCTTCAATCAGCCACCAAACACCACAAACTGCCGATCTATCTCAATGTTGCTGATTTGGGTATTTTGATTTTTTTTTTCTTTTTTTCTGATTAAAGACAGTTGTGGTTCGGTTTTGAAGTATTTTTGGAATGTTTGTTGAATAAAAGGAAAATCTAATCAAGGATAATTATGTCCTTTTAAAAAAAATTAGTTAGAAAAGATTAACAATTTGATTTGTAGCTTGAAAAAACTTAGGACTAAATGGGGGGGGGGGGGGGGGGGCTTGTGAAAATTTCCCTAGTCAAAATGAATGAGATCACCTCAATTAATTTCTCCGTCAAGCCTGCTTATTCTATTCTATTTATCAACGGACCGGCATTTATGCGTGACGTAGATGGAAAAGAGTAAAAAAAAACAATTAATTCGGTAGAAAATAGGTCTTATGGTGGAATACGAACCACGCAAAACGTATCAAATTTTGAATTGTCAATATAATGAGCTTCGTCTGTTTCACGTCTTCGGATATTTCGAAGTAAATGCTTTAATAGCTTCAACTATATCCCTAGTCTATGGAACAAGGCCACGCTATTCTAGTTTACCAGGATATTATATACTGAAAAAGGCTGGTTGTAGCTACTTCCAGGGATAACATGATTTGTGATGATCCAACTGCCCGTTCTAATCTTTTTGTATTTTTCCATGAGAGGAATGGATACTTACATTTTATAGTTTGACCTAATATCCACTCAGATTTTTTTATGTTTTAAAAACACTCATTTACACTCTTAATTATTAGCAAATTTCTTTAAATTTTATAGGTAAACAAGTACAATGAAAAATAAAAATAAAAAAAGTAACTCAATAGATATGTAAAATTAAATAAAGTGGCACATGGTAACACATACGAATTTTAAATTAATTTTTTTTTAGTAAAATAAAAATTAAAAATCATATGACCTCAGTAATTTGAAAGAGACTAGCCCCACTTTCAAAGTCAAATTTTTTATATCTACTATATAGATAAATTCAATGAAAACACATATTTGCTATACATTAAATTAAATGTATATATATTAATGAAAATTTAATAATATTTTTTGAATAAAAAAGAATAAACATACATAAATTCAATGAAAACACATATTTGCTATACATTAAATTAAATGGTAAATCTAAAAATATAATTCATTAATGTATATAAATAGGTATTATATTTATATAAAGTACCAAATATAAAATAATAAATTCATAAGTGCATATATTAAATTTATATTAACATATGAAGTTCTTTAGTACAAACTTCACGAGAAATTATCTTCTTCTTTTTTTTGCATACTCTCCATAATTATAAAAAGATCATTTGTACTTTTGTAAAAAATAACATTTCGACATTCAAATCAGTACTTATAAGATAAAATATGCACGTGTGAGGAAGTAGATAATGATATAAGAACAAGTAAGATTATTTTTTTTTTCTTTTTGTATTTTTAGATTAGTTTAATCTCTTCAAAATAGTGTTTTTTCATAATTCTCTGTGTTTTGCACAAACCAATGCTTGACCTTTTATATGAGTAGAGATCTAATGAATTATTATAGAGTAATTATGGTAATAACTCATTGAATCTTAGTTGTAAATGTTATTTAAGTCAAAATTAAATGTGTCTTTAACAATATTCGGGTGAATTTATGTTGTCTAAATTTAATTCCTTATTAAAAGCATGTTCTATCCTTTTCAATCATACAAGAACAATATTTAATACACAATAAAAAGAATAAAAATTGAGTTTCAATTTGTTTTTGTCTTATCACGGTGTCCACAACCCATTTGTGGTACTTATGGATTAGTGAGTCAGAGTTACCCATTGAAACTAAAATTAAAACTAGGCTAATATATTCACAAAGCAAGGACATGTGTTTGTTTCTACCATGAGCCTCCTCCGATGAGATAAATTTGAACACTTGGCACAGATTGGTTGAGGTTAATGGGAGATGGGCCCGATAGATGCCCCTCAGAAATGAAAGAGTATATCTCTTTAATGAGAAGCTTTTTAGACATACTTCCTCACTAATCAATCAGCGAACATCACATGTTCTATTGGGCTTTTAATTTTTCTGCCCGTTTCTGACCCTTACTGATCCATTAGTCATATTGTTTCTCCTTCAATGAAAGCATTAATAGTTTGACTCCAACCTATAAAAACCTCGCGTTTTAACTATAAATTTTCACTTTTCACTTTTACATTCAATGCAGTCTTGCACTTTTGATTTTCCGCTATCATTGTCTTTTTTAAAAACCCTAACTTTTCAAAAATTCATTCAATATTTTGCAACAATGGTGAGGGGATTGAACAATTTCTCTATTGACAAATTGAAAAATTGATGCTAAAACTCCTCCAAAACGTCTAAACCGGGAATCTTCTTGTAAAAGAACTCTCTACAACCTATTGTTTGTTCAACTGAGTGAATTTCCCTTATTTAGAAAACACTTAATGTCTTATAGGTTTCTCATCCCCCTATTATTTATGAGTTCCTCCATGTCATTAATATCTCACCACTTTAAATTCATCTAAATATTTTTCACATGCTCCAAGACATGCCACCCAAAACTTGTGGTTTTTCTCCTTTATGGCTTGACCTTATATGACATCTTTGTTACCTATACCCTCAAACAAGGAAACTTAATTAATACTTTTGTCCTAAAAAACAAAAATTGTTCTCTGATTTTGAGGATAAGAAATCCAGATTTAAAAATATGTGGGGGTCACAATGGCAAATAGAATATTGTATTTCAATAAACAATATTTGTAAACTTATTTGCGATATTGTTTTACCTTATGGAAATATTTTTTTGGGTTTTATGCCTATAGGCCATAAGACTTTCTAAAATATAATCTCAGAGCATTATGAGATACAGCCTATCCATATAAGCTGACGGATCTCATACTTACGTACACCGAACTCTATGAGCATCAGACCATATCTAATGACACCCAAAGGTCAAAGCATGAAAAGTTTTTGACATGAGTGGAATCAAAGCATGATAGATTAACTTCAAGTCCATTGTGGTGTTCAAGTCAAAAGACCACAAATACTACTCAATTTGAGAAGACCGTCCATTGGCAGTTTATGAGATGTCTATTAGAGGTTCTTGTGAGTCTGTTCAATACCCAGTCTTTACTCAATACCCACATACCTATACGAGCTTCCGTTAAGCCCACGGTCTGCTAAGACTAACTATCTGAACAATCCAGATCTACACACATACTGGTCTAAAAGGAATACTGATTGACCCTTGTCGCAACCATAGATCAGGAACTATGTTTTCTAGAACAAACTGCATAATGACATTTTTTAGCACTATTTACAACTTCTTACAACTATATCATTCTTAATATATGTATATTAAGTTTTAATATAAATTTAATGACAGTTTATACTTTCAGATTTTCATATTACCAGTTACATTCATTCTAGTATTATGTTGTATATTTTCAGTTTTAGCACAAATTTTATGACATCTCATATTTTTAGTACAATTTTATGATTATTTTATATTATAAACTTATATGTATACATTACAATGGTGTAATTTATTAGTAAATTATTATTAAGAAGCTATTATTTATAGATGTTAAAAAATTGGTGATTCAACAATTTTGGTTGGACAAGAATTGAGATGAATACCAAAGTGGAGAGTCATAAGAAGTCTAGAACGTGTGGGATATATATAGAGAAGTCTAGGACGTGTGAGACACGAAAGGGGAAGTGAAACAGAACTTGAAGACGCGAAAGAAACGAAGAAATCGTGAGGGAGCTTCCAGCGCCGAGGCGCCCAACACAGAAGACCAGCGCCATAGCGCTGGGTCCCCAGCGCCGTGGCAATGAGCGCGAGAAGGGCCAGCGCCGCAGTGCCCAAACGCGTCAGGACGTCCGTTTTGGTTCGGGATTTTGAGTTTTGGACTTCCAAAACAAGTGAACTCTTACTCCAATAAGGAATAGGGTTTGTAGGCACGAAATACACCCTATATAAACACTTGTAAACTCTTGTTTAAGATCAAGCATCTAAGGTTTCAAGATATAACCATAAGAGAGAATAGAGGAGTTAGATAGGCACTAAGTGCGTAGTACACTAGGGTGTAACCTTTGGGTGTGTTTTCTTCTTTAGGTTCTTTGAGTGAATAAAAGAGAAACACCATAGATCATTTTGGCTTAGATGCTCAGGCTATTCTTATGTTCCTTGTAAAAATCTCTTATGAGGAGATACTGAGAGGTCTTAGGGAGTCATGATGATCAAGGGTAGATGCTTAAAGGTCTCTATAAGAGATACTAAGTAGTCTTGTGGGATCATTGATGATATAAGAAGATACTTAGTGATCTATTTCAATAATAAGAAGCTGGATCATGGATCCTCCGTGAATATAGGCAATTTAGGCCGAACCACGTATATCTTGTGTCTTGTGATTGGTTTATTTTTTTTATCTTTATTGGTGTGTTAATCTTATGTGTTCTTACTTATGGTGTGAGTTATGGTTTTTCGCTGCGTATAGAGTAAAATGAGGTATTAAGGTTGTGGCTTAGTTGATGCCATAGGGGTGTCAAATTGAAGTGCATGACTTGATATCCACAACAAACTGATATCAAAACGTAGGTTAAAGCTACAATAGAGCATATAAAATATATAATATTTTCAAATTATGTCCACTCAGTAAGCCATAAGCTCAACTATTTTTTATTTTTTCTAAGTTGTCATAAGAATTCGTGTAATGTGTACAGTCTTCACATTCTGAAATTAGCCCACAACACGTATAACTGTTGTTATATTTTGTATATTTTTGTACATATATATTTTTTTTGTTGAGACATGCAGTCTCATTGTATGATGCAATGAGTAAGAAGTTTAATAATCTATAATTTTTTACAAGATTCGCCTTAATTTTTAATGAGGGCTTAGGTCGGGTTCTATTATCTAATCTATTGAACCAATTATCTAACTTCTTGTATGTCAACTTTGTTTGTTAACTGCCATCATATTTTTCCCACAATCAATTATCAAGATTTGTTTTTGACAAAAACTTTCAAAGTGAAGGATAATCTCACATCTTCAACTCCATTATCAATCAAATTCCTTGCAATAGTCTGATATGCTTATTCGACAACAAGAATCACATTTCTTAAAATTGATTTTTATTTCAAACTTGCCTTAATAAAGCTTCATACATCAAAATTTTAAAAAACAAAGATGAAATTTTTTACAAATCTAAAAATCTGTCCATACATGTTTCCTTAAATAGCTTTGTCTAAATAGTCGTCAACTTATGTTTATAAGGTTTAGAGCTAAGGGTGGCAAAAAAAAAAAAATTAAACCGACCAAATCGACTAAACCAAACAGAACCAAGCTAGTTCAGTTAAATTTGGTTCATTGATTAGTTCTTGGTCGATTCTATTTATTTAGAACTAATCTAATTGGTTTTAATTCGATCTAATTACATTCAAAACTGCAAAAGAAAAATTGAAAATTGAAAAAAATCTAGAATTGAATTAAGTTTGTGTGGTTCATTCAATTTTTTCCCTAAAAATCTATCAATTCCATTATTTGAGAATTATATACACTACCTACACAAATTAAATAAATTAATTAATTATATACACTAATTACATAAACTAAATGTAGGAACTACACAAATTAAAATTAATAAACTAACAATTAAAAAAATTAATTCATTAACATAAATTAAATATATGAACTTACAAAATTAAAATTAATAAATTAATACAATTAAAGTAATTAATTAAATGAATGAAGATACTAAATATATTTAATTAATTAATTAAATAAACTAATTACATAAATTAAATATACTAACTACACAAATTAAAATTAATAAATAAATATAACTAAAAAATTAATTAATTAATATACTAAATATATTAATAAGTAAATATACTAGCTATATAAATTAAATAAATAAACCAAATAAATAACTAAAATAATATAAAACATTAATAAAAAATTTAAATTTATTTAATTATTAATTATGCGAATGCACGCGCAATGCCCAATGAGTGCATCCATGTAGCGCTCTTGGACACTACACACAAGCGCTCGTTTGGCACAAAAGGTGCCTGAAAGCGCTATTCTAAGGCATTTAGGCTGCGTGGTCTACACACAATGCTAGAAAGTTGCGCGAATGCAATATGGGAACTACAAGCATTGCACATTAGGTGTACAAAAGAATCCCTTGCCCTCTACTCCGCCGTTGATTGACATACACTAAAATTACAAATATTTTTCTCATATTTACTCATATTCTACTCACATTATGTTATTTTTCTCACATCTAACACAAGAATCTCATGTTTTACTTTTATTATTGCACTATAACCATTAAAACAATAATAGATTAAATTTAAAAAACTTACCACATATTAACTATGATTTTCAGTGTGTCGTCGGTCTCTCAATGCCAATTCAATCTCTCTTGAATTTTAGTTTTCTCAAATGGCTATTCTTTTAGTGTGATGATGGTTTTCAATAGAAGAAAAATATGTGAGGACAATTATCTGTATTTTTAAAGTTTGACTACCGCCTAGAATGTTGAATTTTAGTTTCTCAAATAGCTGTTCTTTTAGTGTGATGATGGTTTTTAATAGAAGAAAAATATGTAAGGAGGGTAATTGTGTCCATTTTTTAAGTTTGACTAGAAAAGAATAGGGAGTTAGTTTGTGGCTAAAAAAATAATAGACCTAAAATTTGGGTTAATTTAAAAAATTATCATATTTAATTTTCTAGTAATTTGCCTTATGGACATTTTAGTAATTAAATAATTATTAAAAGTTTAAATTTATAGACTATTATGGTGGATTCAAATAACTTCACCAATAATAAATTAATCATTAAATTTATATTTAATTTTTTATTTAAAAAATCATTTCTTTAATTATAATTCAAAATTGACCCCAAACAAATTTGCTATATAATAGTTGTATATAATAGTTGTACATAAGGCCCAATTAAATTATTGTACATAAGGCCTAAGCCCACTTGTATATAATAGTTGGTAGACAATTTTAAAATAAGAATATTCTTTTAAAATATTACTTGTGCTAAATAGTTTTAATTTTAGACCATTTGATATTTTTAACTTTAATTGTGTATTATACATAACTTTTATTATAAATAAATAAGCTCTCATTTAGAGTAATACACTTATTAGTTTATAATTCTCTTTATTAATCATATAAGAATATTCTCTCAAATACTTTATGTGCATATTTTTTTTATCTTTTTTGATTTGTTGATTTTTAAACTATTTAACACTTGAAAATGTCTAAGACCACACAGATTCATAACAAAATAACAAAATCTGTGACACTAGTAAGGACCATTATTGGACCATCGCCAACATTTATGAACCGGCCAATGTTTAATTCCTTATCATAAAACCATCAAAATATATATTTAATTTCTTATTTATGCAAAGGAGATATCGGTATAAGCTTGAGTTAGCTTAGCTAGATATCTATCCATCTCAGTACCATTTTCTAATTCCTGACAAATTAATTAACTCGAAGAGTGTGGAACAGGTTAAAGCAAATTAGAAATATTCCTCCCCATTCAAAAAGAGAAATATTTATATAATTAATTAATCGCTGGACCTTATAATGTTTTAACACTTGAGAAGGGTATTTGAAGATTCAGCATAGTCCATTTGCCAACTTGGACTTCCGAGGGTGAACTCTAGATTAAGCAGCTGATCAGAAGATGACAAGGAGCTGGACTCCAACTTCTCCTCCGCATTATCTGACAAATGGAAGGCTGCCT
Organism: Ailanthus altissimus; assembly: GCA_946807835.1. Classification (NCBI taxonomy): domain Eukaryota; kingdom Viridiplantae; phylum Streptophyta; class Magnoliopsida; order Sapindales; family Simaroubaceae; genus Ailanthus; species Ailanthus altissimus. Next base: position 22,326,548 of record OX327691.1, on the reverse strand, counting down.
TGCGTCCGTCTGCCTATTAAACGTTAAAATGCCAATCATTTAATTAATCATTTTATAGTTGCAATAATAAGAGACTGAATGTAAACACCTTCTCGTTTCTTCTAGTTAAATATATGATCATACCTTATTTTCGTCTGCCTTGAAATGAGAATATGTCAAAGTATTTCCATGGTTTAACGTACTCCTCTCATTTGATTCCGCTGAAGGTAATGAACCTCTGCTTATGAAATTAGTACAAAAAGATCAAAATTTGAAGTACCAGGAAGAAATATACATATAAATTAAAGTGGGTGAGGATATGCATAGCGACCCCTGTTATTTAGCTTACTTGGTAGTAGTTAATACTATTAGGATTTAGGTGAAAGTAAATTTATTTCAGAGATAATTATATTAATTGACAGGTTCTAGGATTCTATTTCCACATGCAAGGCACATTTATGTGTTCTTGATCTTGGATAATCAATTGGGAAGTAATATGTGGTTTTGTTTACTTGAAATCACAAGAAGACGAACTTCTGGAAACAAACTACTGAAAATAGTTGATGCTGATCAAGTAACAGGATCTCCTTCAGTTTACTCTTCATTAGCTATTTTGTCATATTCAAGTATAATGTGTCAGTAATGCATAGCATGGAAAATCAAGCAGCATGATGTTCAATACATTGAATAGGCATATGTAATTTGGGAGCTAAAATTCACGAGTAGAGTGCTTAGATCAGTAGGATCTATACACAGATTCGGAAAGCAAAACTCAAGTCTTCAGTTTAATATAGAGATCGTCTACAGCAGTATCTGTAGCTGTAGCTGTAGCTGAAGTCAACAAAACATTAATTACTTGATCAACCAAGGACATATCCTATTCCGGGCTATCTACCAAAAATTATTATTGCACAAGAGGTACCCGTTGAGCATTGAGATTTGAACAAAAACTCTTGACTTTTGTGGCATTTATAATATTGGGGTTAACACGTTCAAAATCTAACCAATGTGGACTGGGAATGGAAACTGTAATATAGGCCACACGTAAAATTCTCACTTAACCTACAAACCCTAGGTTATGTTCATCAAAATCTAAGAAGGTACTGGGATTAATAAAAAAAAGCAATCTTATACTTTCATTTATTATCTTAAAATTTTTATTTTAAATTAAGGTATAAAATAATTATTAAAATATAAAATAATATAATTTTTTAAATTATTTATTATTTAATAAATATTTAACACATTATTTAAAATAAAAAATTTAAAATCACATCTAAAAAAATGTAACATTATTCTTAATAAAATCCATTTTATCTACACCATTAACAAAGACGGGGACAGACACCAAGTATGACCACAGAAGTAGTAACCAAGGCATTTGTGTACATGCATGCATGTATGTTCGCATTGAATAAATGCACTCCATATTAATCCAATATTACTGTTCATGACGGGAAGAAGATCATTGTAGATAATCAGACGTACATTTTAAGATAGAGAAACAAAGAAACTGGAGAGGAAGCTGATGCACTCACCTAAGGCTTTTTTGTAATTTTGGTGGTGAGTTAAGAGAAAAGTTGGTATCAGCTTTTCCAACAGATAATCCTCCTTCCAAATCAACAACTCCTGTCCTTTGGTTTAAACCCATATCTGTCTGCCCTTGACCTGCAATATTCATCATAGATAGAGCCATTGCTCTAGCTTTATCAGACACTGAGCAAATAATTCATCACATGGGCTGAAACTCAGTCCAATGCTAAACCATTTTGAACAATTAGTTGGGAACAGTGGATCAGATAATAGAGATTCTCTGTCACACTTTGGATCACCAAGCTCCCAAACAAAGAGAATAATGGAAGAGAAATAAAAATTTAGAGTTCTTGGAGGGACAATCCAATTACCCGATCCTTTGTCAGTGCTCTTCACTGTTCTATACATCTGCATGAACACCCACAAGAAAATGAGAAAAAGTCCACAATGCTTATATTACAACTACATTCCATTTTTACCTTGGCCGTTGTTCTCCTACCCCCCACTACAATTGAATCATAGCAAATACAAAAATAGAATACGATAAAAGGTGAATAACAACTATGAGAATCATAATAAAACCTATCCCATACACAAGTTCAAGCCATGAAGATTGAAAGTAGTAACCCCACCTGCAAGTGACTCTTCACGTGAGCTAGGGTTAGATCCTTCACATTCATCAACTCTAAGACAGATTTCGGTGTTGCTCCTGTGACATTTTCCAATAGAAACATGTAAGTTAGCTATGCTCTTAACAACAGAAACTCGGTAACAAGCATGATATATGGAACAAATTATGCAGAAATATTAACAATTTGTTCTTATGTATTACTTTCATGGCCGCCAAGAAGCTGGACCACATGAACAAAATGGGCGTGGAGAGTTGATGTCCATCTCATTCTGGGAGCTCTGATGCTTCTTTTAACTCCATTGATCATTCTTGGATTCCTCTTGAAGTCACGGCCATAGATTTGAGGTTGGTATTGCTGGTGTTGATTAAGTTTTCTTGGCAGCTGTAGTGGAGGAGGACATAAATCTTCCATTTCAAACCCTAGACTCAATGTGGGCTCACTAGGGCCAAGATTATAACTCCTATCAGGGTCATAGAAGCCATTTTCATGGATTAAATCGCTTCCGCTGCTACCAGAGTCGGCGGTTGAGCTCCCATCACTGTGGAGTGCAGTATTTCTTAGCAATCCATCAAATCGAACTTCCTTACCTTTACAATCTAACACAGATGGTAGGCTGATCTGTAAGGAAAGATCAGGCATAGGTGATGAAGCAGTTCTCATCAAGGGAAAGCTTGAGAACATGAGGATGATATGGTGAAGATCTAATTTAGCTCAAGAATCAAAAAAATGGGTTGGTAGATATTTGACAGAAAAATGGGAGAGAATCAATTATCTTAGGAATGATCAAGAGGGTTCGACAAGAATAAATAAGAAAACAAAAGAAGAAATTTTTTTTTTAAAAAAAAGTTGGAACCTTGGAAGGAGAGCTAGCTTTCAGAAGTTGAAAAGGAGTAGTTGTGATTATATCATGAGTGCCTGATGATTTGCATAGGGGGTATTGAAGGTGATAATAGGAAACTTTTTAGTAGGCTTTCCTCTAGGGTTGAGAGAAGATCAGAGTATTAAAGGAGGATTGATACAGGGGTAAAGGAATTGCAGAGACTATTCGTCAGATTAAAAAATATAGAAAAATATGAAAGTAACTGAGTTTTTATGGGGATGATAGTTTGAAGAGTGAAAAGGGGTAGTTGTGTATTTAAGGATGCAGAGAGATCAGAGACCTTTCTATAGAGAGAGAGAGAGAGAGGTCTATTTTTTACTTATCTTTATAATGTGAATGCAGAAAAAGGAGAGGTGCAGGGATATATAATGGTGGTTTATATGCAGGGAATTGTTAGGACTTCGAGAGGGGAAAAAATATAAAGCCAAATGGGGAACTGTTCAATGAAATATTTGGAATGAAATTGAGTCGCTCTCTCACTCACTCTGTACGTTGATGGATCGCGACCCATTTAAATTTCCTACTGGTTTAAATTTGTTTCAAGTCAGATTTTATTATTTTATAATTTAACTAGCTTAGCCACTCTTTAATTATAATATTCCCCGTTTTTATTTGACTGGCAGGCCAAAATATCCCTGTGCAAAGCCTCACTTAATTATTATTATTATTATTATTGTTATTCTCTGCCATGCAGACATGGGCACATATACATCAAATATTCAACTCCTTTCGTGAAAATGCTAACTACATTTGATTTCATGGTTATGCACTTAAGTTGCTCAATATTTTTTATTGCAATTGACATTTTCTCTTGGGTCTTCTGTTGCAAATATTATTTTTAACTGAAGATACTAGACATCATGCAACAAACCTCCTAAATTTCATATAATGAAGCTACAGGATTTTTATTTTGATATTTAGTATTATATTATGAGTAATGTTAAGTATTTAAAATTATATTTTTATTTTTATTTTAAAAATTAATATATCAAGTAAATATTGAATATAATAAATAATTTTAAAATTTATACTATCTTATTACTCAATATTTACTTGACACATTATATTTTAAATTTTAATTTAAAATGTCTAATATTACTCTTGTATTATTTGCACATAGCAAGAAGCATTAGATTTTGGTGACAACTCTTTTGCTATCATTCATGTCTTCGGTTATACTAAATTCTCCTTGATTAGGTCTTTAATTAACTCATCCTAAACCGAACAATTGCGATGCCAGCTCTAGTCGTCTAATTCATATAAATGTCTCTGGTTTTAAGAATTTTTTAATAACCTAGTCTAGACTTGAGTGCACGTAGCATTTTACATTTACCACATTGCCAATACGTACCGAGCTGTACACGTGCGAATCCTCAATGAAAATTTCAAATATATATATATATATGTCAGAATTAAAATGGTCTCGTGAGTAATGAGGAGGAAAGGAATATGGAGGGAAGAAGTGTCAGTTTGGCTGGGGTGTCCGGCCACAGGCCCACATGCAAACTCCGCTTGGCCCATTTCAAAACTTCCGCCTTCTGCCATCCCTACCCCCATCCCCCACGCGCTTTTTTTTATTTTCCAAGTTACTCTGTCGTCCTTCTGCCAATAATAAGAGTCCCAGTCCCACATTGTATATCAAAACTAACTCGAGAAATCTCTTTTCCAAAATCAAATCAAGAATCAAGAAAAATAAATTCAGTGTGGTAAAAGGACTCCTCCTCGTATTTTTCTTTTTCACCTCCCTCGTAGCGCGTGAGAATTGTGGGAACGGGGGATTAGAACTCTTAAGGTTAAATTCAACGCTAGTATTTTGTCTAATTATCAAATACAATCTTCTTCGCACTCCAATATTCCCTCTCCGTGTCCAAATATTCTAAGCTGTCGAGCCCCACCCGCGCGTTGAAACCCACAAAGAAAGACCATATTCCTCGGCGTCAACATGGGTTATCGTCACGTGACCTTGTGTAGGTGATAATCTCCTCTTTGTTCTCTTCTCTTGTTGCTATTTTCTCCATATTCTCGATTATATTATATATTAAGCAGCTCGCAATCCCATGGCATTCTCTCTCTTCTCTTATTTTTTAAATCTTTAATCCCACCCATTTGTTTATTGTTTGCTGATTAGAGTAACAACAAGGCGCCTAGAAAATTTTTAATCATTTGTTAATAGTTTCCGAAGCCACGGTCAGCGGCTGATGCGCTCTAGATTCTCCGGGAAATGAAACTCTTTTAGCTTCTTCTGATAAATTTATTTACTGAGAAACTAAATCATCTCTCTTTCTTTGGATTATTGAATAATCAGCTTGCAGTAGGCTTATATCCGGTCAACATGTCTCTCTATGGCTCTCTTGTAATGTTGTCAAATGCTTTGGCTATATTCCATATTCCATGTGTTTGTCTTTTCTCAATTTTATATTTAAATCTCTTAGCTTTATATAATCAATTCCCATTAATTTTAATTAATTTTTCTCCCAGAAAAGGATGACTTCCTATTCATGTTCACGTTCACGTTCAAAATTAAACTACATTAACATGAATTTAGTCTTCTGTACCAACAACAAATATGCACATATGTAATCTTTTAATCACTTATTTTCTTCATTGAAAATATATAGCAACTTGCTGTTGTTGGATCCAGCTATTAGTTTTAACTTCTAATATTAATTATACCTAAACATGCATGTTGATGTATCCAAACTAAACTAATTAGCTTCTTAGTTTGAAATATGAAGGGGATGAGGGCACGCTAAAGTCTAGAGTTTAGGTTAAAAGACCAGATCGGGATGGTAATAAGTTCAATTGGGTGATTTGCGAATCATGTAGTTGATTTAATTTTCATATCTTGATACTTTGTCTGGAAGATTAAAATAACTTTAAAGCAATTGGAAGAATATTAGTTTCTTCATGGTGATTCGTGAGATTAGGATACAGGCATGCATGTGTTGCTTTGAAATTGGAACATTACCTTCTCCCACTAGAGAAGGACAGAAGACAATGGAAGGAATCACCGAAATCTACGCCGCTTAGGCTCACGTGCACCACGACATCACATCACAATGAATATTAGAATAAACATTCAACACATAGTTTTGCGGGAAATGTTCACTAATAACTTCTTTAAAAATATCATAATTTTTTATAGACTAAAATTATTTCTATTAGTCAATAATACAATAAAGGAATGAAATTATTCTTATTAATAATATTATTAAAAAATTATTGTTTAAACCATAAAATCAACAAAAAAAGTTATTATTATTTAAATATATTTAAACAAATTGAGAACAAATAGTTTTATAAAACAATTTTCAAAAAAATTATAATTTATATGATTATTTTTTATATTTATTGTTATTTTGTATATATAATGAGAGTAAACAATGTATTTTGAATGTTTTTTTTGTTTAGTTTATAAAAATATAAGTAAGAAAATATAGTAACAGTGTATTATGATGAAATAAAAAAGAAATAAAGTGTTGATGAAAAAATACTATAAATCAAGAGAAAAGAATGAAATGAGGACGAAGAAGAAGACGAATCCCATAGGGGTTGCACGCCCTTTCTTGCGTCGCACAGGCCCTTGCATGTAAGGCGTAGGAAATTTTGGGTTTCATCTCCAATTTTATTCTTTTTATTCATTTTTTGAATTTTTACTTTTCAATTAATCTTTTTAACTTCCAATCTTTAAGTTAGTGCCCAAACACTAAATCTATTTATTCTTAAGTTTAAAATTTTCAAAGTGTATTTTGAGTGGTTTTTAGAGAAAAATTTTGAATTGTCAACTATGGGTGAGAGGTAAAATGTACTTGAGATGTAAAATAGTCTGAATTTAAATTTTGTAACTATTAAAAATTATATTTTAATTTTATGACTATAAAAAAAAAATTTAAATAAAGGATATTAGTAAATATTTTCTCCAATTTTATTGGTTTTTGTAGAATTTTTCTCATGTCTTGTTGTGTGACATAAGACAAGCTAATAGATAGAATAGAGAATAGCCCTGCTGCTCTCTTTTTTTTTCTTTAAATTAAAAGAGAGAAATTTGATTGTTCATATTCACCATTATGTGATAATAATGAGTTAATTATGTATGGGTAACAATAATCACTACAACAAACAGTGCCTTTTGTTACGATTAAATAACCATCGCAAAAGATATTTGTGACGGCTATATAGCTGTCGCATACACAAGCGTCATAAAATTTTGCGATAGTTAAATAGTTATCGTAAAATTTTGCGACAGCCAAAAAGTCTATTCAAAACAAAAAAAAATGCAATCTTTTTGCGGCTGTTTAGCTATCGCAAAAAAATTTATGCTTTAAAAAAAAATATAGCCTTTTGTGATAGCTAAACAACCGTCACAAAAGAGTCTATTCGGAATTTTGAGGAAAAAAACTCAGTTGCAGCTAAATTTATCTAAATAATTTTCTACATATATAAATTATTCAAAATATTTAAATAATCAAAATTATCATACAAAATTGTAAACTTAAAGCAACATCAAGAAAATATACAAAAATAATGTTATTAATCATCATCCCATTACAATATTTTGTATAATATTATTGTCTCCTCAATTATAACATTATTAAAATGTAGAAAAAAATTATTTCATAAACTTAATAAAAATATTACAAAATGTGATTATGAGAAAATTTAAACGCCAGATAAATGTTATGTCAATCAAAGAAGCGATGGTATTTGCCGCTAAAGCTAAGGCAACGAAAAATGTGCTCTTTAGTATCTCCTTACTAAGTGAATCCATCTTGAAGGCGAACCTAAATTTTACAATTTTAAAATCAGTCTTGGTTATTAGCTGAAAGGGAAAGAAACTTGAAACTAATTAAAGATTGACGTCATATCTCACATTATTATTACAACACCTACCAATGCAACAGAAGATTAATAGTAGCTACAGAATAATGAAAATTAATATGCAATAAAACTAAAAAAAATGTACCTTATATATTTAAAGAAGACAAAGACTGGCATCAACCTCTTGTTGTTTTATGAATGCGCATTACCGTCCTTAGGCATATGATATTTTAATGAAACCGATGAGTCCCTAACTTCCAATTTAATAAGTTCAAGCAGGCCTTAAATGATAAGAATTTTTTGTGCAAAATCAGAAGTTGATGCTTCCTGCAATATCCAAAAGTTGCCGCTAAGGATGTTAATTGTTTCCTATTTTTCATTCTAAATATATGATAACATTTTCAGTCTTAAAATAATTACAGGTGTCTCAAAGTTAGCCTTGCATTCTTCAACAGAAAGCAAGAAAGTTTTTGCATGAACCTAAAAGAAGAAAAACATAAAATGTCATCAGAATTTCTATTTTCAGAAGCATTTACTCAACCTTTGTAAGTTTGTATATAAAAAAGTTCTGTTTTCTTTTTGGTTTCCATTAGTTCTTAATAATGGGTTAAAAGTACCAACTCATCTTAATATTATCAAAATTAAGATGACTTTTAACAAATAATGAATGCCTGAAATGTAACTTTTTATTTTCTCTCAACTCATTGGATATTAAGTTAAATGTAGGCGCCTAAATAAATGGGTCATAAAATTTGTAACCTTTAGATAGTAACCCAAAAGCATATTCAAGTACCAGTTATTACCTAATATTTCTTTAAGATTTAATAATATAATTTCTAAATGGGCATGGTATCTTTCTATCTGAACCCATTTTTTTTTACTATCTTCTCTGAAAATTCTTGAAACTAGAATTATTAATTCAATTATATTCTTACCTGAAATAGGATTAATATGTCAGTACTTATTTAGGAATGCCGGAACGGTCTTTAAAAGTTTATGATTTAACAATAAGATGCTACAAACTTGAAAATAATATTTAAAATATTAAGAAGAAAAGAACATGCATAAGTTCAATTCTGTATTGTTTGGACTAGATTGCAATGTGAACAAGTTGCAAAAAAAAAAAAAAAAGGAAATAAGTATTTACAGATTTCTTTTAAATTATTATTTGTTAATTATTTTGACACACCTAATAAAATTTTAAGTTATTATAATATTCACTTCTTAGAACAATTATACTTGTAGATATATCTAAGCATATTTACATATTAGACAAATAAAACATTTGTGAGATAAGGATATAATGTTTTCTATTCTTTTTAATAAATCTTGAGTTGATATAATGTTTGTACAAATTTCTTAAATCTTAATCTAGCTTTGTAGCAAATTAAAAAGATATTTTCTATTCTTTTTAAGAAATTTTGAGTTTTTTTTTCTATTTTTCTTTTAAATACCAATAGACGCTCTCAAAAAAGAAGGACAAGCTCTACACGTATCAAAAGAAGATTTAAATTTTGGTGGAGAGAATATATACTCAACACCTCAATCACTTAGACCATAATGCTAAGTGAAATCATTTACTTTGTTATAAACTTCTATGATGCATTGATAAAAGCGTCTATTATGATGAAGCAAAAGATACCTATGCAAGCCCATGCTGCTAGCCAGAGCTGATAATTGCTCAAAGTCACGTCTATCCTTTTTCTCCCTTGAAATCAACTCTTGCTTCTCCTTATCATGTAAAAGCATAGTTAACTTCCATTTCCAATCCTCCATGTTATTAGAGGGAGAAGTGCCTTGAAAAACATAGTAAAAAAAATAGGAAAAAAACTATAAATACATGCATAAATATCACAAACATGAAAGAAAAATGTGCATTTAAATGTGTACTTCAGAGATATATATATATATATATATATATATATATATATATATATATATATATAACAAGACATACACGTGAAAAGATAGAGAGCGTTTGTGACGACAGATTGCAAAAAATGACCAAAAGTAGAAAGATTCAAGAAGCTACTTGCAACTAAAGTTAAATTTCATAGGATAATAAAAATTAGAAAATAAGCGTTTGTTATTTGTGTAGCAATGAACTAAACAAAAAATAAATGAGGAATCAACAAATAAGTTAATTTGAACGCATAAAATATCGCAACTAACTAATTCAAATAGAATTTCAGAATAATGCTTGTGCCGAAAAAGAAACATTGTATGTCAGCAATTCTTTTTGAAATTTCATTTCATTCATCATCAGAATAATCATTTGCAGTTTGTAACAAAGTCCCAAATAAAAAGCCCATACTTTACTTCCGAGAAATAAAGATGAACTTTCATCTTTGATAAATCGATTGTAACTTATTACTACTATGAACGGTTTGATCATGAGGAAAACAGAATTATGATCACAACTCATAAACTATGTACTACTTTTCAACATACAAAAAATTGAAATCAATCAAACACTGACAAAATTACAAGGTCAATTAAATTTGAACAGTGTAACAAGAACAAAAAAGAAACATTTAAGAATCAAGAAGAATCTCAAGTTCGACGATAGACACAAGACCATTATCCTGCACAAGAATCACATTAAGATATTATACAATGTACTTTATAATTATTCTTCTGTATATTCCCATAACATTAGATGCCACAATGCATAAAATCGAGTAGTTCACTATTTGTTTACTGTTACTAAATTACTAATATTCAGCCAATTTTAATTAAGAATGCTATTGACTTACCACTTAGCAATTTTAATTAAGAATGCTTGGATGGATTGGCAGATATTGATGCCAATCCATCCAAGCCTTGGCACCAAGATTCATTGTTTGATCCTGGTAGGGGAGCCAAACCCTGAAACACAAGAAGTAGAGAACTCAATACATAATTTTGATCTTGAGAGCCAGTCTTTTCTCTAACTATGTTCACATTAATAGTAGAAGTATTTGTTATCAAAATGCAGTGAGGAGGGCAGGCTTTTTCTAGTTCTCTGAATATTTTACTTAAATAAGATATTTCAAAATCATAGAAAGATAACAAAATATTAGTACACAAAAACCAAAAATCGTGTTAGAATAAATGTTAGTTTAAACTGTTGTATCCCAATTTGCACACAGAAAATTGAAGCCACCACAATTAAAAAATGGAAGTTCTGAATTCACTAACACAATGAAATTAAGAGAGCTCCATCTAAAAAAATATTTTAAAATTCAAGACCACAAATGGACTATAAACTCTGTGCACACCTGAAGTGTAAAAGATAGAGACGTGTTCACATTGCAATCTTCTAGCGGATGAAAAAGTGCAACAGGGCAATCTTGGAGTTCACGATAGAGCTTTAGTGTGCTGCAAAATATTGGAAAAAAATTTGTTTTAAAATAAGCATAAAGCAAAGAACCTGGAAAAAAAAAAGGTAATTAAACGAATCCAAACTTACATTGCATCAGTTGATACATTTTCTAAGAAAATGCATATCCTCTTTAAACTAGAGTAACTAAATTAATGCATATCCTTTAGAAAATGCAAGAGAAAGCATCAAAGAACCCTTCGTGCATGACAGGCTCATATGAAAAATTAAATAAAACAAAAAATGAAAAAGAGGCATCAAATAACCATTAATTGGTCTTTGCACCTCTCAATCAATATGTCAAGTTTTCAAATCAAAATCCCCTCTCCTATAAGTCCAAATAATACAAAAAGAAATTTTTTTCCATTAAATAATAATAATAATAATTCATATTTGCATAAAAATTAGTCGTTAAAAACATGACAAGAAAAATCAAATAATCACAAGTTTATATTTGAGCTATTAATTAGTTAAGTCCAAATAAATTTATATATGAGTTATTACGGACTCTAAATTAACAAATTTGAAATTTAATTATGAATTAGGTCGTCGAAAAGAATTTGCATTTGATTGAAGAATTTAATTGAAGGAATAACATGAAGCAACACCGCACGGTGTAAGCAAGAAAAAGAGAGAGGTGTTACCTAAGAAAAAAACAAGCGAAGAGAGATTTTTTTTTAAGAGTGAAAAAAAAAGAAACAAAATCTATAATTTTTGAGTGAGGCATCAAACAAAGCGTGTGTTTTTATTTATAGCAAAATAATGAAGCAAACTGTGTGTTTTTATTCTTTTGGTTACATTTGCGACGACTAAATTAGTTGTCGTAAAGCCTGATGCAAATAACATCTTTTCTTGTAGTAAAGGTCAAAACTCATTTCAAAATTATAGTTGAATAATTGATTAATTTGTAAAGGGCAAATAACATTTTTGTTCTATGAAATTGACCTAATTTTCAATTTTATTCTACCAGTTTTAAAAAATTTAATTTTGTCTTAGTCCATTAGTAAGATTCCGTTAATTTTAACACTAGAATGGCAAAATAGTCACTTTACACAAAATTTTGAAATAGGCTGACAAAAAATATTCACGTGTCAACCAATGATTAGTTCCTTAAATAATTAAATTAAAAAAATAAATAAATAAAAAGAGAACAGTCGTCGTTAGTAGCCGACCAGCCGCCGATGACTAATTGCGATTAGACTCAAAATTTTGTGATCTACGCAATGGTATGATTTTTTTTTATCAATGGAGTACTATAAATGTGCCAAAAGTAAAAAAAAAAAATATAGTGGGAGGTGGCGGCCACCGCTGTTTGCCATTGAACGGTGGAGCGGTGGTGTGCACCACCCTTACCGTGTTGATCTGTCCAACGGTGGGGGCGATGCACGCCACCGCCCGCTGTTCGAATTGCGACGACGAACAGCGGTGGTTGACACCCTCCTCTAGTTTTGATCTATTTTTTAGCCACCTTTTTTTTTTATTAAAATGATTCTACCATTGTGTAGATATATATATATAAAAAAAGAATTCAATGACGTAATTTTTGTCTATTTTCGTTACCGAAATCTAACAACGGATGCTGTCGACGGTTTTGGTGGTTCAGTTTTATTTATTTTAATTTTTTTAATTATAAAATAAATTTTTAATGAATATTAAATTTTAAATTTATTAAAGTGTGTCATGTGTCTTTTTATTTTTAATAATTTATTAATAACTGATACGTATACATTGTATAATATACTCACATCACCATTTTTAATTAATATAATAATTAATGACAAATTTATCAATATATTATAAACAAAAATTTTAATTAAAATTAACGAAATTTTACTAATAAATTAAAAAAATTAAAATTTTAAAATTTATTAAATAAAATTAAAAATTAAGTTAAATTTATAAAAAATATATATCATTTTTTTCATTTGTGAACTTAAAGTTGACAGCAACATTTTTCCTATAAAAGGAGAAGGTTCGGTACTGCTTTAGCAGACGCGCCACCAACTGCCGACAGAGGGCCAGCTGGGAAATAAAGCAGCAGCTCATATTAAATCCCAAGCAAATTTAAGTGGGCCGTGCTTCAGAAATAATGGTGAAAATGAAGTCAATTTTCTAAAGAAAATTCAATTAGAATGTAAAAACGATGAAATGCAGTCAGACTCTACGCCAACCCCACACTAAATTATTTCTCTCGCAAATCTCAAACGTGTGTGTTTATATATATATAAAATTTTCAGTACAATAAAAAGCCCAAATCTAGTGTTTTATATTAAAAATAAAAAAATTAAATTATTTATTTTAAAAATATTTTTATTCTATATTAATATAGTAATAGAAAGAGTATTGTGTTGTGTCTAGACTTGAAACTTTAACTTTAACTATGTTAATAATTCTGCATTATTGATTTGGTTGATAGAGAATCAAAATAGTATATATATATATATCAGTGTCTAATAGTGAATACTGTACAGTAATTTATTGCCCACTAAATAATGGTGATGTTGTCTATTAGATTAATTATATATAAAATTAATTTAATAAATTACATAATTTATTATATATTAAATTTTGAGATATATGTTAATATTTTGTAATACATTATAAATTATGTAAAAATTATAAATAATTATAAATTTATTTAATAATTACATGTAACAGTATTGTTCATCGTATAATGAACTATACAGTTCATTAAATTGATTTTATATATATAAAGAAGATGAAAAAAATTAAAACTTCACAAATTAATTTTCTTACCCTTGAATACCTTGCAATTTTATATAAAGAACATTGTTCTCTTGAGAAAAAAAACACTTAGATACTCAAATTAATTTTTACTCAAAAAAATTGTGTTTTGTGGATAGAAATATTTCAAAAACAAATAGAATATTATAAATCGAATGTAATTGAGTAGTAAAAAATTTAATGTCTAACAATGAACAAATCATTTTTATTTATAGTATATTAGTCCGAATTAAACTTGAATTGTGCATGACACACATAACATGATGAAGTAGTCTTTAATTAAAGTTCTTTATCAATTATAACATATGATGCAGTTAAATTAAAAATTAAAAAAAAAATTGTACTCTTATTTGTGACGATTTCTTCTTTAAAAAAAAATTGAATTTATTAAGTTATAATTTAAATAAAATAATAATTATAATTTATTCCCGCCTCAACATACCTTACAGGACCTATTTCTAGAGTTCATTGAATTGACATGCCGAATTACTTAATCTGAATGCTTGATTTGGATTTAATGATAGGCTAAAATCTACACTTTAAGCTTCATTTAGATCTTAAAGAGTTGCAATAGTGTAAGCTGTTCGGCTCTTTTTAAAAATACACCAAATATTCTCATATTTTGAGATTTGAAGCCTTTAAATTTTGAATAATGATAAATATTTTAAATTATATTAAAAAATAATATAATAAATAATTTTAAATTTATATTATTTTATTATTTAATATATATATTTGAGAGATAGTAATAGCAATATTGCTCTTAATTTCTTTTATACTAGCAGGGCTAGAGATTTTTTAAATATTTGCCTACATATTTACACAAATCTCTGAGCCCCACCTTATTCGCTTGGGAATTATCAAACAACGTGCCAAATAAAGGATGATCCAGTATATTATTGTCATGCACTACACATTCACGTTACTGATATTAATTACATGCAAATATTAATTACTTATTTATTTGTGTGGAGGGCGGGTTTTTGCAGAAAAAAGAAAAGGTAAGTTCAAAGGAAGCATATTGAATTATTCATCTGTAGAAGGTGGTGGACAGCCTCATGATCAATTTCTTGGAATTTAAAAAACCAGCAGTACGATTCTTATCTTTCGAAAACTGGGGTATTAACACTGACACCAATTTTAGATTACATTTTTAGTTTTAATTATATTGTTTTTATTTTTATTTAATTGAAAAGAAAAAAATATTCTTTTAATTATTTTTTATATAAATAATTAAAATATTTTTTAAAAATGAAAATATTTTTATATTTTCAATTAAATAAAATAATAATAATATAAATAAAATTAAAATTACTATTATAATATAACTTGTGTCGACATGTGATAATATTAATATTCTTTAAAGAATAAAGTATTTTTGAGAATATTGATTAAAAATTATTAATATATGATTTGAAGATTAAGTCAAGTGCGTAAAGTACGCGAAGATCGAAAACGGACGTGAAAAAAGAAGTAAGACACAAGGGGCGGTGTTCAGGTGTAGGCGCCGCGGTGCCTAGAACAGAACTTGAGCGCCACGGTGCCCAGCGAGGGAAGAGTTTTTCGAATTGTTGCAACTTGTTTTGTCTCTCATTTGCTCTAAAATTTCTTAATACGACTCTCACACGTTTAGGGTAAATTTAGGATAAACTTATGAACCTATATAAAAGTTCTCTACTGATTTGTAAACATATCTTAGTGATTTTGAAAAAAAAAATTGTGATTTAAACATACTTTGTAATTTTTAGCGAGAGAAAATCCTTAAATTACAAAAAAAAGTATTTTTTTGTGAATTTTTCTTGTAAAATGCGTACTTTGTGAGTGTTTTAAAATTCAATAATAAAATAAGAGTGATCTTGATCTACCGTGAACGTAAATCTTGAATGTTTTGTGATTTTTAGTGAGAGAAAATTTTTAAATTACAAAAAAGAATTTTTTTTTTTGTGAATTTTTCTTGTAAAAAGTGTACTTTGTGAGTGTTTTGAGATTCAATAATAAAATAAGAGTAATCTTGATCTACCGTGGACGTAAGTAAGTTGCCGAATTACATAAATTATGTATATTCTTCTTCTACATTTTTTTCTTTAGTTTCTTAATTACTTGTTCTACACTATATTATTTGAGTTATATTTTTTATTTCTGTACTTCTGTTTCAACAATATTAATAGTGTCATCTCTTGATGTTTGTATAAATTACACTTTAATAATAATTTTAATTTTAATTATACTGTTACATCTTTTAAATAATTGAAAAGATAAAAAGGTTTTTATAATAATAATTTTTTTGTCACATAAATAAATAAAATATTTTTAAAAAGTGGAGACATTTTTATATTTTTATTAAATAAAAAATGTAACAATATAATTAAAATTAAAACAGCAAACAAATTATAATTTATGCCAACCTCAGGAGTGACAGTCTTAATATCTCCTCAAAGAACAGAAAGTGTAAGCCATGAAAATTAATTAGACAGAAAGTGTGGAAGAATTCGTATATCATTAAAAGTCTGAGAAGCACTCTCCAAAACAACAGAAAACAATAGATATAAAAGCGAAATCTTTTTATTGTGTTTCAATTTTAATTTTTGTTTTTGCTTTTTTAAAATTAAGTTATATTTTCTAAATTTTTATTATAAATAATAAAATAATAAAATAATTTTATTTTATTTCTCAATAATTATTTAATATATTAATTTAAAATAAAACTTTTAAGATAATTTTTGAAAAATGGAACATCACTTTTATTTTGTAGTCGTATGGAGTTTGCCTTCAAAAATTCGGCAACCCCTCTTAATCAAAAATCAAACCCTAGATCATGATTTTCGAGTTGGGTTGATTGATTGTACTAATATCAATGTGCCTATCATTTGGTTAATTAGCGTTCACAGTGCTAAGCAATGCTTCATTTTTTTTGCATGAAGTATGCTTAAGGTTGAAGAATAAATAAATGAATATATTTGAAAAAGGTGGTGTTCCTATTGGTCTCTCAGGGGCGACTGGCTTGCTTATATATATTGAAAATATAATTTGAGTTAGTTGGAATTAAGAGATGTCAGAAGCAAATTAAGAGAAAGGGAAAAGAAAGAAAAATAAGAAATTTGATAAGTCCCCAAAATTTGATAACTAATGAGTTGAATTTATTATTATTTTTTTAAGAAAACTAGTTTGGACGTTAAGATTTGAATTGAAACTAAATCAAATTGGATTGTTATTTTTTTTAATAGAAGTTGTGTTTGAAGAGAATCGTACAAATAGAGAAAACATGAGGCTAAACCAATTTTTTTTTTGATATAAGTACTCTAATATTTAAGTTAATAAGAATAAAAAAAATAATATATTATATATTTTAGTATTTTTCTTATATTTTTACATAAGCGATAATAAAGTTCATAATAAGTATTAACTTAATGATTCTGATTCAGAGAGTTATGATGCTAATTATTATGATCCTTTCGTGTTAATTTTCTCTTCTATTTATAAGGTAAAGATGTGAATTTTATTCGTAACATTTAGAATTCATTTTTATATGTAAGTCTTATAGATGTTCATTTTTAAGATTCTACTATCAAATTTTTTTTGAAAGCATCTTTCTTACTTTAGTAGGACCTATATCGTGATTTCAAAGATCTATCCCTAATAAGATTGAGTTTATCTACGTCTTATATAAGTTAAGTCCTTTTAGGATTTGCCTTTGATTTATGGTGGTTGAGTTTGACTTATGCTAGTTGAGAGCAGCTATTATCTCCTGATTTTGAGTTTGACTAAATAGGATAGTCAAATTACAACTATTGTTTTGACCAACTTGGTGGGTTTTGAAACTGACCAAACAGAATAACTAGGTTATAATCATTGTTCTGACCAACTCAAAGAGATCATAGATTATTTTCTCCTTTAGAGTCTAACCAAACAGGGTAACCAGTTATAACTATTATTTTGACCAATTCGAAGATGGTGCCCGTAATTTGAGGACTTGTACTGGGTTGACATCTTTTTTTTTTTTTGTGTCTTATAGATTGAAATACTTCTTGAGCCCCGTGAGCTAAGGTCTTTGTGCTTTTTGAGCTAAATACATTAGCTTTGGAAAGCCTAAGTCCAAAGGGAAACAAAAAAAAAACATCGAGAGAAGAAAAAAAAAAGAAAAAAGAAAAAAAAATTTTGAGTAGTTAGACATGTATCCAATGATTCAATAAGTAATAATTTTACAATATCAAAATATTTATGTTTCAATATTTATAATACATACTAATTCTAATAATATGTTTTATTACTTTAAGATTTAAGAACCACGTCGGTAGCTGATAAACCTCATAATTCAAACCTAGTTCAGGATTAATTAGAACACATTTTGTGAGTAGATATATATATGTATATATATGTATTTATATTATATATTTTTAATGCAACAATTTATTAATTTAATTATACATTTTTATTTTTATTTTATTCATGGTTTTTTTTTAAATATTAATATTAATTAATTGTATTTAGAAATATTTTTAGGATTGATTATAACATATTTTATTATTATGTTAAGTACATAAATATATAATTTAGAATAATTATGCTTTTACGATATTATATACTTGTAGTGTTTAAATCATCATATATGTATCTGTCGGGGATCTAATATATGTGGGTGTATGCATGTACAATT
This sequence comes from Ailanthus altissimus, assembly GCA_946807835.1. Taxonomy (NCBI): domain Eukaryota; kingdom Viridiplantae; phylum Streptophyta; class Magnoliopsida; order Sapindales; family Simaroubaceae; genus Ailanthus; species Ailanthus altissimus. Next base: position 22,307,946 of record OX327691.1, on the reverse strand, counting down.
ATGTCTATTGCCTAAAATACGTATCATATACACATTAAACGCGATGGAAGCATATAAACATACAATAAACACAATAAATAAATATATTAATCACATTAATATATTAAATGGCTTGAGAACTGACTTCAACGTGTAACGTTATACACGTATTTCCTCGGAGTCTGCATGGAGACCAACTCGTGGGCAGTTCTAGTCACCAACTCGGTGGGCTTGGTGAGCTAGAATAGCAGCCTAATATCCAGCACGGGATTAACTTTTAATTCTTAAAATGACCGAGTGTGTATTTATATCATTTTCTCTAAAAGAATAAGAAATTGAGAATTTGAAGCAATCCACCGTTACTTCAATTGGAATCATAAAAAAAAAATGAAATAATTTCATTCCCCCCCCTTTTTTTTTTCTTTTCTTCTTTGGTTCCCTTCTTCTTCTTTTCTTCTTTCTTTCGGCCAAATTGCAACACACATTTCAATTCATTTGCACACACATCTCTTATATATATATATATTAATAAAATAATAATATAAATGGGTACAAACTATTCCTTTGCTATATTATTCTACACTGACGGAACTCTTTCATGGGATTAATACTTGTGGCCACAAGACTTTTTAAGATACAGTTTCGAAGCATCTGGATATCTAACTACATATGTGAGCTGACGGATCCCGTATCTGTACACACCAGACTCTATAAGCATCGGACTATACCCAACGACACCCAGCGATCACACCATAAAAGGTCTGTGACATGCGTGGAACCAAAGTATGATGGATTACTTACAAGCTCACCATGGCACTCAGGTCAAAGGACTACATATACTACTCAACTCCAGAGGACTCACCGTTGATGGCTTACATAGGATGTCTATCTGAGGCCCTCGTGAGTCTGTCTCATATCTAGTCCTAACTAGATACCCATATGTCAATACGACTTCCAAGCTCACGATCGGCTAGGAACGACTATCTATACCTTATAGGTATGACATATGCTGATCTATATATTAAAGGTATCCACTGATAGACCCGCATCGGCAAAAATAGATCAGGGATAATTATTTGAGAACATACTTGTGTAACTAGCATTTTCTGGCACCCAATTGCAACTCTTGTAACTATACAGTTACTAGTATATTCTCAGGTCTATGTTCCATTACAGACAAGACCCATACTCTTGGATCTGCTGAGTATTATCACCAGCTAACACTTAGCCGTGTTAACATTTAGCATTTATATCTTTCAGCGTGGTTGACTATAAGCCCTTATTTAAACTCCTTTAGATCTGATCTGAACTCCTTCAAATCGTACAATGTCTGTAACGTTACATTGCATAGTACCATATAAATTGGTATTAACAATTTAATAAGAATGTACACTTATATAAATACACAAGTATATGTATATTTAGGGATGGCACGTAAGCACCGATTCTAACAATCTCCCACTTACTCTAGTGCCATTCCTGATAGTATCTCATACATATCGACTCCAAGTATTACATAAACACTTTTAGTGTCATGGTCTTAGAAAGTGGATCTGCTAAATTATTTATAACATTTTTTTTACAAATAATCACATCTCCTTAAGCCAAGATCTCTCTAGTTATGTGATACTTCTCTCAATATAATTAGAGTACTAGTGTCCTCTTGGTACCTTGGTCTGTACACTGGTCTAATTTTGTCGCAAACTTATTGGATAAGATCCATTTGTCTTAGAACTCTTCCAAGCCCAATGATAAACCTATGAATCCTCATTACCGCTTCCGTTGTGCCAATATAAATTAGCAGTGAATCCCAGTTGTGTACAATTTCAACTCACCTAGTACTAATGAGAATGAGCACATTCCCAAATGTAGACTTTCTATCATCTAGGTCTAATGAGAATGAACACATTCCCAAATGTAGACTCTCTATCATCTAGGTCAAACCAGAAGTGTGACTCTGTGCATCTTCTTATTTATAAGCCATTTTTTTTATATTTGAGAAACTTATCATTTGTACCCTCAATGTACCTTAGGATATATTTAACTACCATCAAATGGTGGCCACCTGAATTAGATTGAAATCTGCTTATAACTTTTACAGCCAAACTGATCTTAGGTCTCAAACACATCATAGCATAAATCAAGCTCTGAAGAGCTAATGTATCTGGTGTGTTAGACACTCTAACCCTCTCATCTTTCATATGAAGAAACACTCTCCTCGAAAGATGAACACCAAGTCTATAATATACGTTAACTAATTTACAGTTAATAAATCGTACCTTTCAAATGCTATTAATGTGAAATGATTTGGGAGAGTCCTATCGACTTTCTAGCTCTATCTCTATAAAGCTTTATACCTAGTATAAAGGAAGCCTCTCCTAAATCCTTCATGGAGAAATACTTACGAGTTACTTCTGACCGATTATAACATACTGACATTATTCCCAATTACCAGTATGTCATCAACAAAGAGCATCAAGAAGACTATCATGCTCTCACTGACCTTTCATGCACACTAGACCAGAAGTCTGGCTGGACGTAAAATCTTCAATCTGTTCCATGAATATCTCTTACTCAAAGTATCCATCTAGGAATGCCGTCCTCACATCCATCTACCAAACCTCAAAGTCATAATATGCTGTAAGATCCAATAAAATACTAATTGACTTTAATATTATTATTGGTCCAACGTTTCCTCTTAGTTGATCCCAGATCACTGAGGATTACCTTTCTAGAACTAATACAAGGCCTAGAAGGTCTCTACCTTCCTTCCGACTCCCACTATCTCTTTGTAAACCCTTTATAACCAATGAAAACTATTCCCACGGGTAGCTTTACCCAAGTCCTAGACTTGATTCTGATGCATATAGTCAATGTTGTTTTCATGGCTTATTGTCATTTCCCGAATCGACGTCTAACATCGACTCCCTATAGGTCAATGATGATTTTCTTCTACTAAGAAAACTCCAAGTTCATCTTCAAGCATCAGTCATACCTTAAAGGTGACCTAGACATCCTTTCTAACTTACTGGGAAGTGTGCAAAAAGGTCACTGCTTAATTGAGCCTGAGTTTTCATCATTGGGTCATTGATTTCTAGATTGATTTCATTAAGTTCAATCTTTCTATGATTCCCATGACCCACGAGAAATCCTTTCTCTAGAATGGTATAATACCGAGAAACGAACACACTTCGCTTCTCTAAATCATAGAACTAGTATCTGATTGTATTCATAAGATACACAATGAACCTATACTTGTACCTCTTAGGTGTTGTCTATCTTACTAAGTAACTCTTACAAAACAAGATACCTTGCTACGTAACTCTTATGTAAGCAGGACAACCCCAAGTCTTAACTTACTTAAGATACGACTTTCTTCCTTTCTGTATCTCATACGGAATGGAAGTAACAACTTTGATAGAACTCTATTTAATAAACAGCTGTCTTTGGAGCATATATCACAGATATAGATTGGTAACACTCATTATCAATAAGACTATATCTAATAAAGTCTAATTTCTCATTTCCTAAACATCATTATGTTGAGGAGTACCCGAGGGACTATAGTGAGTGAGAATCTCATTCCCCCTTAAACAAACGATAAACTTGCTATTAATGTACTCATTACCTCGATCTAATCGAAGAAATATGATGTACATTCTGATATATTTGGTCATCTCCATGAATGCATTATTCATAAACTAGTTAAGTCTTCATGGTCAAATTGGAAATCTAACCATCCATAACTTAACAGATAAGCGTCTTATGCTTATATGACCTAAACTTAAATACCACAGCTTCATATTATTTAAGGATTCCGATCTATAAACATTTTTAATTTTATATAATGTCCATTTATTAACTGACATTCAGTTAATAAAAATTATACTTATTATGCAATATAACTATTGTATTACATACAAGAAGTAAGTCAAGTTGCCCAATAACTTGGACATGCAAGAAATTACCATTTCTTACTCTCAACTTTACTTCTACAAGTTGTTGCATTGAAGTCTCTCTTAATCCCTGCAACATATTGCAGACATGAGAAGGACGTGCAGGATCTCATACTCAACTTGAACTAGCATCATATGCTCTAAAAATGTCTATGTGTGTCAAACACAAATCTGTGGGAGTCTTTCTAACAATTATAAGGCTTCTAGGGTAGAGGAATTTCCAATACCCAATTTTATTGTAGTGGAAACACTTTCTATCTACACGCCCTCTTGTTGATCTTTGAATAAATGCTGCCTCTAAAAATTTATCCTGAGTATCTGCATCATCTTTTTTTTCTTACACATCTGGTCTCACCAGATATACTTGGAGTAAAAGGTGAAACACCCTGAACAAAGAGGGTCACACTCCCTCTATTGAATATCCCCTAGAGAGGTGTTATAAAAAATACCTTACAACAAACTCTGATTAATAATAAATCTAATATTTTTTGAATCCAGAACCTTTCTGAGATTTATCCACCGATCAGAGTAATTTCTGGCACTCTAGAGTTAGGCTGTATCAACTATGCACACCAACTGGTTCGTAGTGGCCATTAGACTTGACAGGCCAAAATAACGGGAGATGTAAGCAGAATAGATATTAAATCGCTAATAGAACGTTTTAAATCATTAGTATACTAATTATACATTTTCGATTTAAAACGCCCTCCCACTACTTTACATAATCCCAGTAATCTCTCAAATAGGAAAACGATAGTTTAAACTCTTTTAAACTATACAGCGAGAAGTAAATCCCATTAAAATTTACTTTGGCCTTACGCTGTAGTAATATTGACATTTGTAAACCCAACACGTAAACAACATTTGTCAATTGCATCTCATGCAACTCTTACCCATTGATTCTAAATACACTTTATCCTCACGCTGTAGCAATATTGGGTAAGTGTATTCCAGATTAACTTGTCAATGATCAAATATATGCTACCGATACTACTCTCACGCTGTAGCAATATTAGGCAATACTTTCGCATATATTTGCCTCATCTCATGTTTAACTGGTATAGTTCAAGCCTAACAAACCAAGTCCCTCACACTGTAGTAATATTGGAAAAAGGCCGACGGGACTCGTCTAACACCGTATTGACAAGACGGATCAGAATAAATTATTATCTCATAATGTAATATTCTTCAATTTGATTAAGAGAGATTTTTGTATCTAGGTCTCCATTCTCTTAGAAATGGTGATTTTCAACTAATTAATTTTTCTATATAAGCACAACGAACCCCCACCAGTAGGGCTCCCATTTGTGGTTACCAGCACAAAAAAATTAATCCTAGTTTATAACGCAAACCGATAACTCTTTATTACTATATCTCATAAACCCTGATTTATAATGTAGCTAATAATTTTTATTACTACATCTCATAAATCTACACATGTAAAATTAATTTTAAAATTCTGTTCAAAATTGCTATAGCTGCGAACAGTAAAAAATATTGTTCATGTGCTACTGTTCAAGTGAACAGTACATCACCGTAGCACCAAATGTCATCATTGTAGCACTGAAAGGTCAAACCCCCAGCGCTACAGCCCTAACCCACTGTATAATGTTATACATTTTCATACTTTAAGATCGAACTATTACATAAATAATTATATGAATTATTTTATTTTATACATTGGTATATACATTTTTATTAAGACATATAAGCTCTTTATCTCAAACGCAGCAAATATAAAGATAATAGTTCATATGCAGGTTTTACAATATTCACTTCAAATTTTAAGAGGACTCGATTAGGTCCTGTCATCCACTTTGAGGATTATCATGTGCCTTTACAACTAAATCTTGTTGGAATTTTTAGAATTGATATTATCTTGTTATATTAGAGTCGCCCCTATTATAACTTTTACAAATCAATAAAGGTCATTTATATTCGAAAAAATATCATTTTAATTTTTAATTGTATATATATATACTAATTTAATCATCACTTTCTTATATATAATATGTTAATTTTTATAAAAATGAAAATAGAAGTTATTCAAAGATGAAAATAATAATAAAAATTTATTAAAAACGTCCCTATATAAACTAATATATTATATATTAGAGAAGCAATGACTAACTTAGTATATATTTATAAAATTAAAAATTAAAATAATATTTTTTCATATATTCCCATATATAAGTAGCTTAATATGATAATTTTTACACGTACTAGCGAACAAAAGTTTCAGAGACTTAATTGCTACTAATAATTAACTCCAACAAAACCCACCAAATTTTTTTTAAAAAAAAACATTTTGGGAAAGTAAGTGTGTAGTAAATTATGAATTTAAACATCGTCGATTTTATGCGACTGATTTAGCATGTAGCTATATGATCTGTAGAGGTTAGAGATTTAGTAAAAACCAAAATTGCCATACAGAGAAATCTCTTTCTCAAATAACTTGCATGGATTCTAACCTACATGGCTACATTCTCATTCTCTCTTTCTTTTATTTCTTTTTCTCTATTCCTATGAATTTCTTTATACTTTGTGAGGAAGCTGTCTTTATAATATTCTTGGTGACACCGTCCTAGTGCAATTTCCCATAGTTGTCTCATGGACCACAGATGCACCATTTTTATATGTATTTGGTTCAAAACTTATGTTTCTTACCGGCTTCCTGGTTTTCGACTCTTTCTAAAATTCTAACATTGCCGGAAAGAAAGCCTTTTTTGGCTGTAATTGTCGAGCCTCCTTAAAGGAATATTACATTTAAAAAAAAAAACTCAAACTTTAATGTCAGCATCAACAAAATAATAATAAAAATCCCCATTTCCCTTTCACGTGGAATAACTGCATACTCCATGACGTATGAAATAATGGTTTGAACTTCATATTAAACCCATTTGACATTGTTTATTAGATATGATTGTTCCATTGTTAATTATATATATAATTGTATATGGTCATAAACCATATTTGTATTATCTACTAAGTATGAAAATGATGTGAAAGTTACTTCATATACGGTCACTTTTTCTGTTTGGAACCACATACAATTCTCAATCCAGAACCGGAACCTAGTTGTTTGTCCGAGCCCGCTAAGTATACATTACTAATACTAGAAACAAAAGGCAACATGAATATTTATGTACTAATCAAAGAAACAAATGTACACTTAACTATGATAATTTTGTTTTTGATCTTATTATTGAAATATATCACCGGCTTCAATGCTTTGAGATATGATAAAAGTTCAGTTGGCATGGCAAAGAAAGTGTTTGTTTTCATTAGGTGTTTTGAGAGGAAAAAACAACCATAGCAGCTCAAATTGGAAATTGGAAACGCATGAATGCATACAAATGTAGCCAGCAAAGAGCACGAGTAATATAATGAGATCATTTGAGGTTACAATATAAATATGATATAATATAATATCGAAAACTATTGCAGGAAACTGTGAATATGTTGCCTTGTTTGGGCACACACAGGTGCACCTACCAAATTAATAATAATGAGAGACAATCACACGGCAACAATCCTATAACATCAAAGCCTACACATTTATCCCATCAACTTACCTTTCTATTCTGTTTCTAACCTATATAATTAATTAAGAAAGTCATAGATATAGAAAAATATATATTATTGAGGTAAAGTTTAGTGACACTTGACTCACTCAAAGAAATTCAAGTCAACACTCAAACTCAGATTTTTTCATGAGTAGAACAATCCAAAATGAGCTACCTCAGTAGGACTGAAATCGGGTTTGAACATTTTGATCTCCATAACTCGGCCCAAAATGTCAATTTAGTAGGATTTGAGCCAGAACATGTGTCACCACTCAGTGCCAGTGTCAAATGACATGTCATGGGAGATTGAACGTCTACCACGTCATCATGGGTCCACTAGCCGGCGTACATGTTAGCATAACTCAGGTCTTACTACATCATCAATTAGACCCATTATAGGAGCATTTGGACGCCACATCATCTAACTATTGAACCTAAAAATAAGGTCAAAACGAAGAAATTCTCCAAAGAACCAATGAACGAGCACCACGTTAGCAGGCAACAGAACTTTATCTCATGTTGACACTACTAATACAAAAGCAAAGCTATTTGGAGTTCTTGGGCAGCTCAGCACAAGACCCGTTGAGCTCAGGGGTACAGAGTCAAACAACCCCCCAAAGTTTCCAAGTTTCACCAACTCATGCTAACAGCTCCAAAAAACATCTAATCACCAATATTCTTAGTACTTCAAACGTCATGGAAGGTTTAATGACCTTATTGCCTCTTTCAGCAGAGTTCTCTAAAATACTCATCATAATATGAACGATTCTCTAAATGTAGTTCACCACGCGTCACCTTTAAGGAGAAATCTCTAGGTTAGCACCCTCTAAACTCAAGTTTTATTTTTAAATTTTAAAGATGATAAGAGATTCGAAATTTTGAATAATACTCTAGTAAGAGAAAATCCTCCTCCTTTTCTCTAGAATTTTTTACATTCTTTATAAGGTAAATAAATCCTAGAGAACGTTCACCACACAATAGCCACTTGACTTGAGTGTCAGAGGGTTGTCTTCGATCACCTCGCCAGTGCTAGCCACTGACCTTGTTCTTCTTGTCTTCCTTAGGTCCTTTTAGTTCGATTAGCTCTCATTCGGCATACAGCCCACTCTCCACCTTGCCTTGGGTTCTGCACCACCAAAACAGAGCTCCAACTTGATCCTTGGCAGTAAAAATCCCAACAAATTCGAATTTTTTAATACTTTCTTCACACCAGTTCGAGTTGAGCGTTTTAGACCGAAAATCAGATCCATATATATATATATATATAACATTTTGAAAAAAATTTATAATAAAAAAATAACTCCAATAAATTAAGATAGACATTACATCGTAACAAAATGCAAATTGTCTAATAATTGAATTTTGAATGATTAATTTTACTGGGTAATGAATAACAAGCTCTCTCTTAACGAATACTAGTTATATTAAATTATCCCTATACAATCGAAACCATATTACATAATCATTATCTGTATCTACGAATTATTTGATTCCTTAACGAAAGTGATATTCGATCTACTCCAATATACTAATTTATGCATTCAGTCAACAAAGTATACTTAGACGTAGTACAGAAAAGATAGAAAATTAGAATAAGAAAGAAGAGATGAACTTGACTGGGCCTCAACTGATTAAAAATAAGCCCAAACAATTAAAAGGGGCTCAGGCCCAAAAAGAAATATAGGGGTTAACATGGATTTCTTCTCTAATCGGTACGAACTCTTGGTTATAATTTTGAAGTAAAATCAAGGAACTTCCCGGCTCGAATTCACTCGCTTTCTTGTCCTAGTGCTCGTCCGATCTTCGCTATAATTTTGGAGACAGAGTGTGAAAGAGATGACGATTTTTCACTTCTTCAACTGTGCGATTCTGACGTTCGGCCCTCACGCCGTTTACTACTCAGCCACTCCCTTGTACTGTTGCTTCTTCAGTTTCGACTTTTATTATTTCTTTTTGTCTCATTAATTTTAGATCTGTGAGCTAATTTACTTGTGGAGATAACTAATTACAGCGTAATTTATGCAGATCTGAGTACGATACACTCGGTACCTCTATTAAAGCGGGTCTCGTTTATCTGGGAACAGCGCTGGTTAAGGTTAGTAAGCAAGTTTAATTATGGATTTAGTGTAGCTAATTAGGCCATCCGATGCCTTTAGTTAAAATTTGGATTGTTATGCTTGATTGCAGCTTGTTTGTTTGGCAACGTTTCTGAAGGTATCAGAGAATGACAACTTTGATCCATATCAGGTACTTTTTTCACTTCATTTTGAGGATTGTTTTCTTTGATTTTATTAGAGAGAGTTTAATTTATAAAAGTTGGTTTGTTGAATTTACATGGAACTACAGAGTAGCGTTAGGGGGGTGGTGTGGGCTAACTTTTATTTCAGTTTTGTAGTTTGGCACAAAAGAGAGTCTTTGATTTCCATTCTTTGTTGCTTATCTCAGTTTCCTACCGTTCTGTTTCAATTTAGTTATAAAATACTGTTACAAAGCAAAGCTTTTGTTCAACCAATGATATTGCCATGATGTTGAATAAATACACTACAATATTTGGCTTTAGTTGCAAAAGTATAGTGCATCTCTATTATTCAAAAGATGTGGGCATGCCATTCTTTTTTATTGCAGAATAATCATGAATTTTACTTCTTGAAACGTCTTGGAGTATAACTCAAATCCTAGCCAAGTAATTTCTTCGAATCAGTTCTTTAGATCGATTAGTATGACTTTTGAAATCCATTTAGCATGACATAAATCTGTGCAAGGTTGGCACTTCATTGCTCTATTGGCCAGCGTAAAGTTAAATAAGCATTTATGCTACTAGACATATGCTTGCTTTCTTTTATAATGGATTACTGATTTATTTGCGGGTGATTAGTTCATCATCAATCAAGAGTGTCATTTATTTTCAGGAACTGTTGAAAGCTCTAATCGGTTTTATAGATGTAGCTGGGCTTTACTTTGCCTTAACCCAATTGACTCACAGGAACATTTCTCAGAATCATAAATTTCAGGCTGTTGGACTTGGTGAGTAAACCTTGTTTCACTCATATAGCTGAATATCAAAGATGTTTTCTTTTCTTAATTCAAAAAGAATTTTTTTTATATTACTACTGACCCTATATGAAATGAGTTTTGGATAAGCTCCTTGTTCCTTTCTTTTGGACTTCATTAAACTATACGCTTCAACTTCAAAAATACTATGTCATTTCCTTTACCTATGCTGGCAGGATGGGCTTTTGCTGATTCTGTTCTACATAGATTGGCCCCACTTTGGGTGGGTGCCAGAGGACTAGAGTTTACTTGGGATTACATTCTGCAAGGGCTAGAAGCTAATGCAAATTTGGTATGTTTTGTATCTTTCAATAGAGAGAAGTCACTTCTTTAATTGCTTTCTGAGACACCATCCATTTATTGATCTTATCGTGTGTAAATTTCAGCAAGATTTTATGTAGGTCCATTTGTTCTTATGGAGATTTGGCTGATACATTTCCATTTGTCTTTTGTACTCGTTAAGTGAAATTATCTGTATCTTAGCTGCATTCTGATTTCAGGTGTTGAGCATATCTCTAGCTGCATTGGGATCTTTGATGTGGCTTCGCAAGAACAAACCAAAAACATTGATTCCAATAATATATGCATGTGCAGGAATTGTGGCAACCATGCCATCTATTACAAGGTCTGCTCTTCAACCTTCACTATCAATCATAAATTTCTTCATTAAAAACTTCACAAGGTTTGAGTTTTTTCTGACACATTGAGATTTGGTTGTCTTGCTTTAAATCCATCACTTTCAAAATATAAAAACTTGGCAGACCTTATCCATGGTCTCTTTCTTAATTACTTAAGAATCTGTTAGCGTGGCTTCTGTTATGCACAGCAGATTGTGAAAAAATCTCCATCATGTAACTTTTTAGCCTGTGAGGCGGTTGCCATGATACCATCCATGTTGCAAGGATCACAAATTAAAATGATTTGCTTGCATCGTTCAAAAGGGCCGATGTAGATGAGCATGTTCCATTACTGTTTGTGACTGTAAATTATGGCTTTTGCAGCTATCTAAGGCGAGGATTGGGATGGCAATTTCCTAAGGTGGTAGGCTTTGAAATTTTTACCTCATTGTTGATGGCATTCATTAGTTGGCAACTCTTTTCTGCATGTCAAAGACCCTCTGCTTGAGGAAGCCGAGCATTACACACTTGGTAGTTGGTTGCTGCAGTGTTCTCATAGCAGCTCAATTCTCTTCAAGAGGGCCCATTGCAATTAGTGTTACCCCGTGTTGCGATGACCTTTCGTTTCAATTTAGCATTCTCATTCCAGTTTGCGTTAAATTATTCATATCAAATTTTGATCTTCACCGTTCTTAATTACAAACTGTGTTATACAAATTTCTCTGATGTAACTCGAGAAATGAATTCATGAAAATTTTGGATAAAGATTTATGTAGGTTTGCTTTACTAGTCATAAAGACCTGCATTACGGTCTCGCTCATTCAGCTTGGTTGATTGTTCCCCGAGGGATTTACCTAGCCTGGCATGTGGTATATTTGTAAGTAGGGGTCGGCAAGGTATGGTTTCATTCGATATTTTTTAGAATCAAATTGTATTGAAAAAATTTAGAATTTTTATTTTTAAAATCAAAATGTATTGAGTTGATGCGGTCAATTCGGTCTATTATATATTTTCTAAAAGATTAAATCATATATGTAAATGATATATTTTATAAAAAAAAAATAATGAAAAAAAATCATGTTAATTTTAAATACAAAATTAATAAAAATTTATAAATTAAATAAATTAAAAAATATTAAAAATTAAAGGTTATCTAAACATATAAAATGTTATTCAATTTTAAGTATGGAATTAATTAAAATCTTATGAATTAAATAAGTTAAAAAATATTAGAATTTAAATTTATTTAAATAAATAATGTGATTATCGATTTTTAAATACAAAATTAGTTAAAGTCTATAAATTAAAAAATTATTAAAATTAAAATTCATTAAATAAATTATACGAAAAAATTATATAAAATTTTATTTATATCATTTAGTTCGATTTAATATTTTTGAAGATCGAAATTATAAAATTAATCCGAATTGAATTTATTTAAAGATTAAAATAAAAATAATCAATTAATTTTTATATTTTAATATTGAATCAAATTTATTTAAAAATTAAAATAAAAACAATCAATTAATTTTTATATTTTAATATTGAATCTCTTGAATTGGTTTAAACGATTCAGTACTTTTTTGTCCATTCCTATTTAATATGCTGATTATGCAATCATGACACTTGCGTAAATTGTTTGCCTTGATTCAAGGCTTGGAAATTTGGACTTTGTGACATTGTTGTTCGTTCAGTTAATTTTAATTGGAATTGATTAAATTCCTTAGGTGCTCATCACAAAATAGAAAAAGAGAGCATTTGCATTTGTTTAAAATGGCTTGATTTGGTAATTTAATAGTTTGTAGTGCATCGTTTAAGTGCTGTCCTTAGTTCGATTCTCTTCTCCCTCTAGTAAAGTAATAAATTTATTTAAGAAAATTTCGAATAATTAATCCTTCAGCAAACCTTGATTTTACAGCCAAAACAAATTAATTTAACAATACACAAAGAGGATTAAGGCTCACTCGGATTCCTCTAAAGATGCTTCGATACGTAGAAGAACGAAGCCAACGGCAACCCCAATTAGAACAAGTCCATTCATAATTGCAGCAATTCTGAATATCTCAGACGCGGCATTGCATGTAGCAGAGTGTGCACCACCGCCTCTTCCTTTGCCCCGTGATAGGGCTGCCTTCAATGAGCTGACAAATTTTGCAAAGCATAGCTCGGTGCATACCGGCTGGCCAAGAGAGACCACCTTGTTGTGAGCTTTAAGACCTCCATATGAATTCAATCCATTCACATACACAACCTTGTTGATTCTCCTGTGGGTTTTGCTGCCACAGCTCACCAATGCACCGCTGACTGTTGCTGGAGCAAGGACTGCTGATGTTGTTGCCATTTCGGCCCTACCCAAGATCTTGAAACTAAAATTTGACATACAAAAGTAGAAAATGAATTCAACTAACTTGAACAGAAGAAAAGATTTTAACTAAAGGAAGGGAAATGAAAAAAGAACGTAGAAATACATGAGATTTGCAGAATTATGTACTGATTACCTGTGTTGCAATTTGCAAAAATGCGGACTCTGTGCTCGCAGTCGCAGACAAGGAAAGATGGTACAAGTACAAGAGGTGCCAGTGTGTTTAGACTTCAGAGATACGACTTGGGATAAGGTAAGATTAACAAGTGTTATGGTTGGCTGACAAATGGATTCGATCTTGATAATCTCTCTTTAATTCTTTTTATATGCCAGAGCAACACAAAATCAGATAAAAACGAGATTACAACAGTAAAACAGAACTAAACCAAACACAAGATCAATTTCAATCAACGATCACATGGATATATTAACAGTCAAATCCATTGCATTTGAGGCACAACACAGTTCATATCTTCAAAAGACAGGAAAATTAATTATACAAACTAAAACTAAACAAAAGATCCATAGGGAAACTACAGTTCAACAACAGAACAAAGAGAAACATAATACATACAATACCCTTTTGCCATGCAACTTCCGTTACTATCTACTAATCCGAGACGTGCTTGCTTTTTGCAGTCATTAAACTTCAAACCTTTTGACAATAGCAGTAAATACCGTCGCCTTTATGGGTTCTAACCTTCCTTCTCCCCGAAACAATATGAACTTGCATGACATTTGTCATCACAAACTCAAAAATGATATCGTGCAAAAATGGCTCCACCCATTTTTCATCTTTACACGACCATCATTACCCTTAGATAATTCAACAGGTCATGACTTCTCAGCCGGATCCTTAAGCATTACAAGTTTTCTTGTCATCAGGTCTTTCTCCCTGGCAGTTGTACTGGAATGCTCTGCAAGGCAATTTAATAAAAAATAACAATGTTATGTTTTTGAATAACATTGCTAATAAAATTATACTATAATTTCCAAATTAAAACAGGTGGACTTATGCATAATGCACTGTTAATTGAAAACAAAGAAAGCATTTCCAATCTTATCTCTGATTTTTGTTTTAGCAGAATGATAGAAAAGGTGAAGAAGTGCTCATTGGCATTGCATTTCTGCTTCTGTTTGCTTTCTGTTGAATAAGAAGAAGCTCACCCCAGAATACTTGTGAGATTCCATCCAAGTTAAAATGAAGCAGGAATCTTCTGATTTAAATGCGCGTGCTGAAAGGTGAAGAAGTGCTCATTGGCATTGCATTTCTGCTTCTGTTTGCTTTCTGTTGAATAAGAAGAAGCTCACCCCAGAATACTTGTGAGATTCCATCCAAGTTAAAATGAAGCAGGAATCTTCTGATTTAAATGCGCGTGCTGATCTCCCTGTGGTTTGCTCATTCCTTCATTAGCAGGTTTCTTCCCGAACCTTATAAATCCACCTACATATACAAATCCAAGGAGAAAAGACCAGAAAAATAAAAAAAATATTAATATGATAAAATTCATAGCAAACTTTGATTAGGAGAAGATACATTTTGAATTTTGATTTAATTAACCCGCATGCATGCACCTTTTTGTAGTTAACTGGTTCTTCTTCAGTGACATCTTCACAAATCTCAGGCTTGCATTCTAGAGTTGTAACTCTTGCTTCATTATGATTTCCATTCTTCGAGCGAAAAGCACAATGATCATTGTTCCTTTTGGCTGCCCTTATAACTTTTTCGCAGGCACTTTTGTTATAGATTTTAACTTTGAACTTCGAATACCCATAAAATTTGAAAATTAAAAAATCACCCTCTTGTAAAGAATGATCATTAACAAACTCTTGCCAGCCATTCTGAAAAGACAAGTCATTTTCTTTTTCGTCCACATTAACAACCCAGTATCTCCTCATAGGACTTTTGACAATGTATTTGCCAAGTGAATTTCCGTTAAAGCTCTTCACAAAAGCCGCAATATACGCTATACAGTGAAACTTACTCTTCAGTTAACTCAGGTAGTCTTTGAGTAGAAATCTAAAACAGGTATGTTTAAAAATGGATTCAAGTATATAGAAACTAAATGCAAATACAACATCTGGAATGTAGAGAAACAACTCCACAATTAAAAAAAAAAAGTCGGTGGAAAGTGAAAACTCTCTCTACAAATAACTCCTGCATGTTACTGGATTGGGCTACAAAGAGAGGTTTAGGGGCTCAACGTATTACACTATTGTCCTTGTGTTTCGATCTCCACTCAAAAGGATCAGAGACTCGATAATCGTTGCTAATTTAATTATCTTTCACCAAAAGATAGATATCTTATAGGTGGATTCACATGAGAACGTAGTTTATATTCGGCAAAAATGTAAGGAAACAAACAATAACAAATATCAGGGACATAAAAAATGAACGATGTTGTGCAACAAGTTACATGCTGAAAGCCAAAGGAGATTTCCAGCAATCAAGAATAAAGGTGAACTGCTGAATGACGTGGATCAGCACAGTTGAAGATGAAGCTGACGTGGGCAAGAAGACAAAGGAACTGGAATGGTTAAATTAAGTGCAAAATGAGTTTCCCGCCATTTTACAATTTGTTGTAACTAACTCTAACAAACTATGCAAATTGCATCAATTCTGTTTTGAGATTATTCTAGAATCTCACGGTAGTATAAATAGTTCAAAGGCCTGTATTTGTGATTAATTCAACATTAATAAAACTCTCTCTTTCAAAGTTAAAAGAAACTCTCTGGTTTCACTTTGCTTGCCTGTATTTTCTCAAGAAAATCAAATTTTCTTAGTTGGTATCAGAGCAAATCTGATGGCTAATAGCTCAAACACGTTTCCTGATCTAACCAATTCCTCAAACTTAGGTGCACAGTTCAATAATCTAAATATTGGATAAAGCAGCACCTTCAGGTTCTCAACACAAAAAAACTTGATCATAATAATTTCCTGTTACGAAAATATCACATCTTGGCCTCAGTTAGAGGTAATGAAGTTGAAGATTTGTTAATTGGACTAAGGACATGTCTAGATCCGTTTGTTACTCAAATTAGAGACATTTGTGAAAGTATCTCCAGAATTAATCCAAGTTTTCAGATCTCGAAAAGGCAAGATGCCTTACTCATGAGCTGGTTGTACTCTTCAATAAATGAGAGCATTCTCAACTCTGTGATCTACTGCAAATCTTCATCAAAAATCTGGAATTACTTGGAGAAGATGTACAGGTGTCAATCCTTGGCAAGGCTAGCTTAATTAAGGTCTCAACTGCAGACTCTGAGGAAAGGTACTATGTCAGTAAATGAGTACTATGTAAAACTCAAGAGTATAGCAGATAACTTCGCTATAGCTAGAAAGCCTGTACTTAATGAAGATCTTATAACCTACCTGCTTGCTGGCTTGGGTCCAGAATACGATCCAGTAGCAGTTCTTGTATCTGTAAAGTCTGATGAAGTTACTTTGGCAGAGATTTATGCAATATTATTGAGTCGAGAAATTAGAATTAAACTGACCAATTCTGTCAATAGAGGCTTTGTTAGTGCTCATATAGCATAGTCTAGTTATAAGTAGAAAAATAAAGGAAGCTATAGTGGTAAGACATGAGAATTCAATAAATGATCCAACACAAGTTATGCAAAAGGTCTTGGTAACAATTATAACAAGGGAAAGGGAAGAAAACATACCCGAACAAACCAAAGTCCAAAATAGTTTATCAAATCTGCTTCAAAATGGGACATGGAGCCTTGAAGTGTTGGAATCGATTTGATGAAGATTTTGAACCACCTGTTTAGAACAACAACCAACCAGCTGAAGCATATGTAGCAGCTCCTGTACCAGAATAGAATGACAATAAAGATCAAGTCTGGTACCTGGACAGTGGAGCAATAAATCATGTCTTAGGAAGCACCAGCAACATGACTTCAAGGATGGACTACAAAGGTAATGAATATTTACTTGTTGATAATGGACAGAAATTAAAAATATTGCATGTTGGAACTTATTTGTTGCACACTCTTTATAACAAACACAAATTTTCCTTGAAAGAACTTAGGGATCTGCACTACTTCTTGGACATAGAAGTAACACAGACAATCAGCAATTGCACTTGTGTCAACAAAAGTACATTACAGATCTGCTGTCAAAAACCAATATGCAGAATGCAAAAAGCTACCCGCCACCAATGAGTTCAGGCCTTGATCTTTACAAAGTGCCAGATAAACTATTCTCTGATATCACTCTCTACAGCAGTGTTATTGGAGCACTTTAATATGTAACCTTCTCAGGCCTGGAATCACATTTGTTGTCAACAAGCCTAGTCAATTCCTTTCCTGCCCTACTCTTACTCATTGGTCATGTTGCAAACGTTTGCTAAGATACCTTCAAGATTCTAAGGATGTTGGGATAATATTCAGTCCAGGAAAGCGCCTAGAAATCACTGCATTTACAAATGAAGACTGGGCATGTGATGCTTCTGATAGAAAATCGGTTGATGGTTATTGTTTCTTCCTTGCTGGTAACTTGATATCCTGGAGTTCCAAAAAATAAAATTTGTTTCCAAGTCTAGCACCGAGTCTAAATATTGGGCTCTAGCTCAAGGTGTTGCTGAAATTAGCTGGGTTATTTCCTTGTTCACAGAAATTAGGTTAAAGTTGCATAGAGAACCTATTGTTTGGTGCGATAATCAAAGCGCTGCAGCACTTGCTGCAAACCCAGTTTATCATTACAGAACGAAGCACATTGAAGTAGATGTCCACTTTGTTCGTGACAAAGTATTGAATAATGAAGTAGAAATTCGATATATTCCCACGAAAGATCAGATTCCTTACCTTTTTTCTAAAGCACTTCCCATTACAAAGTTTTGTACTCTCACCAGCAAACTCAGCCTCTTTCATAGACCCCTGAGTTTGAGGGGGGATGAAAGCCAAATGAGATTTCTAACAATCAAGAATGAAGGTAAACTGTTGAATGACGTGAATCAGCAAAGTTGAAGATGAAGCTGAAGTGGACAAGAAGACAAAGAACCTGGAATGGTTAAATTAAGTGCAAAATGAGTTTTCCGCCATTTTACAATTTGTTGTAACTAACTCTAACAAACTCTGCAAATTGCATCAATTATGTTTTGAGATTATTCTAGAATCTCACGGTAGTATAAATAGTTCAAACGCTTGTATTTGTAATTAATTCAACATTAATAAAACTCTCTCTCAAAGTTAAAAATAACTCTCTGGTTTCACTTTGCTTTCCCGCATTTTTTTTAGAAAATCAAATTTTCTCAGTTATGTGACTGGTTTCATATTGGTTTTTTTTTTTTATGGGAATGAGGGATTTGAATTTGGGTAATTTCGTATTATTATTATTTTTAAATATGAGAGAATGGAATTTAAACTTTGGACATCTATTAGAATGGAAATAGATGTATTGTAAGCTTTTTATTGTTAACCTTTTATTATTGAACTATTAACACAAATACAATTACTTTCATATGTTAACATACACATATTACAAATATAAGAAAGATCATAGCCACTCAAAAAAAAAAAACCCATATGCTCAAGATTTTTGTAAAAGAGAAAAATATATTTTTTTATCTAAAAAATTTAGAAAACTAGTACTATGAAAACACTTATATTAGTATATATGTTTTAGAAAGCATTTCAAAATTCAAATGCATTTCTCTTTTAACTAGGTGTTATCTAAAAGGTTCCATCAAACATTTTAATAAAAATCATTCTTTTTCTTCCAAAAGAGAAATTGTTTAGTTGTTAATTTCGATTTGTGCAGAGGGTTTCTCATTTCTATTGCAAGAAATGGAGGCTAAAGGGGAGCTTAGTGAATTCGTTTGTGCACGTAATGGCCCGCAAGTCAATTATTATTATTATTATTATTATTATATTACAGATGGAAGCTTGATCTTCTGTCGTTCCACAATATTTGATTATTCCACTATAAAAAATATTATTTTGTCATATGAAGTGTTGGATCATAAATTAATTTTTAAAAATCATCTATTACCTTTAGCCATAATATTAAGGTGGAGGATCAAATATCTATTTTGAGATTGTTTGGTTTATTTCATACAAAACCTCGTGATCGTTATCTTCGGCTCCTAACTATTATAGGTAATAGTCTGAGATTAATCTTCTAGTACATCATTGACTATGTGGAAGGCAAGAATGTTCTTAATGGGTGGCAAGACAGTGCTTATCCAAGTGGTTGTGCAAGCTATTCCAACATATGCAATGTCCAGTTTTTAATTATTCAGAGGTTGACTTCTTTGATCTTGAGGTTTTGGCAGGGTCAGAATGGGGGCATGTAAAAAATTAATTGGTTACTGTATAATTTGGTTTGTTTACTAAAACAAAATGGAGGTTTAGGGTTTAAGGATTTGATTATTTTCAACAAGGCCATGCGTCCAAAGCAATGTTGGTGTATTCTTTTCAACCTTAATAATCTGGCTACCTACATTTTAAAATGTAAGTATTTTCTTACTCAATCTTTTTTGAAGCCTTGAGGGGTCGTGAAATGTCTTTTTGACTGAGAAGTCTTATTTGAAGTAAGGAATTACTTAAAATATGGTTAGATGATGCATAAGGAATAGTAGATTTATTGCTCTATTTTTAGACCTTTAAATACCGCGTCCGCCTTCTTTTAAACCCATTACACCAAATTGGGGTAGGAATTGTTATTAAGTTTCTGATGTTATTTTACTAAATGGAGGTTGAAATTTTGGCTTTCTTTATAATTTGTTTTGGAATGTGGATGTACACTTGATAAAATCAATTTCTATAGGCGATTTTGGTAAGGATGATAAAATTTTGTGGCATTATACTATCTCAGGTGTGTTTTCAATTAAATCGGCATATCAATTAGGTGTGGCTAGTATGGATAATAATTGTGGTAACCGTGAGTTGTCAAAACACTTTTGGTAGCAAAGTTTGTGGCGTTTAAATATACCTTCGAACGTGAAATATTTGTTTTTGGCGAGCTGTGCTGAACCTATTGCCAACTAATGTTAATTTAGTGAGTTGAGGTATTAGAAATCTGTACCATTTATGGGAGGTGTAAGACGAAAGATGAAATTAAATTTCATGCACCGGTATTCTATCCATTTGCAAGTGTTGTTTGGGAGTTAAATAGTTTAGAGTGCAATATTTCAAGGGAAATTTTTTTATTTGAAGAAGATATTTTACAACTTTAAATTTATTTATTTTAATTTTTAAATATTAAGATGTGCTTTTAAAGATGAATTGGTTCAAATTAAGTTTGTATTTATTAAATTTTAGTTTAAATATTTTTTTAATATTATATTATACATACGAGGGTAAATATATTCATTTACAATTTATTTGACTAATAAAAAATAGGTAATTAAAAGGTGACTAAAAAAAGTATATTTATAAAATTTTGAGGTTATTTTTAAAAAATTTCTAAATAAAAATATGCCAAAGATTGCTTTTTTGTCTTTTAACTATTAAATAAGTTGAAGTTACTGTCATGTCTTTATATGTATTTTATCTTTAGCTATCAAATAAGTTGCAATTATTGTTATATCTATGTATGTATTTTTTTTAAATGCCAACATTTTTTTTTTGTCTTTTAATTATCAAATGAGTTAAAATTATTGTTCTCTATATATTTTTTTAAAATAAAATGATAAAAATATATATTTAGTAGGATTCAAACCCAAGATCTTTACCTTAAAATCAGATATATTAATCATTAAATTACAAGTACTTTATTAAAATTTTAAAATAAACGTGGGAACCATCCAATTTTTTAAATCAACACCTGAATTAAATTCTGACATGAATTTGATTTATTTATTCACTTTACCACCTTTAATTAGAAAAAAAAACTTAGTGTTTATTTGGTTAGATTTCTCTATTGGTCAAAAGAGTTTTAAAAAAAAATTTAATATCAAAAACTCTTTTTAAATTTTTTGATGACGTTTAGTTGCAATTAAAAAAAAAAAATTTGGAGATTAAAACTATTTTGTCTCTACTTGCAAAAGCTAAACTTTTGGAAGTAGAGTTTTTTAAATTTTTTTAATATTTGTGTAATATCAAATATATCATAATAATATTTTTTTTATTTCTATAGTGTACCCTTAATAAAAATAAATTATATTCAACTAATATATTTTTAATATTTTTTTAAAAGCCATCATATTTTCATATCTCCACAACCTTTATATTTTTACAAAAATTTATGAAAATCTTTTGTTGATTATTATTTTTTTAAAAGTATTATTTTATTTTTAAATTTTGTACTAAACACAATAATTTATATTAATTCTTTGATTATTATGTAATAATTTTACTTGATTCTTGTGTTTTAAAAAATTGAATTTATATATGATAATTTTAAATTTATATATAAAAAATATTATATTGTTTAAAATTTGAATATAAATTTTATTAAGTGTCTTTTTTTATGGTTTTAAAATAAATAAGTATTTTAATAATATATAACTAAGCAATTTAGTGCTTTAAAAATATCTTTTAAAAAAAATCTATTTTAAATAATTTTACTTTTAAAAATTTTATTTAAAAAATTCAGCCAAACGAAATTTTACTATAATATATTTTATTTTCTCTCAGATATCGTAATCACAAACATAGTTGATCAATTTAAAAATAAATATTTAAAATAAACTTTTGTAGGCTAAGCGCATGAATGACGCGATATGCCTCGTAAACTAAATTGTTCTTCTAACTAGTTTCCCTCTCTCGTTAGTTTACAAGTAAAGTCTATAATGCTTTTGAAGTATAGTGCTCATTTTATTAAATGGATGGATATGTGCATCGCATACAAGCTACATGTGCATGGACTTTTTTTACACATGGTTTGCATTTAATAGAAGAAAAAAAATATTTTAAGGGAATATTTTAATACATCGGAGGTATTATTTTCTATGTACAATCAGTTGCTGCTCTTCCTTAAGCAATTAAGCGATTTTTTTTTATAGGTTTTCATTTTTTTTAGAAAAATTATAATTATTTATTGTTATAGTTTAAATAACGTTATATTTCTTAAATAATATTTTAAATTTTTATCATAAATTAATATATTAAATAATTATTAAATAATAAAATAATATAAATTTTAAAATCACCCATAAGAATATTTTATCACTTAATATTTTTTTAACACATCATTTGAGATGAAAAAATTTTGAAATTATATTTAAAAAGTATAATATTATTCTTATAATTTCTTCATAAAAAAATAACATCTGAACTCTAAATGTTTAAGGAAGGGGATACATAAACTTTTAAAGTTTTAAAAATTTTATTTACATCCTATTAGATAACTAAATCTGTTAATGTTAATAGTGGAAAGGGCAAAAATTAAAATAACCCCATTTTGACAACAAAAAAATAGAAATTTTGATTAACCTTGATCAACCCTAATCAATTCTAGTTGTCAATTAGTTAATACTGTTAATCAATGGTAGTCAATAAAAAAATTCAACCAAATAGTTAAAATTTTATTCTTCAATAATTAAAATAAACGACAACAAGTTAATGATAAATTGAGAATTTTTATATAACTAAAATAAAATTGAATCTTAGTCTATATTTTAGGAATAAATTGTCCTTCACCGTTTAATCAACTATTCATATGGTTATACAAGTAGTTTTATTTCTAACCTTGACACACAAATTTTTGCTATAATAGAAGCAACTAGCAATCCAATTATTATTCACTTTTTTCTTTCAAAATATTTTTATATTTTTTATTTTAATTTTCTACCAATATTTTCACTAGTAATTTCTTCATATATCATTGGCAATTGGTATTAATTCATCTCAAATTTTATTATTGAAAATTTATTTGCATCATCACTAGTATGGAGCTCTTCATCACTTGTTAATAATAATAAATTGTTACTAACTCTTAATTGTTCAATAAAAAAGCATAAAAAATTAAATGAAAGAAAAAAGATTAAAATCATAAGAAAAATTTATCTACAAACTAGTAGTCAACTTATAAATTTCAAGGCTCTTGTTATGACAGTAACTATCTTGTCTTTAGTAATTGAATAGTAAAATTTAAACAAATAATAATTCAAAATGGTATACACCAAAAAAATAATTATTCATATTGTAGAAAATTGGAACAACTCCGGCTGCCAAATCATTTTATACACCAATGCATTAATATATAATTCATTTTTATCAATCAATAAAAATTAAAATAATCCCATTTTGACAACAAAAAAATAGAAATTTTGATTAACCTTGATCAACCCTAATTAATTCTAGTTGTCATTTGGTTAATACTGTCCATCAATGGTAGTCAATAAAAAAATTCAATCAAATAATTAAAATTTTATTATTCAATAGTTAAAATAAACGACAACAAGTTAACAGATTATGACAAATTGAGATTTTTTATATAACTAAAATAAAATTGAATCTTAGTCTACATTTTAGGAATAAATTGTCCTTCACCGTTTAAAATTTAATATCTAATTTTGAACAACAATAATAGTTAAAAATAGTTTATTCAATAAAATATAAATTTTAAGACAACTATACTAAAATTGCTAGTTGATTATTAATATATATTGATGTTGGGTGATATTTTTAGTGATACATAGATAGCCTTTAGGAAGCCACGTGTCCCCTCAGCCTACATCCCGAGGAAACAAATCGAGTTAGAAATAAGTAGTATGGTTGGGCTCAAGAGGAATGTTGGTTGAGTTGGGCCATCTATTTCTGTAAAGCCCTACGCCTAATATGTTAGACTTGATGTGGCCGTCAAAAGGGTTAAGAGGATACTCTCGTAAGGTCACCTGAACTGTCATGTCATCACCAAAGTCCTACCAATTAATGACTTTTCAAAAACCTCAATAAGGACAACTAAAAAAACAAGGACGTAAGGTCTCAATTGGGTAATCTTTTGGGCCTCTAATGACTAATATACCTCCGTGCTGTGCCAGTACCTTGCCTCCATCTTCCTTATTCGAATTAAAAAGAGAGAGAGCATACACCAAATAGGACTCAACGTCAGAGTCAGAGTCAGAGCCCGCTTATCCTTTACTCCTTAAAGCACTTAATTAGAGGGTTGCTTATTCTCTAAATTTAAAAGGAACAATTATCAAAGCAACCCTTAATATGATATTTCTCAAAAATATTATACTAAAAAGTATAAGCCACCAATCGCATACCGTCACATGTTGCATCGAGGGAGACGTTCTCTAGGCCCTCCCATTTTCCAACTCAACGTATATACTTTTATTTTTAAGTAGAAATTTTGCATTTAAAAAAACTAAAGAAATAACTTGTATGATACATTGATATTTTTGTATTAAAATGACCTGTTTAAGGAATTTTACGAGTCTTAATTTTTTTTTTCTGAGCCACCTATGTGCGTAACAATTTAATAAAAATGTCATATATATATATATGTATTTGTATATGTATATATAAATTTAGATAATAATTTTGTATTTCCAAGATCTAAAAAAGTAAATTTTAAATGAATAATTTTTTTGATAAATTCATAATTTGTTTTAACTCATGACATTTTTGTACCCAAAACAAACACGCTACCAAACTACACTACCTTCCTTTTAATTAGTTTACAATATCATTGTAGAAAATTCTCATCCCATTTTCTAATAACATGTTTAAGAAATTTTGTCCTAAATTTCTTTAAGCAACCCCAGTGTAACAATCCAATAAAATTATACATATGTGTCTGTAAATTAATCAAATTAATCGTTATAATGAATGAAAACACACACATCATAGTATTATGAGATGACTGTACTACTTTTAATGTATTAAAATATTTCCCATAGACTCTTAAGAATATTGTAGACTTACATTTTCAAGTAGGAGAAAATTTATTGTACATTGAAGGTACTGCAACATATGTGTAACAATTAGAATCAGTAAAAATACATAAACGGATAGTTGTACTACTTCGTAATATAATAGATTTTCTCCTTAAGCGAGTATATACAGTTCCCATAGCTATAATGGTGCACTGCGTCACGTTCACTAATTCAACAAGAATCATATGTTACGCATTTCCTAAAACTACCTTGCTCAATCACGGTGAGTGGTGAGCGGCGACATGATTCTTAGGACCTATCTTAGAATCGAATCCACTTTTTTCATCAATAATCAACAGAACTAAATTTCAGTGGGAATACGAATTTTATAGGAGAATAGGCAACCAATAAACTCAATTACAGCTAAATGTCTCCTCTTCTTGCTTTCTCTTACTTTTTCATCTTTACCTGAGGTACCTGTCAGCATTAAGTGAACAGCGAAGTTTTGTCTTTAGATACATGAAAGTTCAATTCTTTGTTCGACTAGCATCTGCCAGTTACAGCTCCTTGTGCTTCTTAGTAATTTTTTTTTCCGCGGGAAATGTGCTTTGCAATTAGCATGTCCCAGGCTAAAATAAATAAATACGACAATGAGATACTACTAATCAACGATACACTGCATTTGCATATACAAAACACCGGAAGCATCTTCGCAATGAGATTAAACAATTTCCTACACGAAACTGGAAGGGGTGACAATAGATTTCCAATGGTCAAAATGGTACCAAAAGTGCACCTAGCTCCATGGGTCACCGAAGTTACTTCCTTCAGCTGCACATTCTTCACAAAATTTTGTGTTGCATCTCCTGCCCAAACATGCAAGTCTCACCTAGTTGGCCTTCTTGTAACGCGAAAAGAAGAAAGGTATCCTGCACAAAACTGCCACCAAATTGCCTGAAAAATGGACTATTCAATATGTTAATTCTCAACAAGCTGAAAGAACCCTACTATACCTGCCAATTTTTTTTGTTTCAGAGCAAAAATATTATAAACTTCATTGAAAATTCATAATCAATTGAATGTCAGAGTGCAGAAAACAGGGGTTGTCCTAGACTATAATCATAAAGAACATGAAAATTTTCAGTGTCTTTAGAAAAGTTTCTGATCAGAGATGGAAAGGCAGCTACCCTTAGATTTATCCAACATAAAGAGAATATAACCACCATTGCACACGCAGAAATAAAATTAAATTTGAAGTGAGTAATACAAAATTTTCTCCTGAAAGATCCTGGAAACAGTTAAAACAAAGGAATGTTATATATCAACACTCACCACCTAATATGTTCATTGATGTTTGATCTCATTTCTTGCCTCATAAAGGAAGTTGGTCACCAGTGGATTCATTAGACGCTGATTTTCCACTTTGATGGTCTTCTTTACTTCCATCACCAGATATATGCACACGTATTTCACACTTGCTAATAAGTTCAAATATGCAGATATCCCCTATCTTAATGTCATTACTACGAACAAAGGCCATCCACCCTCCACAAAAAGTATGCACCATTCGCCCTTTAGAGTCCGGGAGTGAATTCACAATCCAACATTCACCTCTTAAATTTCGAAGAACTATCTCTGTTTTGCAGTCAGGAAGATGTGCCATAGAAAACTTATATGGGATTTTCTGCGTAACCGTAACCAGTCAGCAAATCAGAATGAATGATGTATTTTTTCTCCATAATTATGGATTGAAATCCTTGAGATTTTTAACATTTTCTTATGAAACAACATAAGCTCGAAAAGTTATTGACTGCCATTATGAGTTCACTCAAGTCTTATGGGATCTTTGAATTTTTCAAAAATTACTATAAATTAACAAATATCATCATGGTTAAAATAGTTTCATCAACAACATTGATATATGATGAATACAGAAGTCAGCCAAAATATCAAAAGAAGTCAAAGGATAGTACAAACCAAAGTATATGAACCACTAACGTTGAACTTCCTCATGATTCTCACAAAATGAGGAACACATGAGTTAAAGGAACGGGCAGCTTTTTCTTCAGCAAGTGACACCGTCATTCTCAAACCGCCTTCAGCTCGTGAACCCATTTCAGCTTCAACACTGTTTTGACTTTGAATAGCTGTCTCTATTTCATACACAAGCCAAGTTAAGTTACCAGGTTTTGTTAACAAGTCTCATAAATCTCACTGATGCAAATCTTTCTAATGAATGCTAGTCATAAAATCATGGATTGCTATTAAACATGAAGAATTTTTTTAAAGGAAAAACAGTACACTTAAAGAATAAAAGAATAAAAATCAATGGCCCATCTTCACTAGAAATTCACTTAAATAATAAAAGAAAAATAATAGAACCCAATGGCAAAAAATAGCATTGCCCCTTGCATTATGGAAGAAAATTCATAACTATAAAAATCCATAATAGGAGCAATTGAAACATTTACCTAACTTTTCATTGCCAATTTTTGAGTGACTGCACGGTGCACCACTAACAGAATCCCCTGCACCAACATGCTTGTTTATGTTACACATTTTTACCTTTTTCATGCATTTTGAATGGACCTTTAGAGGGTTCTTCACTTTCTTTGGCACGCCATCAAACTTTTTGCATGAAATGGCAGCAGAGCCAACATGTGACCCACTCAAAGCGATTTTTAAACTTTGACTATGTGGGTCTTCCTTTCCAACTCTAAGAATATGCACACGGAATTCACATTTGTCCACAAGTTCAAAGATGCAGATGTCTCCCAATTTGATCTCATTAGCACGAACGAACGCCAACCACCCTCCACAAAAGGTATGACTTGTATGGACTTTTGTTGTTGGCACTGAATTCACAGTCCAATTTGCACCTTTCAGATTGCGAAGTATAACCTCTGTTTTACAGTTTGGAAGATGTGCCATTGAGAACTGATATGGTATATTCTGCACCTCATCAAGACAAATGCAACCAACCTTATCAACAGATTTAAGAATAAAATTCAATGAAGAAATTTTGTCAGTGCAATGAATTTACACCAGGAGAAGTGATGCTAAAAGCCACAAATGAACTGGCAGAAGTAACTCCGCATGAAGGGGCAACAGTAAGTAATGAGAAAGCTTTTCAACAAATAAGAATTTAATGATGCCGGATCTAATAAATAACTATAGAAGTACTTGGTGTCAATCCAAATTCTCGGTGGCTGGAGAATTTGTTGGGCAGCAAATGGAAGTCAAAAGATTGAATCCAAGGCCTTATATTTGGAGATGCTGGGTAACTAACATTATTTTGACACATTTTCTTCAACCTTAATCTAATTCACAATGGCATGCTATTTTATGGATGTAATTTGAAGCAAAATTGTGGAACATGTATGAACCATGTGTTTCTGCCAAAAATTCATGATAACAAAAGAAAATACTTACCAGTGTATATGAACCACTGATGTTGAACCTCTTCATTATCCGCACGAAATAGGGAAAAGATGATGTGAAAGATTGAGCAATTTTTTTCTCCTCGTGTTCTGACAACGCGACATACAACTTTTATTACATGAACTCAAGCATCTTCTTTACTGTTTCTTTTCTAAATGACCGCATCTGGTTTATGTTTTTGAAGTTCACTTGATTAAGGAATTTGGAGATAATTTTCGGTGTCAGGTGGATCAAAGTACAAGTAAATCTATTAAAGATTGTCACAACAAGATATCTTTCATAATTCTGAACTCTTATTAGAAGAAAATGCGAATTCATGAATTCCTTTTATAAGAAGAAAATTTGAATTAAAACTAGAAGTTCATTGTGCCTTTGCATATAAACTAGCATACTATGCAAGGTTGGCTTTCTTACCTGGCTTTATATTGCAAGCTCTTGATTGAGAGGGCAATGCAAAAATCTTAGACAGACTAAGACAAAGGTTTGTTTCCTCACAGAAATCTACTTCTTGGTGGTTCCTGTCCAGGCATTCTGATTGAAAATCAGAGGAGCATTCTTGAATTTTCTTCAGCACATTTTGAAAAACTTTATCTGAAGGGGCAACCACCTCCTCCCTTTCTCTCTTTTGTGCCATTCTATTGTCAAAATTGCTAGAATCTTGGCTGGACTTTGAATTAAACGCAGCTTCCTTCTCACATGCACTCTGATCAAATATTTGCACAGTAAAGTGCAACTCACTGTTGTATCTGAAAACCAAAAGATCACCACATTCTAAAAAATGGTCTTGCACAAATGCTGCCCATCCTTTATCGAAGAATAAATCATCGTTCTGGAGAATCAAGTGAACATGCCACATATTCCCACTAGGACCTATTAACGAGACTGATCCAGAAGATCTGACCTCCATATGTCTGACAAATTTTGCTGGAAGTTTCTGTTGCATATAGATTTTGATTTACTTCAACATGCAAACATTTATCAAAATTTTATGTAGGAAGTTACAAATTCCAAGAAGATCCAACTTTTTCAAACAGATAATGAAACTAAACTCCTGAAATTAGGGGATCCTGAGAGGCAACTCTATGGAAGAGTAACTTACAATGAACATTAATGACCTATGGGGGAGGAAACTATTTCAACTCTTTCAATGAGTGACAGATAAGAAATGGCACAGACAATGAATTTCTGAATAGGGCAAGAAACTGGCAATCCATTAAAATGATGGACTAGTAGCTTATGATGATTGTTTTATTGTTCTAACGCTTTTCAACTGCTACATTTTCTTTGTATTCAGCAGATCATGAAAGAATAACAATTTACTCTTACAAGAATTTCAATTTATATTCCCAGAGACGCATGCCAGTCAGTATAAAATCTGTCAATATTTTGACATGTGAGCAACAACATTTTCACCATATATTTTTTTATAGTTAAGTACAAATACAATGAGTGGAAGTAATACCAAAATGTCGTAAGTACTTCAAACCAGCAGACATTTTAGCCTAACTAGAAGCCACATATAATTCAGTCTAAAGACACTAAAATGCAAGTGATTATCAACTATAATGCAGTAGAAACTAGAATGCTTAACCTTAGAAAATAATGAATGAAAACTTTAGCACTAAACCCTAATTTCCCACTATAATTGGAACCGAGTGACAACAAATATATATATATATATATATTTATTTATTTATATAGAAGACAGGAAGAAAGAAAAAAAATTGCGAGAGAGAACAAGGACTTAGAGAAGAAGAAGAAATTTACCAGACGCTCTGCGCTTAAATTAGATGAATAAATATCAAAAAAGCAAGGTCGTCTTAAACACATCATCTGCAATTGATTCTCTTTCGCCATTTTCTATTTGGGCGGTAATTGTAATTCTCTAACAGAAGCAAACAACGTTGAAAATCAAGGAATTTAGGAACTTTCTGATGAAATCATTCCGTTTCAGTTGGTTTCATCTTCCATTAGGACGTCAGCGACGTACGTCGTTGACGTATCCTTTTTGGCGAGTGTGTTCTAAAGCCGGTTGTAGGCGCGTGTGGGAATCACTTTACCAACAAAAAAAATTACATGATGCTTCTGACACGTGGAAATGGTAATTTCATTTTCCAGATAATGTTAATTCATTCCCGCCAACACAGTTGTGTTCTTTTTACTTTGGGCTGGACCATCTTATATGAGGAAACAACAAGCCCATTTTGATAACAGCGCTTTAGTTGGCCGGTTGCCACCCGTAAGGGTGGTTTGGATTAGGGGCGGCAGAATTTTTTAGGCAAATTTTTTTAAATAATTAAAATTAAGAGGGTTTTAATTCTTTTAGTCATCACTTTAATTTTTTTATTTTTATAATTAAATAAATTATTTTTTTGACAAAAATATATTTTCACTGTATAAACAGTATAAGTTACAGTAACAGTTCCAATTAAAGTGAACAGTACTTGATATAAATTTAATTTAATTTTATAACTAATTTATTTATAATTTTATTTTACTTAAAATTATATTTATTCAAATTTATATTTGTATTTATTTATTTTATTTGATTATATTATTTGTTAATTATTTAATTTAATCACATTATTACAAAAATTAAATAAATATGTAATTAAAATAAAGTAAATAAATAATTTAATTTAATTCTTTATTAATAATATAAATTATGTTGATATAGACGTCTTTAAAAATTTTAATGATTTCAAATAATAATAAATAAATAAATATTTATGAACTAAAGTGCAAAATTTTGAATGTTATAATTGATAGATTAAAATGCAAATGTTCAAAACTTTGGTACTGTAGCGCATATTGCTGTTTGGTCCTATAGTAACGACATTATTCTATAACAGTTAAATCACTGTGCAACGGTTAGTTATTGTGTTAACGATTGTAACAATCAAATCACTATAGTAAAACTGTAACAACGACAAAAATTGACTAGTTTATCAATATTTATAAATACAAGTCTCATTCAAGCTGAATAGCAATAAGTGAAGCATTCTATAATCTTCATATCATTTGAGAAGAAAAGATGTCACGCCCCAGACTCAAAGATCTAACACATGACATAACTTACACTCATTTAATAATATTTAAACATTCATTTCAATTTTATTTTCAGAATTATAACAATTGAATTATGACTTGGGCAATTAGTAAACCAGAGATACGCAGAGTTTTCTCAGAGATTAACACTCTACTACGTCACTAGTAGCAACTTTGTTAACGGAAGCCAAGAATATATTCATTGCAAATTCTTACTTAAAATCAACCCATAACCACACTTGGTGAAACTTAAATCAAATACAACCACATACAATAAAATAATACATAAGTATTTATTCAATAAGGACAAATCAAATATATTAAATTATGTGTTCACAAATGAAACACTTAGCAACTTAGGGAACCCAAAGGACAGCAAGAGTCTTGCCAAATTCGCTAAGTACACATGTACCTTATTTACCTGAAATCGCCATAAACTATAATAAGTATAAAACTCAGTAAGCATACTAGTTTTTCATATATCAAATTACAAATACATATATGTATACAATGCATGTGTATGATATGCTATGATAAATTAAAATTCACAATCTTATCAAATTACATGTCATGTAAGCGCTTACACATTCTTTCAAAACATATAATAGGAATACCATCACTCAACTACTACTTAATAGGACTTACATATCACATATCATATAATGAGCCAAATGTCACTCGTAGGTGACATACCGTATGAGAGGAATAGTACAAGTGAGGTTTTTAAATTACACATATATAATGTTCATGCCCGAAGGTAAAAGCCAAACCTTCACCCTGATCATCGGTGAGTCTTCTCACATGCACCAATACGCCACCACACGAATGTGATGACTCACTCTTCCTTTAGGTATTAATAGGATCCTCCCTACATACGGAACACATAACAAATACCAATCTCGAAGGAAATACCACACATAAAGGCTTTACAAATCACATAAAATGCCTACTAAGTTAACAGTGAGTTCAAGCATCTTCAAAATATAAAATGTTTTTTATGTACATATTACACTTCAAAAACTCTTTTTGTTAAATACATTTCACTTTGAAAGCTCACTTTCAAAAACACATATATGTCGTGTATGTCCATGCTCACATTCATAAACACATATTTTCACATTTCATATTAAAATATACTTTGACATAACATAAACATATTTCTAACCACATTTACAAAATCATACATAATAATTACTATGTTTATTGTGATTTTAGTAAAAAAATCTAGTATACTTACCTCTTAACACTTTCAACTACAAAGCTTAAATCTCCTTAACTTATCAATGAAGATTAATCTTTTCATAAGTCTCAACATTCATATAAAACACTTTAAATATCTTACAAAATTACACATATTGCACTTATCACATCAAATTGGTCTAATTACTTGATTTCTCAAAACCTGTCATTCTAACCACTTACACTTAACAAAAATTTTTAATACATAAAATGATGTCTAATTACTCCAAAATTAGAACATATCTTTCTTATATATGAATATTATATCATAATTCTTACACATTCTATTTTATAAACACCATCAAATCCAAACTATTATTCTGGCGGGATTAAGATATTTACGGAACAGTATTCAGTCTCGTAATTTTATAAAATCAGATACTAACTCAAAAATTAGAAAACTGTCACAGAATTACTATTGACATATATTTCAATCCATGATAAATATTTCACTTCAAAATCCCTGCCAAAAGTATTTTAAAACTATTTTATTTCATAACTTTAAAAATCTATTAATTAAATACTGCAATGAGCTGACACTTTTTAAAAAATTATAACAATTTAACCACATTAATCTAAATTTTCAATTCTAAATATATCATATTAGACATATAAAATTATCATATTCCATAAATTCGTAATTTTTTAAGATCATTAAGCAGATCAAAAATTATTTGTCACTATATTATACTGTTAACACAGGAAATTTTCAGAATTTCAGGATCATTTTGGTAAATTCATTAAAAATTTAATTTTTGAAATTTTCAATCGATTCAAAGTCTCAAATGATTTTAAACATGTCTAATTTTATATACTTAAAATTCAAAACCAGAATCGAAACACAACAATTTATAAAATTCCTGGATCAGGAGACTATCAAGTAAAAATTCTGCAATTCATCATGATTTATCAAGCTATCTACATAGATCATCATCAATTCTCACAATATCTTACGAAATACACATCAAATACTCAATTGTACATATTTTTAAAAATTAAAACTTAAAGAAATTAACTAATTTAACATCAAGAAAGTAAGAAAGAGTTATAATATACCTCTTAAATCTTAAATTCCAACTTTTTTCTTTCTTTCTTTTCTTCTTCTTCTCTTTCTCTCCCCTTTCTTTCTCTTTTTTCTCATTCTAAAAGAGGTAGCTCGACCAAAATGAGTAAATTAGGGTTTCAAAAGTGTATTTTTATACTAAGAGGCTAATTTTTAGTATTTATAAATTTGCCCCAAAAACTTTTAAAGTATTACAATTTAGTCCCTAAAATAAATCTAAAGTTTTGCAAATAAACCCAATACTAATAGTATGTCCTTAACCTATACAAATATTACTAATAACAATACATAAATTAAGTATCACCTACATACAAATAAAATATGTATATATATATATACATATTCTTACCGGTTGTGGATACCGATTACTACAAAAGAAATATCTATATTTGTGTTAAAGTTGTTGTATCTACTCTTTAAGAGAGTTTAAATTGTAAGGGTTTAATTGAACCTAAAATAAATCTTTGCAAGGGTCTAGTTGTTATCCGGTAAAACTAACATACTGTAAAGGTTTGATTAGTACCAAGAAAAATAATCAGGGTGTGAATGGCACCTGAGAAAGCCAATTTATAAAAGTTTGATTAATACCTAAGAAGTTAATCAAAGGGTCTTAAAAGATAGACCGAACTAATAGAATCCTTAAGCGCGGTTAACGTCAAGGCGTGGAAGTAAGCCAGGATAAAGGGCGAACCATGTAAACAACCAGTGTTAGCTTTTTTTTTCCCCTATTATCTTATTTACTACATTTACTTGTTATTTAATTTATTTATATTATTAATAAGTGCATTATTTTTTAAATACCCAATTCACCACCTTTTGGAGTGTCATTCTTAAATCCTTTTAAACTTTCAAATTAATTATGTCATATATAATAAAATAAATTATAAAAAAATTTATTAGGCCCATATGTGGGCGTAATAAATTTTTATTGCACTTACATATAGGCGCAATAAAAATGTATCGTACCCATATTTGGGTGCGATAAAAAATATAAACTTTTTTCTATTTAATTTTTTATTTATTATAATTATTAACCGAAAAAAGTAGTTCTTCGAGCCAACGAGCCTTAAATTTATTTGTGAGTAGGAAACAACACTCGAACCTTACCCTGGTTGGGCTTACTTATACGAGCTTGAATTTTCTCTTCATTGCCAGTATGGTGGGACCTGTAAAACACTAACACAACTATCGTGACGGTCTCGTCAGGGTGGGTTCCAGCGAAGATTTTCCGATACTTAAGTCAAAATAGGTCTATGTAATAGGATCTGATAAGGAAAAATGTCAGAATGTATTTAGGATAAAGGGAATCAAACCTTCTTTTTTCTCTTTTTTTTTTTTTTAACTTGAGTATCACCTGAAATATTTTCACGGGCCTTTTTTTTTATCATCTCTTACTTTTATGTCATTTTCTCTTTTTATAGTGTTGACATTTGATCGGCTTTTTTAAACATTCTCCTTCTGTTGTATTTCTGTCACACGTCAAATATTATTTTGCAGATCTTTTGACACTTTTGATTTTGCTTATGTTGTGTTTCTATCACACGCCAAATATCCTTTTGTATATCTTCTTAAGCATATTCTTAGCATATTCCTCATCTATTTTCCCCAGTAAATTTAGTTAAATATAAGGCTATATTCGATCTGCTCGGGTCAGTTTTCTGGTAGTCTCTCCCTGTTTAGCTCAACAGTAGTTTGAGGTCTTCTCGAAGAGCTGATCTTCTAGTGACTTCATTGGCTATTCCTAGTCGACTTGTTCGACAGACAGTCGAATTGGTTTCTTTGTTGATTACGCAGGCGCTAAGATGGCCCGATCTGACTAGTATGTAAATGGTAGTTTTGGCTGTATCTTGGTCTGTCCTACCGAGCAAGTACTTCAGATTGTCGATCAGGTTCTTCGAATTCGAGCAGGTTCTTGTTGTCTGGCCCTACCAGGCCTAGTTCAATGGCTATTACTATAGGCCTGTCCGCGAAGTGGGTTGTCCCACAATAAGTGGTAGGCTCTAAAAATGACTGACTTTTTAAGAAGATATATAACTAGGCCTTTGGGGGCCAACTTTTTCTTGGGCCTGGAGGGTTTGGGCTAATGGGCGATTTTCTGGGTGAGGAGGCAGACCAATAATATTTTATTTTATTTTAATTTATTTTATATTAGTATTTTATTTATTTTATATAATAAATTTATATTATTTATTAAAAATTTAGTATATTAAAATTATATTTAGTTATATTATTTATTAATTATTTAAATTGATTATTATATTATTTATTTAGTTTAGTTTAACTACATATTTATTTAAATTTTATGATATTGTGATTAAATTAAATTATTAAAAAATAATATAATCAAATAAATTAAATATAATTTTAATAAATAAAAATAATTTTAAATTTGAATAAATATAATTTTAATTAAAATAAATTAGTTATAAAATTAAATTTAAATTAAAAAAATCACTATAATAGGTACTGTTCACTTCAGCGAAGTGTTGTTTAAATAGTGAAAAGATATTTTTGTATAAAAGTGATTTGTTTGGCTAAACAAGTTTAAAAAAAAAATTAAAATAATGGCTAAAAAACGTTAAGGTCTCACTAATTTTGATTATTTTAGGAAAAAATTCATTTTTTTATGAGGTTGAGATTTGTGGGAGACTTTAAATAGAGAGTAATTTGAATTATATTTTAAATATTATTTGGGGCGGTGCAAATTTAGGTATAGTAATCTAAAATTGAATTAATTCAGGTTGAGTTTAGAGATCAGTTGTTTGTGTTAGATCAGTCCCAAATATTCGATTTAAAAATAAAATTAAAAAAAAATTTATAAAAATTAAAGTTGGCTACGTGTTAAATTGGATGTATAAAATTTACTTTGATTATATTTTATTTTGATTTTTATTCATATTTTTTATAATTAATTCATTTCTTTATTTTTTTAGTTATATTTAATATTAGACACTTGCTTCTAGATTAAAGTGAACTTATTTGTTGAGGAAGAAAAAAAAATATAAAAGAACAAATAAAAGAGATAAATAATTTTACTATTAGTCTTAATTTCTTAGTCATCACTTATTTAATTCAAAATTTCTTTTACTTTATATTATAGGTTTGCGAGGAATACTTTATATTATAACTCAAATGAAGCATGATGATTTAAATACTAAAGTTCAAAGAAATCATTAATTTTAGTAATTTTTAAATTTTACTTCATGTTATTAATTTTTAAAATTAGTAGTTGAAGACTTAAAAAATCGATGTAATTTATATTTTCATGTGATGTTTACAATTTTTTTAATATATTATAACTATAAGAATTGATAAACTACTTCACAAAATTAAATCGATACAAATAAAAAAAATTTAATAAATTAAAAAATAAAATATGAGGTGTTTATAAAAATTTTCATTCACATTTAGAGATTTTCTATCTTGAACTCAAATTATATATATATAGAGGATAAGTATGAAAATTTTCCATATGCAATAGGGATTGTGATTTGTCCAATGAAAGGTGTATAAAATTTCCATTCTATGATCGTGATTCTATCACACTCACACACCACCAACCAAAAACCAAAAGAAAACGCCTTAATGCTCTATTGCTATAATGCTATCTATCCCACTAAGACTGAAGTGGGTTCCAAGCAACTTTTTCTGGACATTGTCTTGACGTGAATGTGCAGTTTGAGGCATACCCACTATCCAGCGCCCTGTTTGTTTGCATTTGGATTTTCCTTTGCGTTTGGTAAGGAGTATAATCACGCCTCTCAGTTTTCTTTTTTTAGTTGCCATGAAATTGGCCAATTTCTTTTAGAAGATAGCTGTTACACTTTGGATTTCGGGGGACCACTCCATTCGGAAGACTTGTATCATGAAAACGATTTTCTTTCCTACAGTTAATGTGTTAACTTGATCATTTTTGAAAAAGGGTTAAAATTATCGAAGGATACACAAATAGATAAGATACAGCATACAGCGCCCGCGGGAACCTCACAGACGAAATCCCCCTTCTGGTACCTTGTGTCACATTATGCATAATGGACAAAGATTTTAGATTGGTAACATGGACTCAAAAATCAACCAATACATAACAGAAACATTAAAAGGGTTTCTAAATTTTTTGGTTGATGCATAAACCGTCATAAATCTGATAGAGATTTATCCCTGGGAGTCGGACAAGTCAAATTTTTTCCGCATAAATTGCAATCTTCACATCACTTTATCACAAGAAGCGGAGTCCAAATCCTCCTTGATACCATTTATTTATCTTAACTAGCCAAAACCACCCTTTGCAGACAATTACTTTTAGTTCAGTGCCCAGATGGAAAAAGTTATGGAAAAATAATATTTGCTAACCATCGTGTCCATCTCTGCACAGGAGAGAATTTATAGAATGCAGTTTCTCTATAAGAAAGGTGAACCATAAAGATTGTGAAGCTCAATTACAAATCATAGTCCTACTCTTTGGGCTGAAAATAATAATATATGACAAATTATGATGATTAAACTCCTGACAGATTGAGCAGAAGAGAAAAAAGATGCTAAAAGCACAAACAAAAATTGCACTCCATTGCTAATAGAAGGATTATGTTGCAGTAGGAGAAGCTGTCTCAATGCCAATTTGTTTCCTTTTTACATAACCAATAACTAACTCTGATCTGATATGTGACATCAAAGCAAACTCTAAGTAACACTAACATGAATAACACTGAAAATACATTCAACAAGAATAAGCAAATTTATCTGCAAGGTATCTCCTCCAAGGTAGAGCTAAAGAGACGGACCACAAATTTCCCACAAATACAAGTCCAAGATTTGAACTTGATCCCTAGGTGCAAGTACTTCTTCTTTGTGAGAGTTGCAAGAGGCTGCAGCAGGGTCTGTCTCTTGTGAAAATGAAAACAAAAGCATCGGTATAAACTTCTGGATCCTATATTTCTGAGTCTGATGGAACAGTAGATAAATCATCCATAAATGATGGACTAAGAAACTTACACACAAAAGCCCACATCTTATATACATCTTCAAAGTTGGTCAAAAAACTAAGTGATGCTGTAACAATCTCAATTCGGTAAAATGCATTTTTGCAATCCCCACGACCATTTGCCGTTGGTTTGCACAAAGCTGTATCTTCAAGCTCAAATGCCCCACAATGCTTTTTTGGGCTGTCTACAATCTGAATGTGACTAAGGATACCAATCCCAAGAGATATCCCGCTTTTCTCGGCCAGCTTTTGAACAATTTCTGGTTGAATTAATCGTTCACCACTGCTCTCTCGGACATTGAAGGCTACAGCTGCACCCCTTTCATATTTTATCTTAGGGCCATATATTTGTACAAGAGGCACTCCCACATCTTCACTTGAACTTGGTATCCGAAGTTGAAGCAACGAGGTAACAAGCCAATTTATTAGATACCGCAGTCTGAGGGTTGTTTTGTTGAGACCCAACATGTTAATATGATTAAGATGCTGGCAAATCATCTCAGGCTCCCTCCTTTCCCAGTAGTGTTCATCATCATATTCCACATCATCTATGGACTCATCGTCATCATCAAGTGCAGTTAAGGACATATCCCCTTGCTTGCAGTGGCTCAAAATTTCTTTTCCTTGGTCTTCCCTGCTGCAAGATACCCTGCTGTCCATGCTTGCCACCTGATCATTTTCCTCTAAAACCAAAAATCTACCACCAGCAAACCTATCCCTTTCCCTCCTTCCCAACAGTCTAAACTCTCCCTCCGTCTCTCTCCTTATAGCACTTCCTTTTATATGGCAAATTTCAGAGGCTGAAGCATTTCCAGAGCTACCGTGATGTAAGCCCAAAGTCTGGTTTTTGTTTCTGAACCCATTTGCTGCAGAACTCAACTCAGAATCTCGCAACATCGACTCATTTGTGATTTCCAATTCTTCTTGAATCTCTCCAATATTCTGAAAATGTGTGTGTTTTTCATCATTTCTGGAGGCAGGTTCTGTTTCACTAAGCTGTTCTTCAGGGATCTCTCTAACATGATCAAGATCCTGGGTAACTGATAATACAGCTGCATCAAAAGACAGCACAGAATCATCATGCAATCTAAGGTTGACCCTCCTGTGATCATACATAGGGCTTCTGGATAATTTGGATGTTGCTTTGGGAGAGACTCGTTTTCTGTTCCTCTTGCCAGAAAACCATGATGGTGGTAGGGGTGAACCTGTTTTCTGCTTAGTCAACTGACCAGAATTTTCAGACTCAAAGGGACTCTGCCCCAAATCAATCCAATATGAATTATCCGATGACCCATCCTCACTGAATATTGGACTTTTCATGACCTCCCCAACTGAAATCCTCTCAGCTTCTTCGTATAGGGTGCTTGCCCCATCCCTGTCAGAGCTGTTATCATGATCCATCTCCATTTCAAGCACATCCCTGACCTGGTTGGAAGTAAAAACACCTGAAAAGGCAGGCATTTGTGAACCCCCTTGTGTTTCAGATATTGATTCGTCGTTACCATTGGTAGTATCATTGCCAACTCCTGCCAAAATATCAAGACCATCGACAGAATCACTCAAATACTGAGGATAAACAGGAAGGATCTTCACCATTCCAGATCCAGTATGCCCACTTTGATTTTGAAGGGTTCCCATTACAGATTTCTTGATCAAAAGGCAACCAAACCCAGTTGGGTCATACCCAAATACTCTATAAAAGGAAGTGATAATAAAATCTGGGCGGAATAGTGACAGACCCAGGGAATCCATATCCTTGGGTCCCAATGACCCAGCATCAAGCAATACATGCCAATTGTTTTGCTGAGCAAGTGCCATCCACTGGTAAGAATACTTTGCCCCAGTTACTCTAGACTGAACAGGAAACACAAATAGCCCATTTGTACAACCCTTCTTCTTCTTCTTTTTCTTATTAGAAATCTGCTTTCTAAGCTCCCTGGAGCAGAGTTTCAAAGAGGGATATTTGAACCACGCACTGCAAACCTTAGCACCTTTCTCTTTAGCACTCTGAGCCATCCAATTTACAGACTGGCTCTCGTGATCAAACATGGTCAATAACCTCCTATTTGTCTCAAAAGGGTATGATTCAGCAAGCAGTTTGAATGCAGACCCTCTACTAACAGTAAAAACAAGCCCATATTCATTTTCAGGTATGTTCAAATAGTCCATAATTCTAGTCTTGATATCATGTTCAGCAGTACCTTTCTCAGCATCGCCGCAAAGAGCACGGTTACTCAAATTAGCAGTAATCTCAGATAAAGTAAATGCTGATGACTCCCAATATTGTTGAGTTTGAATGTAAGAAAAAAGACCAAAGCCACAGTAATCAAGGCATACCTTAGCAAAAGACTCAGATAAATGTCCGTACTCATCTGATCTCAACTGGTCAATCTTTTCAGTATTCTGAAACTTGGGGTACATTGTCAAAAACTTTGTAAACGCATCATGTAGCTGAAGAATTGAACCCTCCGAGCTAAAAATTCGGTCTGCAGCAAGAGCAGGTGCTCGGAGAAACTCCTTCTGCGCATAAAGCCTAGCAAGAGACCGTGATCGGCCAATGCCTGATTCATGGTTCAGCGAATCAGAATCAATGTCCTGAGATTTTGCCAAGGACCCCTCTTCAGATGCCTCTTCCAAGGCCTCTTTGAGCTTTTTTTCCTGTAATTGACGAAGCACCGAAGACTTTCGCTTAGCGTCCACGGTCAAACCAGAACGGTTTCTTCTTTTGGTTTTTCTTTTCCATGATTAAAGCTGCATAGTGAGTTATTGGCCTCCATATTGAAAGATACATAGATGGTACTCTCTGTGCAAGCAATCTGACTGATACTCAAGAACAATAGCAGCTCAACCAAAGACCCCAAGAAAAACAGAATCAGTTACAAACCCAAATGAAAAGCAAAGAGGGTATCAACTTGCTGCAGAAATCAAATGCTTATTTTGAATCAGATACGTACTTGGAGTTCAGAATGGGTGAGGGTGACATTCCAAACTTCAGCTGTACAAAAGAGGAGGCTTTACTTTACAATTGGTACCTAAAACATTCAAAATAACAGAAACAAAGATACTTGTATTAAGACCAAAAGAACTTTTGAGTTTCGATAGATATTAAATGAGAATCAGTCATAAAGAAGAGAAAAAGCAATAAAAAAAAGAAAGAAAAGTAGGACAAAGAGGTTAGAATCAAAACTTTAACGCGATCAGAGAAATTCCAGCTTTAGCTTCATTCAAGGCTGCCCATAATTTGCTGGTCTCAGCAACTCAATTCAAAAACATTCAACAAAACCAAACTGAATCTAAATAACCCCCCAGAAAATTAAATGAGTACGCAGCT
This sequence comes from Ailanthus altissimus, assembly GCA_946807835.1. Taxonomy (NCBI): domain Eukaryota; kingdom Viridiplantae; phylum Streptophyta; class Magnoliopsida; order Sapindales; family Simaroubaceae; genus Ailanthus; species Ailanthus altissimus. Next base: position 22,265,541 of record OX327691.1, on the reverse strand, counting down.
TTCAACCCCACTAAAGATACAAAACCCAGATTCAAAATCATCCCAACAAAAGAATAAAATGGCTAATTTTCAAACACACCAAAGCCAAAGACTCAAAACTTTTCTCTATAATATCCAGTAAAATAGTGTCACAGCCAAGACCAAGGTCCAAGTCCACAAGGAAAAGCAGAAAATGCACACAAATTGATCAATGCAGAATCTCAGACTCACTTAAAAGTCTTAAAGAAGAGAAAGCAAGAAGCAGAAACAGTTTCAACAACTTCTCTTCTACTATCAGAATCAGTACTGCCTCACCAACCGCTATTCCTTTATTTTCTATCTTTTCCATTCAGGGTCTGTGTCTAGTTGGAGTGAGTGAAGCAGGACAATATAAAGGCAAAATCTTTGAAACCAATCAATTCCTCATTTACTACAGACAGCATGTCTGCATCGAAGGCTGCAACTCACTTCACATTTTCACCGTAATTACACCACCTTTTTATAAAAATTTCTATTTAACCCTGATCAGTTGCCAATTTGTTTTTGCTATGAATATCGTACTGAAAAAGTTAATTTGGAATTTTATACAGACGCCCATATTTTTAAGAAAGTAATATTTTTTTAATTATAATTGTTGGAGTTCACTCTTTTACGAGTGTATTTGAAATTTAGTTTAAAATTAAGGGTATCATTAAAATTTGAGAAACAATTTTTAATGTTTTTATTATGTCATAAAATATTCTAATTTTTTTTATAAAATGATTATTATCTTTTAATTTATTTTGATATATTTTTTACTTGAATACTAAAATAAAAAATTTAATAAATATATAATTATAAATTAAATTTTAAAATAAGTATAATTAACTATATTGTAGGAAGTAATTTTTATGAATAAATATTTAAAATTATCCTTTTAACTATTTAAATTAATAGATTTCATTATTTATTAAGTAAAAATATATAAAATTCTCTTTTATTTCTTTTTTTATTTGACTATCTAAATTAATTATACATTTATATGAGATGGATTGGATGATTCTTACATGGATAATGCTCTAAAATTGAAGAGCATAAATTATTTTTATTACTTATTTTACTTGACTATTAAAATAAAATATATATTTTTTATAAAATAAATATTATTTATAATTTTTAAAAATTATTTAAATTTTTTTTTACTGTAAACTTCAATTAAGAATAAAATAGATTTAAAATAAAAAAAATGTTAAAAATAGAAAAAAAAAATTTTTTTTAATTTTTTGTTTTAATACTCAAGTAAAAAAGAAAAAAATAGAGTATCAAAATTGAAAAAAATATTTTAAATAAATGATAAAAATAAAAATAATAAATATCTTGTAAAAAAAATAACTGTAGTATCAAATAAAAAAGAAAAAAATAGAGTATCAAAATTAAAAAAATATTTTAAATAAATGATAAAAATAAAAATAATAAATATCTTGTAAAAAAAATAACTGTAGTATCAAATAAAAAAGAAAAAAATAGAGTATCAAAATTAAAAAAATATTTTAAATAAATGATAAAAATTAAAATAATAAATATCTTATAAAAAAATTTTACTTTAGTGCTCAAGCAAAAAAGAAAAAAAAATAGAGTATCAAAATAAAAAAAAATTAAATAAATGATAAAAATAAAAATAATAAATATTTTTTATTTTAATACTCAAGTAAAAAAAAGAGAGAGAGCACGAAAATAAGTTAAGAAATAATAAATAAGAGTATAATAATTATTTTATAAAAAATTTAAAATATTTTATGACATCTCTTAATAACAAGGGCATTAAAAATTATTTTTCAAATCTCACGGGCACCATCATAATACCCCATTTTTTATAGCAAAGAAATGAATAGTTAAATAATTATGTTTATTGGTTGTATTTTCTCTCTTTTCTAAATATTTAAACTATTTTTATCTCAACAAACTAAGAGTTCGAATTTTTTTATATTTATTATATAAATCAATGAGCATTGAAGTATAATATAATAAAGTGTAAAAGAAATAAAATGATTTTGGAAGATTAATGAGAAAGAAATAAGATAAATTAAAAAAAAATCTCAGTTTTAAAAAATTTCAAAAAAGCGCACGTAATGGGTAATTTCATTGTTTTTATTATAATTAATTTAATTTTTTCAATTTAATAATTAAATAATTATAAATTATTTATTACTAGATCATATTATGCTTTTTACAAACATTTTTTTACTTATTTATGTTATACTTAAATTAAATAATTAATATTTTTAATTGTAATATAATAATTAAAAAATATTTTATTAAAAATATTTTATATTACCATTCAATAATTAATTAATTAAATTTTAAATTAAATTATTTTAATGAAATATTAATAAATTATAAAATATTTTTTATTTAATCATTAATAAATAAATAACATTATTTATATTTAAAAAAAAAAATATTTCTCATGAGCATAGCATGCATACGCTGGATGCCCATTAGTCGCATCTCGCGCATGAGAAAGCCATGCATGAGGCTATGTTTTCTTTTTCTTAATTTATTCCTTTTATTTTTTCTTTGTTTATTTCATTTATTTATTTAAAAATTCTTATATATGAATACCTATATATTAAAAAAAATATTAATGGTAAATATTTAATTAATATTATATAATTTATCAATTAATTATTTTAATAACTTATTTAGTTAGTTATTATAAATTTAAATCATATTTTAAATTAAATTTATTTATGCGTTAATAATTTTATTATTTATTTATTAATTATAATTACATTGAACAAGAAGAAATTAAAAAAATAATTAGTTGTTATTTATTATTTAATTACCAAACTAAAACAAAGTAAATTAATTAATTAAAAAATAATGAAATGGCTCATTTCGCACACCTCATTAGCACTATATTTTCTTGAGTTGAGGTTTTTTTTTCTTGATTCATTTTATTTTTTTCTAATTCATTCTATTTTTTTTAGATTCATCCAATTTTTTTTACACTTCATCACATTATAATTTGATATTCATTTATTTACAAAATAAATATAAAAATTTTCAAACTTTCAATTTTTTGAGAGAAAGGTGGTTTAAATGTTTAAGAGACAAAAAATATAACTCAAGAGTATAATTATTCAACTATTCATTTTTTACTACAAAAAATTAATTTCTATATTTATGATTAAAAAAATATTACCTAACATATAGGTCATTTGTGAAAATTTTCCAAGTTTATTAGTCAAGTAGCAAAATTTGGTTAACAGAAAGTGCTTTTCCTGGCAACTTATGTTTGTTTCTTTTTTCGTTCTTTTTGATATTCTCCTCTCTTTGCTCTAATGTAAAGAATGTTTGAGAAAAAGTTGTTGCCGGCTTTCTTTGACTTCCCCCACCAATTCATCCTTTGCTACTACGGTCTTGGTTAATTTAACTTAATATGGGTAGCTTTTCTTTGTTTAAGTACTTTTTTGATATAATGTTATCGCCCAAGCATTGATTTTGATTTGGAAAAGAGTTTTTCACTTGTTTATTCTTACCCTATAATGTTTATAGTTCATATCTTTATCTATGTGGTAATAGCATTATTATAATTAATATGAAATAAGTTTACAAAGACAATTTAAGTAAAAATTGAGTACTTAACAACTTGGTTTAAGGAGTAAAATAATAAAAACTATAGCATTAGCCTATGATTAAATTAAAATTTTATTTTGGATTGATCATCTAAATATAAGATTTTATATATATTTAATTATTTAAATAATTTGATTAAAATAAAAGTGGTTCATATATATTTCTTAATAAATTAAAGGATAATCTAAATTTATCTATGATATAAAATACACCCATTATAAATAAAGCGTACTCTTAATGTAAGAATATACACACTGCAGAAAAATAATCATGTTTAATTATGATACAAATCTCCAAGCCAATTCAATTTTCTTTAGTAATGTACAATATTGTATACCGATTGATTAAGGCTTAAAAATTTATAAACACATTCAAGTTCATTTCTGAATTATTAAAATTATTAATGGTTTTATTTTTTATTTTATATTAATTAAATTATTTATTAAGTTATTAAGATTAAATTATATAAAGAATTAACATGAATGAGTTTGAAATAATCAGGATTGTAATTATTTAGACAGATCCTGCAACACAATCTTGATGCAAAAATTTAATTTTTGGGGCATTTATGAGTCGTGCCACAAAGAGAACATTTAAACGGACATCACATTTGATCCTGGATGCATGTCTTCGTTGAGCTGTCATTGTCACTATACTAATTCCTCAAAAGTTGCTCAACTCACGTGAATATGGGAATAACACATGCTAATACAATATGATCTATAATTAATGAAAAATCATCTTAATGACAATTTGGAAATAATGTTCTACCCAACGGGCCAATTACCATTGCCTGATCTCGATCATTCAAATAAATAAATAAGCAACTCCATAAATCATAATCCTAAATTCCTAATTGCACAATGCAGGCTAATATGGTAAAACTCTTATTTATATCCATTGGTCGGAAAAAATAAATTTTTTTTAGTAACGAACTTTAAATTTGTTTAATTATAAAAATTAAAACCTTAAGCTTTGCTTGTTCAGGTGGAACCATAGGGCTGTTGAGTCTTCGGTTATTATGATGCCTCCAAATATAAAAAAATTTATCATTAAGACCTTGCGTGAGGATGGTTGCGACGAAGACTCTTTGATACTTAAGTCAAGTATGTGTTTGAGAATGAAAAAAAAAATAAGAAAGAGGGATATGAGAGAAATATGGTGAGTTTGGGACATAAGATAAAAGATTCAATATGGAACATGTTTAAGCCATTTTTTCTTTATTTATATAGCATCGGTCTTTTTAAAATTTTTGTATTTATCTTCGTTGGATTTGTGGTTGCTTTGGGTAATCTTTTAATCTCTTTGGTGTGATTTGGGGGATTTTTCTAAAATAGCACGATTCTATCTTCATGATTTACCTTATTTAGGTTGCTTCATATTTTCCTTTTAAGTAGTTAAGTGTTGCTTGACTTTTAGTTTGCGGTCCTATTCGGTCATTAGAAATTCTTGTATATTGGCAGGTCAATATGTTTACCATGCCAGTCTCTTTATGGGCTGTTGACTTATACTGGTTAAGCTTGGAGCTTGCGTAGTCTGCTAGATAGATTGTTGTGTATTGAACTACGTGATTATGGACAGTGATGAACACTTGAAATTATACATTTAATAAGAGTTTTACATCATTATTTTATATTACTAGTGTCTTTAACCCCTTATAACTTAAGTATATTTACAATATTATACTTAATTAGTTTTTAATTAGTTTGTGCTAGGTTTGGTAAAATGGGCATAACTTTATATCTAAAAATTTAATTTGAGTGATTATTAATTCTGTGAAGAGCTGACTCAATAGGTTAATATATTATGTTTCATAAAGTATTTGAAATTCGAGTGTTTGGAGGTTAAAAATGACTTAGAACAGAATTGATCTATAATACAGGCTCAGTCCGAGCAGTCATCAGTATTTTGCCCATAACTATAGAAATACGTATGAGACAACTCAATTTGAAAAGATAAGAAACTTATCTACAACTTTAACTTTTTGAGTGGAAGTTAATTCGGACCACATCAATTCTAAATTAAACAATCAAGTAGGTGCATTTATGATAATCAATACAAATTAGTTGCAACCCTTCTTGACTTTTATCATCCAAGTGGTTCCCTCTTCATTTGTCTTTATTTATCTATATTTTTTTAATAAATAGGTGGCCTGTTTATACTCAAAACATTTAATTAGAGAACTAGATTTTAGTTCAAAATACTTATCTTTTGTATTATCTCTTTGTAGTATTATTTATCTTGTTTACTATTTTAAAGTCATGTTATCTCTTCTTCCATCTTTTTTCTTTTTCTTTAGTTTTATTATGTCAAATTAATTTTCTTTTTACCAAGAAGAAAGGGTGAAACTATTGGTAAGGTAATAAGATATACTTCACTGTTATTCATGAATTTAATGTTTCATTTTTAAGTTATGCAAATTTATATATGATATATTTATTTTGTTTGCAATATTAATATCTTTTTTTGTAAAGTGGTGTATCTTGATTTATTATAGACAATTTTTATAGTTGGCACAGTAAATTTTTGAAACCATTTATAAGATTTGATGTAGATACATTTTCTTGTAAAGTGAGAGTATTGATTTATTGTAGATAAATATAAAGATTGACATAATAAATACTTGAACCTATTTATAAGATTTAATGTATAATAATTAAAAGAAATAAATACAAGTTAATATATAAATGGTGATGAACTTTAATTGTTATATCTTCCGCTTGAAACCTCATTTATGTGAGGATTCCAATTGAGTTATAAAAATAGTTGAATATATTCTTATTTTATATACTAAGAGTAGATCACCTAACCTTAGCTTTTATCTTAATTGGTTAATTGAATTATTATTTACAAACATCTTATATTGCTTTAATTGTTTTTAAAGTATTTATAAATTGTAATTTTAATTCCACTTCCCTGTGGATTGACCCCGTTCTCACCAGATTATTTATTACTTCGACAATCCTGCACTTGAAAATAAATTCTTATATTCTAGACGTGTCAAACAGCTTTAATAGAACCTGAGTTGGTCGGTCCTACCCTTGTTAAATTATCCGAGCGGGCGAGCAAATTCTGTGTTTCTAATCTTTGTTCTTTTGATAATGTTCGAGCGACTCACCTTACTATATGGGGCCCTAATCCTTTGAGGCCTTAGGCCAACCCCTTGTTAGGCTTTTTGGTGGGTTGATATCTGAGCTTATGGACATTGGACCTTTGAAGATTTTCAGAGGGAGAACAGAAGTCTGCCGGTTTCTAGTTTTAATTAATTAAAATTGGAAACTTTATTTTTGAATTTTCCTACTCAATATGCACTATAGTAAAAACATTCGAACGAGTTATTCTGTTCTTGATCGTTATTATTATTCAGCGCCGATGATGTTGCTTTTTCATGCCATAACTACTCAACCTTTTTAGAAGGCTAGAATGATGATTTCATAGATGTCGTCAAAAACTGTTGATTGAAAAAAAAAATTGTCAATGACCTTTAAATTTGTTTGATTATATGAATCAAAACCTTGGACCTTACTTGTTGAGACATAACCACAAGCATGCTGAGTTTTCAGTCACTATAATGCCTGCAAACACAAGAAAATCTATCGTTAAGACACCGCGTAAGGTTAGTTCCTGTGAAGATTTTCGATGTTCAAGTCACGTATTTATTTAAGAATGAAGGAAAAATTGAAATAGAATGATAAGAATTCTAAAAGTAAGATGATGAGTTTCATGTTTAAGATGAAAGATTCAATATAGAACCTGTTTAAGTCATTTTTTCTCTCTTTATATAGCATCGGTCTTCTTACAATTTTTATACTTATCTTTGTTGAATTTGTTGTTATTTTGAGTAATCTTCTGATCTCTTAGCGTGATTTGGGGGATTTTTTTTTAAATAGCACGATTCTATCTCCAAAATAACGTTGATTGCATATTTTAATGACTTGTCTTGTTTGATTTGCTTCATGTTTCTCTTTTAAGTTGCTGAGTGTTGCTTGGCTTTTAGTATACAACCATGTTCGGTCTTTGAAAATTTTGGTATATAGACAGGTCGGCATATTTGTTGTGCTGGTCTCTTTATAGGCTGTTGACTTATACTGGTTGAACTTAGAACTTAATTGGTATGCTAGGTAAGTTATTGTGTATTAAATTGCGTGATTATAAACAGCCCATATAAGACCTGAGTTGGTCGATCTTACCTTTATTAATTAGTCTGAATGGGCAAGTAAGTTTTGTGTTTCTAATTTTTATTCTTTTTATAATATTCGAACGACTTACCCCTATTTTTTTAAGTCCTTAGATTAGCTCTTTTTTAAGCCTTTTTGTGAGTTGATATATGAACTTTTAGACATTAGACCTTTGAAAATTTTAGAGGAGCAATGACATTAGATTCTAACGAATTATTTTTTTTTTTTAAGTTTACAAATTTTTACTCATTTTTACTTTTTAATGTTCAAAACCAACCAATAGTATTGTTCGCACTTTGCAGTGAGCTTCCTTTGTTTGGTGACATATTGACTTTAAATTTTAAAACATAATAAATTTTTTAACATGTCACGACTAAATACCATGAGCTCAAGCACATAGAGACTTGCTAATATGATAAAACACTCTCTTGTAAGTACATCTTTTTGACTGAGATTAAAGATTCGAATCCCACCTCTTTTATAATTGTAGAAATGCTCTTAAAAAAAAAACCATGAGCTCAAAAATATTAACAGATGATTGATACACCAGGTCAAATCGTTGATTACGATTAGGTTCGCATACTTACCAAATACCGCGTGCCATGTCAAGTCGCGCTAGCCGCTTTGTTGACCTCCAGTCCACCTGGTTCTGCACAAATTTTTTTTGGCGAACAAAACAACTGGGCTGTTTTAATATTTCTCTTCCTCTCTTAATTATTAAAAAAATAGGACGCGAGTCAATTTAGGCCCCCAATACGCCATCGTTTGACATGAATTTGGGAGTTTGTTTGGTTTTCATCAATCAACTTTGACATTTCCCAAAATTAGATCCCTTTGTTAGTTGCTTTGTTATTTGGACTTAGCAATGCTTACAAAACACTCTTGTATCCTTTTACGCATCTTTCTTGTCCATATTACACGTTGCTGAATATTTTCTTGATTTAGTACTATTTGTAATATCAAAAACTTATTATATTGTCGCTTGACACGTTATATTAATAACATGTTCATTTAATTTTAATGCCTACATTCACAAAAACAAGCAACGTAAAAATAATAATAATAATAATTAGTATTGACGTTTTAAATCATCTTAGTGCAGACAAGTATACATGTTTCCAATTTATTTTGTATATAACAGAAGTAACGCCTTTGCATGATTAGTATTCTAAACTTCCAAGGTGGTTGATTAGCTTAGATTTTCGCGTCTATATCGTAAGTTTGCATGTGGGTGATAAAATAAATAGATGTTCTTCGAAAATCCCAGTTTTTAAAGATATTTTTAAAACAAGTCCGTAAGGAATTTTCATATTTAATGAGTGATTGTGGTCCTAAATATATGATATGAGGCTTGTATGAATGGGCTCGAACCTCAATGTTGTTCCTCACTTGGCACGCTTGTGGGCCTTGGTGATATCAATGACATTTTGTAATGGTAGGTGCAAGTTATGACCCAATTCGTGAATAATTTGAACGGATAAAATATATTGCTTGTGGAGATGTAGATGCTTTTGCCTTTATTTTCTAGTTGAATCACTTTTTTTATTATGTAAAATTTAACCTTCACTATATATATATATAAGTTCACCAATATCTAGTTTGGTGGGATCGTTACTCTTTAAATATCTCTTAGGGCTATTAACACTTCACCCCTTAAGTTGACATATATTACACTTTAATGATAACTTTGATTTTAATTATAATCCTCATTTATACTTAATTAAAAAGATAAAAATGTCTTTATAACTATATTCTTATTGCGACGTTAATGACTAAAATATGAAAATATTTTTATCTTTTTAATTAATTAAATAAATAATAATGTAATTAAAACTGAACTTGTTATCAAAATATAATTTATACCAATCTCAGAAGGTGACAATATAAATATTCTAATATCTCTTTAATTTTAATTCTCGACATGAGACGGACAAACAACCATGTACATGTTTATAAGTGATGTATCCTCAATTTTTTTAATTTCCTTTTATTATCGCAATAATGTTTACAAATAGAAGCTTTAGCCAATTTCGTACTAAATCATTTACCATCCACTGCTTGGCCCAAGGCTCGTAAATAAAATGCAAAAAAAAAATCAGGGTACATGGCACAATATTTTAGGCCCTGGGGTTGATCCATCTTAGATTTTCCAACTAAAAGTTAATAATTAGTATTGAAATAGATAAACATTGGTCATGTGCTAACAATTTTAATTGGGCTTGGCTTGAGTTTGTAATCAAATACATATGTGTATTTTAGGCTAAGGTCACGTCACGTCACTTAAAGATTAGGGTAAATTTAAATTTAAATAAGAAGTTACTATTTTGTTATAATAGCATCATTAGTACTGTGCAATGCGTAGCAACGAGTATTTTTTTTGTTTGAACGGTGGACTTGGTCTTGTTTGATAGTCAACAGCTCTAACGAACATTGAATAATTATTTTTTAGATAAAAATGCATTGATGGTAGTAACTTATTTCCAAAAACTATTATCTATCATTAAAACCCAATAAGATGATGGCCAATATTAGGTGGATTGTTGCAGTACCTCACAAGTATACTACGGAGGCTATTGGATATGTCCTCTAACACAATGTCAGACTCTTTACGTACCTTCTTAATTTAACTTTTATAGGGTTACCAGCCTTTTGGCTCCAAGATAGCAGTTATTTGTAGTTTGTGTTTTTAAATATTTTTTTTGAATATTTGACGCATGATTAGGCCTGTTGAAGGTCTTTTAGATCATGAAGTGTTACGTGGATCGAAATTTTTAAAAGGCTTGTTATTTAAATGGAGAATCGAGCTTGGTCCGTGACTTATTAGGATAGTTCACTTTAATTAGAATTCTATAAAAGATGTGATGGCATCTAAAAAATATTATTCCATCTTGTATATACATTGTCAAATCGTTTAGATCTCAGCCGTCGATTGTATCGGACTGCTAGTATATAAAGGAGAAACCCTCACTTGTATAATTCATCTCATACCTTTGTTTTCCCTTTAACAATATAGAGAGCATTCGTGCAAACATTTGGCGTGCTTGTTTTTCTTCTCTTTGTATGATTTTCTCGACTGCTTAGCACGCAATATATCTAAGGCCATACGGTCTCGAAAAAGGTCCATAACACTAGGCTGTTTTGAACTGCTCTCTCTCATCTTTTTATCGTCAATCTCATCTTTTTCGTGAACACTATCACATTCTTGAGCCTTGTTCATTGAGAAATAAAGTTCTGCTGTTTGGTTGAATGAAAAATATTTTTAAAAAATCTCAAAGAAATGCAAGAAGGCTTAGCCAAACATGAAGAATCTCCGAAAAAAATAAAAGAAAGGAAACAATGTTCATTGATCTCACATAAAACTACTGAAATTACAAATTATTGAGGTATTAATTTTTTATTCTCGACTTTGATACTAGTTTGTTACAAAAAATTAACTTTACCATTAATTTCTTTTAAGAATTAGCCTTTACACTAATTTTTATATTAGGGTTTTATACACCATAATATCATCATGACTTGATATTTAACACTTTAATACGCAAGCGAAAGACTTTTTTCACAAATAATTAAGAATATAAAATATCAATACAATAATGAAGATAAAAGATAAATTCCAATACACAAGATATAAGTGGTTCAACAACAAATGCCTACGTCTATGACAAATTAATAATTTAGCTTATTTTGTTAATAATTCACAAAGCTCTTAGATCAATAAATATCTCCTAAATCACTCAGGTCTTTCAAATCATTTAGCATTTCACAGATCACTTACATCTAACTATAATGAATTTAATCAAGAAATATAACGAATAGCCAGAACTTCTCTTAAAAGATCTATCATCATTTTATTGTATACTCGGCACTCAAGTGATCTCATGACACCCTTCGAAGGGCATGAGTGGACCCTAGAGAACTTTCTATTCTTTCTTATGTTTATATATTTGATGATTGATTAATCTAATTGAGTTATAAAGGTTTATACAATGCTCAAAAGGTCTTTAGAAATTCTATTTCTAATTGAAATAGGAATTTATATATTTAAGAAGTTCAAAACTTATTAAAAAAAGTAAAATAAAAAACACCCACAAAGTTGCTGCATCAATAGTATTTTGGCGAATAAACAGTACTATGGTGTGAACATTTTTACATAAAAAGTATATTGTTTTCGACTTTTTATTTTAATTTTAATTTCGTATATTTTATGCGTACTTGATCTCGTGTCGACTCATCTTTAATTTTTAACTCAAAATCATATTCAAACACAATTTTAAATCATAAATTCTAACGCAACGAACATAAAAAGCTCTCTATTTATAGTAATTACAAGTGCTAACTAAGCAAAAGAAATTTGGACGGGAAACTTGTAATAACCTGCATTTTATCTATTAATAATAATTTAATTAATCCACGTTAGCTATAACGGATCTCCATTTCTAATCGTATCACTGGCATCTTGATCATCATTTGAATTACCATCAGATGTATTAGTTAAAATTTTGTTGTTAAGTGTTTGTATCCCAGGAAAATAACAGAGAAAAATTTTCTGGAGAAAAAAAAGAACAATAAAAAAACTGGTGTTTTATTTCATCAACAGAATAATAAAATAATAAAAAGTTGGCTTATTTATACAAAAAGATCAATAAAAATCAATGGCTAAGATAATGCCAGCTGGACAGCTATTCTAACAAAACTTATAAAAAAATGGCGAGAAATACAAATATTCTAATATTTGAACATTCATCAACAGAAACTACATTCTCAACTCTTTTAGCCACTCAATTCAACCATCATTGATTTATGCTCTTCTCTAATATTCTCCTCCAAATTCAAGATTTGAAGAAAAACATTAAATTTGCTTCTAAAGTATGAGAATTTATTATAAGACAGAGGTTTTTGTAAAGATATCAACCACTTATCCTTTCTTGTAATGTGACGAATTTTCACCAATCTCAACTTTAATTTTCTCTCTAATAAAATGAATGTCCAATTTTATGTGTTGAGTTCTGACATGGAGAATTGGATTGACGGCCAATATAGTAGCACTGAAGTTATCCAACTGTATTACTGGTGTTAAGTATAATGCAAACTGCAGTTCAAAATAAAAATCTAACAATAATTGGCTGTATAAATTTTTTTCTCTTCAACGCCATACGAGAATCTAGGCTTTTTTTTTTTTTTTTCTCTTTGAAATAGAAAATGTAAGGTTGTTGTCGTCGTTCTTTTTGGTAAGAAAATGTTTTCTTTTATTAAATTTTATCTTCCTATACATGATGTCAACTACAAATATCCGGAGTCTCTCAAAATATATTTAAAAAAAAGTCCTGGAGTTCTTATACAATCATGTCCTATAGGCGTGACCACGTGAAATAATGAAGACATTCTGACATCTAGACGTAGTAGTAGATGCATGTTCCAAATCATGACAATCGTTGTTATTCTCAAAAAAAGAAGGAATCCCAAGTAAAGAAATAGATAAATAAAAAGAGCCCATCTAATTCTTATTTGTCCTTGCCTTGCCTTGCCTTGCCTAATGAGAATAAGTTAATAACCCCCATTAATTCTGAAACATAACGAACTTAAATGCAGCCAAAAAAAAATTCCAATTCCATCTTTACCAAAAGAGATGGAATTGGTCTGTAGTTTACCATATTAACGAACTTAAGTTAATACGCTGATTCCTTTGCATTATCCCCCATCCCCTTTTGTCACCACTGACAACACTCCATGGGCCCATTTTGGTCTGTAGTTTAGTCACAATAGCTAAAAACCAAAAGAGAATCCTGCAAAATAAATTACCAGCAACAGAAACAAACAGCATGGCCAGTTTGTTTTCAGATAGGCCACGCTCTTGTCATGGTTCATGACTCGGCGGGCATATTGTCACACAACAGACAAGCTGCTGCTTGTATTTTAGGAACTCTTATATCTTTTACAATACCCAGAACCATTTACTGTAAGCTTTTGTACTCACCTTTAATATTAATTCTCATGTATGGTTAGCTATTCTAAAATTTCCAGAGCATATCAATAGAATCTTGGACTCCTTTCCCTGTCCTTCAGTATAAAAGTCAATGGCCGTAGCAGAGCAAATCACTCGAGCATTTCAACCAGTGCCCTTTGCCACTTCCTTTGTTATTGGAAGTTTCTCTTTGTTGTTGTTCTTGTTCTTCATTAGAAAATTCATTTCCAAGAAGAAGATGGAGTCTATTAATCTTCCGCCTGTTCCAGGTATTATAAACTGATGTTACTTAATCTTTTTGCTGAAATTTGTAGGTTTCTTGAGTCTTGATCTTGATCACTTAGTAATGAGATGAATTAGTTAAAGCTAATTTTATGTTCTTGGAGGCTCTTTACGGATTCATTAAATGATCAATGTTTTTTTGGGTTGTTGCAGAGGTTCCAGGGCTACCAATTGTAGGGAATTTGTTGCAGTTGAAAGAGAAGAAACCACACAAGACGTTCACAAAGTGGGCAGAGACGTATGGACCAATTTATTCTATCAAAACCGGAGCTTCTACTGTTATTGTTCTCAATTCTACAGCGGTCGCTAAAGAGGTAAAGCTTCTAGTTCGGTTCTTTTAACCCTGCAGATCTCACTTTAGAGAAATATTAACATTAAACTCCACAGTTTCTCACTATTCTCCTCTTCAAATTCATTAGTATTATTACATAGGATCACTTTTGTCAGTAGACTAAATAGTTCATAATGTATTATTATGTTCAATACAACTATAAGTTGGATGGTGTTTAATAACTTTACTCAGGTGTAGAGTTGGACTGAGCTGCATCTTTGACCCCTTCGGTTGCGTTGATGACTATGATATTTAATTCACAAAAATTTGCAGTTTACTTGTTATCCAACACATTCATGTGTCTTTTACTGATTTAAACGGGTTCTTGTATCTACTACGCATAGGATAAAATTCAACAGCATAAGTGATTGTAAGTTTGCACTTCTTGTTTGTGCCAGGCCATGGTGACCAGATATTCATCCATTTCAACAAGGAAGCTATCAAATGCCCTAAAGATTCTTACCTCTAATAAATGTATGGTTGCAACAAGTGACTACGATGAATTTCACAAAATGATTAAACGATGCATAGTAAAAAACGTTTTGGGTTCAAATGCTCAGGTTTAGTGCTAAAAATTCCTCTGGTTTTTGTTTTATTAAATATACATGTTACATAGTTCTTTTGCCAAAATTGTGCTAAGACTTCCTGTGTAATTCAGAAGCGACATCGATGCCATAGGGACACTATGATGGATAATATATCGAGTCAATTTCGTGCTCACATCGATAACTATTCTCTTCAGGCTGTGAATTTTAGGAAAATATTTGAGCCTGAACTTTTTGGATTAGCAATGAAGCAGGTGAAGTTCGCATTTCCATTGGAAATATATCTTTTATCTTTGACTGAGAATAGATAATTAAAACATTTTTTTTCACTATGGAATTTGCAGGGGGTTGGAAAGGATGTGGAATCAATTTATGTGAAGGAGCTTGGTAGCACTTTGTCTAAAGAGGAGATATTTAAAATTTTAGTAGCTGACCTAATGGAGGGTGCAATTGAAGTGGATTGGAGAGACTTCTTCCCTTATCTAAGATGGGTTCCTAATAAGAGCATAGAAATGAAACTTCAGGGAATTGTTTCCCGCAGGCAAGCAGTAATGAATGCTCTGATCAGTGAGGCGAAAAAAGGAATTGCTTCTGGAGAGGTGGTCTTTTCTTGCCTTAAAGCCAATATTTTCCTTAAGAAAAATAACTATTTGACATCTGGGTGTCAGTATTGTAACCTGGTTGAATCTAAACAGGAACGGAATTGTTATGTTGATTTCTTATTATCGGAAGCAAAATCACTTACAGAGCAGCAAATAAGCATGCTGCTCTGGGAGACCATCATTGAGACATCGGATACTACTTTGGTCACAACTGAATGGGCCATGTATCAGCTTGCTAAGGATCGAACCTGCCAGGTTAATCAATCACCAGTTCTCCACTCTGTCCATTTATATCTCTGCTATATAACTTTATTCTGCGTTAAATTGATTCTTTGTATATGCTTCAGGACCGTCTCTTTAAGGAAATTCAAACTGTTTGTGGGTCTAACAAGATCACAGAGGAAAACATAGCACAGATTCCTTACTTAAGTGCTGTTTTCCATGAAACTCTGAGGAAGCACAGTCCAGCTCCAGTAGTTCCTTTGCGCTATGCACATGAAGATACTGAAATAGGAGGATACTTCATTCCTGCTGGAAGTGAGGTTGGGTGGCTTTCCTTTGAAAACATCTTTATTGTTATTACTAATATATTAGTGTGTTTCATAGATTGATATATACAATATTAACCTCGAGTTTTGTTGCATAGATTGCCATAAACATTTATGGATGCAACATGGACAAGAAACAATGGGAGAAGCCTCAGGAGTGGAAGCCTGAGAGATTTCTTGACGACAAATATGATCCGATGGATTTGTACAAGACAATGGCCTTTGGAGCAGGAAAGAGGGCATGTGCAGGTTCTCTCCAGGCAATGTTGATAGCTTGCACAGCAATAGGTAGGTTGGTGGAGGAATTTGAGTGGAGTCTGAGAGAAGGAGAGGAAGAAGATGTTGATACAATTGGGCTTACTACTCAGAAACTACATCCTTTGCATGCAATCATAAGGCCTAGGAATTAACTTGGGGAAAACCCTGATAATCCGTTGTTCTCATTTTCACTACTTGGCTAGCCTAAGAAACCTCGTTTAGTTCATAATGTATGTGGAGTTTTGAACTATTTTGCCAATGGCAAAATCTGAAGAAATATGGGTGGTTGTAGTACAATAATCATAAAGCTTTATTCCGTGTTTGAGAGCGGTGAAATAGCTTTGTTACTCTCAGATCTCGTTTCTGTGATATTGTTTCATCTTTTGTTTAATTTTGTGCAATACGTGATATACATGGTGCAAGATAGATGTGATGTAATTAATGATAGAAGATGCAAGTGAAAGGTTGTTTGGGCAGGACCTATGAGAATTAATCGTCTTATTTATAGAATCATTTTGCTCTGCTGTTCAAGGGTGGCCATCGGCCACGGCTTTTGGACTTAATTTTGGGTCTATTAAGTTTACTCAAATTTATTTCAATTTCTCCAATTTTCAAAAAATTAAACTCAATTAGAAAAATATGCTCAAGCACTTCCAATCTTTAGAAAAGAAAACTCAAATTTCTTCAATATTCAACATCCAATCAATTAAACAAAAAATATACATCAAATAAATCACTTGTCAATTTTTTTTTTTAAATGAGGAATAGATGAAAATATTTTGATTATTTGTTCAAGGCCCAAAAAAAAAAAGTTACGAAAAATTTTTGCTCGGTTGCTCACGAGTAAAGCTGCTAGAATAAATGATGGATAAGGATTGTTGCTTGGGTAATGCCATAAGATGGGAAGAAGTCGAGGTGAGGGGATGAAATAAGAGATGAGTTAATTCAAGGAAATTAAAAATAATGGTAATAAAACGTTGATGACTGATCACTGGTGACAGAAAATGATTATTTATCGACTAATGGAGTAGAACTGGAAAGAGAAGAAGAAGCAAGGCATAAAGCAATGAGCTTTATCATGACATGTCCTAGGCACATAGTTGATAAAACATTGATTAAACTTCTTTAGTAAATTTTGAATAGCTTCAATAATCCGGTTGATTTTTGTTATCTAATGAGTCTCGCTCTGTTGAAGCAGAAGCACGCAAATAAGTAATATTATTTAAACAATATATACAGAACAAGTAATTAAGGAATAAAGAGAGAAATAGGTAGAAGAAGAACACACAAAAAATTACGTAGTTTGGCAACTTATTTACGTTCGCGACGGATCAAGATTACACTCTTATCTTATTATGAATCATAAAGCACTTATAAAGTATGTCTTTTACAAAGAAAATCACAAAAAAAAAACTCTCTCTCACACTCTAGAGATTTTCTCTCATAAAAAATCACAAAAATTATTAATGATCACTAAGATTTCTCAACCTCTCACTAAGATTGTGTTTACAAGCCAATTGATAATTTTTATATAGGCTTTAAAACGTCCTAGGTTTACCCTATACGTGTGGGAGTCGTATTAGGGAGTTCTGAAACAAGTGGGAGACGAAATAAAGAAGTTTCCTTATTTCGGGATATTGTTCTCGTCTCCAGCGCTGCGGCGCTGACGCAACTCTTCTGAGCGCTGCGGCGCTCAGGTTCTGGATTGGGCACCGCGGCGTTGGCGCCTGGTGTGCCCCTCTTCATTTTCTGCCTCCTTTCGCTTCCGTCTTCGATCCGTGTGTACCCTAAGCACTTGACTTGTTCTCCAAATCATATTCCGATGATTTTCAATCAATATTCTCATAAATCCTCTCATTGATTCAAAATCAGCCACAAAGCAACTCAATTTCTCATTTCTGCATCTTCGGTCACCCTTACAAAGTAGTGACTCCGGTTAAGTCCTTGCATAGGACGAACTTAACCGAGGACAGTGGCTTAGTCAACATATCAGTGGGAGTTTTAGATGACGTTATATTTGTTAGACTAACTTCACCACTTTGGACAATTTCTCGAATGTAATGGAGCCTCACATCAATGTGTTTTGACCTCTTGTGAAACATTTGATGCTTGCTTAGGTGTATGGCACTCTGGCAGTCACAATATACAACAGTGTTTACATCTTCACTAGCCAATATCTTCGCACATATGCCTTTTAACCACATGGCCTCCTTAATAGCCTCACCAACAGCTATGTACTTCGCCTCTGTGGTAGAGAGTGCAACCATATGTTGTAGAATTGATTTCCAACATACACTACATCCAAACACTGAGAATACGTAGCCCGTCAATGATATTCTCTTGTCTAGATCATCTGTATAATCTGAGTCTACGTACCCTTACCATTTCAGTGCTGTCCTCATCCCTCTTATATGTCAACCCGTGATTTGATGTCCCCTTGAGATATCTCAAGATCCACTTTACTGTAAGCCAGTGATCTTTATCCGAATTTGCCATGTATCTACTCACCACACTCACAGCCTGTGCTATGTCTCGTCTTGTGCAAACCATTGCATACATGATTCTTCTTATAGCTCTTGCATACGGTACTTTACTCATCTGCAGTTTCTCTTCATTGGATGTTGGCGACTGTGCTGCTGAAAGTCTAAAATGCATGGCCAAAGGAGTAGAGACAGCCTTTGCGTTAGACATACCAAACTTCTCCAGAATTTTGACTATATATCGCTGTTGGGACAAGAAGATAACATCTCTTCTTTCCCTCACAATGTCCATACCCAAAATTCTCTTTGCTGCTCCCAAATCCTTTATTTCAAACTCACCACTTAACTACTTTCCCTTCTTAACATGTACAAAGGCAAGTCAACCAAATATTCTGAGATGGTCATACTTTGGAGGATTACCAGACCATTTCTCTTCTGGCGTCTTCATTGAACACTTCATTGAACAAGTGAGGAAAATTTGTTGAGCACTTCATTGAACAAGTGACTTTGTCACATACATATTTTATGGTAATTAGTGCTTTGTATTTAGCCATTGCCATCATCATGACTCATGATCTTGTTGGTATAATTTTCATGTGAAAATTGTACATTTTGTGTATTAAAATAATTAAGAAAAAAAAAGAAGGATCAAATTTGTTTAAATATATATAAGCTGTTGCACAAATTCTACAAGGGCGGCAAATGCAATTGAGCTCTTTCTTTTTTTTTTCTTTTTTCTGTTAATTTAATTATAAAAAAACAACAAAATAAATTCTCTTCTGTCATAAGCTTAGAAATTAGAGAGACTTGGTATTGTCTTGTACTACTTGGCTGAAGAACTCAAGCTTGTAATTTGAATGTTCATGTAGTCAATAATTTTGGATAATAATTAAATACATCTTAGTCATTGAGGAGTAATAAGAAAAGTTTTGAGTTGGACAGCATTATATTAGGCCAATGCCAATTTTACATACTTCTAAAACTGATTATGTCATGTACTTAATGTCTTTTAACCATAAGGGTTTTAATTTTTTTTTTAATATTACAACAATATCATAAGTCTATACATACAACAATAATATCTGTTAAGATTTAACAATAATCTTCGTTGAAACATAGTCTACAAATCTAAAGTCAAAAAGATTTACTCTATTAAAAAAAAAAATAGAGATAATCTCTATCCCTTAAGCTTTGCTTGTTCATGTGGAACCATAGGGCTATTGAGTCTTCGGTTATTATGATGCCTCTAAATATAAAAAACATTTATCATTGAGATCTTGCGTGAGGATGGTTGCGGTGAAAACTCTTTGATACGTAAGTCAAGTATGTGTTTGAGAATGAAAAAAAAAATAAGAAAGAGGGACATGAGAGAAATATGGTGAGTTTGGGGCATAAGATAAAAGATTCAATATGGAACATGTTTAAGCCATTTTTTCTTTATTTATATAGCATCGGTCTTTTTAAAATTTTTGTATTTATCTTCGTTGGATTTGTGGTTGCTTTGGGTAATCTTTTAATCTCTTTGGTGTGATTTGGGGGATTTTTCTAAAATAGCACGATTCTATCTTCATGATTTACCTTATTTAGGTTGCTTCATATTTTCCTTTTAAGTAGTTAAGTGTTGCTTGACTTTTAGTTTGCGGTCCTATTCGGTCATTAGAAATTCTTGTATATTGGCAGGTCAATATGTTTACCATGCCAGTCTCTTTATGGGCTGTTGACTTATACTGGTTAAGCTTGGAGCTTGCGTAGTCTGCTAGATAGATTGTTGTGTATTGAACTACGTGATTATGGACAGTGATGAACACTTGAAATTATATATTTAATAAGAGTTTTACATTATTATTTTATATTACTAGTGTCTTTAACCCCTCATAACTTAAGTATATTTACAATATTATACTTAATTAGTTTTTAATTAGTTTGTGCTAGGTTTGGTAAAATGGGCATAACTTTATATCTAAAAATTTAATTTGAGTGATTATTAATTCTGTGAAGAGCTGACTCAATAGGTTAATATATTATGTTTCATAAAGTATTTGAAATTCGAGTGTTTGGAGGTTAAAAATGACTTAGAACAGAATTGATCTATAATACAGGCTCAGTCCGAGCAGTCATCAGTATTTTGCCCATAACTATAGAAATACGTATGAGACAACTCAATTTGAAAAGATAAGAAACTTATCTACAACTTTAACTTTTTGAGTGGAAGTTAATTCGGACCATATCAATTCTAAATTAAATAATCAAGTAGGTGCATTTATGATAATCAATACAAATTAGTTGCAACCCTTCTTGGCTTTTATCATCCAAGTGGTTCCCTATTCATTTGTCTTTATTTATCCATATTTTTTTAATAAAAAGGTGGCCTGTTTATGCTCAAAATATTTAATTAAAGAACTAAATTTTAGTTCAAAATACTTATCTTTTGTATTATCTCTTTGTAGTACTATTTATCTTGTTTACTATTCTAAAGTCATGTTATCTCTTCTTCCATCTTTTTTTTTCTTTAGTTTTATTATGTCAAATTAATTTTTTTTTTACCAAGAAAAAAGGGTGAAACTCTTGGTAAGGTAATAAGATATACTTAACTGTTATTCATGAATTTAATGTTTTATTTTTAAGTTATGCAAATTTATATATGATGTATTTATTTTATTTGCAATATTAATATTTTTTTCTTGTAAAGTGGTGTATCTTGATTTATTATAGACAATTTTTATAGTTGGCACAGTAAATTTTTGAAATCATTTATAAGATTTGGTGTAGATATATTTTGTTGTAAAGTGGAAGTATTGATTTATTGTAGATAAATATAAAGATTGATATAATAAATACTTGAACCCATTTATAAGATTTGGTGTATAATAATTAAAAGAGATAAATACAAGTTAATATATAAATGGTGGTGAACTTTAATTGTTATATCTTTCGCTTGAAACCTCATTTATGTGAGGATTTCAATTGAGTTATAAAAATAGTTGAATATATTCTTATTTTATATACCAAGAGTGGATCACCTAACCTTAGCTTTTATCTTAATTGGTTAATTGAATTATTATTTACAAACATCTTATATTATTTTAATTGTTTTTAAAGTATTTATAATTTGTAATTTTAATTCCACTTCCCTGTGGATTGATCTCGTTTTCACCGAATTATTTATTACTTTGACAATCCTGCACTTCGGAATAAACTCTTATATTCTAGACGTGTCAAACAGCTTTAATAGAACCTAAGTTGGTTGGTCTTACCCTTGTTAAATTAATCCGAGCTGGCGAGCAAATTCTGTGTTTCTAATCTTTGTTCTTTTGATAATGTTCGAGCGACTCACCTTGCTATATGGGGCTCTAATCCTTTGAGGCCTTAGGCCGACCCCTTGTTAGGCTTTCTGGTGGGTTGATATCTGAGCTTATGGACATTGGACCTTTGAAGATATTCAGAGGGAGAACAGAAGTCTGCCGGTTTCTAGTTTTAATTAATTAAAATTGGAAACTTTATTTTTGAATTTTCCTGCTCAATGTGCACTATAGTAAAAACATTCGAACGAGTTATTCTGTTCTTGATCGTTATTATTATTCAGCGCTGATGATGCTGCTTTTTCATGCCATAACTACTCAACCTTTTTAGAATGCTAGAATGATGATTTCACAGATGGCATCAAAAACTGTTGATCGAAAAAAAAAAATTGTCAATGACCTTTAAATTTGTTTGATTATATGAATCAAAACCTTGGACCTTACTTGTTGAGACATAACCACAAGCATGCTGAGTTTTCAGTCACTATAATGCCTGCAAACACAAGAAAATCTATCGTTAAGACACCGCGTAAGGTTAGTTCCTGTGAAGATTTTCGATGTTCAAGTCACGTATTTATTTAAGAATGAAGGAAAAATTGAAATAGAATGATAAGAATTCTAAAAGTAAGATGATGAGTTTCATGTTTAAGATGAAAGATTCAATATAGAACCTGTTTAAGTCATTTTTTCTCTCTTTATATAGCATCGGTCTTCTTACAATTTTTATACTTATCTTTGTTGAATTTGTTGTTATTTTGAGTAATCTTCTGATCTCTTAGCGTGATTTGGGGGATTTTTTTTTAAATAGCACGATTCTATCTCCAAAATAACGTTGATTGCATATTTTAATGACTTGTCTTGTTTGATTTGCTTCATGTTTCTCTTTTAAGTTGCTGAGTGTTGCTTGGCTTTTAGTATACAACCATGTTCGGTCTTTGAAAATTTTGGTATATAGACAGGTCGGCATATTTGTTGTGCTGGTCTCTTTATAGGCTGTTGACTTATACTGGTTGAACTTAGAACTTAATTGGTATGCTAGGTAAGTTATTGTGTATTAAATTGCGTGATTATAAACAGCACATATAAGACCTGAGTTGGTCGGCCTTACCTTTATTAATTAGTCTGAATGGGCAAATAAATTTTGTGTTTTTAATTTTTATTCTTTTTATAATATTCGAACAACTTATCCCTATTTCTTTAAGCCCTTAGACTGGCCCTTTTTTAAGCCTTTTTGTGAGTTGATATATAAACTTTTAGACATTAGACCTTTGAAAATTTTAGAGGAGCAATGACATTAAATTCTAAGGAATTTTTTATTTTTTTTTTAAGTTTACAAATTTTTGCTCGTTTCTACTTTTTAATGTTTAAAATTAATAATATCGTTCGCATTTTACAGTGAGC
This sequence comes from Ailanthus altissimus, assembly GCA_946807835.1. Taxonomy (NCBI): domain Eukaryota; kingdom Viridiplantae; phylum Streptophyta; class Magnoliopsida; order Sapindales; family Simaroubaceae; genus Ailanthus; species Ailanthus altissimus. The sequence goes on along the minus strand of OX327691.1, from coordinate 22,242,058 downwards.
TTTCTTTGTTTGGTGACATATTGACTTTAAATTTTAAAACATAATAAATTTTTTAACATGTCACGACCAAATACCATGAGCTCAAGCACATAAAGACTTGCCAATATGATAAAGTACTCTCTTGTAAGTACATCTTTTTGATTGAAATTAAAGATTCAAATTTCACCTCTTTTATAATTATAGAAATACTCTTAAAAAAAAATCATCAGCTCAAAAATATTAGCAGTTGATTGATACACCAGGTCAAATCGTTGATTACGATTAGGTTCGCGTACTTACCAAATACCGCGTGCCATGTTAAGTCGCGCTAGCCGCTCTGTTGACCTCCGGTCCACCTGGTTCTGCACAATTGTTTTTTGGCGAACAAAACAACTGGGCTGTTTTAATATTTCTCTTCCTCTCTTAATTATTAAAAAAATAGGACGCGAGTCAATTTAGGCCCTCAATACGCCATCGTTTGACATGAATTTGGGAGTTTGTCTAGCTTCCATCAATCAACTTTGACATTTCCCAAAATTAGATTCCTTTGTTAGTTGCTTTGTTATTTAGACTTAGCAATGCTTACAAAACACTCTTGTATCCTTTTACGCATCTTTCCTGTTTATATTACACGTTGCTGAATATTTTCTTGATTTGGTACTATTTGTAATATCAAAAACTTATTATATTGTCGCTTGACACGTTATATTAATAACATGTTCATTTGATTTTAATGCCTACATTCACAAAAACAAGCAACGTAAAAATAATAATAATAATAATAATTAGTATTGACGTTTTAAATCATCTTAGTGCAGATAAGTATACGTGTTTCCAATTTATTTTGTATATAACAGAAGTAACGCCTTTGCATGATTAGTATTCTAAACTTCCAAGGTGGTTGATTAGCTTAGATTTTCGCGTCTATATCGTAAGTTTTCATGTGGGTGATAAAATAAATAGATGTTCTTCGAAAATCCCAATTTTTAAAGATATTTTTGACATGACCCAACCCGAGCCCTCCTCGAGAATCGAGGCAGATCCTGCGATGACATGTGACTAACATACCCTTTACTCATACATATAATACAATGAGGCTACCTGCCTTAACAAAAAGTGTACACATATGCTCTACTATACAAAACATATACAAATACACAGACTAAGACACTTATGTAGCTATGCACGCTGGCCAACCTCAAAATGTGATGACTGTATCACACCGCACAAATTCCTGTGACAACCTGGGAAAAATAGGAAAAATGGTGAGCTTGTGGCTCAGTGAGTGGATATAATCTGAAAATATCATATACTTTATATGTATTGTACACGTATAAATCTGTATGATAAAATAATCATAAAACTGTATACTGAGTAATCAATAAACTTGTACTGAAAGTATGAACTGTCATAAAATCTGTGCTGAAATTAAAATCATGACATAATATTGGAATCTGAAAATCTGAAAGCGCAAATTATCATAAAATCTATTATCAAGCTAAATATATGTAACATAACTCTGGAAACATGTACTACATATATATACTGAAAATCACACCAAACTTGTACCCGGGGAAAATCTGGTCTAACCTGACGGAGTAACTCACGCACAGGCAGAGCGGGGGATCTAAGCTGGTCTAACCCGGCGGAATGCTGCATCGCTCGGGCAGAGCAAACTAAACTGGTCTAACGCATGCGCAGAGCAACTATATTAAAGGGGAGGGTACGCATATGGTGGTTCAAAAACTACTACAATATAATATCATGGCCATAATTATTCTGAAATAATTATTTCTGTACTGAACATAATTATAAACTGTACTATAATAAATTTTAAAATATTTCTAAATATACTAAATAGTATAAATATTTTTCTGTTTAAAATAAATCATAACTAAATCTGATAACGCGTAATTAAATCATAATTAGCTGTATTAAAAACATATAAAATATATATAATTGTTCACTCACGAAAGTGCGTTAATCCTGAGCTGGGTCTGGATTCTGAGATCTACCCGCTATCGGCACACCTCCCGCTAAACCACTGGGTATAATTCTGACTACCCAACTAATTTCCTAAAATTTCCTATTTTTTTTCTTTTTCTTTTCTTTTCTTTTCCTTCTTTTTCTTTCTCTTTCTCTTTTTCTTCTTCTTCCTTCTCGGATTCTCTCTTCTTTTCTATTTTTTTTCTTCCTTTCCCTTTCTTTTTCTTTTTCTTTTCTTTCTTTTCTCTCTTTTCCCTTCTGGCTTTTCTTCTTCTTCTCTCGGTTTCGGTTGCTTCTTTTCAACGAAGTAAAACAGAACATATATATATATATATATATATATATATATATATACAACAAACCTACCGCTTCAATTTCTCCTCTTTTCTTTTTTTTTTTTTTTTTTGCCACCAAACTTTATATATATACAACACATGTATTACAATTTTTAAAACAAATCCGTAAGGAATTTTCATATTTAATGAGTGATTGTGGTCCTAAATATATGATATGGGGCTTGTATGAATGGCCTCGAACCTCAATGTTGTTCCTCACTTGGCACGCTTGTGGGCCTTTGTGATATCAATGACATTTTGTAATGGTAGGTGCAAGTTATGACCCAATTCGAAAATAATTTGAACGAATAAAATATATTGCTTGTGGAGATATAGATGCTTTTGCCTTTATTTTTTAGTTGAATCACTTTTTCTATTATGTAAAATTTAACCTTCACTATGTGTATATAAGTTCACCAATATCTAAGTTTGGTGGGATCGTTACTCTTAAATATCTCTTAGGGCTATTAACACTTCACCCCTTAGGTTGACATATATTACACTTTAATGATAACTTTGATTTTAATTATATTGTCACCATTTATACTTAATTAAAAAGATAAAAATGTCTTTATGATTATATTTTTATTGTGACGTTAATGACTAAAATATGAAAATATTTTTATCTTTTTAATTAAATAAATAAATAATAATGTAATTAAAATTGAACTCGTTATCAAAATATAATTTATACCAACCTCAGAAGGTGACAATATAAATATTCTAATATCTCTTTAATTTTAATTCTCGACATGAGACGGACAAACAACCATGTACATGTTTATAAGTGATGTATCCTCAATTTTTTTAATTTCCTTTTATTATCGCAATAATGTTTACAAATAGAAGCTTTAGCCAATTTCGTACTAAATCATTTACCATCCACTGCTTGGCCCAAGGCTCGTAAATAAAATGCAAGAAAAAAATCAGGGTACATGGCACAATATTTTAGGCCCTGGGGTTGACCCATCTTAGATTTTCCAACTAAAAGTTAATAATTAGTGTTGAAATGGATAAACATTGGGTCATGTGCTAACAATTTTAATTGGGCTTGACTCGAGTTTGTAATCAAATACATAAGTGTATTTTAGGTTAAGGTCACGTCACGTCACTTAAAGATTAGAGTAAATTCAAACTTAAATAAGATGTTACCATTTTGTCATAATAGCATCACTAGTACTGTACAATACGTAGCAACGAGTATTTTTTTTGTTTGAACGATGGACTTGGTCTTGTTTGATAGTCAACAGCTCTAACGAACATTGAATAATTATTTTTTAGATAAAAATGCACTGATAGTAGTAGCTTATTTCCAAAAACTATTATCTATCATTAAAACCCAACAAGATGATGGCCAATATTAGGTGGATTGTTGCAGTACCTCACAAGTATACTACGGAGGCTATTGGATATGTCCTCTAACACAACGTCAGACTCTTTACGTACCTTCTTAATTTAACTCTTATAGGGTTAGCAGCCTTTTGGCTCCAAGATAACAATTATTTGTAGTTTGTAACTCTTTTAAAAAATGTGTCACGTCTTAAATGTTTTCAAATATTTTTTTGAGTATTTAACGTGTGATTAAGCCTGTTAGAGGTTTTTTAGATCATGAAGTATTACGTGGATCAAAATTTTTACAAGACCCGCTGTTTGAATGAAGAATCAGGCTTGGCCCGTGACTTATTAAAGTAGTTCACTTTAATTAGAATTTCATAAAAGATGTGATGGCATCTAAAAAATATTATTTTGTCTTATATGTACATTGTTAGATCGTTTAGATCTTAGCCGTCGATTGTATAGGACTGCTAGTATATAAAGGGGAGACCCTTACTTGTATAATTCATCTCATACCTTTGTTTTCCCTTTAGCAATATAGAGAGCATTCGTGCAAACACTTGGCGTGCTTGTTTTTCTTCTCTTTGTGTGATTTTCTCGACTGCTTAGCACGCAACATGTCTAAGGCCATACGGTCTCGAAAACAGTCCATAACACTAGGCTGTTTTGAACTGCTCTCTCTCATCTTTTTATCGTCAATCTCATCTTTTTCGTGAACACTATCACATTCTTGAGCCTTGTTCATTGAGAAATAAAGTTCTGCTGTTTGGTTGAATGAAAAATATTTTTAAAAAATCTCAAAGAAATGCAAGAAGGCTTAGCCAAACATGAAGAATCTCCGAAAAAAATAAAAGAAAGGAAACAATGTTCATTGATCTCACATAAAACTACTGAAATTACAAATTATTGAGGTATTAATTTTTTATTCTCGGCTTTGATACTAGTTTGTTACAAAAAATTAACTTTACCATTAATTTCTTTTAGGAATTAGCTTTTATACTAACTTTTATATTAGGGTTTTATACACCATAATACCATCGTGATTTGATATTTAACACTTTAATACGCATGCGAAAGACTTTTTTCACAAATAATTAATAATATAAAATATCAATACAATAATAAAGATAAAAGATAAACCACAATACACAAGATATAAGTGGTTCAGCAACAACTGCCTACGTCTATGATAAATTAATAATTTAACTTATTTTGTTAATGATTCACAAAGCTCTTAGATCAATAAATATCTCCTAAATCACTCAGATCTTTCAAATCATTTAGCATTTTATAGATCACCTACATTTAACTATAATGAATTTAACCAAGAAATATAACGAATAGCCAGAACTTCTCTTAAAAGACCTATCATCATTTTATTGTATACTCAGCACTTAAGTGATCTCATGACACCCTTCGAAGGGCATGAGTGGGCCCTAGAGAACTTTCTATTCTTTCTTATGTTTACATATTTGATGATTGATTAATCTAATTGAGTTATAAAAGTTTATATAATGCTCAAAAGGTCTTTAGAAATCTTATTTCTAATTGAAATAAGAATTTATATATTAAAGAAGTCTAAAACTTACTAAAAAAAGTAAAATAAAAAGCACCCACAAAGTTGCTGCAGCAATAGTACTTTGACGCATAAACAGTACTATGGTGCGAATATTTTTACATAAAAAGTATATTGTTTTCGACTTTTTATTTTTATTTTAATTTCATATATTTTATGCGATCTCGTGTCGACTCATCTTTAATTTTTAACTCAAAATCATATTCAAACACAATTTTAAATCATAAATTCTAACGCAACGAACATAAAAAGCTCTCTATTTATAGTAATTACAAGTGCTAACTAAGCAAAAGAAATTTGGACGGGAAACTTGTAATAACCTGCATTTTATCTATTAATAATAATTTAATTAATCCACGTTAGCTATAACGGATCTCCATTTCTAATCGTATCACTGGCATCTTGATCATCATTTGAATTACCATCAGATGTATTAGTTAAAATTTTGTTGTTAAGTGTTTGTATCCCAGGAAAATAACAGAGAAAAATTTTCTGGAGAAAAAAAAGAACAATAAAAAAACTGGTGTTTTATTTCATCAACAGAATAATAAAATAATAAAAAGTTGGCTTATTTATACAAAAAGATCAATAAAAATCAATGGCTAAGATAATGCCAGCTGGACAGCTATTCTAACAAAACTTATAAAAAAATGGCGAGAAATACAAATATTCTAATATTTGAACATTCATCAACAGAAACTACATTCTCAACTCTTTTAGCCACTCAATTCAACCATCATTGATTTATGCTCTTCTCTAATATTCTCCTCCAAATTCAAGATTTGAAGAAAAACATTAAATTTGCTTCTAAAGTATGAGAATTTATTATAAGACAGAGGTTTTTGTAAAGATATCAACCACTTATCCTTTCTTGTAATGTGACGAATTTTCACCAATCTCAACTTTAATTTTCTCTCTAATAAAATGAATGTCCAATTTTATGTGTTGAGTTCTGACATGGAGAATTGGATTGACGGCCAATATAGTAGCACTGAAGTTATCCAACTGTATTACTGGTGTTAAGTATAATGCAAACTGCAGTTCAAAATAAAAATCTAACAATAATTGGCTGTATAAATTTTTTTCTCTTCAACGCCATACGAGAATCTAGGCTTTTTTTTTTTTTTTCTCTTTGAAATAGAAAATGTAAGGTTGTTGTCGTCGTTCTTTTTGGTAAGAAAATGTTTTCTTTTATTAAATTTTATCTTCCTATACATGATGTCAACTACAAATATCCGGAGTCTCTCAAAATATATTTAAAAAAAAGTCCTGGAGTTCTTATACAATCATGTCCTATAGGCGTGACCACGTGAAATAATGAAGACATTCTGACATCTAGACGTAGTAGTAGATGCATGTTCCAAATCATGACAATCGTTGTTATTCTCAAAAAAAGAAGGAATCCCAAGTAAAGAAATAGATAAATAAAAAGAGCCCATCTAATTCTTATTTGTCCTTGCCTTGCCTTGCCTTGCCTAATGAGAATAAGTTAATAACCCCCATTAATTCTGAAACATAACGAACTTAAATGCAGCCAAAAAAAAATTCCAATTCCATCTTTACCAAAAGAGATGGAATTGGTCTGTAGTTTACCATATTAACGAACTTAAGTTAATACGCTGATTCCTTTGCATTATCCCCCATCCCCTTTTGTCACCACTGACAACACTCCATGGGCCCATTTTGGTCTGTAGTTTAGTCACAATAGCTAAAAACCAAAAGAGAATCCTGCAAAATAAATTACCAGCAACAGAAACAAACAGCATGGCCAGTTTGTTTTCAGATAGGCCACGCTCTTGTCATGGTTCATGACTCGGCGGGCATATTGTCACACAACAGACAAGCTGCTGCTTGTATTTTAGGAACTCTTATATCTTTTACAATACCCAGAACCATTTACTGTAAGCTTTTGTACTCACCTTTAATATTAATTCTCATGTATGGTTAGCTATTCTAAAATTTCCAGAGCATATCAATAGAATCTTGGACTCCTTTCCCTGTCCTTCAGTATAAAAGTCAATGGCCGTAGCAGAGCAAATCACTCGAGCATTTCAACCAGTGCCCTTTGCCACTTCCTTTGTTATTGGAAGTTTCTCTTTGTTGTTGTTCTTGTTCTTCATTAGAAAATTCATTTCCAAGAAGAAGATGGAGTCTATTAATCTTCCGCCTGTTCCAGGTATTATAAACTGATGTTACTTAATCTTTTTGCTGAAATTTGTAGGTTTCTTGAGTCTTGATCTTGATCACTTAGTAATGAGATGAATTAGTTAAAGCTAATTTTATGTTCTTGGAGGCTCTTTACGGATTCATTAAATGATCAATGTTTTTTTGGGTTGTTGCAGAGGTTCCAGGGCTACCAATTGTAGGGAATTTGTTGCAGTTGAAAGAGAAGAAACCACACAAGACGTTCACAAAGTGGGCAGAGACGTATGGACCAATTTATTCTATCAAAACCGGAGCTTCTACTGTTATTGTTCTCAATTCTACAGCGGTCGCTAAAGAGGTAAAGCTTCTAGTTCGGTTCTTTTAACCCTGCAGATCTCACTTTAGAGAAATATTAACATTAAACTCCACAGTTTCTCACTATTCTCCTCTTCAAATTCATTAGTATTATTACATAGGATCACTTTTGTCAGTAGACTAAATAGTTCATAATGTATTATTATGTTCAATACAACTATAAGTTGGATGGTGTTTAATAACTTTACTCAGGTGTAGAGTTGGACTGAGCTGCATCTTTGACCCCTTCGGTTGCGTTGATGACTATGATATTTAATTCACAAAAATTTGCAGTTTACTTGTTATCCAACACATTCATGTGTCTTTTACTGATTTAAACGGGTTCTTGTATCTACTACGCATAGGATAAAATTCAACAGCATAAGTGATTGTAAGTTTGCACTTCTTGTTTGTGCCAGGCCATGGTGACCAGATATTCATCCATTTCAACAAGGAAGCTATCAAATGCCCTAAAGATTCTTACCTCTAATAAATGTATGGTTGCAACAAGTGACTACGATGAATTTCACAAAATGATTAAACGATGCATAGTAAAAAACGTTTTGGGTTCAAATGCTCAGGTTTAGTGCTAAAAATTCCTCTGGTTTTTGTTTTATTAAATATACATGTTACATAGTTCTTTTGCCAAAATTGTGCTAAGACTTCCTGTGTAATTCAGAAGCGACATCGATGCCATAGGGACACTATGATGGATAATATATCGAGTCAATTTCGTGCTCACATCGATAACTATTCTCTTCAGGCTGTGAATTTTAGGAAAATATTTGAGCCTGAACTTTTTGGATTAGCAATGAAGCAGGTGAAGTTCGCATTTCCATTGGAAATATATCTTTTATCTTTGACTGAGAATAGATAATTAAAACATTTTTTTTCACTATGGAATTTGCAGGGGGTTGGAAAGGATGTGGAATCAATTTATGTGAAGGAGCTTGGTAGCACTTTGTCTAAAGAGGAGATATTTAAAATTTTAGTAGCTGACCTAATGGAGGGTGCAATTGAAGTGGATTGGAGAGACTTCTTCCCTTATCTAAGATGGGTTCCTAATAAGAGCATAGAAATGAAACTTCAGGGAATTGTTTCCCGCAGGCAAGCAGTAATGAATGCTCTGATCAGTGAGGCGAAAAAAGGAATTGCTTCTGGAGAGGTGGTCTTTTCTTGCCTTAAAGCCAATATTTTCCTTAAGAAAAATAACTATTTGACATCTGGGTGTCAGTATTGTAACCTGGTTGAATCTAAACAGGAACGGAATTGTTATGTTGATTTCTTATTATCGGAAGCAAAATCACTTACAGATCAGCAAATAAGCATGCTGCTCTGGGAGACCATCATTGAGACATCGGATACTACTTTGGTCACAACTGAATGGGCCATGTATCAGCTTGCTAAGGATCGAACCTGCCAGGTTCATCAATCACCAGTTCTCCACTATGTCCATTTATATCTCTGCTATATAACTTTATTCTGCGTTAAATTGATTCTTTGTATATGCTTCAGGACCGTCTCTTTAAGGAAATTCAAACTGTTTGTGGGTCTAACAAGATCACAGAGGAAAACATAGCACAGATTCCTTACTTAAGTGCTGTTTTCCATGAAACTCTGAGGAAGCACAGTCCAGCTCCAGTAGTTCCTTTGCGCTATGCACATGAAGATACTGAAATAGGAGGATACTTCATTCCTGCTGGAAGTGAGGTTGGGTGGCTTTCCTTTGAAATCATCTTTATTGTTATTACTAATATATTAGTGTGTTTCATAGATTGATATATACAATATTAACCTCGAGTTTTGTTGCATAGATTGCCATAAACATTTATGGATGCAACATGGACAAGAAACAATGGGAGAAGCCTCAGGAGTGGAAGCCTGAGAGATTTCTTGACGACAAATATGAACCGATGGATTTGTACAAGACAATGGCCTTTGGAGCAGGAAAGAGGGCATGTGCAGGTTCTCTCCAGGCAATGTTGATAGCTTGCACAGCAATAGGTAGGTTGGTGGAGGAATTTGAGTGGAGTCTGAGAGAAGGAGAGGAAGAAGATGTTGATACAATTGGGCTTACTACTCAGAAACTACATCCTTTGCATGCAATCATAAGGCCTAGGAATTAACTTGGGGAAAACCCTGATAATCCGTTGTTCTCATTTTCACTACTTGGCTAGCCTAAGAAACCTCGTTTAGTTCATAATGTATGTGGAGTTTTGAACTATTTTGCCAATGGCAAAATCTGAAGAAATATGGGTGGTTGTAGTACAATAATCATAAAGCTTTATTCCGTGTTTGAGAGCGGTGAAATAGCTTTGTTACTCTCAAATCTCGTTTCTGTGATATTGTTTCATCTTTTGTTTAATTTTGTGCAATACGTGATATACATGGTGCAAGATAGATGTGATGTAATTAATGATAGAAGATGCAAGTGAAAGGTTGTTTGGGCAGGACCTATGAGAATTAATCGTCTTATTTATAGAATCATTTTGCTCTGCTGATCAAGGGTGGCCATCGGCCACGGTTTTTGGACTTAATTTTGGGTCTATTAAGTTTACTCAAATTTATTTCAATTTCTCCAATTTTCAAAAAATTAAACTCAATTAGAAAAATATGCTCAAGCTCTTCCAATCTTTAGAAAAGAAAACTCAAATTTCTTCAATATTCAACATCCAATCAATTAAACAAAAAATATACATCCAATCAATTAAACAAAAAATATACATCAAATAAATCACTTGTCAAATTTTTTTTTTTAAAAAAATGAGGAATAAATGAAAATATTTTGATTATTTGTTTAAGGCCCAAAAAAAAAAAGTTACGAAAAATTTTTGCTCCGTTGCTCACGAGTAAAACTGCTAGAATAAATGATGGATAAGGATTGTTGCTTAGGTAATGCCATAAGAGGCAACATAAGATGGCAAGAAGTCGAGGTGAGGGGATGAAATAAGAGATGGGTTAATTCAAGAAAATTAAAAATAATAGTAATAAAACGTTGATGACTGATCACTGGTGACAGAAAATGATTATTTATCGGCTAATGGAGTGAAATTGGAAAGAAAAGAAGAAGCAACAATTGAGGCATAAAGCAATGAGCTCTATCATAACATGTCCTAGTCACATAGTTGATAAAACATTGATTAAACTTTTTTAGTAAATTTTGAATAGCTTTAATAATTCGGTTGATTTCTGTCATCTAGTGAGTCTCGCTCTGTTGAAGCAGAAGCACACAAATAAGTAATATTATTCAAATAATATATATAGAACAAGTAATTAAGGAATAAAAAAAGAAATGGGTAAAAGAAGAACACACAAAAAATTATGTGGTTCGGTAACTTATTTACGTTCGCGACGGATCAAGATTACACTTTTATCTTATTATGAATTACAAAACACTTACAAAGTATGTCTTTTACAAAGAAATCTACAAAAAAAACTCTCTTTCACACTCAAGACATTTTCTCTCATAAAGAACTACAAAAATTATTAATGATCACTAAGATTTCTCAACCTCTCAATAAGATTGTGTTTACAAGCCAATTGATAATTTTTATATAGGCTTTAAAACATCCTAGGTTTACCCTATACGCGTGGGAGTCGTATTAGGGAGTTCTAAAACAAGCGGGAGACGAAATAAAGAAGTTTCCTTATTTCGGGATATTGTTCCCGTCTCCAGCGTTGCGGCGCTGACGCGAATCTTCTGAGCGTTGCAGCGCTCAGGTTCTGGATTGGGCGCCGCGGCGTTGGCGCCTGGTGCGCCCCTCTTCATTTTCCGCCTCCTTTCGCTTCCGTCTTCGATCCGTGCGTACCTTAAGCACTTGACTTGTTCTCCAAATCATATTCTGATGATTTTCAATCAATATTCTTACAAATCTCCTCATTGATTCAAAATCAGCCATAAAACAACTCAATTTCTCATTTCTGCATCTTCGGTCACCCTTACAAAGTAGTGACTCCGGTTAAGTCCTTGCATAGGACGAACTTAACCGAGGACAATGGCTTAGTCAACATACCAGTAGGGTTTTTAGATGATGTTATATTTGTTAGACTAACTTCACCACTTTGGACAATTTTTCGAATGTAATGGAGCCTCACATCAATGTGATTTGACCTCTCGTGAAAAATTTGATGCTTGCTTAGGTATATGACACTCTGGCTGTCACAATATACAACAGTGTTTACATCTTCACTAGCCAATATCTTCGCACATATGCCTTTTAACCACATAGCCTCCTTGATAGCCTCACTAACAGCTATGTACTTCGCCTTTGTGGTAGAGAGTGCAACCACATGTTGTAGAACTGATTTCTAACATACACTACATCCAAACACTGTGAATACGTAGCCCGTCAATGATCTTCTCTTGTCTAGATCACCTGTATAATCTGAGTCTACGTACCCTCTTACCATCTCATTGTTGTCCTCATCCCTCTTATATGTCAACCCGTGATTTGATGTCCCCTTAAGATATCTCAAGATCCACTTTACTGCAAGCCAGTGATCTTTACCCGAATTTGCTATGTATCTACTCACCACACTCACAGCCTGTGCTATGTCTCATCTTGTAGTAACCAGTATCTATAACCGGTAAGAATATGTATATTTATATATATAAATATACGTATTTTATTTGTATGTGGGTGATCCTTGAATTATATATTGTTATTAGTAATATTTTTATAGGTTAAGGATATACGATTAGTATTGGGTTTATTTGTATGACTTTAGATTTATTTTAGGGACCAAATTGTTATACTTTGAAAGTTTTGGGGGCAAATTTGTAAATACCAAAAATTAGCCTCTTAGTATAAAAATACACTTTTGAACCCTAATTTACCATTTTTAGGTCGAGCTACCCATTTTAAGAGAGAGAAGAGAGAAATAGAGGAGAGAGAAAGAGGAGAAGAAGAAGAAAAAGAAGAAGAAATTGGAATTTTGAATTTCAAGAGGTATATCATACGTATTTCTCAATTTATTGGTATTAATTAAGTTAATTCCTTTAAGTTTTAATTTCTGAAAATATGTATAATTGAGGATTTGTTGTGTATTTCGTAAGATCATATGAGAATTGATGATGATCTATAAGATAGTTTGATAAATCATGATGAATTGTGGAATTTTTGCTGGATAACCTCTTGATCTAGGAATTTTATAAATTGTTGTGATTCGATTCTGGTTTTAAATTTTGAGTATATGAAATAAGACATGTTAAGGATCATCTGAGACTTTGAATCGATTGAAAATTCTGGAAATTGAATTTATAGTGAATTTACCAAAATGACCCTGAAATTCTGGAAATTTCCTGTGTAAACAGTATAATACAGTGACGAACAATGTTTGTCCTACTGAATGATCTTCAAAAATTACGAAATTGTGGAATATGATAATTTTATATGTCTAATATGATATACTCGTAATTGAGAATTTATATCAATGTGGTTGAAATGTTATGATTTTCTAAAGTATATCCGCTCATTACAGTATTTGATTAACAGATTTTTAAAACTATGGAATAAAATAGTTTTAAAATATTTTTGGCAGTGATTTGAAAGTGAAATATTTATCATGGACTGAGATATGTGTCAAGAGTAATTATGTGGTAGTTTTATAATTTTTGAGTTAGTATATGATTTTATAAAATTGGGAGATTGAATACTGTTCAGTAAGTATCTTGATCCTGTCAGGTTTGTACTTTGGATTCGATGGTGTGTATGGAATGGATTGTGTAGGAAATTTGATATAATATTCATATATAAGAAGGATATATGAGTCAAGAATGGTATATTCTGATTTTGGAGTAATTGGACATCATTTGATGTATTAGAAATTTTTGTTAAGTGTAAGTGGTCAGAATGACAGGTTTTGAGAAACTAAATATTTAGACCAATTTGATGTGATAAATGCATTGTGTATAATTTTGTAAGCTATTTAAAGTATTTTGTGTGAATTGTGAGGCTTATGAAAGGATTAATCTCCATTGATAGGTTAAGGAGATTTAAGCCTTGTAGCTGAAAGTGTTAAGAGGTAAGTATACTAGACTTTTTACTGAAATCACAATAAACATAGTAATTGTTTTGTATGATTTTGCAAATGGGGTTAAGAATATGTTTATGTTATGTCAAAGTATATTTTGATATGAAATGTGAATATATGTTTCTGAATGTGAGCATTGACATTGAGCATGGACATACATGTGCTTTTGTAAGTGAGCTTTCAAAATAAGATGTGTTTAATAAAGAAAGCTTTTGAAGTGTAATATGTCCATGAGAAATATTTTGTATTTTGAGGGTACTTGAACTCACTGTTAACTTAGTAGGCATTTTATGTGATTTGTGGAGCCTTTATGTGTGGCCTTTCCTTTGGGATTGGTATATGTTATGTGTTCCGTATGTAGGGAGGATCCTATTGGTATCTAAAGGAAGAGTGAGTCATCACATTCGTGTGGTGGCATATTGGTGCATGTGAGAGGACTCACCGATGATCAGGGTGAGGGTTTGGCTTTTACCTTCGGGCATGAGCATTATATATGTGTAATTTAAAGGCCTCACTTGTACTATTCCTCTCATACGGTATGTCACCTACGAGTGACATTTGGCTCATTATGTGATATGTGATATGTAAGTCCTACTAAGTAGTAGTTGAGTGATGGTATTCCTATTATGTGTTTTGAAAGAATGTGTAAGCGCTTACATGATATGTGATTTGATAAGATTATGATTTTGATTGATCACAGCATATCATACATATGCATTGTGTACATATATGTATTTGTATTTGATATATGAAAAATTAGTATGCTTACTAAGTTTTATACTCATTATAGTTTATGGTGATTTCAGGTAAATAAGGTACATGTGTGCTTAGCAGATTTGACAAGGCTTCTGCTGTTCTTTGGGTTCCCTAAGTTGTTAGGTTGCTAAGTGTTTCATTTGGGGACACGTGGGATAAGATATTTGATTTGTCCCTATTGAATAAATACTTATGTATTATTTTATTGTGTGTGGTTGGATTTAGTTTAAGTTTCACCAAGTGTAGTAACGGATTGATTTTAAGTAAGAATTTGCAATGAATATATTCTGGGCTTCCGGTAACAAAGTTGCTACTGGTGACGTAGTAGAGTGTTAATCTCTGAGAAAACTCTGCGTATCTCCGGTTTACTAATTGTCCCAGTCATAATTCAATTGCTATAATTCTGAAACAAATTAAAATGAATGTTTAAGTTTTATTGAATGAATGTAAGTGATGTCGTATGTCAGATCTTTTGGGTCTGGGGCGTGACACATCTTGTGCAAACCATTGCATACATAATGCTTCTTATAGCTCTTGCATACGATACTTTACTCATCTGCAGTTTCTCTTCATTGGATGTTGGCGACTATGCTGTTGAAAGTCTGAAATGCATGGCCAAAAGAGTATAGGCAACCTTTGCGTTAGACATACCAAACTTCTCTAGTATTTTGACTATATATCGATGTTGGGATAAGAAGATAACATCTCTTCTTTCCCTCACAATGTCCATACCCAAAATTCTCTTTGCTGCTCCCAAATCCTTCATTTCAAAGTCGCCACTTAACTACTTCTTGAGTTTTTGTATTTCTTCCATATTCTTGCATGCGATCAACATATCATTGACGTATAGAAGCAAATACATCATCCCACAACTTATGTTCTTGAAGTACACGTATTCGTCATACTTGCTCCCACTAAAGCCACAAGCCATCATAAACTCATCAAATCTCATATACCACTGTCTAGGTGATTGTTTTAACCCGTATAATGACTTCTTTAGCAAACAAGCATGATCTTCTTTTCTGGACTCCTCGAACCCTTGTTGTTGTGCCATGTATATCGTCTCTTCAAGCTCTCAATGTAGAAAAGCTGTCTTTACATCCATCTTCTCTATATATAAATCAAGGTTTGCACACATGGCTAACAAAATCATAATAGATGTGTGCTTGACAACTAGAGAGAATATCTCATGAAAATCGACTCTCTCTCTTTGAGAAAAACCTTGTGCTACTAACCTAGCCTTGAATCTTGTAAGCTCAATCCTTGGTATCCTCTCCTTCACCTTATACACCCACTTGCACCCGACTAGCTTCTTTTGAGGTCTCTTCACCAACTTCCAGGTATTGTTCTTTCTAAGAGAACTAATTTCTTCTTCCATGGCCTGCTGCCATTCTTTCTTGTTTTTATTCTTTATAGCTTCACCATATGTCTTAGGCTCATCATACTCAAGAGTGTAAGCAGAATTAAAAGCATGAACAACTAAATCTGCTTGTGCATACTAGACAGGTGGGTTAATCATTCTCTTTAACCTGTCTCTGACTAACTGGTACTCTTCAAGTTGCATCTCAGGAGTCCTAGTCTTTCTTTGAGTGGACTTGGAGGAACTCGCCGGTGTTCTTGGTTCATCTTCAAGGATCTCCGTGTTAAAGTGTTGATTTGGGGGCATATCAGATCTACTTTCATTCTCCACTTCAATTTCTAATGACTCGGGTATTGAGTCTTCCTTGGGTACATGTTCTTCTTTCTTATCTTCTTAGGAGGTTTTTAGCATCGTCATCTCATCGAACGTCACATCATGGCTTATGATACTCCTTGGTGGTGTCAAGTCTTTACACCACACCTTGTATCCTTTCACTCCTTCGGGATATCCTATGAATACTCCTTTGATAGCTCTAGGTTACAACTTCCCTCCTTAACATGTACAAAGGCAAGTCAACCAAATATTCTGAGATGGTCATACTTCGGAGGATTGCCAGACCATTTGTCTTCTGGCGTCTTGAAGTCAATTGCTGAGGAGGGACTTCTATTGATCAAGTAAGTTGCAGTCACTACAACTTCTCCCTAAAATGTCTTGGACATCTTCGCATTGGTAAGCACGCATCTAACCCTTTTAAGTAGGGTCCTGTTTATCCTCTCAACTACGTCATTCTGCTGTGGTGTTGATCTTACTGTTCTATGCCTTGCAATCCTATGCTTGGCACAAAACCCATCAAACTCTCTATTACAATATTCGAGGCCGTTGTCAGTTCTCAACCTCTTCACCCTTTTGCCAGTTTGATTCTTAATAAGAACCTTCCAAGTCTTGAATACTTCAAAGGCTTGATCCTTACTCTTCAATACATAAACCCACAGCTTCCTTGAATAGTCATCAATCAAGCTGAGAAAATACTTGGCACCACTACGAGTACCTGTCTAAGCTGGTCTCGAAAGATCTGAGTGTATATAGTCAAGAGTCCCTTTTGTCTTGTGCTCGACGGTACTAAACCTTATCCTATGTGCTTTCCCAAGCACACAATGCTCACAAAACTCTAAGGGCTGGAACTTATCTTTTCCAAACGCCTTTTAACTGAATAACTCATTTAGGTTTCTTTCGCCTAAGTGTGCCAATCTAAGATGCTACAACTTGGTTTGCATACTTTCATCATCTACAAAGAATACTGCAGAACCACTTATGACTTCACCCTTAAGCACATAAACTCCTTTGCGCTTCTCTCATCTCATCACCACCATGAAACCTTGCAAAACTCTTAAAATCTCTTCGTCGATCCTGATGGAACACCCATTCTGGTCTAGAGTTCCTAGTGAGATCAAGTTTCTCTTCAAGTCAGGAACATACCTAACATCTGTCAACTCTCTCACTCGCCCGTCATGGAACCTAAGGTTAACACTACCAATTTCCATAATCTGACATACAACATCATTACCCATTAAGACCTTACCACCACTAATGAGCTGAAAATTTATAAACCAAGACTTATGCAGGCACATGTAAAAAGTGCAACCAGAATCAAGAACCTATTGTTCAGAGTTCTTACCATCAGTAGCCACGAGTGTCTCTGCATTGTCATAGTTATCGTAGGCAAACGTAGCATCCGTTTTCTTCTTGTCTTATGCTCTATTCTCAGAACAGTCCTTTATAAAGTGCCCCTCTTTCTTGCAGTAATAACACTTCCTAGGAGTTCTAAACTTCGATCTTAAATCTTTTTTCTTCCCATCTCTATATGAAGGCCTTCTTCTTACAGATAAACTTTTTGCATTGCCCTCAATTTGCTTCCCTAATAACTTTGAGTTTAACTCTCTCTGTCGTAGAGTAGTGTATCAACAAAACTCTCATAGCTCTTGGGGAGTGAACTCAGCAGGATAATTGCTCTATCTTCATCTTCTATCTTGATGTTGATAGACTCAAGATCAATGATGATCTTATTGAAGGCGTCTATATAATCTTTCATCGGCGTCCCCTCTGACATGGACAGCTGATACAGCTTCTTCTTTATATGTAATCTGTTGGCCAACGATTTTCTCATATAAAGAGAGTCAAGCTTCTTCTAAAGACTTATTGCCGTCGTCTCACCTGCTGCTTCCCTTAGTACTTCATCGCTCAATGACAGAACGATTGTGCTATGAGCTCTTTCTTGAATGTCCATTATTTCTGCTTCAGTTTTAGATGACTCTGACGTTTTCTCTGTTGGAGCTGGTGCTTACGTGCCATTCCAATATTGTATGAATATTAATTGTTAATATTTATACAATAAACATTTCGATTAAAGATTGTTAATATCATATTAATATGGTAAAATACTTGTAACATTACAGACATTGTTTGATCTGAAATTGTTCAGATCTGGTTTAAAGGAGTTTAGATCAGAACTAATAGTTAGCAAAGCTGAGAGTTATAAATGCTAAAAGTTAGCACTGTTAAGAGTTAGCAGGTTATAAGAGTCAGCGAGGTCTAAAGAGTTAGAACCTTGTCTATAATGGGACAAAGACCTGAGAGTATACTTGTAATGATATAGTTGCAAAGAGTTGCAATTGGAGTTAAGAAATATCATTATGTAAGTATGTCTCAAACATAATGTTCCTGATCTATAATCACCAATGCGGGTCTATCGGTGATTCACTTTATATAGATTAGTGTATGTCTATATCTGACTGGTTCAGATAGTTGTTCTTAGCTGACCATGAGCTTAGAGCTTGTATAGGCATGCGGGTATCCAGTCAGGACTGGATACTGAACAGACTTATGAGGACCCCAATAGATATCCTATGACACCGTCAAAGGAAGGTCCTCTCGAGTTGAGTAGTATTCGTGGTCCTTTGACCTGAGCGCCACGGTGGTCTTGTGAGTGATCCATCATGCTTTGGTTCCACATATGTCAGAGACCTTTCATGGTCTGACCGCTATGTGTCGCTGGGTATGGTCCGATGCTCATGGAGTCCGGTGTGCGTAGATACGGGATCCGTCAGCTTACGTAGGTAAGTTGTATATCCGATGCTCCGAGATTGTATTTCATAAAGTCTTGTGGCCACAAGCATAAACCCGGGAAAAGAGTTTCCCATAGGGTTAAACAATATAGCAAAAGTGTTTGCGTATATTGTTTATCGAGATACGAATCTGGAGATAAGATTATGGATGAGCAAATAGGGATTTGACGGTGCTGATCTATATCCCTGCACATCCAGGATATAAATGATGGAAGGATTATACGTATACGTTATGACCTCAACTTGTATGGTCTGACACGCTGATTTGTAATATTCGTAACGTGTGCGTGGGGCATCGATTACGGATTAATGGAACAGTTCCATTTGACAAATCGGGTGTAGACCTAGAGAGTCCCAATATGAAATGTACTCTTTGAGCACTTGGGCAGTGTACCGTATTGAATTGTTCAATACAGTATAATTCAGCAATTACTAAGGTTACGTTAACTAAAGCATGTGGTTAAATTGGTGGGACCCACTTTAGGTTAACTTGGTAACCGAGTAAGGATATAATAGTAATTTCACTTTATGATTATTTAATTGTTAAATAATTAAAATAAATATTTATTTATTTAATTGTTAAATAAATTAATTTAACATAACTAAGGTTAAAAGTTAACCAAGTGGTTAAGTTAAGTTAACCTTACTTAAAGGTTAAGTAAAGGTTAACCTAACCATGGTTAAGTTAGTTAACTATGGTTAAATTAATTAAATATTTATTAACTTAAAGGTTAAGTTAAAATAATCTAACTAAGGTTAAATGTTAACTAAGGTTAGGTTAAGTCAAATGAAATGCAAATGAAATTCAAATTAGTTTGGAATTAATTCATTTGTATATAAAGTGAAATGAAATTGAAATTCAAAATTGATTTAGTTTTTTAGGTTTTGCATTTTGGGAGCCAATTCAATTTGAGAAATTGAAATTGTTTGTTTTGTGTTTTAAATGTTAGAACAACAAAACAAATTGAATTAATGGTTACTAAATGTAATAACTAAAAACAAGATTTGTTTTATTTATTCAAGAGTTGAATAAAAGGAAAAACAAATTTAATTAAGTTAAATGGTTTAACTTTGAAAAATGTTTAAGTGTTAAACACAAAAGCTGGATTAAGATGCTGCCATTCTAGACAATCAAACCCACCCTTGTTGATTGCTAGAATTGATCAAAGATTCATTTCATGGTGGACTTCAAAGAAAATTAATCCAAAGGCTTCATTGGTGATTTTCTCAATCTCGAATTTCAGATTAAATAAAATGTTATTTTCTGTGTTCATTGTATTCAATCTTCCGCTGTGCACATGTATGTATGAGATATGTATATTGTTTGTATGATGAACAAAAACCCACATGCAAAGAACCCTAAATAAATTCGCCCAACCATATAACCCAACAATTGGTATCAGAGCAATTTGTGTTGTTATGGGTGATTTTTTAGTGTTAGCTAAGTGTTGGCTAAATTGTAGGACAAGTTCCGGGGCTGTTGGGGTGCATTTTAAGTGTTAAAAATGCAAACCAGTGAAAAACAGCACCTGGAACGCTGCAGCGCTAAGGTCCAGCGCGGCAGCGTTCATATGAACGCGGGAGCGCTAAGCGTTTGGCGCCCCAGCGCTGGACAAGGGCGAGGGCGCTGGTTTTCTGGCGCCCCAGCGCGGGAAGCACTGCTTCCAGCGCGCCAGCGCTGGTAAGACAGCACCGCAGCGCTGAGGCTTGTGAAGCCCTAGCGCGGCAGCGCTATGAGACAGCGCCGCAGCGCTGAGGCTTGTGAAGCCCTAGCGCGGCAGCGCTACAAGACCAGCGCCGCGGCGTTCTTACACTAAAAAAAAAAAAAAAAAAAAAAAAAAAAAAAAAAAAAAGAGTAAAATCTTTTTATTTTTCCGCATGTGGGGGTTTATGAGATGTAATAATAAGGGTTATTAGTTTACATGATAAACCAAGAAAATAATATTTTTATTATTTTATTTATTTTTGTAACCACAATGGGGGCCCCACTGGTGGGGGTTAGTTGTGCTTGTGCAAAAATGAATAATTGATTGAGAATAACCTCTCATGTGATGAGCGCATATAATATGAAAGCCTGTAATTAAAATCTCTCTTAATTAGATTGAAATTTATTATATTATGTGATAATATTTTAAATGGTCCGTCTTGTCAATACGGTGTGAGATGGGTCACTATGGTCTTTCCCAATATTGCTTTAGCGTGAGGGATTTGGTCGGTGTGACTTGGTCTAATGCCGGTAAAACATAAGATGAATCAAATATATGCGAACATATTATCCAATATTGCTTTAGCGTGAGGATAGTGTCAGTAACATATATTTGAGCATTGATGAGTTAATCTGAAATACAGTTACCCAATATTGCTTTAGCGTGAGGGTAATGTGTATTTAGGATCAGTAGTAAGAGTTGTATGAGATACAATTGACAAGAGTTGTCTACCTGTTGGATTTATAAAGGCCAATATTGCTTTAGCGTGAGGCTGGAGTAAAACCCCAATGGGATCCACTTCCCGCTGTATAGTTTAAAATATTATACTATCTTATCCCGTTTGAGAGATTAAAGGGATTAAGTAAAGCAGTGGGAGGGCGTTTTTTAGATTAAAAAATGTATAACAGTTATACCCATGATCTAAAACGTAATTTATTAACGATAAAGAAATGTTCTGCTACGCATCTCCTATTTTGTCTTATAGAGATAAGATGATTATCTTATAGAGATAAGATACTTGTCTTATAGAGATAAGATTGTCTTATAGAGATAAGATGAGTACGAGCAATCCGTTACTAATCTTGAACAAATACCAATAACTATAGGGTACTGAATAAAATATGTAAGGCTTGCTTATGAATCTAAGAATAGTTCTAGATTCAATAATATTTGATATTACTAAACCACATATAGAGAAAAGTCATAATGGAAAGTGTTTCCACTGTTATAAGGTTTGAAATAGTAAATGTTACTATTCATCGTACCTTGACTTAAGAAAGATTGACTCATTAGATATCTGTTTGACCAAACATTAACATTTCATTAGCATTTGATGTTAACTCTGCAAGGGTATGAGATACTGCTTGTTATTATCATATCTGCAAGATGTTGCATGATTTGAGAAATGCTTGATTACTAAAAAATGAGAAGTTCAGCTTCACGTAGGTAATAGAGATTTCCTGAACGTGGTAGCCGTTAAGACTTCACAGTTACTTCTTATTTCTAGTAACAGCATTAATGTTGTATAATTACTATTACGTGCCAAACATTATTAGGTAAATCATATCACTCCCTGTAGTTGACAGAGAGGGTTATCATAAAAATACGGAAATAGTTCCTTGTGATAATGATAATGATTTACTAACTGAATGTCAGTTAATGAATGGCCGTTATATCTTATATACAATAGCAAATGTTATAAGTGTAGAGGTGAACAGAATATATAGTATTTCAGCAACTTAAATAATAATGAATAGTGGTATATATAAGATTAGATCAAGTAGCCGTGAGACGACTATAATAACTGGTTAAGGATGGTCAGATATTTGATCTGACTATAGTACATTGACTAGTTTATGAATTATGAATTCAAAAGAATATGACCGAATCTTTATGTAGGTGTAAGACGCCAAGCCACTGGTTTATTAGATCTGGTACATATAGATGTATTTAGTCCAATAAATCTTACTGTTATAAATGATTTCGATACTTCATTGTCTTTATAGTGATTGTCACTATATGGACATGTGTTTCTAGGAAACGTAGGTCAGAATAATTTCGAAGTGTTCAAAATGTTCTGACAATGAAAGTAAAGAAACAAACCCTTATGTATATTGAGTACTTGCGATTAGATCGAAGTAGTTTATACATAATCAGTAAATTCATAAATTATTTAAAGAGAATATGATTCTCTCTCAGCATAGTCCTCCAAATACTCCTCAACATAAAGATGCTTAGAAAATGAGGAATCGGACTATATTAGATACAGTCTGATTGATATTGAGAATCGCTGATCTTCTAAAATATCTATGAGGTTATACTTTAGCATCTGCTACTCACTTATTAAATAATTCCATAATCGTTCCTACTACTTTATATGAGATATAGACTAAATAGGAAATGAGTCTTAAGTATGTTAAGAATTAGTGTTATTCTGTTTTCATAAGAGTTATGCAACAGAATAAACTTGTATCCAACGGTACAAGTATCGGTTCATTTAGTATCTCAAGTGTATAATGGGATACCACTTCTATAATACAGATGAACGAAATATGTTCGTTTCTCATAATGTCACATTCCTAGAGAAAGAGTTTCTCATGGATTGTGGAGATTATAGAAAGATTGAACTTGATGAAGTCAATCCAAAAATTAGATGAACCAACGATGGAGTTTTAATTTCAATGAGTGAAATACCTTTAACACACTAAGTTCATAAGTCCAAAAGGATATCAAGGCCATCATTTAGGTATGTTTGATACTTGAATGTACCCTTGATATTTTCTTAGTTGAAGAAATGGATCCTTTAACTTATGGAGAGACGATATTTGACATCGATTCGGAAAAATAAAAAGATATCATAAAATTTGAAATTGACTCAACGCATGACAATTAAGTCTAAGACTTAGTTGAGCTTCCTGTAGAAATTGTTTCTATCAGCAGTAAATCAGTTTACGCAGCGGAAGCAGTGTGGGCCCTATATGAAGGAATGGTCCTTCATGGCCTGACTAATGTTGAAAGGTTACACTCAGAGATCTAGGATCAATAATGAGGAAACCTTTTTCATCAGTAACCATGCTAAAGTCAATTTAGATTTTGTTGATGACAAGATACCATAAAATTCGAATTTGACTCTAAGTATGACAATTAAGTCTAGGACTTAGTTGTGCTTCCTGTAGAAACTGTTTCTATGAGCAGTAAATTAGTTTATGCAGAGGAAGCAGTGTGGGCCCTATCTGAAGGAATGGTCCTTCATGGCCTGACTAATGTTGAAAGGTTACACTCAGAGATCTAGGATCAATAATGAGGAAACCTTTTTTCATCAGTAACCATACTAAAGTCAATTTGGATTTTGTTGGCTATTGTTGCATATTATGATTATGAGGACTGGCTTATAAATGTAAATAAGGTGTTCTGGGAAGTATATCTCCAACAAGAGATATGCAGAGAACAACTTGATGGTTTTGCATCCAAGCCTAACTTCTAATATAATGTACAAATTAAGGAAGTCCATTTATGGACTTAAGCAGTTTTTCCAAAGTAGGAATCTTTGTTTAAATGATGAAATCAGAAAGTCTGGTTTTATCAGGAACAAAGAGGAAGCGTGTGTGTTCAGAAAGGGCAGTGGGAGTATAATTATCTTTTTAGTTCTCTAAAGTGGAAAGTATATACTCAATATTGGAAACGATGATTGGAGTATAGCAAGTAAATCAGATAAGTGTTATCTGTGTAAAGAACTTCTTCATAAAAGATTTGAGAGAGACTTCCTATATACTAGGTATAAAGCTTTATGGAGATATAGCTAGGAAGCTAATAAGACTCTCTCAAACTTCGTATATAGAATAAGTCCATGAAAAGGTACAACTTCATTGACTGTGAGACAGTTAAAGTCCCTTTTAGAAGTGGCATTCATCTTTCTTAGAGGAAGTGTCCTCAGGAAGAAGATGAGAGAGTTAGAGTGTCTAACATCTCAGATGCATTAACTAGAAATAGATTAATGCATACCGTCTAATGTACGAAATCTGGATTTAGATGGTTGTAAGTGTTACAAGCTGGTATCTAATTAATCCAGATCACGATCATTAAATGGTTGTGAAACATATCTGAAAATACTTGAGAAGTATAGAGGATAAGTTTATAAAATATGAAGAAAGTTTCTTACAAAAGAAGGGACACATATATTCAGACTTACGTTTGATCTGAATGGTAGAAAGTCTACATCTAGTTATGTGTTTCTCTTTATCTGTACCGGAGCTAGTTAAATGAGTGTTAGTAAATGTCCACAGGTAATTCTGCCTTGGAGGTAGAATATGTTGCGGCTTGAGAAGTCAGCAAAGAAAGTACTATAGATATTCAAAATTAATTGCAGAGCTTTGAATAGTTTCAAGCTCAGTGGATCCTATCCCACTATATTGCAAAATAACGGTAATTGCTTAAGCCGAGAAGCCATAAGGCACACCAGTATTCTAATCATGTGAACTCTGAAAATCACATAATTAGAAAGTTCTTGACAACAAGAGTTGTAATAAAATCTAGGGAATAATCCTTGGATGTAGCGAACCCCCCTAAGCCTAAACTGCGTGGAGTGTATTGGTATGAGATACCAGTACGTATGGCACTGAAGCAAGTGGGAGTTTGTTGGAGCTGGTGCTTACGTGCCATTCCAATATTGTATGAATATTAATTGTTAATATTTATACAATAAACATTTCGATTAAAGATTGTTAATATCATATTAATATGGTAAAATACTTGTAACATTACAGACATTGTTTGATCTGAAATTGTTCAGATCTGGTTTAAAGGAGTTTAGATCAGAACTAATAGTTAGCAAAGCTGAGAGTTATAAATGCTAAAAGTTAGCACTGTTAAGAGTTAGCAGGTTATAAGAGTCAGCGAGGTCTAAAGAGTTAGAACCTTGTCTATAATGGGACAAAGACCTGAGAGTATACTTGTAATGATATAGTTGCAAAGAGTTGCAATTGGAGTTAAGAAATATCATTATGTAAGTATGTCTCAAACATAATGTTCCTGATCTATAATCACCAATGCGGGTCTATCGGTGATTCACTTTATATAGATTAGTGTATGTCTATATCTGACTGGTTCAGATAGTTGTTCTTAGCTGACCATGAGCTTAGAGCTTGTATAGGCATGCGGGTATCCAGTCAGGACTGGATACTGAACAGACTTATGAGGACCCCAATAGATATCCTATGACACCGTCAAAGGAAGGTCCTCTCGAGTTGAGTAGTATTCGTGGTCCTTTGACCTGAGCGCCACGGTGGTCTTGTGAGTGATCCATCATGCTTTGGTTCCACATATGTCAGAGACCTTTCATGGTCTGACCGCTATGTGTCGCTGGGTATGGTCCGATGCTCATGGAGTCCGGTGTGCGTAGATACGGGATCCGTCAGCTTACGTAGGTAAGTTGTATATCCGATGCTCCGAGATTGTATTTCATAAAGTCTTGTGGCCACAAGCATAAACCCGGGAAAAGAGTTTCCCATAGGGTTAAACAATATAGCAAAAGTGTTTGCGTATATTGTTTATCGAGATACGAATCTGGAGATAAGATTATGGATGAGCAAATAGGGATTTGACGGTGCTGATCTATATCCCTGCACATCCAGGATATAAATGATGGAAGGATTATACGTATACGTTATGACCTCAACTTGTATGGTCTGACACGCTGATTTGTAATATTCGTAACGTGTGCGTGGGGCATCGATTACGGATTAATGGAACAGTTCCATTTGACAAATCGGGTGTAGACCTAGAGAGTCCCAATATGAAATGTACTCTTTGAGCACTTGGGCAGTGTACCGTATTGAATTGTTCAATACAGTATAATTCAGCAATTACTAAGGTTACGTTAACTAAAGCATGTGGTTAAATTGGTGGGACCCACTTTAGGTTAACTTGGTAACCGAGTAAGGATATAATAGTAATTTCACTTTATGATTATTTAATTGTTAAATAATTAAAATAAATATTTATTTATTTAATTGTTAAATAAATTAATTTAACATAACTAAGGTTAAAAGTTAACCAAGTGGTTAAGTTAAGTTAACCTTACTTAAAGGTTAAGTAAAGGTTAACCTAACCATGGTTAAGTTAGTTAACTATGGTTAAATTAATTAAATATTTATTAACTTAAAGGTTAAGTTAAAATAATCTAACTAAGGTTAAATGTTAACTAAGGTTAGGTTAAGTCAAATGAAATGCAAATGAAATTCAAATTAGTTTGGAATTAATTCATTTGTATATAAAGTGAAATGAAATTGAAATTCAAAATTGATTTAGTTTTTTAGGTTTTGCATTTTGGGAGCCAATTCAATTTGAGAAATTGAAATTGTTTGTTTTGTGTTTTAAATGTTAGAACAACAAAACAAATTGAATTAATGGTTACTAAATGTAATAACTAAAAACAAGATTTGTTTTATTTATTCAAGAGTTGAATAAAAGGAAAAACAAATTTAATTAAGTTAAATGGTTTAACTTTGAAAAATGTTTAAGTGTTAAACACAAAAGCTGGATTAAGATGCTGCCATTCTAGACAATCAAACCCACCCTTGTTGATTGCTAGAATTGATCAAAGATTCATTTCATGGTGGACTTCAAAGAAAATTAATCCAAAGGCTTCATTGGTGATTTTCTCAATCTCGAATTTCAGATTAAATAAAATGTTATTTTCTGTGTTCATTGTATTCAATCTTCCGCTGTGCACATGTATGTATGAGATATGTATATTGTTTGTATGATGAACAAAAACCCACATGCAAAGAACCCTAAATAAATTCGCCCAACCATATAACCCAACATTCTCTTCATCACTAAATGGAGCTGCAGTCTCCTCTAATGTCGAACCAAGCCTTTGACTTACCAATAACGCCTTACCTTCATCTTTCACAGATTGAAGTCATTCGTACTGTTGAATTTCTCTACCTCATACTTGGGTGTGACCATGTCTGCTTAGAACCAAAGCTCTGATACCAGTTTGTTGAAGTGGAAGCACACAAACAAGCAATATCACCCAAGCAATATATATAGAATAAGTAATTGAGGAATAAAGAGAGAAAAGGGTAGAAGAAGAACACACACAAAATTACGTGGTTCGGCAACTTGTCTACGTCCACGGCGGATCAAGATCATACTTTTCTCTTATTATGAAGCACAAGGCACTCATAAAATATGCCTTTTACAATAAAGATCACAAAGAAAACTCTCTCTCTCACTCAAGGGATTTTCTCTCACAAAGAACCATAAAGATTGTTGATGATCACTAAGATTTCTCAACCTATCACCAAGATTGTGTTTACAAGCCGATTGATAACTTTTATATAGGTTTTGGAATGTCTTAGGTTTACCTTATATGTGTGGGAGTCGTATTAGGAAGTCCTGAAACAAGTGAGAGACGAAATAAAGAAGTTTCCTTATTTCGGGATACTGTTCCCGTCTCCAGTACCGCGGCGCTGGCACGACTCTTCTGAACACTGCGGCGCTCGTCTCCTGGCTCCATGGCACTCAGATTTTGGATTGGGCGTCACGGCGCCCACGCCTGGTCGTCGCGGCGCTAGTGCCTAGTGCGCCCCTCTTTATTTTTCGTCTCTTTTCACGTATATCTTCAATTCGTACATATCCTACACACTTGACTTACTCTTTAAATTATATTTCAATAATTTTTAATCAATATTCTCACAAGCCATTTATAAGCTCAACTACACTTTTGGAATCAGATGCAACGATTAAGGGATGAAGACCATTCTCCTGTACAATTTTCAGGCCAAAAAGCAAGGCTTCTGCTTCTGCAAACTCTACTACCCCATCACTGTCTTTACTTAAAGTTGCCAATATCAAACACTGCCCTGCTTCATCTGTGAGAAATGCCCCTAGTCCCATCCGGTGCTCCTGAGCTCTAATTGCAGCATCTAACATTCAGTTTTATCCCTCCCATGGGAGGGGAGGTCCAACAAGGAACTGTATTGCTGGCATCTCTGGATTTGCTTGAGCTCTTTGGAACCCCTAGACATAGCATTGACTCTATGAGAGCTTCAGCTCTAGCTAGCTATAACCTTCTTTGGTTCTTCTTGCTTCCTTTCCATTACAAAGCTATTTCTGTCCCTCGAAACAATCCACATTATAGTCAATAGATTTGCTAGTTCTTCATCTGAGATACAGGCAATCACAGACTCTAGGAAACCACCTAGTTCCCTCTCCTGGGTGTATTCTATACTAGTGTGGCGATTGATGCGGTGATATCTTATGATAATATTGTACAATAATACCTATTAATTTGTGTCATGTCTAAGTCATATACTTCTGGTTCATTTTCAATTTTTGACGTAAGGAACCATTTTTATACAAAACCAATGAAAGCCCTCCAACGGACAACTTGGGCCTATTATTACGCGACTGGCTTTCGGTTTGGTCCGGCATGAGAACCTTGGTTAGCTTAAATTCATTTGACACTTCTAAAATGCCAAGAATATATATTATTCTAAATTACAAAGGAGAAAATTCGGCACTGGCACCAAATTCTCATCAACAGTAACAAGAATCTGTCAACGAAGGCCACTAGGATACAATGGGTATTGTTCCCGCCACTAGTCGTTGCCATTTTCATGCCAGAAATATGTTGCTAGCGTGTCGATATAGAAAATACTCGAATAGTGTAAATGACACAAATGAGGCACCACATGTGTAGGTGGGTCCCACCAAACGTGGTCAAATAGTCAAACCGACCCACCGCCATCGATGACCATCTTCTTAACGCATCAGGGTGATTGTGATTGACGGGCTGTATTCCAGTCAGTCAGTATCCGTATTAGATTGAACACCGAACAACGAAACGTTTCAATTCTATCAATCAAAGTGAAAATGCTTGTTTTCAAAGTTAAACCCATTTCTAGAACAAACACACCAATAGCTTAAATGGGATTGACTATATTAGATCGTGATCCCAGACTTGCTTGAGAAGGTGTTACAAATTGTTGGCCTCTATTTGTTTATTGTTAAATATCTTTTATCTCATACAAGACAACATTTACGTGGAAATCTGGAATATCTTTATCTCATTCAAGATAACATTAACGTGGAAATTTGAAAGCAATTGAACAATATTGTGTTGTCTATGTCACTGAAAATGCAATTCCACCTTAACTAAAGTTGTGTTTGCTTCTGGACAACAAAATAAACGAAAATAAGAACAAAATGAAGAGGAACCTGAGACGGGGTCCATTCCATTTTGCTTATAGTTTGAGTTGAGTTCACAAGGACCATCAAAACCTGTAAGAGACAAGAGGTGAGAGAGAATCTCGGACACTGTGACCCTCTTCGGCTGACTGCTGCTGGAGGCTGGACTATTACGTGCTTGGGTATTTAAGGTAACAGCCTATCATTGATCGACACGCGTTCTATCAGTTGTCAACTTTTCAGAAACGAGCCTCTCTCGGTGTCTGTCAGCAGTCAGTCCACCACCAGCAGTCTCTTACTGCAGCACTAAAGTCTGGTTTGGTCAGGTCTCGGAACAAGACAAGCCTCTGACGAACCCAACTTCCTTTCTCATCTCACTACCTCTCACGCAAGCTTGCTATGTTCTGTAGGCCTAAAACATTTTAATTTGCAACATCGAAGAATCGAGGACAATCGTAATCCTAGAACTTGAGATGCACAAACCCATGACAAAAGAATGATATATACGGTTTTGATTAAACTATGCAAATATTATTAGAATTAGAGTATTCGCAACATATAATATAATGTATGTATACATGTAAAATATATACAACATGGATAAGAGAGAGAAGCAAGCAAAATCAAAGGAGCAGAAGATCACATTGGCCGATAAATCCGGAGATAGACAAGTCAGTAGGTGAGTGGTACGAGAGAGAATCTTTGGATGTGCAGAGAGAAGAGGAGGAGGATGGGGGGAGCCACAGCCACTTACTCAGCCTCGTAACACAGGAGACAAAACCAATTATTGCTTCCCACGCTGCCCGACATCAATGATGTTGTCGGTTCTCTTCTCTTCAATCTTATTACATTTGAAGATATGCATTCCTTCCTCACTCTCTCTCTCTCCCCGCCATTGACAGTTGAGCCGGCTAAACCCGCTTTTACAAGGGCTTAATTCTCTCTCCATTCCTCTGCTGAGTGCTTCGAAGCATATTAATCACTATTCATGGTCTTTATCTATCGTTTAATATGTCAATCAAATGAAATGATTAATGATCTTTGTCAAGTTTCTGTTTAAATTAAGCCATAACCATTGATGTGTCAAAACGTTCATAAAAATTGGCATGTTATCTCACAAAATGAACAAGGTGATGAGGCAAATTAGATATCTTAAAGGTTAATGTATCCAGTGGAGATATATGTTGGGAATAAAATGAACTTAAAACAGTGAGTAGTAGATACATGGCTGGTGTGAAGGCTTGTTCGATTCCAACCAAATCAAGACAATGTTAGAAATGCTCACTGACACATGGATTCAATGTATATAATAATTTTTTTTTTAAAAAGCCACAAACAAACATAGCCGCCTAGCCACGCAGCCAAGCCAATAAAAAACGTCGTACAAACTACAAAGCCTCCAACGCTAGTAAGTTCTTGGACCCTTTCATATTATCAATATATAGTCAGTTGTTGTCTCTCCACTCTTACTACAAAGATTTTTAAAAAAATCACTCCACTTTCTTCTAAAGCGTCTCTCTCAAATCCTACTCATATTTGTTTTTACCAAAACCACCACCCCCTACACAAAATGCCATCATCAGATGGAAGTGACGGGAAACAGGCTCGAAACCAGAACCCCAATACAACACACCCACCGCCAAAGGTAACTGACTCACTGCCGTGCCCTAGGTGCGACTCAACTACCACCAAGTTCTGCTACTACAACAACTACAACCTCTCCCAGCCACGCCACTTTTGCAAGGCTTGCCGGCGTTACTGGACCCAGGGTGGGACCCTCCGCAACATCCCCGTCGGTGGTGGAACCCGCAAGAACTCCAAGCGCACCCGCAACAGCTCTTCTTCTTCCGCTGCTTGTGGTGGTGGCGGTTGTGCAGCCACTACCAATTCTTCAACTTGTTCCTCCACTTTGACCCATGAGCATGTAACTGTTACGGGAGCTCACCATGTTTCGGTTTTGCCTTGTGTTAACCCTGGAATGGTTTCAGTTATGACAACTGATCATGTGAACCTGAATGAGGGTTTTCCTGTGAGTGGAAATTTTACTAATATGTTGGGCATGCAAGTGCAAGGCCAGAATTTTCTGGGTTTGGGTGGGTATCATGGGTACGGAATGGGGTCGGGTATTGAAGAATTAGAGCTTGGTTTCGGGGGAACACGGGGTTGGGAAATTCCTGGAGACGCCGGTTATGGTGGTGGAGTGGGAGCTACTGCAGCTTCCGGTTGCAACACGTGGCAGATGATGAATGACGATGAAGGTGGTAATGGTGCTGGGCTGGTTGGTGAAGATTGCTTTGGTTGGCCTGGTCTTGCTATTTCCACGCCAGGAGGGAAGGGCTTAAAGTAAAAAGGTCTTTCCTTCGTTTTTTTGGAATTAAAGAAAAAAAAAACCCCTTTGTCTTTTAATCTTCTTTGCTTCTTAGTCTTTTAGATGGGTTTCGAGTTTCCCGGTTGGTGGCAGTTTTTGGTATTTTGATTGTTTTTTTATATGCGGAGGAGGGGATTTGAACTCGATATTTCTACGAGAGTGGAGGTACTCTTTATCACTAAACTGTTAACACAATTACATTTTAATTTTCGTTATAATTAGCTGGTACAGGCATAGTTCCATATGACAAAGAAGTTGGTGACTCAGTTGTATGTTCAAGTTTCGTTGGATCAATAAACTGAGTACTTTCTGTCTCTTATCTTTAGGGTTTTGTTTGTCATGCATGGCTTTTGTAAATTCTTCACATCGGTGGAAGAAAATAGATAATGAAAGTCTTTCTTTTTCTTTTTCCTATGAAGTTCACGTAGATCTTTATTTTGCCAATTGTAAAGTAGATTTTTGTTTGGAAGGAAGAGGATATATTGTAGTGATATTGTTACAATTTTCAAATTCAATCTTAAGATTTTTATTTAAGTAATTATTAGATATAATTTTTAAAATCACTCGTTATATTATTTACTTAACAATTGCTTAATATGAAATTTTTTTGAAATACTAAAAAAAATGCAGCATTATTTATATTACATTACCCTTCTCAGTTCTGTAATTTCGTTTTATTGGTAAAAAAATAATAATTATCGACAATTGGGGAAGTCCCTGTCTCTCCTGAAGAATTAGTCTAGTAACTTTCATTGATTTCCGAGTTCTGAATTTCAAAGAAATGTCTGCAGACTCGACTACCAAGTATGTTTGCAGTGGTAACCTGTAAGTACCCCGTTAATAACTAAAATTTGGGATGCTTGGCTGCGTCCAAATTTGAACAGGTATTTCGTGATTGGGTCTGATTCATAATGAAATTTCGACTAACTGCTGTCAAGGTTGTAAATTAGGAGTTTCTCGTGACTGAACCCCCAAATGGATTGACGATTGGGAGAATTGAATTCTTGATGTTATAAAAATTTACCGTTGATTATTTAGAACGTGTATCTTTTATTCTTTAATTAACGGGCCCAATCTTTTCACATGTTGGTACTCTATTATTGATGATTTATGATTTTTTTTTTTTTGCAATTATATATAATATAAATCATATCAATAAGAGTGGAATTTTAACTTCAAACTTTTTAAAAGTTTTATCAGTTAAATTAATTGATACTTACAGGTGATCTACGAATATACAATTGAGAGAAATATAACATTTTAGAGTATTTATTATTATTAATTTTTTTTATAAAAATATGGATGTTATTTTGCATATTGTTGTGTTATATTTATATAGTTAGGATATAAATATTATATTTTAATAATTAATTGATAATTATCACTTATTAAATAATTAACACATTAAATTTATATAAATTTTGTATCTTAACCATTACTATTTAATATAAGTTTAAAGTCTCTCGTATTAAAATAAGAGTATAAGAGAAGAGATGTGAAATTTAAACTTTAGAATTTGAATTTGGCTCGCACTTAATAAACTGAGAAAAAATTAATTTGCATTTAATAATAACAAAAAAAAATTAAAATAATAGGTATGACATGCCACCAACGAGGGATTGTTCATTCAAATAGCACAGAATATACGGCCGAAAAGAGAAGTAACAAATGACTTCTGAAACTTTTTGGATTCATATAGTAGTTAACATTCCCCCACCAACTTCACTGTTAATTAAAAAGCTTCTTCTTCGTTTTCTTTCCCGATCAAAGACCAAGGTATTTAGTTTATGTTTCTTATGTTTATTTACCTTTTTTTTTTTTAGTGAAAGTGAAACTGCTGTCACATCCATTGGCCGAAATTCATTGGATCATATTCATCGGTTTGGATATGATGCTTGGTGTTATGATTATTTATCTAACTTCATCATTTAACTTGAGTCATTATTTTATATAATTTGTTGACATGAAAAGAGACCCTGAAAATGGAACACTTAATTGCTTCCATGCAATAAAAAGAGAAATGGACCATAATGTTAAAACTCATGGACGAATGAGGAAATAGAAAACATGAGGGTCGATGGTTATTTTAACCCCTATTATAATAATAATGATGGTGCTCGTGGTTACTTAATTATGCCCCGGAATTATTTCAATTCTGCCTTTAGACGATGACCTCTGAACAATATGCTGGACAGCATCAGGCTTGTTGTATTCAAGCTCAGATGTATTGATTGTGCGCTTATTAATGGCTTCTTGAAATAGAAAAAAGACATGGAATACCCTTTACTCAGGTTAATTCATCATTTTGGTCGGGATAATGAACGGCCGTATAGACTCATCTTTCTTCTGGCACTGTGTCCTCCGACTTGGGAGATTTCACTAAGTCCATCAATATTCTAAATCCTTATCCCAAATCTTAAAAAAGCAATTCAAGGCCTGAGAACAGAGACCTCGTCTGGGCTTGGCAATTTCTAATAGAAACAAGAATCACAGTAATTTTCATTTTGGTGTATAGGTAGCATCACATACACGAGTATTGAGTGCCATTCACCACCATTTTCTCCATTATGAGTAAAAATTCGAAGCATGATTCACGGTCCAAATTATTATGTTTGCCTTCAAGGAATGAACAATGACAAATGACAAATGACAATGAAACTTTTTACGAAATCCGCATGCCAACAAAATCGCTACCTAATATTGATGGGTTCATTGAGCTTATCTATTCAAATGATGACAAGCTCAACCTGCGTGCAATGGCATAGTGGAAAGCACTAATGATCTCAAAGTAATTGTGGACAACAAAAGGCAAAGCTAATCAATTACCAAAGACTATGCTTCTTGTTATTATCACTGTCATCGATTGTAAATAAAGGGAAAAAAAAATGAAAAAACATGCCTCTTAAGAACAAAATATTTTGCAGTTGAGTGGTACAAATAGACGAAATAAAGCTGAATTTGAGGTCTCCTTTCGTAAAATGAAATGACCAATCTTCGTAAGACCAACCATCAGATCCATGTTTCTTGCCATTACTTTTGTAAGTGATTGAGAGACAGCATTAAAGGAAGAGTAAGACAAGTCGCCAATAAAAAAGAGGAATATATCACAACTTACATAAAAACTGTGCTGCTATGCACCATAACATATGCAACATGAAGTATAGAATTCTCAGAAAATATTGAAACAACAAATATATAATCCTCCATACGTTTTACAGTATTCAAAGGCTTTAGCTACTGCCATCTTGTTCTTAATTGGGCTTGAAGAATTTCAACTTAAGTCCGTCGTTCACCATACTCCAAATGCCTCCCATGGAGAAGGCCAAGCTAAAAGCAATGCCCAACCAACCGAGGCTCCAATTGAAATACCAATTGAAGCTGTACTTTGTAGGCTTTTTTATGAGGACCCACATGAAGCAAGGGTAAGCAAATGTGACGGGAAGAGTGAGTCCTCCTAACAGACCAGCAAGACTGGAGAGGAAAGGGAGTGCCACACCTATGAAGAAATTGACAAATCCATAGAAAACCCTAAAACCAGACCGAACCCAAATTGAGCATGGCCGGTTCGTGCGGCTGGTGTAGCTAGCTTCAAAGCTGTCGAAAACAGGCATCGAGTATATCTGAAAGCTACTTAAGCAATTGAATACAACAAGGAGAAAAGTCATTGCAAGAAGTCCTCTCGCAATATCATGGCTATGAAACGCAAACAGGGCGCTGAGCATTCCTCCCGTGGGCATCTAAAACAAGAGGAGAATAAGAAAAAAAAAATCAAATGACAAACATACCAGGTTAATCAACTAAATCATCATGATGATACGTGCATAAATCCGTGATATTTATATTATAAGCACCCAGTTGGTAGAGCATTGTGACATTAGCATCATTCCCTAATAGCTGACAACTCTAATTAAACTTCGAGCAGTATAAAATATACGAACACTATCCGGAGAATTACATTTTTCTCCAAATTTCTTCAAAGCCAATGAAATTTATACTATAAGTAACAGAATAAAATTTATCACTCTCCTGTTTGATAACTAGGGCTTCTTTATTCTAAAGAGACCTGTACATTTCCGTGACTCATCTAAGTACTAGCAATTCTTACTTTCTTCATATTTCAACTAGTCATGTGCCTTGGCATTAAAGAGATTAAAAA
The DNA here is from genome assembly GCA_946807835.1 of Ailanthus altissimus. Classification (NCBI taxonomy): domain Eukaryota; kingdom Viridiplantae; phylum Streptophyta; class Magnoliopsida; order Sapindales; family Simaroubaceae; genus Ailanthus; species Ailanthus altissimus. Next base: position 22,205,652 of record OX327691.1, on the reverse strand, counting down.
GAGTACCAAGTTAGTACACTTACAAGATTCCCATAAGCCCAAAAACCTCCAATGGCAACAGGGAACAAGCACATGGCAATAAATAAATAAGCAACTTTGGCTCCTCTCCACATAGGCACGTAAGCAGGGTGCTTAAAGGTTGATGGCATTGTTGCCTGAAAAAGGCAAAAGAAATACTTAGATTACGAATTGAACACCTTCAGACATAACAGGATCTTGCTAGGCGCTTCATAAATCACATAGTGTGTATATATACCTGAATTTCCATAACTAAGTTGTGGCCCCTAAAAGCAAAAGCTATAATTCCAAGTGCATTCATCACAGAAAAAAAGGCAGCTGCGGAGGATGGCAATGAAAGGGGCTCATAAGAGATTGAAGGTGGCCGTGGTTGGCTAACAGATAGCACCCACACCATGGTGGTATAAGTGATGGCTGTTATAGCTCCTACTAGCGAGAGCCCTGCAATTGAGTTGAGGTTTGGGAGCTGTGACAGAACAATGCACAGAGAAGTGAACACCAGATACCACTCAACTGTCGTTAGAGGATTTGAGGTACAGAGTGGCCCACAAACTATCTGAAAGAACATTTTCATTGTTTCCCCTCCTATGAGAATCAAAGCTGTAGCAGTTCCTGCTGATAAATAAACTGTTGGGAAGACAGCAAGCCAGAGACCAAGTCTTTCACCTACAAAAGAAAGAAAACAAAACCATTACATCAATGTTCATGCAAAGAGCAGAAATATCGTTCGTATATTTCATAATGCACCAAATAAATGTAAAAAGAAATATAGTAAACGTTATATATACTATCGTTAAAACATTATATTAGCAGAACACAAAAATTAAAATGTATTAAACTCTGAACTCAAAAGAGGTGGGGAAAAGCATGCATTTTCTCACCAAATGCTGCTTGTGCTAGCTCCACATATCTGTTGTATCTCTTTCCAGGAACAGCTTCATGTAACTGAACCAAAATCCATAAAGTGTAGAGTTGCCAACAGTAGGCTATTGTTAAGGACAGAATTCCCCAACTCCTACAGAAACATCATACATGGCAAACCAAGTCAACCAATAAAGTCTCTTTTTCCCTTGAGCCTTAAGGTGAATTTCTCGAGTTTGGAAAATGTATAGAGATGAAAGGAGTGATGTTCAAATGAGCAAACTAGGATACGTTTCCTAATGCCCAAAAGTTCAATTACGATGGTTAATTCATCTTAGCAATGCAAGCAAATGTTTCTTTGCCAAGATTTCTAGTAGCATCCTCGAATATGACTTTAAATGTACAATACATACTTTAACCAAATTTCTTATGTGACTAGAAACCCGAAACCTCCTTTCTATGAGAAATAGTTCTGTTATCATTTCACCATAACTTATGCTAATAGGCAAGAAACATTGGATTATGGTGGCACCAAGAAACCTTTTACGAAAATAATTGAGCTAAACCAATTCTCTTTTCAGGTAAATATCATTTGGGGAAAATTTTATTAAGAAAATAAAAATCCAAGGAAGATAATAATAAAAGGTAGACTGTTCAAGGCAACATTAATTGGCTTTATGAACATGCTTGTGTATGTGTAATTTGAATGGCTGGATACTATCTGATATCGTGAGAAATAGATATCATGAGTGAGAGTAATTATTACATTATGATGGGCCCTCTTGCTGGATCTTCTAAAAAGAAGACAGAATTAAGAGTGGCCCAGTACTAGACTGGCGATTCTCTAGATGAATGAACTCCTGTAAAAGCAAAAAATACAGAAATGAAGTGACTTGCCTCAAGGATATTTCTTTCTTAAATTACATCGAACAATGAATACGATTAGATTAATTTGAATTATATAAAATTATTAATGGCAAATATTACGACCAGCGACTAAAGGCAAATGCAAAGGCAAAGAGAGAAAGTCCAATTAGACTCCAAATAAAAATCTAGTATGTACTTCATATTTTGAAAATTTTGGTACGCAATGAAAATTATATGCATCTTCTTTTGGAGGATGAAACTTATAGACTTGTATGTAAACTAGAGAAAATTAATATTGACAACTGGCAAAAATGGAACAGACAACAGATTTCATCTTCGAGCTTGTAAAAGTGTCTCAATAAGTGATTAAGGTGTAGTAACTGGAAAGTTTATCGTTGAAGGCCTCAAATTTATAGCTGAAAACAAAATCTTCGACAGGATAAGTACTGAACTAAGCAACCTACGAGCAATAAATGCATTTTCAGTGTTGTGTTACTCTTAACTCTCCTCAAAGTCAAGATCAGTCCTTTGCTTTATTCTCAAATGCAGGCTCTGCAACTAATAAATGCCACAAGCAAAATGAAATGAACCCTTTTCTACTTTTCAGAAAGAAGGGACACTAATTAAGTAACCATGCTAAAAACTCCAGGAAAGAAAATAACTAGAGTCTGGAAACATACCAGCCGAGAAAAGCAAAGGCCACAGGTAGAACCAGTGCTTGAAATCCAACACCAGCATTCAAATTATGAAACGCAGCGTAGTGAGCATTCCCATTTCGTGACTCAGTGATGGGAAGCCAAGCGTCCTGCGGGTTAAGTTTAGTTAAATGGCCAACTTCTTCCAAATAACCCTTCATGTTTATCAGAACCCTCTTCATTGGCGTCCCTATGGGACTCAAAAACCTCGGCGATATAAAGGACGTCGGAGTCCATGCCGTGGAAGATTTCGCCTCCTTTGATGCTGGTCTTGGCGACCTCTGTCCTGACGGCGTTAGTACCTCCGGTGTTGAAGCACGTGGCGTCGCCGGAATGGATATCAGCTCCGACTCTGGCCTCTCCTCCATGTTGTTGCTCATGAATGTAGCTTTTGTTTTTCTTGATACTTTCGCTTTCTTAGACCTTAGTGAAGAGTGTCTCTTTGTAGTGTAGCTTCTTTGGCTGCCAAAGTGGTGTGTACGAGAAGAAATAATGGAGTTACTTTGTCGCTTTATTGATTATTATTATTATTCAGTCAACAGTGGACTGAAAAAACATAAGAATGTGAAATAGTGAATGGCTGTGTGGAAATTGATGGGAAAACTGGAACATAAAAGTTTGGACCTTGAGGATCTACACCGTTGATTCTGCATGGAGGCGGTTTTGACGGTGTTGATGATGTACAGTGTTCGTGAATTTATGGCGAAATCAGAGGTGAAGTTGACTCGATTGATTTTGATTGATGGATTAGCGACTGCAACAATAGTAGAGCGAGACTTATATATTATGGATTGAGTGAGTGGGTGGGGTTGTGTGGGGGAGAAACAGGTGATTATGGTGTGGATTTATCGTGAAGTGGTGGGTCAGAGTCAAATAGTCAATCAATTCCTTTTGGGTCCTAGTTCTGGCTCCGGATTTCCCGTTGTGGGCCTACGAGTATTGGCAGGAGATGATCACGCGACTATAGGCGCGTTAGGATAAATTGCTTTCACTGCGGCGTGCATATCAATTTTGGGTTTTGTCACTCTTATTTATTCCGTAGTGCCGTAGTGGTATTTTTTTTTTTACCCATTTTTTAATAGAGTTGAATTGAGATGAATTTAAAATATAGTTAAATGGTTTAATTTAATTCTTTTTTAGTTTAATATTTAAAAATAAATATCAAATTCTTAGTAATTTCATTTTTTATACTAAGTTAAAAAGTAAAAAAAAATTACTTTTTTATTAAGTAAAAAATTGACTTAATTTTTATTAGGTTAGAAAAATAAATGATTTAAATTAATTTAAATTAACATTTAGCAAAAACAAGCAAATAAAATTATTTTTTAATTGAATTTTAAATAGAGCTAAATTGAGTTTAATGTTGAATAGAGTTGAATGGTTAGATTTGAATGATTTACTTTTTTTTCGTCTAATATTTGAATATGAATATTAAATTATTTATGTTTAAATAAAATAGATAAAAAAAATATTTTTATATTTTTTCCCTTATAAATTTTTAATATTAAAATAATAAAAATTATGAAAATATTATTTAACTATAAAAATTAATATTGAAACAAAGGAATATGAATTTTATTGTGGTTTATGACCTACAAGTTTTTTTAAATAGTAAGTACATTAAAAAAAAACTTTAATTATAAAATTAATCAACACAATAAATACGTATTTTATTTGATTGATATTTAATGAGAAATCAAATAGATGGGTTGTTTATGAAGAAGATGCAATATGTAAATTATATAAGGATGTTTTTAAGAAATAAATTAATAATATTATTTCTATATTTCACATTAAGCCATAAAATTTGTCCTTTTTCTTTCTATTTAAACTTGACTTAAAATTATTATTAAGTTAGAAAAATAAACAACTTATATGACTAAATAAGGTAAGTCAAACTATATTTACGCCAAAAAAAATAAACAACCTCTAAGAGATTGTGTGTTGAACTTATTTATTAGTTATATGAATTTTTTTAATATTAAAAATTCTTTTTCAAAATTTTTAATAGTATTTTATTGCATTTAGAGAAAAAATTTAAAAAATTAAACAAATTATTTTGTCTACACTGGCAAAAGTTAAAATGATAAACTTTTAGTGGGAAAGCTATTTAAACTTTTTTTAAATAAAAAAACTTTTTTGGTGTTAAATATATTCTAAAATGTTTTTTATTTTTATAATGTACCATAATAAAAAAAATCCCTATTAAATTCTATTAATAAAATGTATAATGTACACTCCACCAAATTTTATTTGTTACCACTAAATAATTTTTTATTAAAAATATTAAATTATTTGAATTGTTTATTGTGTGTTAATAATATTATGAACCTTATACCCACGATTTCATATCGTGTGTCTTTAAGTTAAATATATTTTTTGACATATTTTATTTTAAAAACTTTAATGTTAGTATTATATTTTTATTTATATATATATTTTTATGAATTTAATTAAGAAAATAAATTATACAATTATAATCAAATAATCTATTAGATTAAATGAGTTTATTTTAATTAAACAACTAAACAATCATCAATTTTTTTTTATCAAAATTCTACATATAAAAAATTTACATTAAAAATATATTTATTCAATAATTCTATTTAAAATATCCAATCAATAGAACCATAACAAGAACTTGTAATTTAAAAATGGAAGTATAAAGAGCAAATCATCCGGCGCACCTCAAACTTTGATATTACACTCTTTAATTTCAAATATTTACTACAATTCCCATGCACAAGTGAACTCCTTAAGTTTTATTTATTTATTTAGAAGAATCATTAAAGTATGTTAAGTTAGAAGCACAAAACCAGTAGCCAAAATTGTTGTAAAATACACAAATAAGACGATCTAAAAAATTTGAAATATAAAGAACAAATTGAGAAAAATGGTTCTTTAGTCGAATTTTGCTAAAAATCTGATTATCCACGGTGAAATTTGGATTGTTGCCAAATTTACAATCGGGCGCGTGAAAATGAAGAGGTGAACAAGGTTGGAGAGATCGCCTGGAAATTGACCTACCATCATTGATTTATGTGTGGCGGCAACTTTGAAAAAGTGGTAAATACAGAACAGTAATGTCGGATTTTCCCGACAACACCACGTGCCATCTTTTCGTGTGGGATGGCCCTGGCAATGGCAGCACGCTCCTTTGAATATTTTTACTCATTAACAGGACAGCACGCATACTCATATCATTGACATACATAATATTGTTTTCTTGTTAAGCAACTAAGCATGCAAATTAGTATGATCGTATTACTCCAATAAATAATGGACTGCGCTGATTTATAACGTTCGCCCGCCGAAAGTCCTTGTACAATTGGGTCTCTCGGACCCAGGCCCGAGAACAATGGGATGAAAATATTGCTAATTACCTATGGGCCAATAACGCACTTATCAACTTAGTACTACTGAGTGCACTATGTGTATTTTCTTACAACACCCTCTCTGCAATTCGAAGGGATTGGAGACTTGTTTTTGTGATGGGATCAAACTTTTAACTGAAAAGGATAGAGAAATACTTGGAAAAGTTGGTGCATAGAAATTTGTATGTTGCGATTAACACACACTTGATCCTGAAGGGAGCCTGCACTACTTAAAAAAAAAAGAATTTTAGTGATAAAAATTTTGTGATAAAATTATACCATTATCAAAAAGTTGCGATAAAATTTATCATGAATTTTATGCTATTAATAATTTGTGATAGATTTTATCACAAATTTGTGATACATTCTTTCATGAATCGGTAATAAAATGTATTAAGAAATAAATAGTATACATTAGGAGTAGTTATGCTTTCAAATTATTTAATAAAAAATTATTAAATTTGACATGAAAATTCAAAATGATATCGTTTAATTTAAAATAAATTTTATATTACAAATTTGTGATATATTTTATCACAAATTAGTGATAGAACGTGCAAGAAAATATTTTTTTTATATATCACAAATAGATACGTTCTTAAGATTATTAATATTTATTATAAATTTGACGTGAAATTGTAAACAACATCATTTTAGTCTCTATTTTTTTGTGCAAAAATGTGTAAAGCGACACAGTTTCATGTTATCCCATAAGAAATGTATAGTGTAAAATACTTAGCCATTTTTTGAAGTGAACGACAAAAGTCTCAAACACAAAATCTTATCCTCTGTTCTCTCACTCAACATCAACAATAAAAAAACCCTAATTATTCACATAATAGATGAGTAGCCGTTATCATCCGAAGGTGAAGTGGAAATTGTGATTCGCCATTGCATCTTTGAAGAATGCGCTTTCATCTCCAAAGAGTGAGCAAAAGTGATATCATATTCTATATTCTTCTTTAATATTCTTCATTTTAATTAATTTTAAGACACACAAATCTTCAAAAGAGATTGACGACACGTCAGTTGTATCCTTGGCCACGATGGAGTCTAATAGGTTCGTTTTATTTAAATCGTCATCGGTTGTGCTTGTTTTTGCAAGAGATTGAGGGATATTACCAAAGATATCATTAAATCTCATATTCGTAGTGGCAAAAAAACTTTTCCTTCTTGCCATAAATAAGCTTGTTTTAGTTAATAATCGATATTTTTAGGGTTTTTTTTAGTTGTTTTGTGCAATGAATGATGAATTTTATTTGGATTTTGTTAATTAGGGTTGGATTATTTTTTTATTGGGATATTATTGTATGTTCCTATGTTTTAACCATTTAATTTTAGTTATATTATTAATTTATTGTTAATAGCGGAATAAGGTTCTATAAAATTTTGTATATTTATTAATTTTTCTGGATAATTAAATGTAATTTAGGTTTTATATCAATGAGTATTTGTTGCAAGAGTCAAATAATTTGAAAATGATCTTTCTTGACTCTTGAGTCTGACAACTATGAAAATGGAGGATATTATTTTGTGTTGTGCAACTTTTTTTTATTTTTGGACTTATGCATATGGAGTACTTTCACCTAAAGATGTCAACTATGACAGTAATTGAAGTTCATTCTCAAAGTTTAAGAATATTGGATAAAGTTTTTTTTTTTTTCATTTTCTCTAAAATAAAGAGTTGAAGAAATTTTTTCATTTTCTTTGAATTTTTTTTTTGTAGTGCAAGCTTTTAATACTTTAGGCAAATCTCACATCGCCAAGGTACAGAAGAGATGCTGAGTTTATAAGGGATGACCTACACCTTAATTGGCAAGATGCGTTTTGGGTGAAGGACGCTTGTGTAAAACTCAAAAATTAAACCGTGCGAGCTTGGGCCTAAAGTGGATAATATCTTATTAGGTCTGGGTTGAGTCATGATAGATGGTATCAAAGTCACTCCCAGTGCACAGTAGAGCAATGGTGGGGCAAACCTCAACAAGGACGTTAAGTCCTAAAGTGGAGGTATATATAACACCTTAGGCAAATCCCACATCGCCAAGGCACGGGAGAGATGCTAGGTTTATAAGGGGTGACCAACACCTTAATTGGCAAGACGGGTTTTGGGTGAAGGACGGTTGGGTGAAGCCCAAAAATAAAACCGTGCGAGCTTGGGCCCAAAGCGGACAATATCTTGTCAAGTCTGGGTTGGGTTATGATAGATAGTATCAGAGTCATTCCCGATGCATAGTAGAGTGGTGGTGGGACAAACCTCAGCGAGGATGCTGAGTCCCTAAAGAGGGGGTGTATTGATGGCATTAAAGATTACTCGTAGGATCCCTGTGATGTATTAAGCAACTGGCATGAAAACTTATTCAGTGGTCCAATTTTCCTTTAGATTGGGATGCTCTTAAATTCTTACATGAAGAGGGTTTTTCATATTTTCTTCGATATAGTAATTTCTTTTTAGTCAACCACATGTTTGATAAAATTCTTTAAAGTGTATCTTCTATTGAAAAATCAACTATTTTCTTGAGAAAAGTCATCGGTGATATTATTGAATACATGCGATTAGTTTTTAGAAATTTCACTGTTTTTTTTTTAAATACTTGTACTCGTTTTACTTCTTTTAGGAGATTTTTGGCTTTTTTCTTTATTTAAAAAAAAAAAGATTGTTGTCAAGGCATTATCCTGAAATGCAAGAGATTATTTAAGAATCTCCGCCATGGTACTTGAGTCAACTTAGGAAGTCTTCTTTGACATTGATTAGTTGTTGCATTATATAATAAATTCTACATTTTTAATTGGTTAAGACACTATAACTTTTAACTTTTCCAAAGAAATGGGACAACAGAATTCATAAAAAGATCATTTTTATTAGAATCCTAAAAATTGAGATACCACATATTTAGTAGGGATGTTAGAGATCTAGATGCAAATATTAACACTATTTATCTCCTTTTTATTACCATGACTGTCTCTTGAAAATACAAACACAAAATTTCTAGTTAACTTTAGTTTATTACTAGTGGAGAATTATGAAGTTTGAATTGGCTCTTTTACAAAATTTTAATATCTCATGGAAAGGGTTTATTTAGATGCCTGCATGGATTGTTGGTCTATTTATTATCTTTATCCTTATTAATTTAATTTTTAATTTCTTGTTAATAATAAAGATGTGACTACATTTTTGTCTCTATGTTCATATGCTCCTGATGATTATTTCTTTTGTCAGTGGTTGATGATTATTTTATTGCGTAATAAAATATTGTATCGTGTCGTGAACTGGATAGCCAATAAGGAGGAACAAAGGATGCAATATATTTTCTTGTCTAATAAGATTAAATTAGTTAGGAATGGAATGGTTTTTCCAATAATTTGATTGTTTAGATTGATAACTTCTATATGCAATTTTTTAATTTATTTAAATTTTTTTTTAGAAATATTACTTTTGCTCAAAGATAGAATCTTCCCCCTTACATCACTATTAAATATTTCTAGTGATCTCTGGTACTTCATTCTTTTGATTGGTGGTGATTGTTATTAAGGAATGATTAATTGCACTAAGGTTTTTGATTTTAGGATGATTTATAAAGATAGTGTGTTTTAGATACTTATATATATATACACACACACACACACTTAAGGGTATTAAAGAATGACGGTACCATAGAGAAGAATTGCCTTTGCAGTTATTCTAGTCATTGTTGTGATAGATAATACTTATTGTATTTTTTTAAAATTCTTATCATTTGAGTTACTAAATTATCTTTGTTTATAGTTCATTGAAAGGGATACAAAACCTTTTTAATACCTAATAGAAAGAAAGTACATGACAATCTTGTAAATAGAAAAGGGCTAAGTTAAGTACAGCTGCTTACTTTTAATTTTTCTTTTTTATCAATTACATAGTAACTGATATAACTTATATATGTCTTCTAATTGTTACAGTGTCCTAAACAACTAAGAAGTCATGAATGTGAGTATTTCTTTTGGTTTACATGAGATATGTTTTCTAAGTTCATTTTAGTTGTGTGGAATGTTTGTAATTATATTAATGTTATATATTCTTAAGTTTTTTTAGTTTATAAAAAAAAAAATATACTCATATTCATTAGGAAATGGATGAAGTTAGAAAAGAATTGGTTCTTTTGGTCATTTTGTATGATTAGTCAAAATATTGGCCCATTGAGATTGTAAGAAACTTGTATAGCTAAAGTCCAAGAAAGCAATTCTTAAATGTCAAGTAGCACTAATATCTTGTCATATCTAATTTAGTATCTTTCTTTCATTGATTTTAATTTGATAATTTATTGGGTACTTGCTGTATGTAAAAGGTGAAATAAATGAAGTTGGGATAACTAAATGAGAGAACAACATATGAGGTAAAGGTTTTGACCTTTTTTAATTACTCACTAGTGCACATATCATACATAATTAATGGATGGTATTTATGTGTCAAATACAAATGAAGAATCTATACTTATCCCTACAAAGCACATATAGTTCCAATAGATAATGGCCTCAAAATTACAAGCTGTTGTCAAGATGAGAATATTGTTGTTTCAATTACTCCTGTCTTCTCTTTTTTATCTCATTTTATTTATTTTTACTTATTATAATTTACTCAGGACTTATGCACCAAAAATTGGCTCAATGTATGATTTTAGTAGTAGAACTTATGATTTGAATGGCTAACTTAGTAATTTCAATGTGTCTTGCAGTGTACAAGTTAGTTACTAAGAGTCAGAGAGACGTTGAAAAATGAAAAGCAAAATGATGTTGCTTGGCAAGTATAAATGTTCTGGTGCATTGTATGTTTCCAATTATTAGCATGGTAATTGTTTATATGTGTTCTAATTTGTGAAAGGGTAGAATACTATACATTGGATTCTATTTCTATTATACTTGAGCTTGATGAGCACTATTGTATATTCGTCCAAAGTTTTGCTAACTCTTTAGATTCTGTGATTGAAAAGAATAAATTTTTCACTCTTCAATTTAATGGCAACTTTTTAGAATTTCATTATTTTTCAAGTATCTTGAGTATCTGACAAAGAAGTACTTAAAGAAATACAATGTAAAAATTTTAATTTTTATGTTATAATATATTTGTGAACCATAAATCGGTTATTAATATATATTTGTCATATTAGTATAGTGCATTTGGATGTTATATTAACGATTTTATTGAATATAATAATTTTGAAATATTTATAAATTAAATTATATTTTATTTTTTGAGCTATAATTGAATTAAATTATTTATAATATCATTATATATATAATCAATAGATATCACACACATATATATAATATAATATATATATACATATAAAAAATTAATTTTTTTGATAAAAATTTATTACTGATTATTGATACATATCGTTCACAAAATGGTAATACAATATTCAAGCTAATGATATCATCATTACATCATCTGTCACGTAAGCTGCCACATGATCTATCACTTGTCAGCATGTGGCATTAAATATAACCTATCACAAATTAGTGATAGAAATTTTATGATAGAAATATTCTATTACAAAACTCATATATTACAGATTGATAATAAATGTTTTTCTATTATTAATTTTTAAGATTTTTTTTAATGATCAAAAGTTTTTTATCATTAAACGTTTTCGATCATTAAACGTGATTGGTGACAACAATTTTCTATCACCAAAAATCTTTTTTTTTTTAATAGTGTTGACGGATATGGTGCTTTCACAGCAGTCTCTCACTCTGCATGTTTATATCATATTAATCATCAATCATCAATGTGTGCAAGACAAAATTATTTCCAATGCTAGGTTCGACGTAAACAAATAAAAGACTTGTTGCGTTTAGGTTAGAGACTAGAGAGCAATATTCGATAAGTACTCGTAACTCTTCTCGTGTTTGAGTTGTTCAACTCCTTGTTTAATTTTCAAACTCGTATTTAATTAGCTGTTGTTAGAGAAGATCATACTGCAGATAGTAGTTCAGACAATAGCTACCAAGTTGATTTGTAAAATAAATATAAAGAATACTCTGTACACGGATTATGCATTGAATAAAAAAAATATCTTTCTTACATATTACTATAGTTTTCTATCTTGGTATTACAGCAACGATCAATTCTATTCATGGATATCTCACGGACAACACTTTCAACTATTTACTGGCAAACTTTGAAGAAATTACTAAGATATCTCAAAGGTACTATAGGTCATGGTCTACTTTTTATTATTATTATGAATAGGTAGCATTTACAGTATATAGTGATGCTGATTAGCACAGTGGATAGAAAGTTAGTAGAAAGGTATTATATCTTCTTTGGAAATAATTTGATATAATCAACTAGATTGTCAAAGTATAGAGCTCTTGCTCATGCCACAGTTAAAAATTTGCTGGTTGCAGTCTCTATTGACAGAAATGCAAGTTCAATTAATTATGCCATCACTTCTACTTTGTGACAACTTAAGTGCACCTATTTTAGCAGCAAATCCAATTCATTATGGACGAAGCAAGCATATGGAAATTGATATTTGTTTCATTAAAGACAAAGCATTTAGCAAGGAAATTATACGGGTAGTAGATATCTTCACCAATCTCCTTGCTGACGGTAAGTTTCATTACTTCACACTCTTAACTTAAGGGGGAATATTAGAGAAGATCAGTAGCTACAACAGCTTAGACAACAAATTTGAAGATTTAAGTTATAATATTAGATAAGTCTTTATCTAAAGCTGATAAGCCTATCCTCATCATTTGTATTTATTCGAATTATAGTTAGTATATTAGAGACAAAGATAACTCTTATCACTACCAAATTATTTTGTAAAATTTATATAAAGAATACTCTATACTAAGATTATGCATTTAATAAAAAAGACATCTTTCTTGCATATTACCATAATTTTCTATCTGCGGTGGTATAATGCGTTATTCTCGAGGAGGCATGGTTTCACTTTCACTGGGACACTTGCATATTACGTCCTTATTTTTTTATAAAAAAATTGCAATTTAAATCATAATCCCTGATTCAACTTAAAGAGGCTTGAAACCATTTCGCAGTTATACCATACCATACCATACGAACTAGTTTCTACTGGTTTGCCTGTTTAAGTAGTTTCCTTATTAGACAATGATGTTAAAACATGGCCTCATCTTGGTGTCTTCTACAGATCCTTTATGCATCAAATTACATATTACTTGCCTTTTGATATAAATCACATTTGACAATTGACATCGTCTCCTCCACGTCTAATTATCTATTCTAGTCAACAATGGATTCGTACCTTTTTTTTTAAATTTAAAATGTAATATTATAAAAAAAAATCACAATATTATACAATTTATCTGTTGATATAAATTAAATATTTATCGAGATTTTTTAAAAAATAAAATAAAATTTTTGTAATTCATCTGAATTTATTTTTTTAATAATAAAAATATACTAAAATTTTAAAACAAAAACTATCCCATAAAAAAATATCTATTCTTATTATGAATAACAAAATTTAACCTTTGCATTAAAAAATTTAAATCTCAAACCTCAAAATGAAAAAACAGTGAATTCTAACGATATTATTTTACTCCCCTTTTATTCAGTTCTAGATATTATCATTAGAGGAGTAAGGATCAAATTTTGTTTCTTCTTCTTCAATTTTTAATACATAAATCACGACATAATTATTACATTATTAAATCAATTTTGAACGGTTCGTTTCGTATTACTTTCGAGATTTCTCGCACGTTAAAAAATAATACACGTCAAATTTAAAAATTGATAATTGAACGTATTTTTCCATGAGAGGATTTACAAAAAATATATATTTAAGTAAACGTAAACGAGAGTTAATCCTTCCCCATTGACCTTATAAAGTGGAAGATGAAGACTAATCAACAGCGTTGTTTCACAATAAAATAATGTTTCTATATTTATTGATTGATAGAAAGAATAATCAAACTGTCAGGAATTGGGAGATCGATAATCAATATAATAACTAAGATTAGGTAATGTGATGTCCAGCAAACTGCTGAGGTATGTGCTTATGTCACTTGTTGCGTCGCCACTAAGGAGTCTCTCACTCTCTCTTTCTTTTAAGTGAAGTGGTAAAAGGAGACCACTCAGACATTTTCGTCCCTCTTCTTTTAGGTTTTTGCAGTTAAACTCATGACCTCAATCAGAACATCCAACAGCTCCACTTTTCTATCTCTTTTTAGTTATCTAAGATTACGAGGTGAAGGTGTAAATATATATTCAATAAATCATATATTAACTAAACTTTTTTCTATTTTAATGTGAGTGAAATTCGAATTTGAAGTCTCTTATATTAATTTTAGAGATTTTACTTGTTGAACAAACCAACATCTATTAGTATTCACATTTTAAATAAGTCTGTTCTTTTTAGACTGTATATCAGAGGTGTTCATGAATGTTGCAGATTTTTTAAAAATATAATAGCTACCAAATTTAATATAATTTAAACTAATCAATTACAACATTTTACTTGTCCAAAAATGTCTAAGTAAAAGTAGATTTTAAATAATATTCACACTCTTTTTAATTAAAGTTTGAATTAAATCATACAAATATATTTTTAAAATGATATGAATTCATACCATATAAATATAGATAATTATTAATGAATTATTCATTTTATAAAGTTTCACAAGCACATTCATATTCACAATTTATTCATATAAAAAAAATATTATTACTCTGCTTACCTTTGCAAATATTCTTGCACACACAAACATTCTCCTTTTCGAATAATTACTAAATTGAGCATTAAAATATTCTTTCTTAAAAAAAGATGGTGTCTTTTATTAATTAAAAGAGTATGTAAGGACATGTTAATTTTTAATGTGAATGCTCTATATACGAAAACTTCAATGGCGCCTCAAACTCAACAAGACCCAAGTGATCAATCCCAAGCATCGCTAGCCTTTAAAGATGTTGGAAACAAACCATATCATATCAAGTCTCGGCTAAACCATCGTTCGTCGCTACTTAAAGTCGTATGCATTATCATATTTTTAGACTCCACCATCATTAAACGAACCAGAAGCAACCTCAAACACTATCAGTTGATTTATCTTAGTTTACCTATTATGAAACATTGTCGAAAAATTTTAAACTTGCAATATAAAAGTTTAAAAGTCATCATGACTAAATTGTTGTCAATTTTGAACCACCAGTAAACCAAAGCAAAAACAAAAGCTCGAATTCAAGTGTTACTACATCCAATCGCCATTTAATGACTTTACAAAAGTTGTAAACTCTTTTATATTTATGAATAGATTATAAAAGAGGTATAATTATTTCTTTGTATATTAAATTCATCTGAACTCAGCTTAAACCTACTATTAAATTACATACAAATATATAAATAAATAAAAATAATAATTTAATCAAAATTTGCTTTCTTGAAAAAGTCAATACGAGTTTAGATTTAACGTTTTAATTGATTATTTGACATATTTCTTCATAAATAAATTTGCCAATACTTACCCATACATACTTGATTAAAAATAGAATATCTAATACTTGCCTAGATATAGTAATATGACTTATAATTTAGACCCGCTTTCTTGGACACGGTCGATATTGGTTTAGACATAACAATTTGACCGATGAATTTATCATTCTTTTAGACGAATAATCGAATTTGGATATGTTACTTTCATGGGGACTTTTTTAACTATTAAAGTAAACATATTTCGTATCAACAAATTACAACACACCACATGTCAAATATTGTCCAAGTAAAAATAAATTTTAAATTATATTCGCACTCTCTTTAATCAAAGTTTAAATTAAATTCATGCATACATACTTTAAAAAGAATTTAAATTCATATTTTATAAATACAAAAATTATTACAGAATATTCATTCCATGAAGATTCACATGCATAGTCAAATTTTTCATTCATTCATATATATAAAGTATATTTATCCTATTTATTTTTGTAAACATTTATCTCTATACATAAGCACCATTTTTTGGGGATAAATACATACTGAGTTGAGTATTATAGTAATTTTTTCTTATAAAAAGATGGTGTGCTATTATCAATTAAAGAAGTATGCAAGACCAAATCAGTAATTAACATAGAGGTTCTATGTTATAATGTAATTGATTATATATATATATATAGAGTGGTAAATTAATAATAAATATAAAAATGTGAGATTTATTAATTTTGTTGGACTAGAATAGTCCAACAAAATTTCATATAGATCGAGCTCGACGATTCTGAAAATGTCACAATGGACATAACCACGTAGTGTTGGTCCAAATGGGAGTATCTTGCCAAATCTGCATAGCTTAAGGGAGATTTCTTCTATTTTTCAAAAAATAAGAAGTCAAGTGCAATTATAAGGTCTTACAAGCCAGGTGCGCTGTCCCTTCTTTTGCAGAGTATGAACGCATTTGGGGTTGCAGGGTATCTAATGCCATTTGGTCAACCTGATATTCCACTATAGTTGGGACTTTGGGAGGGTCGACGAAACCTGCACGAAGATAACAATGAGATGCCTGGGTCAAAGTCAACACTTTTTTACAAAATACCCTCCCTTTTCTACAAAATTCATGCCACCGATTTTTAGCGTCCTTCTCTCAAATGACAAATTTACCCTCTACTTTTTCTGTATTTTATTTTTTCGGTTTCACCCTAGGTTGAAAGTAAAACCAAACCAATGCTTCAATATAGATATATTTTTCTTTAATTTTAATTTTAGAAGAGCCCTACTAGTGTTTGGTAGAATATTATTTTCACTTTATAATTAAATATTTATCACTTATTTATATTTCATAAGAAATATTTTCGTTCCTTAATAATTATAATTTTAAAGTAAAATACTTTTATACTAAACAGATTATTACTAACACGCATTAATAACTTTATCAAATTGCACTTGACAAATTTTATTTATTAGTAGCCAATCTAATTCAAACCAAACCAAACCAAATAAATATAATTGATCTAAAATCAATTTAATCTAAATAAAATAAATTTAATTTTATATGCAAATGAAAATATATAAGTTTTATTAATTAGATCCAGTTTTTATACTGTAAATTCAATTTATTTTCTGTTAACTGGAAGTCTATTTCACTTGGCAGCAGCAGTGGCACTTACGTAAATAAAGATACAGTCAAGTCCACTTCTGTAACACAACCGTACAACCGTCGTGTTATAAACCTCACCTCTCGATGTACGAGCATTGTTTAGCTCGCCCGTTGGCTCCCAAGTCATAGTCTTTTCAGCGTTCAGCTCTCGAGTCTTTCACCTTCTCTCTTGCCCCCTCAGAGTCAGAGAGAAGCAAATCCAAACTCGCAATTGCCATAACCAAAACCCTAACTCTTCAACTCAATTTCACATCAGCTTTCCAATTTTACCCTTCCACTAACTCGAAACCTTAATTCAACCCTCCCGTCTCCGACTTCCTGAATCGTCCAGTGAAAATGTCCTGCGTCAGCTTCTAGATCTTTTCAGATCAACCGTTTTAATCTCCGTAACCGCAATTCAACTAATCTTAATCAATCTAATCAAAATCGCAAACATGGCTCTACGTGTCACCGTCAGCTTCTCCGGCTACGTTGCCCAAAACCTCGTCTCCTCTGCAGGTATTCGTCTTGGATGCTCCACCACAACCACCACCACCACGCGCTCCTTCCACGAATGCCTCTTACGCCCTCGGATCTTCTTCCACAACCAAAAACCCGATCTCGACCCGCCGCCAACGATTTATCAGGTCAAAACGAATCATCGACCTTCGTCGGTTTGTAATACAATCGCCTCCGAAATCTTGGGAGACGGCAGTTGCGAGAGTCCGATCCTCATGGGATTGGTGGCGTTGATGAGGTCAACGGCTTGTATTTCCGGTTCCTCTGCAACTACCATGGGCATTTTTGGTATCTCGCCGTTTAAAGCCACTTCGATTATTCCCTTTTTACAGGGATCGAAGTGGCTTCCCTGTAACGAACCGGCCACCGGTCGGGATAGTGATTACATGGATAAAGGACGGACTAATGATGACAATGAAATAAAGTTTACTAAGAGTGAGTTTAAAACAAGCGGAAGCTGGTTATCGAAGTTGTTGAATGTGTGTTCGGAGGACGCCAAGGCGGCTTTTACGGCTTTGACTGTTAGTTTACTGTTTAGGTCGTTTTTGGCTGAGCCCAGATCGATTCCCTCAGCTTCGATGTACCCAACTCTTGATGTTGGTGACCGCATTTTGGCCGAGAAGGTGAAGCATTTAATCCTTTGGCTAATTTATTATCAAATGACTTATATCATATTTGTTTGTTAAGTATTAGTAATTGTTTGGAGTTGTAGGTCATCTTTTGGTCTGGTGATTACTGGGTTTGCAATTTATAGAATAGCTAACAAGTTAAATAAATATGAAATGAAATTGAGTTGCTGCTTTGAGGTTTTAGGATACCTTGGTGCAAGTGTTGATTGAAATTCAGAAAAGTAGAATTTTGATTATTTCTAAAGTAGAGTGGTTAGCAAATTTTTAATCATTGGAAGTGTATCTGTAACAATGTAAATGTTATCTACTTGAATCATTACTGCAACAGTTTTCAGAAAGAAAAAAAAAAGAATCATTACCGCAACATAATTAATCAAAGTATCAATTTATACTTCTTGTTTAGCATGTATGCCTTTGAGTAAGAAAATAGTTCTAGTATTGACATTGAAATTTGTGAAGCTTTTAACAATTCATACTTCTTGTTTAGCACGAATGCCTTTTGAGTTTTGAGTAAGAAAAATGGTTTTAGTACTTCCATTGAAAATTATGAAGCTTTTAACACCAACCATTTTATGCTAAATTCTGCTCCATTGAAAAGAGAAGGGCTTTTCTGGTTTCATTTTATGATGCTGTGACTTCAAGAACTTGCATGATTCTCGAAGACCCTTTTTGATACTGATTGATGGAAGATGGATGGAAATGTTCAATTTGTGGACTTGTGCAAGACAAGAAGATATACTATGTGTGGTTTAAGATATACAAAAACGACAAATTTACTAACTATGATAATTAGCTGATTTTTTTCCCCTTCTCATTGGAATATCAGGTTTCATATTTTTTCAGAAAGCCCGAGGTATCAGATATAGTTATCTTCAAGGCACCTCCCATCTTGCAGGTACCTTTTCAACTTTACTTTTTGATTGCAAGAACAAAACATTTGCCTCCCCGCATTATTTTTATTGGCTAATTGTTTCCTCTTGGTATAGGAATTTGGTTACAGCTCAGGTGATGTATTCATCAAAAGGATAGTGGCCAAGGCTGGAGACTCTGTAGAAGTAAGCTCATATATTTATCATATTTGATCCCATTTATCCCTTTAGGTCCTCCATAATCTCCTATTCTTCTTCCTCTGCTTTCTTTCATCATGAAAATTATCATATATTTTCTTTCCGATATCTGATATCAGCAACGTGGGTTTTTGTGTGATAGGTTCGTGATGGGAAATTGCTTGTAAATGGTGTTGCTCAAGATGAAGATTTTGTTATGGAGCCATTTGATTATGAAATGGACCCAGTGGTATTGCATCCTACTTTAGTTCTGTAGATTAGTTAATTTCTAAACTAATTCCTTTAAATTGGCTAGTGGAGGCTAATGTCCTTTTGTGGTTGATGTTATGAAGGTTGTGCCCGAAGGTTATGTCTTTGTGATGGGAGACAATCGCAATAACAGCTTTGATTCCCATAACTGGTAATTCTAGAATCTTTAGTATGTTGGACTTTTAGTTTAGGTTTACCTTTTGATGTTTCTATTGTCGGAATCTCCAAAGCATATAAATTGAACATCTTCTAATTCAGAAATTATATTAAGTATTCACAAATGAAAAATTATACCGCAAATTATCTTGGTTGATTATTGTGTACTAAAAACTAATACATGCAATTTCTCATATCAGTTTTGTTGCTCTTATTTACCAGGGGTCCACTTCCTCTTGAAAACATTGTTGGCAGATCGGTGTTTCGGTATTGGCCTCCGTCCAGAGTATCGGACACATTAGTTGATCCACGTGCAATGAAGAACGCGGTAGCAATCTCATGACGTGAGAGTCATGACATGTGTTCTCCTGTTTGCAGGGCGGAGGATTCTAGATAACAGTTAAAACAAATTATTTTCCAAACGCTCTGGCTCATAAACGAGCAGCTGTCAATATTTTACCCCCTTTTTATTGTTCTTGCTTATACCGGGCATTGTTTCAATGGTTCATCTCTTCAATCAGTTTGTATCCATTTTGATCTCCCAACCATGGCCAGGCCAATTGACACATTTTTTTTTTTATATTTGTAATCACTTATTTAGACTTTTGACAATTGAGTGGGATAATTGAAAAAAAAGCCAAAAAAAAAAAAAAAAAATTAAAGAAAAAGCACAAAAATGAAAATGAAAAATAAAAGGAATTCATTTAGGCATCTTGTTCTTGTACAATTTTTCATCTGTATTGACTCTAATGCGCTGCATTGGTATTCAAAAATATTGTCAGTTTTCTCAGGTTTATCTTTTCTTTTTGGGGGAAGAATAAGATAACAGAATTGTAAACCAAAAAAATTGAAAAATGAAAAATTCATCAATCTATCTAATACCGCCTGCTACACAATGCGGAATAATCAACAATAAAGCATCTGAAATACACTGGCAGAGATAGCCGTTATTGACAGCATCCTAAGTTGATTGGAATGCAGTCGATGCAATCGAGAGTTGAGCTGTTTCTGTTTATAACAAAATCAGTTGTGTTGCGCTGAGTTGTACTGCTTTAGGACTTTTGATGGCCCAAGGTCTGTTGTATCTTTGCATGACATAGTTCTTTGTTAATGTAAGCAAAGCATTATATATAGACTGTAGATACGTATAATAAACTTTTAGGACCTTCCATCTTTAAACTATGTATCATCATTTTAACCTTTCTCTTTTTCTTAGTATCCTCGTTGATTCTATCGCTAGAATGTTGCTCTTGCTTTACTTCCACCTTCTAATACCTATAGCAAGAACAAGAAGCACATGCCAAATAAAAACCAATAATCACCACATTTTAACCTGAGAGCAACCAATAGATTATAGAAAAATTCCGGCGCGCAAAAAAAGTGGAACATGCCAGCCGCTCCAAATATAGCATATGAGATTCATATCCTGTTCAATTGCCACGGATTTCCTGTTGGTTTCCATCAATCCAAAATCTGCCTTTGAAATGTCTCAGGCACCTATTAAATAATCCATCGATTGTTTCTCTTGGTCAAAATATATGACAGGACAGGCCACCAAACAGTGGTTGAGGTAGCCAAAGAAAATACCGTCCGTTTCTTATCTCCTTTGACTATGTCCATCTTTTTCGCTTTATCTGTTTTTCTTTGTCACTGGTATTTTATTTGTTCTCTACATGTGGTTTGCCTTATTGCTATCATTTCGAGATTTATGAAACTAAATTTGTTGAAATCTTTGATTCTGGTTTTTTTAATTTTTTTTTTTAAAAAAGAAACTTGTATGTTTACTTTGGTGAACGTGAAAAAAAATGGTATCTTATTTTAACTCCTTTCATGAATATAATTATTTTCTTTTTAAAACATGTCTCTCTATTTATTTACTTCTTCATCTTCTTTATTTTGTTTGTTGTGGATATTACGCTATATATTTTAATTTGACACCCTTATAACATTAATTAAGTCACAACTTTGATATTCATTTTACTTTATGCGTAACGAAAAATTATACCATAAGAAAGAACATATAAAATTAACACAACAATAAAGATAAAGAAAATAAACTAATTAACATGATACAAGATATACGTGGTTCGGCCCAAATTTTCTACGTCCATGGAGGATCCATGATCTAGCTTCTTACTATTGAAATAGATTACTAAGTATCTTCTTACATCATCAATAATCCCACAAGTCTCCTTAGTATCTCCCATAGAAACCTCTAAGTATCTATCTTTGATCACCATGACTCCCTAAGACCTCTTAGTATCTCCTTATAAGAGATTTTTACAAGAAACACAAGAATAGCCCGAGCATCTAAGCCAAAATGATCTATAGTGTTTCTCTTTTATTCACTCAAAGAACTTAAAGAAAAAACATACCCCAAAAATTACACTCTAGTGCATACCTAGCTCCTCTATTCTCTCTTATGGTTACATCTTGAAACCTTAGATGTTTAATCTTAAACAAGGGTTTACAAGTGTTTATATAGGGTGTATTTCGTGCCTACTAACCCTATTCCTTATTGGAGTAAGAGTCCACTTGTTTTGGAAGTCCAAAACTTCTCAAAACTTGAAATCCCGAACCAAAACAGACATCCTGATGCGTCTGGGCGTCGCGGTGCTCATCCCTGGGCGCTGCGGCGCTGGTCCTTCTCGTGCCCATTGCAGCAGCACTGGGGACCCAGCGCTACGGCGCTGGTCTTCTGTGTTGAGCGCCGCGGCGTTCAGCCCTGGGCGCTGGTCAGTTCCCTGCGATTTCTTAGTTTCCTTTGCGTCTTCAAGTCCCGTTTCAATTCCCCCTTCGTGTCCCACACGTCCTAGCCTTCTCCATATGTGTCTCACACGTTCTAGACTTCTTGTGACTCTCCACTTTGGTATTTATCTCAATTCTTGTCCAACTAAAATTGTTGAATCACCAATTTTCCAACACTGTTTTTTTGTGAGAGGAAAAACTAGAAAAAGATCCTTTAATCGAAGAATAATGCACTGGTAGTAGTACCGAAGAATATTTTTTTTGTCAAACTTGGTTGAAGATGAGGATTTGTTCAAATAGGTTCTGAAGGCGTTCTTCTGTGTGAAATTTAAAACATACACATTATAGCATGCATAATGCTTGTGTGTGAGGTTTGATGGATGAGGTCTTTAGCAACTTCTGTGTCTTTTTTAGCAGCTTCTGTGTCTCTTCATCCACTTCAGATGTTGTCAATCATCAAAACTATGAGAATATTGATTGAAAATTATTAAAATATAATTTAGAGAGTAAGCCAAATACGTTGGGTAAGCGAGGATTGAAGATGGAAGCGAAAAATATAAATGGTGATGCCCAGGTGTGGGCGCCACGACGATCAGATCTTGAGTGTTGCGGCAACCAGAACAGAACAGAACCTGAGCGTCGTGGTGCTAGGTGACCAGTGTCGCGATGACGGGAAGCTGAGGGGTGCGGCGTCTAACGCAGGAAGAAGTTTCCCATTTTGATATGACTTGTTTCATCTCCCAATGGTTACAAGACTCCCTAATAACTCTTACACGTTTAAGGTAAACCTAGGTCGCCCTACAGCCTATATAAAGGCTTTTTATTAGCTAATCAACATATCTTAGGTGATCTTTGTGAAAACCTAAGACATCTTAGTGAGGAAATAAAACTCTTTATGATTAGAACATACTTTGTGATTCTTAGTGAGAGAAAATTCATAGGTTCCAAGAGAGAGTGTTTCTTTGTGAGTCTTTCTTATAAAATGCATACTTTGTGAGCGCCTTATGATTCAATAATAAGAGAGAATGATCTTGATCCGCTGTGGATGTAGGCAAGTTATCGAACCACGTAAATTCTGTGTATTCTTCTTCTACCTTTCTCTCTTTAGTTCTTTAATTACTTATTTTGCACTATATTGCTTGGGTTATATTGCTTGTTTGTGTGATTCCGCTTCAACAAACTGATATCAGAGCTTGATTCTAAGCAAGACATTGCCACACCTAAGTATGAGGTAGAGAAATTCAACGGGACGAATGACTTCAATATGTGAAAGATGAAGGTAAATGCATTATTGGTGAGTCAACGGTTAGGCTCAACATTAGAGGAGACTATAGCTCCATTTAGTGAAGAAGAAAATATGACAGAGTCATCTAAAGCTGAAGCAGAAAGAATGGACATTCAAGAAAGAGCTCACAGCACAATCGTTCTATCATTGAGTGATGAAGTATTGAGGGAAGTAGCAAGTGAGATGACGGTGATTGGTCTTTGGAAGAAACTTGACTCGCTTTATATACGAAAATAGTTGGCCAATAAATTGCATATAAAGAAGAAGTTGTATCAGCTATCCATGTCAGAGGGGACGCCGATGAAAGATCATATAAACGCCTTTAATAAGATCATCCTTGATCTTGAGTCTATCAACATCAAGATAGAAGATGAAGATAAAGTAATTATTCTACTAAGTTCACTCCCTAAGAGTTATGAGAGCTTTATTGATGTGCTACTCTACGACAAAGAGAGTTTAATGATGAGCAATGTGAAATCATCATTAAACTCAAAGTTATTAGAGAAGCAGATTAAAGGCAATGCAGAAAGTCTATTTGTAAGAGAAAGGCCCTTATATAGAGATGGAAGAAAAAAAAGGGCTTAAGATCAAAGTCCTAGACTCTTAGGAAGTGCTATTGCTGCAAGAAAAAAGGGCACCATAAAGGATTGTCCAGAAAAGATTGCACAAGACAAGAAGAAAGTAGATGCTGTACTTGCCTATGATGACAGTTATGACAGCACAAAGACACTCGTCGCTATTGATGGTAAGAATGCTGAACAATGGGTTCTTGATTCTAGTTGTACTTTTCACATATGCCTATACAAGTCTTGGTTTATTAATTTTCAGCCCATTAGTGGTGGTAAGGTTTTAATGGGTAATGATATTGCATATCAGATGATGGATATTGGTAGTGTTAAACTTAGGCTGTATGATGAACGAGTGAGATAGTTGATAGATGTTAGGTATGTTTTTGACCTCAAGAAAAATTTGATCTTATTAGGGACTTTAGACTAGAATAGGTGTTCCATTAGGATCAACGAAAGTGTTTTGAGAGTAATAAAGGATTTTATGGTGGTGATGAGAGGATTATATGCTTAAGGGTGAAGTTGTGATTAGTTTTGCATTATTATCTGTAGATGATGAGAATATGCAACCAAATTGTGGCATCTTAGACAGGCACATCTAGGCGAGAGAAACCTAAAGGAGTTATTTAGTCAAAAGATGTTTGGTGAGGATAAGTTCCAGCCATTAGAGTTTTGTGAGCATTGTGTGCTAGGGAAAGCACATAGGGTAAGGTTAAGTACTGACGAGCACAAGACTAAGGGGACTCTTGACTACATACACTCAAATCTTTGGGGACAAGCTCAGACAGTTACTCGTGGTGGTGCCAGGTATTTTCTCAATTTGATTGATGACTATTCAAGAAAGTTGTGAGTCTATATGTTGAAGAGAAAGGATCAAACGTTTGATACGTTCAAGACTTGTAAGGCTCTTGTTGAGAATCAGATTGACAATGGCCTCGAGTTTTACAATAGAGAGTTTGATGGATTTTATGCCAAACATAGGATTGTAAGACACAAAATGGTAAGATCAACACCACAATAGAATGACGTAGCTGAGAGGATGAATAGAACCCTGCTTGAAAGGGTTAGATGCATACTTACTAATGCAAAGATGTCTAAGGCATTTTAAGGAGAAGGTGTAATGATTGCAACATATTTGATTAATAGAGTCCCTACTCAGCAATTGACCTCAAGATGTCAGAAAAAAAATGGTCTGGAAATCCTTCTAAGTACGACCACCTCAGAATATTTGGTTGTTCTGTCTTTGTATATGTTAAGGAGGAAAAGTTAGAACCTAGAGCCATTAAAGGGGTATTCATAAGATATCCTGAAGGAATAAAAGAATACAAAATATGGTGTAAAGACTTGACACCACCAAAGAGTATCATAAGCCTTAATGTGAAGTTTGATGAGACGACTATACGGAAAGCATCCCAAAAAAATGAGAAAGAAGAACCTGTGCCCAAGGAAGACTTAGCACCGGAGTCAATAGAAGTTAAAGTGGAGCTTAAGAGTAGATCTGATATGCCCCTATATCAGCACTTCAGTGATGAAGTCCTTGAAGAATAATTAAGAACACCAACGAGTTCCTCCAAGTCCATCCAAGGAAAGATTAGGACTCTTGAGATGAAACTTGAGAGTACCAATTAGCTAGAGACAGGCTAATGAGAACGATAAACCCACCAATCAATTATGCACAAATAGATTTAGTTGCTCATTCTTTTAATTTTGCTTACACTATTGAGTATAATAAGCCTAGAATATATGATGAGGCTATAAAGAGTGAAAACAAGAAGGAATGGCAGCAGGCCATAGAAGAAGATATTAGTTTTCTTAAAAAAAAAAATACCTAAAAGTTGGTGGAGAGCCCTCAAAAGAAACTAGTTGGGTGCAAGTGGGTGTATAAGGTGAAGGAGGGGATATCGATGATAGAGCCTACGAGATTCAAGGTTAGGTTAGTTGCACAGGAGTTTACTTAGAAAGAGGGAGTTGACTTTCATGAGATATTCTCTCTAGTCGTCAAGTACATATCTAGTAGTTGCTCATTCTTTTAATTTTACTTACACTCTTGAGTATAATGAACCTAAAACATATGGTGAGACTATGAAGAGTGAAAACAAGAAGGAATGGCAGCAGGTCATGAAAGAAGATATTAGTTCTATTTAAAAAAATAATACCTGAAAGTTGGTAGAGAGACTTCAAAAGAAATTAGTTGGGTGTAAGTGGGTGTATAAAGTGAAGGAGGGGATACCAGTGATAGAGCCTACGAGATTCAAGGTTAGGTTAGTTGCACAAAGTTTTACTCAGAGAGAGGGAGTTGACTTTCATGAGATATTCTCTCCAGTCGTCACGTACATATTCATTAGTTGCTTATTCTTTTAATTTTTCTTACACTCTTGAGTATAATGAGCTTAGAACATATGGTGAGGCTATGAAGAGTGAAAACAAGAAGGAATGGCAGCAGACCATGGAAGAAGAGATTAGTTCTCTTAAAAAAAATAATACTTAAAAGTTGGTGGAGAGATCTAAAAAGAAACTAGTTAGGTGCAAGTAGGTGTATAAGGTGAAGGAGGGGATACCAGGGATAGAGCCTATGAGATTCAAGGCTAGGTTAGTTGTACAAGGTTTTACTCAGAGAGAGGGAGTTGACTTTCATGAGATATTCTCTCCAGTCGTTAAGTACATATCTATTAGGATTTTGTTAGCTATATGTGCAAACTTTGATTTACATCTAGAGCAGATAAATGTAAAGACAGATTTTCTGCATGGAGAGCTAAAAGAAACGATATAAATGGCACAACTACAAGGGTTCGAGGAGCCTAGAAAAAAAGATCATGCTTGTTTGTTAAAAAAATCATTATATGGGTTAAAGTAATCACCTAGACAGTGGTATAAGAAATTTGATGAGTTTATGATGGCTTGTGGCTTTAGTAGGAGCAAGTATGATGGATGCGTTTACTTCAAGAACATAAGTTAGGGGATGATGTATTTGCTTCTATACATCGATGATATGTTGATTGCATGTAAGAATATGGAAGAAATACATAAGTTCAAAAAGCAGTTGAGTGGCGAGTTTGAGATGAAGGATTTGGGAGTAGCGAAGAGAATATTAGGTATGGATATTGTAAGGAAAAGAAGATATGTTATATTCTTATCCCAACAACGATATATACTCAAAATTCTAGAGAAGTTTGGTATGTCCAATGGAAAGACTGTCTCTACTCAATTGACCATGCATTTTAGACTTTCAGCAGCACAATCATTGACATTCGAAGAGAAAACTATAGATGAGTAAAGTACTGCATGCAAGCGCTGTGAGGAATATCATGTATGCAATGGTTTGCATAAGACCAGATATAGCACAAGTTGTAATTATGGTGAGTAGATACATGACAAATCCGGGTAATGATCACTGGCTTGCAGTGAAGTAGATTTTGAGATATCTCAAGGGGACATCAAATCACAAGTTGATGTATAAAAAGAATGATGACAACAATGAAATGGTAAGAGGATACGTAGACTCAGATTATGCAGGTGATCTATACAAGAGGAGATCGTTGACGGGCTACGTATTCACAGTGTTTGAGTGTAGTGTATGTTGGAGATCAGTTCTACAATATATGATTGCACTATTTACCACAAAGGCAGAGTACATAGCTGTTGATGAAGCTATTAAGGAGGTCATATGGTTGAAAGACATATGTGCAGAGATATTAGCTGGTGAAGATGTGAACACCGGTGTATATTGTGACAGTCAGAGTACCATACACCTAAGCAAGCATCAAGTATTTCACGAGAGGTCGAAACACATTAATGTGCAACTCCATTACATTCGAGATATTATCTAAAGTGGTGAAGTTAGTCTATCGAAAATAGCGTCGTCTAAAAACTCTGCTGACATGTTGACTAAGCCACTGCCCTCAGTGAAGTTCATCTTAAGCAATGACTTAACCGAAGTCACTACTTTGTGAGGGTAACCGAAGATGTGCAGATAAGAGATCGAGTTACTTTATGGATGATTTTGAATGAAGAATGGAATTTGTGAGAATATTGATTGAAAACCATCGGAATATAATTTGGAGAGCAAGTCAAGTGCAATGGGAATGCGAGGATCGAAGATAGACATGAAAGCATAAGGGCCAGTGCCTAAGTATAGACGCCGCGGCGACCAGATCCTGGGCGCTGCGGCGCCCAGAACAGAACAGAACTTAAGCGCCGCAACGCCCAGCACGGGAAGAGGATTCCCATTTTGATATGACTTGTTTCATCTCCCAATGGTTCCAGGACTCTCTAATACGACTCTCACACGTTTAGGGTAAATCTAGGTCGTCCTAAAGCCTATATAAAGGCTCTTTATTAACTTGTAAACATATCTTAAGTAATCTTTGTGAAAACTTAAGACATCTTAACAAAATCTTAGTGAGGAAACAAAAATATTTGTGATTAGAATATATTTTGTGATTCTTAGTGAGAGAAAATTCCCAAGTTGCAAAAGAAAATATTTCTTTAGGAGTTTTTTTTGTAAAAGACATGCTTTGTGAGTGTATTGTGATTCAATAATAAGAGAGAATGATCTTGATCCGCCGTAAACGTATACTAATTGCCGTACCACATAAATTTTGTATTCTTCTTCTACATTTCTCTCTTTAATTCCTTAATTACTTGTTTTACACTATATTACTTGAATTGTAGTGTTGGCGTGGGTCTAAGAGCATGGGAATTTCATTAGCGCACCAATGGCTTTGATTATTCAATATCATTGTAAGCAAGCATTGTGGAATTATACAGACATACGACGAACATTTTGTTATTAAGAACCCCTAAATTGTCACCATTTCAACCTGTCTCTTTCCCTTAGCATCCACCTCACTTGAATTTCCTTCTAACTTCACTTCGACCTTCTTATATCTATACCAAGAAGCACATGCCAAATAAATAACAAAATTCACCGCACTTAACCCTGACAGCAACCAATAGAAGTAGTTAAGCTTGTCTCTGTTCAAATTGTTACTAGCCAACCACCCACCAGTCACCTTGTTCACAACTTCCACAACCACTGAGCTCGTAAAGTACCCAAGCGCCAACGAGCACCATGAGATGGCTATGCTAAATGACTTCATACCAGCCGAGCTCTCTGCATAGAAAAATTCCAGCAGGCCAACCAAAGTAAACATGTCAGCCGCTCCAAATATAGCAAATTGGAACCCAAGCCAAAACAAACTCATAGGTAAAGGCTCAGCAGAGTCGACCATGTTGTGTTCAATAGCCACGGATTTCCTCTTGGTTTCTATGACTCCAGCAACTGCCATTGAAATGGCCGAGAGCACCAATCCAACTCCAATTCGCTGAAGATGTCGAATTCCAGTGGAAATTCCTGTAAACTTTCTGGCAAGTGGGACAAACGTGTGTTCATACATAGGGATAAGAATGAACGTGAACAGTAGTGGGATAACAGGAATGGAGGGACCAGGAACCTTAAAACCCAATATACGATTGTTCAATGTTGTGCTTTGTTGGATGGTAAATGTTTGGAGTTGAGCCAGGCATGTATTCATGAACACCGTACTAAGTATAATTGGAAGCATGCGAAGTAGAATCTTCGTTTCCTCAACTTGGGTCACAGTGCAAAGTCTCCATGGTCCAGGGGTGATTGACGTTGATGCACCACCATCAGTAGTCGTCCTAATGATTGCAGCACGGTCCAAGAACCTGGAAAATTCAATGAATGACATGTATTAAAAATGAGCTAAACTTGAAATTACTAGTTTTACAGAACTTTGATATTTAAACTTAGGAAAGTGTGATAAAATACCTGAACTGATCAGTCCTTTGAAGAATTTCAGTCTGCAACCCTGCTTCTTTGTCATGAATCTCATGCAATTGATCTGCCATTTCTGGTTTTGGAAGGTTTCGATTACGGATGGCAGCCACAAACACCTGTAAAATGCGGACGAAGGGGCTTCCTTTGGGCACATTATTCCTATACAAAGACTTGCCCATGCACAGAATGACAACAGCAAATAAGAGTGCAATAGTACACACACCAAAACTCCAATCCCAGCCTTGATTCGTACTTATCCAAACAAGGAAGGTCACACCGATAATTGATCCAATAGTAAGGCTGAACAAAAACCA
This sequence comes from Ailanthus altissimus, assembly GCA_946807835.1. Classification (NCBI taxonomy): domain Eukaryota; kingdom Viridiplantae; phylum Streptophyta; class Magnoliopsida; order Sapindales; family Simaroubaceae; genus Ailanthus; species Ailanthus altissimus. The sequence continues at coordinate 22,175,419 of OX327691.1, read as the reverse complement.
ATTGAAATAGCTGGACAATTTAGCTGCCTCTTTAGGATCCTGCTCATCAAATTGGTCAGCTCCCAACGAGGACAAAGCTGCTTTAACCCCGCTGGTGCCAAATGCAACTAGGTAAAGACCAGTATAAAGAACAGCAACTTGGCTTGTGTCAGCAGCCTCGCATTGATTGGTTTGGCTCGGTGCGACGCCTACGCACGGAGTTGGCCTCAATTGGTGGAAGTGTGCTTGTACCGTTAGGAGAGCATATCCCTGCAATTTTTTTTTTTTGCGAACTTAGCTTACTATGAATATTTAATTCTTCAAATTTGATTATTTTAACTAATCCGATTTACTTAAAAAGATGTTTGACTACACTTGTTTAAATGCCTAATGGTTAAAGAATTTACAGTATATTTTTTAGAGAGTTTAAGTTTAAAAAGACGTTTAACTACTATCTTACGCCAGTGCTGAAATCGTGATCTTTCGGATGTGTTAACATTGCATTAAGATATAATATTTTATTTTTATTATTTTTTATCTTAAAATGGGTGGAACTATGATTTTGTGTTGAAGAGGCCAGAACATAAGATAGTTTTGAACTTTATTATAAGATGTGTTTGATATTAAAAATGGATTTTATCCAAAAAAATGTAACCACCTCTCATTTCGACAATATACTAACAGAATACAGTACTAGACATGCAAAAATGAGTTCAAATGACCAAATTTGAAATTTTAAAAAAATTCATTTAAAAAATAAAATTCTAAGTTTCAAGTCAAAGATTCTAAAGTATTATTAAGTTTTTGCAAATTGAAAATAAAGCAGGAAAGGTAAAGTAAATATTATAATTAAAATTATAAATTCTAACAAAACAAATATATATATATATATAATAGCATAAATTTTGTTAAAAAAAATGCAAGTACTAGAAAAAAAAGGTCAATTATTGTTTGAAAAAATAGAAAAATTTTAAAACGAGTCTAAAAAATTTATGTCCATTATTTTAAATTTATTATGTAGCTAAAAAAAATCTATTATACATCGAAGGTAAATCGTTATTCGTGTAACAAATCAGTTAAATTCTATTAAGTGTGCATTTAAGTTGAAAATTTATCAGATAAATTAATAGGTGTAACGAATAAAAATAAAAATGTTGTAACACTACTGAATGATTGTATTACACTTATGTAAAATAGACTTTTTTTAAAAAAATTTAAAAATGGAGGCCATTGATAGAACCATAATACACTTAAAGAATAATGAAAAATAGCATGTACAGGAACTGCATGGAGGCTTGGAGTTGGAGGGTCACGGCCCCCTCAGCCTCAGCCTTCGTGTATGTAGTTCCGCCACCCACTATATATATATGATCATGATTTTTGCACGAAGGCGGTATATATATATATTTGTGAGGCATGTTATGCACTCTCATATTAAAATGTTTTAATAAACTCTTGCGTGTTGCTACTCTCCCTTGCTGCTAAATCATGGGACAAATAAATGAATAATCGAGGGGGGGTGGCGGGGTGGAGTGGAGTGGACAAATAATTGAGTTAATTAATAAAAGAATTGTAAGGATGATTAATGAGATGGTATGATGAGCGATGCATACTAGTGAATCCAAGATGTAAGTTTTTATGGAGATTAATTTGTGTATGAGCATCACAGAAGGGTAATACTACTCGGTACATACGATGGTTTGACCCAGATGATGAGCTTATTTTGTTGCACAATTTGAGGATCGTGTTCATGTTATATAAGGGTTTTCAATATTGTAAGCAACGATTATTACACGAAATATGAGGAGTGGAGGGTAAAGAGAAGAAATTACCACCAACTCAATGCAGCCAAACAGGACACAAGTCTTGAATCTTGAGAGATAGGTGTCGGAGATAAATCCTCCAAGAAGAGCTAATATAAATGAAGTCCCCATGAAGTTGGTGAGAGTGGTGGCCGATTTTGTCAAGCTGAAGTTCATATATCCATAGAAGTAAGTAATAAGGCTCACTGCGCTCGATACAAATGCCATGTTCTCAAGTCCTTCCATTGCTGCATGAATAATTCACCGTAATGATTAACAACCACGTAATAATAAATACAAGAAATAACACAGTGAACAGAATTTTTAAAGATTTCAGAAACTCAGAAACCAGCAGGCAGGCAAGGATATATATATACATACATATATATATATATGTATATATTGTCATGATTAATTACCATACACAAACAGAACAGCTCTACTTCGTCCAAGCCTGGGTTTTTGCTTAGGCTGTGTTCTGTCACCATTGCTACTGCTTCCCTGTCAAGTGATCACAAAAAAAAACGTAGTTAGCCAAGCCATGCTTGGTTTGTTTATAGCAGAAAGGAACAAACAAAATAATATATATGTTACGAGCATGAGAGAGCATAGAGAGAAACTTTAGGTGGTTCTGTGATCATATAGCTGAAGGCAAGAGACTAATTACCATGCTGTGAGCTCTGTTTGCTCTGTGACAACAAGGAAAAGAGGAACAAGTGCTTCTAATTACTTGGGGGCTGTTGCTGTTTGGTTGTATCATTGAACAACTTCTACACTTTATATAGATGCAAAAGTTTTCAGGACTGCAATTATGCTTCAAGTTGACAGATTCAGTTCATTTTTAATCCAATAAAAGATATAAACTATATATATAGGGCTCTGAAGAACTCTGTGGTTCCTTCTGTGTTTGTATTAAGCCCTCACTCACTCTCTCTCTCTCTGCGTCCCACAACAGACTAATTAATAATTATCCGATGTCATATGTTGACTTTCTTAGTTTTTGTCCAATGAAATCAGGGCATTTGAATTGACCCAAATAATTAATATATACTAATTTGTGGAACTTTCAAGCTTTTGTTTCACGTTGTTAGGAGTGCTTTCATTCATTGTTCGGACCCAAAAAAAAAAAAAAAGAAAAGAAAATCTGTGAGAGTACATATACATAAGTTGAAACATATACCGGTATTCTTCAGAACTCTATAGTATTATTCCGAAATATAAATTATAAAGCAAAGCTACAAATCTACTTTTTCCTACACTAATCTTGCTAGTGACTAGTGAGTTTTTTTCCCTCTGTGCTGTAAATCTCAACAAGACCTTTTTCTAGTCACGAGTAAACGATCACCATAGCACCAGGTAATTACTTGGGGTTGGGTAATTGTTGTTGACGGCACTGATATAAATAGAAGCATACGAATTACATTATAAGATTAATATAATAATAATGCCAGCCTCTCGCTGATGATCAAGATGTAATTGGCCGGACGTTACAACTCTTAAACCTTTTATGTGCAACATGTATGTTTTTTTTTTTTAAAGGTTTTAATTGATTTTATAGATGTGTTGGCTCTCCTGTCAGACCTTAATTAAATGCATATATTCCGATGTTCTTGTATTATAAATTCTATTGCCTTCAATTTTTGGATTATTGAAACATTTTGTTAATTATTTGTTGCTTCTAAATTACTGAAATTGCCCCAAGTTGCCTCTAAACATTTTGTTAATTTTTGGAGTTCTTGTCACGTCCTCTGCCTTTGCTTATTTGTCTGCGTTGGGCATGTCAGAGTGGGTTTTTATTAAACTAAATATGCTTATATTATATAAGAGAATTACTACTTTGCCCTTTCTTCTTTTCTGTAAACAACTACTTGTCTCTTTAATAATATACATTTTTTTTTAAAACAACTTAATAGCATTTTATTAGAGAGGAATATCAAAACATACAACTGAAAAAACATTAAAATTAGGTAAATTATCAACTCAAAAATGATCAACAAAATTCAAAAGAGTAATTTAGCTAATAAATATGTTATTTGCCGAGAAATATTTAAGTAACACTTGACTTACTCATAAAAGCTCAATTTGGTTCATCAGGTTCAACTTCCTTTATGAGTAGCCCAATCTAACAGACTGCTTCAACAGGATGAGTATGAGTTTAGATACATAGACCTCTATAACTCGGCTTAGAAAGGTCATCAGCCATCGAATGAGAACCATACAAGAACACATGTCACCACTTAGTACTATTATTAGAGTACATACTATTATAGTCAAGTCACTCGCCACTAATGGTTACACACGTCAACAAAGTTTAGACCTTGCCAAATCACTATCTATGAATGGTCCAGGCCATCTGATGACTAGACTTAAAGATAAGATATAAGATAAGAATTTTTCAAAAGTCCAATGGTAAGCCTCTATGTCAATATGTAGTAGGTCCTTGTTTCTTGTTGTAATGCAGATTAAAGTTGTTTGTAGTTATTGGGATGATCTAATACTAAATCTATTGAGCTCAATGGAATAGAGTTTGCTGACTACTCAATGTTCCTAACTCATATAACAAAGTTGACCACTTAAAAAAATAGATAATTAAGAAGATACTTAGTATTCTAAACATTAAAGGGGCACAATTATCCGCATGCCCTCATTTGAGTTAGTTTTCTAAAATACTCTTCATGAAAGGGATAATTCTTCAATTGAGCAACACTATATGTTGCTTTTGAGGGATAATCTTCAAGATGATTCTTTTCATGTTCAAAACTTATCTCTAATTTTGAATGAGAGTAAAAGAAGAATAACAACTAAGATAATAATTTTAGTAAGAGAAAAACTCTTTCAATATTTTTTTTAAACTCTACATATTCTATAAAGACGAAAACCCTAAGAAAAAAAATAACCACTGAGCCATCGTTTGACTTGAGCATCGGAGGGCCATCGCCGGCCACTTCGACAACGCTTGTCATTAACCTCGTGTTGCTTAAGTTCCTTACATCCCCTAGGACACTCTAGCTCATAACTGATCCTCATCTTGATCCGCACATAGTCTTGGTTCCAACACCACTAAATCAGAAGTCTAAACTCAACTTTTAATATCAATAAATTCAATAACTTAAATTTTCCATTTTTCTGCACTCATCACACATTTTAGAATAGATCCTAACTAAAAGTCATCCCCAAACACTATTATATTAGCTTATCGCTTAATGGAACTGCAAGAAACAGTATGCAAAAATAATTTAGATGCCATTTCGATAAGAATCTAACTTTCAGTAGAAGTAAATGATTGTGTTTGAAGAGTTGCAACAACGTTACTACAATTCCTTTCCAATTTGGCAAGAGAAAAATTATGAGAACGAAGTAATTGCAATCCCTAAAAACACTACACATTCCACATAAAATGGGATAAAGAACTGTGAATTTGGTAAAAGTAGGTAAAACAACTTCTAGCTCATCCCGATAACACTACCAACACAAAAATGAGACAAAGTAGATTTGACAACCGCGTTTACATTTATCTTCAAGAAGCCAGGAAGAGGTGGCTTCTAAATTGTTGGTTTAGGAGGAACTAAAAAGGTGGCCGAACCTGCAGAAATTGTCCCGCATATAAAAGGACTCTAGATGCGGTGCGACTAGAGCCATCAAATAGTTGAGAATTGTGTTCTTTCCAACAACTCCATATAAGCATAAAGAGTAGTTGTAAGTTTTTTTTTGCCGAGTGTTGAAAGAGAGAACAACAAAATGCTCTAAAGCTGTCAAAGATGAAAGGAGGAGACCAGAGATGAAAAGGGACTTCGTTGTCAAGCCTCTTGGATACTGTCACAATGGAATATTGCATGGATGGGGGATTCTTCATTAACAAGAGGAAACGTCAAGATGGTGCGAATGAAGATTATTGAAATCCAAAATAATGTCTAAAAAGACATACCAGGTATAATTCATAATCTTGGCTAGTAAGTAATGATTCTATAACGAAGTCTACGAACCACGATTGTAAAAGGTTGGGAAACGGAAGACTGAAGAGGGCGAATTATTCGGAGAGATAAAGCCACTTTATATCCTAATTTCAAAGTATATAGCCCATCATAAGTACTAAATAAAAGTGTCAGGACATTGAGAATACCCACTGGAATAAATAAAATATTATCTATATCTAATGGCAGAAACATTCCACAAAACATTTGTAAATTCTATGAGCCATCCGAACTTAAACGATTCAACACCCTTAGCATATCTTTGCCAAGGCAAAGAGTGGCTGGTTTAAAAGAAAAAGGCGGATCCGAAAAAACTGAGATTGCATTTCTGTCCTTAACATGTCATCTAATACTTAACTAGAGAAGAGTTTTACCCCAACAGAGACTTTGTCATAAATAAGACCCATTCGAAGGTTTCTTTTCATTAAAAAAAATATTCTTCTAATAGTTAAAAAATAAAATTAAAAGATTTAATTTAATTTAAATATATTTATTTTAAAATTTATTATTTTAACTTCTCAACTTATTAAATTTAATTTTTTTTACTTATTTTAATTTATTCTTTTTAAGTTTATATTTTCTTATTTTAATTTATTTCTATTAAATTTATTTCTCTTTTAAGTCTATCTTTTTTCTATTTTAATTTATTGTAAGTTCTATAAATATTGAAGTATTCATTAATAACAAATAATGTAATATTTTTTCTTTTCTTTAAATCTCTAGATGGTATTAGAGCCTTTGATGAATTAATTTTTTTTTTCTACCAAGCAAGTGTCTTTTTTTTGCTCCAGAGTTGTAGTCCCACATAGGAAAAGAGTGAGAAGATAGAAGAGTTTATAAAATAAGGGTCACACTACTTAACAAACTAGTCTTTTAAGTTGGATGTTGGACTAGTGGCCCAAATCCCCTAACAGTGGTATCAAAGCTAAATTCTAAGGCCCAAAAGTATAGATATACTCGGTGTGTTAAATGAAACTCCAGTGTTGCTCCTCCCATTGATGGAAGTATCATTTGGGGGGAGAAAATTATTGAGTTATTGTTCCACATAAAAAAATGAGTAGAAATATATAAGAGTTTATAAAGAGATGGACCACACCACCTAACAAGCTAGTCTTTTAAATTTTGGGTTGGATGTTAAACCATTGACCCAATCCTTGCTCCCCCCACCGATGGAGGTATCATTTGGGGGAGGAAATTATTGAGTTATTGTTTCACATAAAAAAAAGTGGGAAGATGTTTATAAAGAGATGGACCACACCACCTAACAAGCTAGTCTTTTAAATTTTGGGTTAGATGTTGGACCATTGACCCAATTCCCTAACACACTAAACAAAGGCTGTTGCGCAACAGTCGAAACAAGTTCACGATCAATTCTTTTTTTCTTTTAAATTTTAAGCACTAAAAAATTACTTAACATCATATTCAGTTCCCCTCCATCAATGTGTTTCTTCTTGGATAAATGGTAATTATGCATAGTATCCATGTACAGTCATATGAACAATATGGTGAATAGTACTACTATTTCGATCGATCATTATTCTCATTATTCCCTTCTCGATTATGACTCATAAATAATTAAATTATTCTTCACAATATGCAGTAACCTAACTAATTATTTATCATCATTAACACCAACAAATTTTTTATTTTTAAATAACATATATTATCTTTCCGTCTATATAAGTTACTTTAGTTTTGTTATAGGATTAAATTACTATAAACTATCTCTCCTTTATTTTATTCTCAAATAAATTTTTTAATTTTTTGTTTTATTTTAAGAATTTATTTTTTTTTATTTTTAAATGAGTGTTTTATTTTTTTACTTTATTTTAAAAGTTAACTCCTTTTTATCTTTAACAAATCTTTATTTTCTATTTCTTCTTATGAATTTTTCTTATATTTTTTAAAAAAGCCCATTTTTTTTAACAATGTCATCATCATCTTCTTATTTTAAAATTCTTCAAACTCAACAACTTGAATTAGTCATCAACTTTCTTTTTCAATTTTAATTTTTTTTCAAATACAAAATTCATATTTATCTTTTTTTTTAAAGGTATTATCTTGATCGCTACCTCCAACTTTTTCCACTTTGCAGCTTCAGTCAAAAGATGGAAAAGTTGGCAGCATGTACCCCTTTCTCTTAACTTTCGTTAGTAACTTTGACAGAATAAAGGGCAATTCAGTAATAGCATCAATAAACAGTAAAAAAATAAATCGTAGAACAGCTGTACGTTTATGATGTGACCCATTGGACCACTCGCCCCTCTAATTTCATTTCAGAAATAGAAAGATCTTCGATGCACATCAAATTCAATTTCTAAAAACTCCAACAAAATATAATATAGTACAGCCTGTAAATAATATTTTTATTCTTTTTTCGCTGTTTGATGGTTTTCGATATTGACAGGCGGGCAATAAGTTAAGTATAATGTTATTTGACTTAAACAATTTTTTTTTTTTTTTATAGTTTTGATTATAATAGATTAAGTTAGATCTGTGTAGATATATTTAAAACAATTAAAGGTATGCATAAACATTTAAGTCATTGGATAAGATTAAATTCTGCTAAAATGAAATCAGGTGCAAAGAAGTTAGATTTTAACTCAAATTAAATAGGATACAATTTTATTTCATTTTTCCCTTAAAAGAAAATTATTAAAGCCTTACAAGCATCAATCGCCAAAAATAAAATTAAATTCTATAATTGAGTAGTGTTACATTAATTAAATGTTATTCTAAAATTTTGATTTTAAATTAATGTGTTAAGTAATTATTGAGTGGTTATATAGTATAAATCTTAAAATTATCAATACATAATTTTATCATTTAATAATTATTTAACATATTATTTAAGATGAAAAAATTTGAGATACAAATTAAGAAATATAATATAATTCTTTATGATTATAAATTCTTAAAAAAAAATTTGAATAAATTTATGTCTCTAATTTTTCTATCAACCATCAACAACGAGAAGCTATTTCTACTCAATTTTAATTTGTAAAATTTTAGTTTTATCTTTTAATTTCGAATAATTAATGTAAAATAAAGTAAAATTATATTCCTACTAACTATTGCCTAAAGAATCTCAATATATATATATATATATTCTAAAAGTGCAGAACCACTAAAGCATATTTGAACAGTGCGGGCCTTATTGCCATTTTAGGCAAAAGAAAACTAAACAGACATTTGCGTGTCAGTGAGGAATTTTCGTACTTGCCACAGATTCTGTCTAGTTTGGAAACAGTAGTTGTGGTTGAAGATTAGTTTCTATAATTTCGACATTTTTTATCGAGGTTGCCAAAGGGCCAAAATGTCGGGAAGGAAAATGAAATAATTTGAGTTAATCTTCGATTTTTTTTTAATTTTTCTTTTTATTTAAAAATCTTTTGTGCTCAATAATTTGAATTAATCTTCCATTTTATTTCTCATCATCAATTTATTCTTTATACATTTCTCTTCTTCTTTATGATTGTTTTTTTTTTTTATCTTTGTTGATCTAAATAAATAAATTTTTAAGCCAATAAATTTTAAATTTTATTTATAATTTGGGCTTCATTTCGACAAAAATAGTTAACTCAGGTTTGAGTTTTCTCTTCACTATAAGTTATAAAAAACTTACAAAAAATACAAACACAAGCTCAATAACAAACTCACCAAGGTGAGTTTCGGTAAAAACACTCAAATGCTTAAATTAGAAGGAGTTCTTTATTTTAGAGTCTAATAAGAAAGAAAGTAAAAATAATATTAAGAATAAGGAGAAAAAAACCTTTTTTTTTTTTGTGTTGATTTTTTTTGTTACTTAGGCATCCCCCTCTCAATATCTTCGTTTTTCTTTTTTTATAATGCTGGCATTTTAGGGATTTTTTTGAACTTTCCTCTGCTGTATTTGTCTTGCGCCAAATATCCCTTACTACACTTCTAACACATGTCAAATAGCCTTCTGTAAATCGCCTGATCCTGCTCCTGTTGCATGTTAAGTTTTCTTTTGATGTGTTAAGCATATTTTTTAAGTTTGTCTCTGTTAGCGGTTTCAATTTAAGAGAGGTTAGTTTTAAACGGCTCGGGTTAGATTTTAGGCGGCTCTCCCCTATCGGTTCAATTGTGGCTTGGGATTCTTACAAGCGAGCCTCTTGTGGAGTGTGTTGACAATACCAGATCAGCCTATCAAGTAGATAATCAACTGATTTCTTCGCTAATTGTGCAGGCCTCAAGTCTAGCCGACCTGATTAAAATGTAGATGGGGATCGTGGTTGTGTTCAGGTCGGCCTAGCCAAACAGGTGTTCTCGTTTGCCAAGCAAATCCCTTCCAGTCCAAGCCGGTTCTTCGTCATTCGTCTTTGTTGGGATTAGACCCATTAACTATTACTTCTGGGCCTGACTTTGAATTGAATTTGCTGCGCAAACAACGATGGACCTTTAAGAAGAGTGGTCTTTTAAAAAAAAATTTTGATTGCACTTTGATGATCAATTTTTATCAAGTTTAGAGGCCTTAAACCCAAAAACAAAGAAGAGTTTTTAGGGGAAACAATTTTTAATATTTTTTTTAATGAAAGAGATTCAACCAATGATAACAAAATTTTGTTTATTTTTTTTAAGCAATTTATTGACCTTTAGGTCAAATCAATAATAACTACTTGCTCTTGTTTAACAGTAAGTATTATAACTTATTTTACCGGTCTCCATCACAATAAGTACATATGCTATCACAACGCATTTGTTTTAGTATCAATGCTACTACATTATTGCCTGTTTCAGTTGCGGTAAAACTCTCACCAAATTTTTTATGTGCATTTAATTTTTTTTTCTTGAAGAATAAGTTGAACTTTTCCTCAAACTTTCTTTTCTTGATAGATAAAATTGGACTCTCCTTTTAGCGCTTGATCTTGAGGTGGCATGATAAATTAAATTAAGAGATTTAGTTTAATTTAAATTTATTTATTTTAGAAATTATCATTTTACCTTCTAATCTATTGGGTTTATTTATCTTTTTAAGTTTACCTTTTTTCGATTTTTGTTTATTAATATTAGATTTATGTTTTCTTGCTTTAGTTTATTTTTATTGAATTTATTTATCTTTTAAGTTTATTTTTTTTATTTTAATTTATTATAAACTGTATAAATATTTAAACATTCATCGATGAAAATACAAGTAATATAATATTTTTTTTATTCCCTAAATATCTACAGGAGTTTGATAAATAAAAATTCTCTAATACTGTTTAGCAATGCAATATTTTGAATATATTCTCCATTATTCTAGAAAAATTGCTGCAACTTCCAATTTCCATAGTCTGAACCTCACCAAAATTTACGAGTAATTTGTGTAAAAGTAGAACACACAAAATTAGGGAGTTTAAAAATACTCATAGCAAAAGTAGGAATAGGTTGAAGAATTGCCTTGATAATAGTTGCTTTACTTTCTACTGAAAAGGAAAAACGTCGACGATATATGAAAAAGCAACTGATCATTTATTTATGCTAATAAGAGAAGGAAGACCTAAGTAACGACTATGGGGCTAGGAGCAAGATACACCAAAGAAATCTATATAATCTTTTTGCACCGCAACGAACACATTTGAACTGAAGATAATAGCATGTTTATTAAAATTTATTTGTTGGCCAGATACAACTTCATACATATTCAATGGTGGTACAATCAGCAACTCTGGCTTTATTACAGAACCCAAACGTTCACCTGCAAAAAAATAAATGAGTAATCCTATGATTATGCCGAGAACAAGAAAATCTACTGAAGAGGTTGTTATGTTCTGTCTATTATAATAAAAGGGACACTTTCACCCCAGAAAAGAAACAAATATAGAGATAAGGAACAACCTTGGCACAGTTCACGTGATAGAGTAAGATAACTAGAAGGAATACCATTTATTAAACAAAGAAAAAAAAAGCCATCATGAACAATAAAAAAGGCCATTTTATATGGTCATAGATCTTAGACATATCAAGCTTGAGACTTTGAAAAACCTTTTTTAACCATTAGTTTGTCTGTTAAGAAAGTGCTACAACTCAAAACCAATAATGATGTTGTTAGAAATTTGACCACCAGGTTTGGTAAAATAGTTTTAGCCGATTAACTAAAGTTTTCGTTATAAAAAACATTAAAAAGTCCAATTGAACGAAAATCAATAATATATGGCGAAGAATGAACTTCAGGACAATATTCCAATGATGTTGAAAGAAAATTACTTGAAAACCATCAGGTCCTAGAATCTTGTGAAGTCCGGTAGAAAATAGAGCTTAATAAATATTACTACTAGTAAATGGAGCATAAAAAAAAAAAAAAACTGAAAGTGATGAAATATGTGGTTCTTAAATTATCAAAAATATTGATATGAAATCTGAGGCCATAATCGAGCAGAACAATGAATAAAGTAATATAAAAATAACATATAGTAGAAACACCATTCCCTGTATCACACCAAGTACCAACAAGTGAGAACAAACCATGAATGAAATTTTTAATTTTCAGGCCAGGAGCTTTATGGTGAAAGAATTTTGCCTTAGTCATCTCAAGCTAACAAATCTGCACGAGCTCTTGGAAACCATTAAACTTCTTCCTGATGTACTAAGGTATTAAGTGCAGATTCTGAAAAGGCTAAAAGTTAGTTACATCCTGTTCGCGATATAAATTTCGACGGATTTGAGTTCGTGTATGCTCAGCATCTAACTAGACGGATGTCATCCCATATTTAAAAAAAAATCAAAACTAAAGGATTTATTAAGTAAAATAGGGTTAAACTTGACTATCAACAAGTAAGGTTTGCACTTTGGCTGTCAACGAGTAAGATTTATCGCTAAACCTGGCAATATCGTAGAACTTTGGTTCTTCTCAAAGAATGACTGATAAAACTCTAACAATAAGGCTGCGAGATTTTTAAGAACTTAGGTTCTTCTCAAAGAAGAGGAAAAGGACGAGCGAAGCTCTAACAAAGACGGGCAAAGCTCTAACAAGGGAGTTTTTAACAAGTAAAGACGAGGAGTCATAGGATGAATGATAAAAATGAGAAAAAAAGATAAAAAAAACTTCAGAGTTTGTGTATTATGTGTATTGAATTGTTGATGATTATAATGAGAAATCAAGTTTATTTATAAACTTTAAAACCCTATACAAAATCTAATTTTACAACAAATAAAATCTTAATACAACATACCTTACTATTATATGTACAAATTTTTAAATAAAATAAAATAACAAAATTTTAAAATAAAAAAATTCATTAAATACTTTTTGAACCAACGTCAACACATCCAAAACCTAGTGATTAAATGTGAGGACCGCATTTATAGCTTTACAATATTCCTCACACACGAGAGGGAGCATTCCCACCATGACTAGAATGCCAAGGTTAAAGCCAAGCAGCACATAAAATGTACAACTTGTTAGTAGTAAATAATTTTTTTTTTTGTTTAATTAATTAAATATAAGGGAAGTTAGATCGTCTTGTTCAAAATTACATGTATAGAGATAGAAGATTATCTTAATTTTTCACTATGGCAAATCTTGAATTTACTGATTGCAATCTTCTTTATTATTCTCAATCTTCAAACTCAACGCGTGTGGGGACATAGATCTTTCTTAATCTCTAAAAATACTAATACCCAAATCTAAGAGAATGGTAATAATTAAATTCTTTATTTACGTAAAATTTTTTTTTGTTTATGGTTGTTGTTATTATAATTATTCTATTTTATTATTACCCCATACCTCCCATTTGTATTTAGAATTAGATTAGAATTAGAAAATTAGAGCTTGATTAAGATTTGAGCTAGTAGAGGGACTGCAAGACTCATGGGCTTCCTAGCTCCAACTTAAAAGGTTTAGTCCTTATTATCTCATAATACATCAATTCTTCTAAGTTAACCTCAGACTATTTCACTAAATGTTAAGGGCTGTATTCTAATAACCCATGTTATTAAGTAAACTTATTTTAATTAAATTAGGCTTGATCTTTAAACCAATAATAACCAATTAATTGACCATCTAATTGATGTCCATAATTAAAGTTAAGACATAAAAAAATGTCTTGCCTCTTTAATTATTTATTTACTCCTAAGTCACTGAATGCTCTAATGATCACTTTTAATATGTCTATATTTGTAAATAAATATTATTATTCAATAAATAATTTATTGAATAAACTGTGGTCATAAATTTTAATAATCAAGTACTGCAAATAGTTTAGGTGGACATTAATTATTAGATTTCATCTTGTAAATATATGTTCCTACGATCCATGAAATTATGTCTCTAAACTATCGAGATTTTGATCGTTTATATGGATCTCACTCCGTGATAAATAAAAAAATATAATGCATGAATGTAAGTTCATTATTTGCTCAGGATTAAGATCAATCAAGCTTATAAAAATTTTTGTAAATTAAGATCTACGATATTCACAGTAGTCCCGTTCGATGTAATATATACACTAATTTTTCTACTCGTAGTCTCTACTTTGATGATCAAAGTAAATCATCCACTATAAGAAGCAGAAAAACTATAACCTTACATAATAAAATGCAATTTTCATTAATGGTTGTGAACATGATCTAATTTATAAATAACTTGTAATCTATACCTTATGTATTAGCATCATATGCCTAATACATAGATCACATATTTTATAAATATGAGCTTATCAATATATGCTAAATTATATGTATGAATAAACTTTTATTAATCAAATAAAATGTTATTTCACATGTTTTAAGGGCATAAATAACATTATATGTCTAACACAACTCTTATATGCACTTATCTTGAATTAATTATTTCATTGAAAAAGGTGTCATTAGATTGTCTAGTATTATACAAGTAATATGTAATAACATATATTACAAAAATAATACTACACATACAAATTTATTTTATACATATTACTAAAAATAATTAATATACTAAAGCATTGATAATCAAATTTAATAATACATAATATAAAAATAATACTACCCATACAAATTTATTTTATACAAACTATAAATTGATAATCAAATTTATTTAATTATATGTTTTCATATTTATTTTATCCATGATTATTTTTATACAAATAAATGTTAATATTAATTAATTATATTTAGAGATATTTTTACAATTCATTATCATATATTTTATGATCATGTTAAATATAAAAATATTAACTTTAGTTATATTCTATGATATTATATATTTGTAGTTTTATAACAACTAATACGTATCCTCGCTTTTAGTTTAATTTGTTCTACACATGCATAAGATCATGTTATTTTACTTTGCCTAAGCAATGCAGTAACTTTGCTAAGGCCACATTAATCCTCTATTCTGCTTGTGTTTGAATTACTTATTGAACGAAATTATGTTTTTCTAAAGTATAAATTTGATATAATTTTTAATATATATATATATAGTATATGTTATATTCTCAATATTACATTATATATGTTTAACTTTATAATAAATTTATGACAAATTTAATACATAATTTTACGATTATTTTATAATACAGATGTATCCAAAATATAATATAATATGAGTGTGAAACTCATATTTCACACTCTTATTTCAAGTCAACATTAAACACCTTTTTTTTTAAATTAAAAAAATAAACAAAATTTTCTTTTTGAAAAGAAAGAAACAAATGCAGTTTCAAACATTAAACACTTTTTTTAATTATAAAAATAAATATTTTTTTTTTTTGAAAAGAAAGTAACAAATGCACCTTTATACCCGGAATCCGTCTTAGATTATAATTTTAGTGCGGGTGTGAATGGTGTTGCAGGAGAAGAAGATTTGGTTGTGGAGCCAGTTGCATATGAAATAGACCCAGTGATAATACGTCCTAAATTGAGGGTTCTATTGTTAGAATATCCATTCATGAAACATATAAACTAAACATCTTATAATTCAGAAACTAATAAAAAATTTACAAATGAAAAACAATACTGCAAAATCATCTTGGTTCAAGTAGGCATCATAAAACGGGCGTATGTCGCCGCAAGAATAAATCTATACAAGAATACAACTTTATAGGCGTTCATAAAGCCAGAAACGAGTAAGCTGGCTAGGAGATATATATATATATATATATAGATTTATTACTATTGTCATGATTAATTACTATTTACAAAAAGAACAGCTGTATATTTAATTTCCTCCCCCTTCCAAGTCTTCGTTCTTGCTTAGGCTGTCTTTAATTAATTTGACATCTTTCGCTGCTGCTTCCCTGTTAAGGGATCAATGCTTGGTTTGCATATAGAAGAAAATGCGAACCATATCAAATGAATATATGAGATATAGAGCATGCAGAGAAATTTTAATGGTTCTGTGACTGTGATCATGGTGAAGGCAACACATTACCAGTCTGTTGGTAAGAGCTCTAATTCTTCAGTAACAATGAGATATAAAGGAACAAGTGCTTCTAAATGGGGTTTTCTGGTTGTAATATCGAACCTCTTCAACTATATATATCTACAAGAATATTTGCACAATCACAAGAAAAGGATTTAAATATTTTAAAAAAAAAATAAAAACAAGAAAAATGATTTAAGTTTTGTAAAGTGTGAAATATGACTTTCACGTGTTTGTTGTATTAAAATATTATTATTATTATTGCTAGTGAGATTCTTATCATCGCCTTAGTGTTGTAAATTTCAACAAGAAGACCTTTTGGACACTAAGTAGACAATCATCAAAAAGTCCTAATTTCCAAAATAGACAATCATATAAAATCTTAGGGCTTGGCAATTGATTTTCCACTCGTTCAAATTACGTAATGTGTTTGATATTTAATATTAATAACAATGTCCATTTTGAGAATCTCCAGTACTTATAGTGCATTACACTCTTTTCATTACACACTTTTAATGTGTTTAATAATTTTTTTATATAATTGATGGAGAAGTCACGTGGCAACAGCATAATCGAACGGCAGTAAACTGAGAGCGTTGGAGATTTTTTTATGTCAACCTCCTCAAAGTGATGATGATATTTGGCTGGAGATGGGGGTAGTGGTTATATTCAAATAGGTTCAACGTGCTTCCTGTGAGATCTAAAACGTTTGCTAACGAAATGAATGGTGCTTCTGTAATACACGTGTGAGATATATATAAAGTTTGGTGGCAAAATTAAAATAAAAAAAAGAAAGAAAGAGAGGAGAAATTAAAGCGGTGGCTGCCGTATATAAATAGTTAACTTTTTAGTTTTTGTTTCATTAAGAAGAGGAAGTAAAAACCGAAATAGAAAAAGAAGAAGAGGAAGCTGAGAGAAGGAAAAAAGAGAAAAAGAAAAAAAAGAAAAGAAAAAAAAAGAAAGGGAGAAAGGAAAGAAGCCGAGAAGAAAGAAAAGAAAAAGAAAAAAGAAAAATAAATTTTTTTAAGAAATTAGTTGAGTAGTTAGATTTATATTCAGTGTTTTAACGGGTAATAATTTTACGATATTAAAATATTTATTTTTTAATATTTATAATACATATCGGCACTAATGATGCATTTTATATTCTATGATATAAGAGATGTGCTGATAGCGAGTAGATTTTAGAATTTAGACCTAGCTCAAGATTAGCGCACTTTTATGAGTGGATAGTTATATATATATTTTTATATGTTTTTAATACAGCAATTATGATTTAATTATACGTTATTAGATTTAGTTATGATTTATTTTAGAGAGATAAATATTTATGCTATTTAATATATTCAAAAATATTTTAAAATTTATTATAGTATAATTTTTTATTACGTTCAGTACAGAAATATTTATTTTAGAACAATTATGCTTTCATGATATTATATAGTAGTAGTTTTTGAATCACCATATGCGTACCCTCCTCTTTAGTGTAGTTGTTCTGCGCATGCGTTAGACCAGTTTAGTTTGTCCCGCGCGATACAACATTCCGCCGGGTTAGACCAGCTTAGATCCCCCGCTCTACCTGTGCGTGAGTTACTCTACCAGGTTAGACCAGATTTTTTCCGAGTACAAATTTGGTGTGATTTTCAGTATATATGTAGTACATGTTTTCAGAACTATGTTACATATATTCAGCTTGATAATAAATTTTATGATAATTTGCACTTTCAGATTTTCAGATCCCAGTATTATGTCATGATTTTAATTTTAACACAGATTTTATGACAACTCATACTTTCAGTACAAGTTTATTGACTGCTCAGTATACAGTTTATTGATTATTTTATCATACAGATTTATACGTGTTCAATACGTATAAAATATATAATATTTTCAGATTATGTCCACTCACTGAGCCACAAGCTCACCCTTTTTTCTTATTTTTCTTATTTTTTTCAGGTTGTCACAGGAATTCGTGCAGTGTGATACAGTCATCACATTTTGAGGTTGGCCTACGACAAGCATAGTTACATAAGTGTCTCAGTCTATGTATTTGTATATATTTTTGTATATTAGAGTACATGTTTACACTTTTATTTGAGGCAGGTAACCTTATTGTATCATATATATGAGTAAAGAATATATTAGTCACATGTCATCGCAGGATTCGCCTTGATTCTCGAGGAGGACTCGGGTTGGGTCCTATCAGCTTCTATGTGCGGTTTAATGTATAAGGATGAGGTTTTTAGCAGCTTCCAACATCTCTTGATCTGTCAATCATCTTCTTTGTACTCTGCTTGCTGAAACCATCAGTAACAACACTCTCTAATTGTTTCAGTTAGCTACAATCATTCAATATTGGTCACATGAAGTCTTTTGGAAAATTTATCATCCACTTTTATTTGTCACTATCATGCATTGTGTGCTGGGTTGTGTCTTTTTGATTGATTTTAAGATCTTAAAAACTTCAATTTAAGAAGCCAGATAGTATAGGCACAAACAGGGCGAGGGTCTAAGAGCATGAACACTTGATCAATGGAACAATAATTTTGATTATGGCAATTGAAGACTTTTGGTGGCTTAAGTCTTTGTATTTTTAAATGATATTGTTCAACATCATTCTGAACAAGCACTGTGGATAAGAAACCTTAGGACCTATCATTCCTAAACTCTCACCATCTCAACCTTTCTCTTTCCCTTTGTATCCACATCACTTGAATCTTCCTGTTGTTTCACTTCCACCTTCTTATATCTATACCAAGAAGCACATGCCAAATAAATACCGAAATTCACCACACTTAACCCTGACAGCAACCAATAGAAGTAGTTAAGCTTGTCTCTGTTCAAATTGTTACTAGCCAACCACCCACCTGTGACCTTGTTCACCACTTCCACCACAATTGAGCTCGTAAAATACCCAAATGCCAATGAGCACCATGAGATGGCTGTGCTAAATGATTTCATACCTGCAGAGCTCTCTGCATAGAAAAATTCTATGAGGCCCACCAAAGTGAACATATCAGCTGCTCCAAATATAGCAAATTGGAACCCAAGCCAAAACAAACTCATTGGTAAAGGCACAGCAGAGTCGACCATGTTATGTTCAATAGCCACGGATTTCCTCTTGGTTTCTATGATTCCAGCAACTGCCATTGAAATGGCTGAGAGAACCAATCCAACTCCAATTCGCTGAAGATGTCGAATTCCAGTGGAAATTCCTGTAAACTTTCTAGCAAGTGGGACAAACATGTGTTCATATATTGGGACTAGAAAGAACATGAACACCAGCGGGATAACAGGAATGGAGGGACCAGGAACCTTAAAACCTAATATACGATTGTCCAATGTTGTGCTCTGTTGGATGGTAAATGTTTGGAGTTGAGCCAAGCATGTATTCATGAAAACCGTACTAAGTATAATTGGAAGCATGCGAATTAGAATCTTTGTTTCTTCGACTTGGGTCACAGTGCATAGTCTCCAGGGTCCAGGGACCATTGATGTTGATGCACTACCATCCGTAGTTGTCCTAATGATTGCAGCACGGTCCAAGAACCTGGAAAACTCCATGGATTATATGTATTAGAAATGAGCTAAACTTAAAATTACTACTATTCTGAAGAACTTTGATATCTAAACTTAACGAAGTCTGATAAAATACCTGAACTGATCAGTCCTTTGAAGAATTTCAGTTTGCAACCCAGCTTCTTTGTCATGAATCTCATGCAATTGATCTGCCATTTCTGGTGTTGGAAGGTTCCGATTACGAATGGCAGCCACAAACACCTGTAGAATGCGAATGAGGGGGCTTCCCTTGGGCACATTATTCCTATACAAAGACTTGCCCATGCTTACAAAGATAACAGCGAATAAGACTGCAATAATGCACACACCAAAACTCCATTCCCACCCTTGATTGGTACTTATCCAAACAAGGAACGTCACGCCAATTATTGATCCAATAGTAAGGCTGAACAAAAACCAATTGAAAAAGCTTGACAATTTAACTGCTTCTTCTGGATCCTTCTCATCAAATTGGTCAGCTCCCAATGAGGGCAAAGCCGCTTTAACCCCGCTGGTGCCAAATGCAACTAGGTATAAACCAGTATAAAGGATCGCAACTTGGCTACGGTCAGCAGCCTCACATTGATTTGTTTGGCTCGGTGCAACACCTACGCAGGGAGCTGGCCTCAGTTGCTCAAAGTGTGCTTGTACTGCTAGCACAGCATATCCCTGCAATTTTATTATAATTCTTTATTGCGAACTTATTGTGAATTTGTAAATTCGCCATATTTTGTTTTAACCAGCTAATCCAACTGACAGTTTCAATAAATAAATAAAACTAATCCGACTGACCCAAAAAGACATTTAACAACTTCTTACGGGGTCCAGTGCTGGTGAAATCATGGGCGTTGAGACGTGTTATTGTTGTACCAAGATAAAATGGTTTTTTTTTTTTTCAAAGATCATGATTTTTGCACAAAGATAGTTTTTTTTTTTTTGTGAACAATTGGAGTCAACGATCGATCGACATGTCAAGCACTCTGTCGTATATATTAAAATGATATTAATTAGAGCTTGGTTGCTTCTATGTCTCTACTTAACAAATCATGTACAGATGTGCGGCAATTCATTAATTTAATTAATAAAAAATTTCAATTATGAGATGATATGATGAGCTTATGCAAGTAAATACATAGGCGTAAGTTATATGTGAATTCATGTACGAGTATCATGACATTTTTTTTCTTGTATGCATCCGATGGTTGGATGCAGTTGACGAGCTTATTTTCTTGCACAATTTAAGGAAAGTGTTCATGCTATGAAGAGGATGAAGAGAGCAAGAGAAATCAATTAATTACCACCAACTCAATGCAGCCGAACAGGATACACGTCTTGAATCTTGAGAGATAGGTATCGGAGATAAATCCCCCAAACAGAGCTAGTATAAATGAAGTCCCCATGAAGTTGGTAAGAGTGGTGGCTGATTTTGTTAAGCTGAAGTTCATATACCCATAGAAATAAATTACGAGGCTCACTGCGTTTGATACAAATGCCATATTCTCCAGTCCTTCCATCGCTGCATGAAAGGATCACTTGTAATTAAGACGCCAACTTCAGTTATCAATGACGTAATTATGTAATATAACATAGTGAAACCACAACTTTAAAGTTTCCAGAAAGCCAGAAATTCAATTACCGTATACAAAAAGAACAGCTCTACTCCCTCCAAGCATGGGTCTTTGCTTGGGCTGTGTTTTCTCATCATTGCTACTGCTGCCCTGTTAAGTTAAAAAAAAAAATGAAAAACTAGTTAGCCAAGTGATATTTGTTTTGTTTCTACAAGAATGGAACAATTATCAGATGTATGTATGAGAGAGTATAGTGAGAAACTTTAGGTGGTTATCTGTGATCATATAGCTTAAGGCAAGAGAAAATACCATTCTGATGATGAGAGTTTTGTTCCTTCTGTGATAACAAGGAATAAAGGAACAAATGCTTCTATCTGCGGGTTGTTATTTGGTCGTAATTAACGTTGAAGAACTTCTACACTATATATAGATACAAAATATTTGCATAATCACATG
Organism: Ailanthus altissimus; assembly: GCA_946807835.1. Classification (NCBI taxonomy): domain Eukaryota; kingdom Viridiplantae; phylum Streptophyta; class Magnoliopsida; order Sapindales; family Simaroubaceae; genus Ailanthus; species Ailanthus altissimus. The sequence continues at coordinate 22,153,740 of OX327691.1, read as the reverse complement.
TACCAACAAGAAAAAGAGAAAGGAATCAAACGGCATCTAAGCCTTTGAAAAGGTCCTTCTGGAACTTTTGTTTATAATTCATATTTGAAATAAAAAGTTTTTCTTTAAAAGAAAGTATGCCTTTGAAAACATTTTGTAGTCCTTGTGTATTTTATTAAGACCCCATCTTGGTTTCTTTCCCACAAGAGAGACTAATCATCTGATGTCTTATGTGGACTTTCGTAATATTTTGTCCAATGAAATCAAGGGACTTGCTTAAGTACATACTCGTATCCGGAATTCAAGATAAGAGCTTTTAAGCTTTTGATTCAAGTAGTTAGGAATGTTTTCATTCAACTAGCAATTATTCGTTCGCACAAAGAAAAATCTACTCGTAAAAGTTAAAACATAGAAAACGGAAACGACGCAAATTTATATAGAGCGAGCTATTGGATTAATTATGCATCTTCGTATGAAATGGGACGCTAGATTTGGACATAATTGACAGGATAGGATGGCAAGGTTAGCTAGAGAAGACCTATTTTACTTTCTCGCTGAAGTAAGCCTTCCTTTTTTGCGAGGAACAGATTGATTGTCCTTCATTAATCTTGCTCGTGGAAATTCTTAGGGTTGCATTAATGTTTTAAATCTGAACAACACCTTCTTCTGTTTACGAGTAAACGATTAACAGAAGTCCCAAGTAATTAATTGGGTTTCCCGTAATTCCTGTGGACAGCATTGATATAAATGTAAGCATAATTATTATTTTTTCTTTAGAATTACCTTAAAAGATTAATATTTCATAAGTAATAATGATAATGTCAACCTCTCACTGATGAAGATGTCATTGGCCGGACGCTACATCCCTTAATTATAAGCGTTTTATGTGCAACATGTATTTTTTTTTTATGCAGTTTTAATTGATATACAGATTTGTTTCAATGTTCTTGAATTATAAAACCCATTGCCTTCAATTTTTTTGGATTATTGAAACATTTTGTTCATTGTTTTGTTGCATGTAAATTGCTGACACGGCCCCAAGTTGTGCAGGAGTTCTTGTCACGTAGTCGGCCTTTGCTTGTGTTGGTTTCTGGTGACAATTGACATTACATCAGCTTATTTGTCTGTGTTGGGCAGGTCATATGAAAAGCTTTATTAAACTAAATTCAACGTATATAAACTTATATTATATATAGAAACTGTAAGACTGTCGATAGTATTTCTATTTTACTTTATAGATTTGGATCAAAGGACGACCGATATGATGGTAATTTCATAATCAAATTGATCAACCAGTGGTAGTGACTCTTTCCCACTTATAAACAAATTAAGCCAGTCATACATTGGAAAATGACTGAATTATCAGCTTTTGGGGTTAACAATATGACCTAAAATTAATTGTCTATAAAATTTTAAAGTCATTATCAGTCGTTCTAATGGCAGCCAATATCTTATGGAAGCTACATAAGGATAGCGAGCTGAAACAAGTGAGAGCAACAGAGCAGCTAAATGATAGTCATCGATTTTGATTCTGACGAAAATTTTGCAATAAAAATATGCTAGTCTCCAGAATTGTGGGTCTATTAGAAGGAATATCAACTTGGTGTGAAAATGGTATTTTGGCATATTGTGCTTTGTCGTCGTTGGTATGGCAACTTGCAATAAAAAAAAAGGGTAAAAGCATGTGAACATCTAGAAGGCTTGGAGTTTCTTTTCAATCTCCTACTATTGCCTCTGTCATCATTTTATCGGCATGAAGCTTTATTAAAGCATAAATGGCAATTTATGGGTCCTACTCTTAATTATTACAGTTAAAATGTAATTATCATCACTGAAAATCGTATATGCATTATGGCCAAAAACCAGGTTGGTGATTGGCATGATGCCTCTAAACTCTAAAATGTAACACCATTACAAGGATGACATGCAGATATATGGGAGGAGCAATAGAATTTTGGGATTTTGATTCTAATCTTTGCCATTATTTTGATAATTGAATAAAATTCTTTCAACATTTGTTCCTCTTTTAGAAAGTGAGGATGCAACTGCCGATTAGACTTGGTCTATGTACATGCACTTGAAATCACTCAACTGAATAACAAACAATTCTGCTCCGTCCATTATAAGAATTGGTAAGATAGTTCTTTTTTATTTTCCTGTTGCAATAGAAACGATGTAATTTCTGGGTGGCGTTTAGTTTAATCGGAGAATTCAAAATCTTTATTATTTGAGTTGGTAACAGGTACTAGCGAGGAGCAACAGGCATAGGAAGAAAGACAAAGCAGCTAAAACCCGAATAGAGTCTCACTTTTAAATTGATGACGTAAAACTTCTTGTCGTATGCATTAATCAATATTGGATACATGAAAGTAAACAAGATGGAGATTCAAAGCTGTGATACTACAAAGAACAGAATACAAACTGTTTTTTTTTTTTTTTCAATCGTATTCACGAGTAAAGATGTGTGGGACGTTCTTTAGCTAAAATGAGAACAAAAGAAAAAGCCATTTTTTTTTTCACAATGAATTGATTCCATATGTTAATATTTTACGGTATTGATTCTATATGTTCAAATATATAACGGAATCACCAATGTATTCCTATATTAACATAAATTAGGAGTGATTCTATATGTTTAGCATCTCTATCATACTATGATATTACGTACAAATTTATGTGGCTTGAAAATAGTGAATAGGTAAAAAAAAAATTAAAAAGATTAATAAATAAAATTAGTTAAAAAAAAATGATGTGAAGTATTATTATTATAAAGGAAAAGGTTATTTGAACTGTTAAGGTTTGAAAAAAGGAACATATAAATTTTAAAAATTTTATGAAAAAAGGAACATGTAAATTTTAAAAAATTTATTTACACTCATATGAAATCCAATAATTTTAATAGTAAATTAACTAAAACTGGTGAAATTATTATTATGATTCTCATTATAATTGAAATTTCTTATTTATAACCTTGTTAGGTAATAGAATTCATTAACTTTAATAAAAAAAAATCAATTAAAATTAGTAAAATTATCATTATGCTCTCATAGGGGTGGAATAATTTCACATAGGGTTAATGCTCGTGAGGACCTGCCACAAATGAAGAGTAATTCGAGTTACATTTAAGTATTTTTGGGGATCGAGTAGGTTTTGGTACAATAATCCAAACTTGAATTAAATTCAAGTTAAATTTGAGGATAAGTTAATTTCTTCATACCCCACCTAAATATCCAATTTAAAAATAAAATTAAAAATCTATTGCGAAAAATTTGTATTTATTTATATAAATTAAAGTTAGCTACGTGCTAAATCTGGAGATATAAAATTTACTTACATTATATTTTTAAAAATTTTGATTTTTATTCTTTTTTTTAATTTATTTAATTATATTTAATATTAGACACCTACTTTCAAATTAGAGTAAATTCATTTGTTGAAAAAGAAAAAAAAGACAAAGAGGAACAAATAAAAGAGATAAATAATTTTATTACCATTTTTAATTTTTTAGTCCCTATTATCTAATCAATTTCTTTTTTACTTTGTGTTAAAAGTTTATTAAGAATCTTAATGAAAACTTGATGTTTGAATTATAAATGAATCACGATGATTTAAATGTAAAAGTTAAAAAAAAAATCATTAATTTTTGTGATTTTTTATTTTAATTCATGTTTTGATTTTTAAAATTAGTAATTGAAAACTTAAAAACTTAATATAATTTATATTTTCATGTGATGTTTACAAAAAAAAATTATATATATTATGATTGTATAGAATGAAAAGCTATTTCACAAAATTAAATTAACACCAATAAAAGAGTATTCAAAAAATTTAAAAAAATTCAAGCATGAGTTATTTATGGGGATCCCATATTACGAACCTAAATTGTATATATCGAGTATGAGGTGAATATAGAGATTTTCATATTATTCAAATATAAAAGTAGAGATTGTGATCTTCGTCCAAAATTATTCCATTATAACCCGTATCTATGTGTTGAAAAAAAATATTTAATTCAATTAAATACTAAAAGTGTGATTTGAACTTTTAAATTTATAAATAAAAATAAATTCTTTAACTAATAAAATTATTTAAATTTTTTTTTATATATGAGTTAAAAAAAATTATTAACATATTATTTTTAATTAAATTATTTAAAAATGTGCTTAAGTCGCCGACTATCCGTTGCCCACTAATGCCATTAACTGATATTGATCAGCAGTTAGATCACCTATGACCGCCGTTGACTACCGTCATCAGTCCACGTGGTGCTAAGCTTGATCGCGGCTGGATCCCACGGCCCCGCCCTTGGCCAGCTGCTCTCGTTTCTCAAGTCCAAATTCAATGGCCAGCTTAACACTTTCGCCTCCGAACTCGTCACCGCCATTTCATTGACGGAAGTCCTAGGGGTGGGCCCCGCTTGTCCGCAGCCAACGGTTATTTGAATCGACAGGTCACTTTCACGCAAGACGCTTTCAAACAGATTGTGGACAATATCTACAAGCCTTCCTCTAATCAAGTCGATTTCCAAACCAAAGGTAAAAAAATTCGCTATTAACACTGTTCTATTATCATTACGCTTACATTTACGATGAAACTGTGATTCCGTTAATACGCTACGTTTTGGCAATTGTGGACCGTAGATAGCATAGGTGTTATGCTATTTTAGTTATAAGACATGGGAAACGCTTCAAGGAATCAATTGGGTTCTTCAAATGTGTTGGCATTTGTTTTTACTTCTCTTTTAGGGTTTTGATTGCTTGTTCGTGTTTTATAACGAGAATAGAAGAGAACAATCACATTTTTTCTTGACCTTATCCAAACTTATGTGAATTTTTGCTCATATTTTATTAGGATTGAAGCTTTAACTGTCATATTCTATCAGGAGAAGCTTGGGCACTTCGAACAATACTTAAATAAATAAATTTTGATAAAAAATTAATAAATACAAAATTTAATTATTAATTTATTATTTCGGTGTATATTTATAACTATTTTAAATAAATTTTCAAATATTGAAATGTTGTCGTAACATAATTGGACTTACATATCGCTATTGTGGCAGCGGGAAAAAAAAAGTAAAAATAAGGGAAATTGTGTGGTTAGATAAAATAAGTCAGTATATGAGTATATGGGTATTTTTGAACAAAACGAAAATAACTGGGATCATTTAGTAATTTATAAAACTGTTTGAGAGTTGCAAAAGGAATAATGTACTTAGATAAAAGAAGAAGGGGGCAATTTTCAATAAACTAAAATTTTAAGAGGTGTTTGATAATTTACAGATGGATTTTGAAATTTCAGCAATGGCCACAGCCAGACAGCCCTCGCGCTGGGAACAACATGGCTCCGTCCCTATTTCTCCTGAAGAGAAAGTTTAATATATTTTCAAAGTATTGCTATTTTTTTTTTTTACCAATCAATAATCAAAAGTGTTCACAGAATGCGGCTCCGTACTTGTGTCCTCTTAAAGAGAAAGTCTAAGATACTTTTGGAGTATTAGTCTCTTTCCATTGAATGTGAATTAACCAAACAATTATTAGAAGTATTTGCACATATAACATGCGTTTAATTAAAAGAGAGTAATACTCTAAGAATAGTTAAAGACTCTCTCCTTTGTCGAGTGATCACTAGTGACACATCAGATTCTTGGAATGAATGCAATGTTTTAATAGGAACTAACATTACTGGGATATCAGCCCTTCCAAATGTTGCTTGTTTTATCAATCAACCATGAGAATATAGCCGAGACTAGCTTATGACCTTCTACCCATGAGACACAGGTTTTGAAAATTTAGCTTACAAAATGTAGTTCGCATTTAGCTTATTTGTCCGTTTAGCTTGGTCAGCAAATGCTACACCAGCTGATGTGTTTCTAGCATGAATTTGTCCACTATGTCATACATGGTTTAGGGCTAAGTCTTCGTCATTTTAGTCAAATAGTAAGATAAAATTTTAGTGGTGTTATAATAATCACTTATTTACAATTAATAAGAATAAATATTTATATATATAAATATTTATTTTATTTATATATGAGTAATATTTGATTTATGTATTGTTATTAGTAGTGTTTGTATAGATTAAAGACCTATTATTAGTATTGAATTTATTTGCAAGATTTTAGTTTATTTTAGGGACCAAATTATAAAATTTTAAAAATTTTGAGGACTAATTTGTAAATATTAAAAATTAGCCTCTTAGTATAAAAATACACTTTTAAAATTCTAATTCACTCATTTTGATCGAACCACCTCTTTTAGAGTGAGAAAAGAGATAAAAAAAAAAGGAGAGAGAAAGAGAAGAAGAAGAAGAAAGTTAGAATTTAAATTTTAAGAGGTATATTATAACCTTTTTTTAATTTTTTAGTGTTAATTTAGTTAATTCCTTTAAGTTTTGATTTATGAAAATATGTACAATTAATGATTTGATGTGAATTTTGTAAGATATTATGAAAATTGATGATGATTTATATAGATAGCTTGATAAATCATGATAAATTACATAATTTCTTCTTGATAGTCTCTTGATCCGAAAATTTTATAAATTGTTGTGCTTTGATTCTGGTTTTAAATTTTGAGTATATGAAATTAAACATTTCTAGAATCATTTGAAACTTTAAATCGATTAAAAATTTCAGAAATTGAATTTGTAGTGAATTTACCAAAATGATCTTAAAATTCTAAAAATTTTCTATGTTAACAATATGATACAGTGACAAATAATTTTTGATCCGCTGAATGATCTTTAAAAACTACGAATTTATGGAATATGATAAGTTTATATGTCTAATATGATATACACAGAATTAAAAATTTAGATCAATGTGGTTAAATTGTTATGATTTTCTAAAGAGTGTCAGCTCATTGTAATATTTGATTAACGAATTTTTATAGCTATAAAATAAAATAGTTTTAAAATATTTTTGGCAGTGATTTTGAAGTGAAATATTTATCATAGATTGAGATATGTCTCAAGAGTAATTCTGTGATAGTTTTATAATTTTTGAGTTAGTATATGATTTTATAAAATTGGGAGATTGAATATTATTCAGTAAATATCTTGATCCTGTCAGGTTAATAGTTTGAATTTGATGGTGTTTATGGAATGGATTGTGTAGGAATTATGATATAATATTCATACGTAAGAAGGATATATGAGTCAAGAATGATATATTCTGATTTTAGCGTAATTGAACATCATTTGATATATAAGAAATTTTTGTTAAGTGTAAGTGGTCAGAATGATAGATTTTGAGAAACTAAATAATTAGACCAATTCGATGTGATAAGTGCAATATGTGTAATTTTGTAAGTTATTTAAAGTATTTTATATGAATGTTGAGGCATATAAAAGGATTAATTTCCATTGATAAGTTAAAGAGATTTAAGCCTTATAGCTGCAAGTACTAAGAGATAAGTATACTAGACTTTTACTGAAATCACAATAAACATAGTAATTGTTATGTATGATTTTGTAAATATGGTTAGGAATATATTTATGTTATGTCAAAGTATATTTTGATATGAAATGTGAAGATGTGTTTATGAATGTGAGCATGGACATACATGACATATATATATTTTTGAAAGTGAGCTTTCAAAATGAAATATGTTTAACAAAGAGAGCTTTTGAAGTGTAATATGTCTATAAGAAACATTTTGTGTTTTGAGGATGTTTGAACTCACTGTTGACTTAGCAGGCATTTTATGTGATTTGTGGAGCCTTTATGTGTGGCCTTTCCTTCGGGATTAGTATATGTTATGTGTTTCATACGTAGGGAGAATCCTATTGGTACCTAAAAGAAGAGTGAGTCATCACATTCGTGTGGTGGCGTATTGGTGCATGTGAGAGGACTCGCTAATGATTAGGGTGAGGGTTTGGCTTTTACCTTCAAGCATGAGCATTATATATGTGAAATTTAAAACCTCACTTGTACTATTCCTCTTATACGGTATGTCACCTACGAGTGACATTTGGCTCATTATGTGATATGTGATATGGAAGTCCTACTAAGTAGTAGTTGAGTGATGGTAATCCTATTATATGTTTTGAAAGAATGTGTAAGCATTTACCTGACATGTGATTTGATAAGATTATGATTTTGATTTATCACAGCATATCATACACATACATTGTGTACATATATGTATTTGTATTTGATATATGAAAAAAACTAGTATGCTTACTGAGTTTTATACTCATTATAGTTTATGGTGATTTCAAGTAAATAAGGTATATGTGTGCTTAGAAAATTTGGCAAGGCTTCTGCTGTTTCTTGGATTCCCTAAGTTGTTAGGTTGCTGAGTGTTTCATTTGGGGACACATGATTTAAGACATTTGATTTGTCCCTATTGAATAAATACTTATGTATTATTTTATTAAGTGTGGTTATAGGTTGATTTTAAGTAAGAATTTGCAATGAATATATTTTAAGTTTTCGGTAATAAAGTTGCTACTGGTGATGTAGTAGAGTGTTAATCTCTGAGAAAACTCTGCGTATCTCCGGTTTACTAATTGCTCCAGTCATAATTCAATTGATATAATTTTAAAAAATTAAAATAAATGTTTAAATATTATCAATAAATATTTATGTTTAGATTTTAGGTTATAGGTTAATTTTAGTGTTGAACTTATTAGCAACTTGCTAAGGATTCCTATGTTGAATTAAAGTTTAAAATTTTATGCAATATTATTTATGAGTGCACATTATTAAATGAATGTAAGTTATGTCGTGTGTCAAATCTTTTAGATCTGGGACGTGATAGATGTTAAGTCTAAAATGCTTAAGGTTATTTTCTTCTTTCTTTTATGTAACATCAGTATTTTATTCAAGTAGTGAGATACAATTATGGTGTTGTTGATTTTAAAATGTTTAGATTTATTTTTTTCTTCCTATTTTTTAGAACATCAGGAGTCATTTTTACTTTAGGTAGAATGCCAATACGAAAACATGTGTTTAAGTAAGAGAGAGTGAACTTGTTCAATTTTGACTAATGCCCCTATGCATCCTTCCATTAGTCATGCTTCACTTGTGGTATTGATTTTGTTGTGATAATGATAGTGTCAAGTGATATTTTTTCAGATTTGATGTGGTGAATGTGCTAAATATTTGTTTTTCTTGTTGATGGCGTCCTTAAAAAAGGTAGCTGAAGTAGCTAGAGAAGTAAATTTGTGGGTTGGAAGGGAGACGAATGGCCTTATTAAAGAGGTTCTTCCACCTGTGTCACTTGACAAGTCAAGCAGGCTTATCTTTGCAAATGCACTATACTTAAAAGGAGCTTGGAATGAAATTCACCTTCTGAATGGAGGCTCTGTTCAAGTGCCTTTCATGACTAGCAAGAGGAAGCAGCTTCTCAGTGCTTTGATGGTTTCAAAGTTCTAGGGATTCCTTACCAAAAAAAAAAAAGGTGAGGACAAGCGTCGTTTCTCCATGTAGATGGGATGCCAGCTTTGGTGGAGGAGATGGATTCTGCATCTGGGTTCTTAGACCGTCACCTTCCATGCCAAAAAGAAGAATATTGGATTCCGAGATTTAAGATTTCTTTTAGGTTTGAAGTTTCTGAATTCCTTAAGGGATAGGACTGAAGTTGCCTTTTTCTGGTGGAGGGGGTTTGACGGAGATGGTGGATTCCGATCTGAATCGAAATCTATATGCTTCAAGCATCTTCTAGAAGTCCTTCATAGAAGCTAATGAAGAAGGGACAGAAGCTGCATCTGATTCTGCTACTCTTATAAAACTTATGGCACTGGATGATAAGTTTGATTTTGTGGCTGACCACCCATTCCGACTCTTTATCAGAGAAAACTCGACAGGAATGGTGATGTTCATTGGTCATGTTCTCAATCCTCTTGCTGGCTGATTAATTCTTGAGATATTGTGTAAGCAGATCAAACTTAGAGATATACGGGGCAGTTCTGTTCTGTTAAATAAATTAAAACTAAAGCTTTGAGATTATATTAAATAAATTAAAACCGAAGCTCTGATATTAAATAAATAAAAATTGAAATTAAAACTCTGATATTAAGACAAAAAAATTAAAGTATTTTTATATTTCCACTCTGTATAATAATTACAAAAGATAGTCTTAAATAAATATTAAATTCCTAAAAGATAATATATAAAAATTGACACAATAATAAATATCTTAAATTAAAAAATATATTAAACTGACAATGATTAATCAAGAAATTTTAATATAGTACTAATTATAATATGTGTTGTACTAATTTCAGAGTGCCTAGCTGTGGCTTAGCTACTACATCAGGTTCGAGTTATAACTCAAAGATCTAGTTGTATAAGTTTATTGTAACAGACCTGCATAGGTATTTTTTTTTAATTCAATAATGTAATTTTATAATTTTTACCTTTGAGCTCTCAAAATTTTTAATTTGACACTAAACCCCTTTATAATTAAACTCTAGCTCAATAAAATTTTTAACTTTAATATTTGGTTCTCACTCTAAATTTTAGTTCCTCCTTGTGTTTAGTATTTGTTGTGCATTCTTCTAGTATTCTTTTTCTTATATTTCTGTTTTAATGTCATTACTAATTAAAATTATTGTAATTGCTAGCATAATGTGATAGTAATATAATGAAAGTTAGGTATGTTGTTATATAAAGAGTATTTGCACCCATACGAGATGTTCTCTGCTGATTCCGATGAAAGTTTGAAACTAGAAATAGTGGACATAAAAACAAGTTAAATGAACAATGACAGTGCCATAATTAAGCCTCGCGTAATTAGCATGTAATGAACTCTGAAATTTCCGGGAATCAGCTCATGAGTTTCTTGCAATTTCTAAACACGGTGTGTGTGAGTCTGAAGTTCAGTTAGATCTCTATATGATTTATTGCTTATTCATTTTCTTATTCCAAAATCTGCACTGCATCTGCATCAATGTTTCAGAAGAAGAAAGAGTAGAAAGTTCATTAACTTCAGTGTTTTGGGTTGCCAAAGCAAATTTAAATATCTTGTTTATAAGATGCTTGCCTAAACTCTAAATTGTAATACATTGCAACCATGACATGCAGATAAGATCGAATAGTCAAATTTAGAGTATAATCTCAGGCCAACTCTCCTTAGAGAAATGAACAAAATGGAAAAAAGGATGATAATGATTTGACTCCAAACCTAGCTATTATTTTGATAGTTGAAACTTCTTTTAGTATATGCATGCCGTATTTTTTCTTCTAAGAAAGTGATAATATATATGCAATTACGTCCAGTAGACACGGTCTTATGTACATGCACTTGAAATCACAGAACTGAATAACAATTCTGCTCCATTATGGTAAGATGCTTTTCTGTTTCAATGAAAGCCACGTATATATATATATATATATATATATTCTGGGTTGCGTTTTGTTTAACTGAAGAAAGTCAATATCTGTCTTACTGGCTAAACTTTCTTCTCCTGTATATGCATTATTAATCTGTGCAAATAAAGAGGATGGACTATGGAGACTCAAAGCTTGTTTTTTTTTTTAATAGTGAATAATACAAATTAAGAAACACAATACACAATGTGTGTAATACACGTGTAACATATATATATATATATATAGTTTGGTGGTAAAATTTAAAAAAAAAAAAAAGAGAAATTAAAGCGATAGGTTTGTTGTATATATATATATGTTCTGTTTTGCTAAGTTGAAAAGAAGCAATCGAAACGGAGAGAAGAAGAAGCAAAAGCCGAAAGGGAAAAGAGAGAAAAGAAAGAAAAAAGAAAAAGAAAGGGAATGAAAGAAAAAGAGAAAGGGAAAGAAAAAAAAAAAAGGAAAGAAAAAAAAATAAAAAATTTTAGAAAATTAGTTTGGGTAATTAAATTTATACTCAGTGGTTTAGCGGATAATAGTTTTATGATATTAGAATATTTAGATTTTAATATTTATAATACATATCGGTACTAATGATGTATTTTTACACCCTATGATATAGGAGGTGTGCCGATAGCGGATAGATCTCAGAATCCAGACCCAGCTCAGGATTAGCGTACTTTTGTGAGTGGATAACTATATATATTTTATATGTTTTTAATACTGCCAATTATGATTTAATTGCGTGTTATCAGATTTAATTATGATTTATTTTAGACAGAAAAATATTTATACTATTTAGTATATTCAGAAATATTTTAGAATTTATTATAGTACAGTTTATAATTATGTTCAGTACAGAAATAATTATTTCAGAATAATTATGGTCATGATATTATATTGTAGTAGTTTTTGAACCACCATATGCGTACCCTCCCCTTTAATGTAGTTGCTCTGCGCATGCGTTAAACCAATTTAGTTTGCTCTGCCCGAGCGATGTAACATTCCGCTGGGTTAGACCAGCTCAGATCCCCCGCTCTGCCTGTGCGTGAGTTACTCCGCCAGGTTAGACCAGATTTTCCCCAGGTACAAGTTTGGTGTAGTTTTCAGTATATATATATAGTACATGTTTCCAGAGTTATGTTACATATATTCAGTTTGATAATAAATTTTATGATAGTTTGCGCTTTCAGATTTTCAGATTCCAGTATTATGTCATGATTTTAATTTCAGCACAGATTTTATGACAATTCATACTTTCAGTACAAGTTTATTGATTACTCAGTATACAGTTTTATGATTATTTTATCATACAGATTTATACGTGTACAATACATATAAAGTATATGATATTTTCAGATTATGTCCACTCACTGAGCCACAAGCTCACCCTTTTTCCTATTTTTCCTAGATTGTCACAGGAATTTGTGCAGTATAATACAGTCATCACATTTTGAGGTTGGCCAACGTGCATAGCTGCATAAGCGTCTCAGTCTGTGTATTTGTATATGTTTTGTATATTGGAGTACATGTGTACACTTTTTTGTTGAGGCAGGTAGCCTTATTGTATCATATGCAAGAGTAAAGAGTATGTTAGTCACATGTCATCGCAGGATCTGCCTCGATTCTCGAGGAAGGCTCGGGTCGGGTCCTGTCAGTTTGGTATCAAAGCATGGTTTTAGATTCTGTAAACTAGTACATGATACATGCATATTAGAGATGTCATTAATAAATTGTTGCATTTTATAGATTTTCATCATGCGTCCACGTGGCCGACCTCGCACGAAACTTGTGGCTGAACTGGGAGCTCCTTTAGTATCAGATAGAAGGGAGGAATCTATTATAGAGGAAGTAGCTGAGTTAGTTCCCCCTGTACCCATATCTCAAACTCAGCTTGATCTTATTGTAGAGGAGATGCACCCTCAGTCAGTACCACAACCTGTGACACAGCCTATACAGGGACAGCCTGATAGACCTGCCCTAGAGCAATCCATAGATAGACTGGCTCACTTAGTTACAGTTGCAGTAGAGAGACAAACACAGGGACCACCCAAGAGAGAGAACACAATAGAGCGTGTTCGTAGTTTAGGAGCAGAGAATTTTTCAGGCACTACAGAGCCAGCTGATGCAGAGTCATGGTTGACTAGAGTAGAACGGATATTTGATGTTATGAGATGTACTGATGATGAGAGGGTTTCCTTTGCTACATTTTTACTTGAGGGTGGGGCATACCACTGGTGGAGATCAGTATCACGTAGATATGGAGGGGTGATTAGTTGGACTGATTTTTGTAAAGAATTTAATGTTAAATTCTTTCCTATGGTTTACCAAGACATCCAGGCTAATAAGTTCTTTGAGCTAGAACAGGGATTGATGACAGTTGAGGAGTACGAGAACCGTTTTATAGAGTTATCGAGGTTCGCTTCTTATGCAATACAAAATGAGAGGGATAAATGTAAGAGGTTTGAACAGGGCCTTAGAGGCAATATCAGGACAACAATTACAGCTATGGGGCACATTGATTTCAATGAGTTGGTAGGGGCTGCAATGAGAGTTGAGAGAAGCCTAGTAGGGGCACGTAGAGCCCAATCATTCAAGCAGAGACCAGGCCATAGTTGGTCAGTTGGTGGATCAAGTAGCAGTAGAGCATCTGAAGGAGAGACATCCCATGCAGGGTATTCTGGTAGACAACGGTATAGTCAGAGCCCTATGCTATCAGGAGGACAGAGACAGAGTTCTAGTCAGAGTATTGTGCCTCCATCTGTTGGAAGCAACATAGGGAGTCAGAGGCCCTGAGGTGGTAGCCAGTTAAGTAGTAGTGCTAGCATGAAAAGGTACCCTCAGTGTTCCATTTGTGGGAGGAGTCATGAGGGACAGTGTTTGAAAGGTTTTAGAGGTTGCTACCATTGCGGACAAGCTGGACATTTGAGGAGAGATTGCCCTCATCTTCTTCAGAGTAGCAGCTTAGTACAGAGTACAGCTTCTCAGGGTTTTCAAGGTGGCAGTGGCAATATTCAAAGACCTAGAGGATCTCAGACAGGAGAGCTTATCTCTAGTACTGGTATACAACCTAGAGTTTTAGGAGCTAATAGAGATCCACAGAAGGGTCAGCCAGGTCGACCTCATAGCCAGGCACGTGTATTTGCTTTAACTCAGCAAGAGGCACAGGCTACCCCAGATGTTGTTACAGGTATGCTGACTATTTTTGGCCGAGAGGCCCATATTTTAATTGATCCGGGCTCTACGCATTCTTTTATTTCCCGTATCTTTGCTGTGCATGCGGATAGAATGTTAAAACTCCTAAATTGTAGTTTGGTGGTAGCCACACCAATTGGAGAATTATTATTGGCTGAGAATGTATTTCGGGATTGTGTTATCAAAGTAGGTAGTAGTGAGATGGTAGCAGATTTAATTCCTCTTGCTATACATGATTTTGATGCAATACTTGGGATGGACTGGTTAGCTAATCACCATGCTACTATAGACTGTTTTCGAAAGGAAGTTATATTCAGAAGACACGGAGAGCCTGATATTATTTTTTGTGGAGAGCGACGAATTCTTCCATCATGTGTTATATCTGCTATGACAGCTAAACGGTTGCTCAGAAAATGATGTTCAGCTTATTTGGCATATGTTATTGATACCAGAGTCAATGGAGTTACATTAGAGGATATTCCAGTGGTAAGATATTTTCCAGATGTATTTCCTGAAGATCTTTCAGGCTTACCACCAGATAGAGAGATTGATTTTGGTATTGATTTGGTTCTAGACATAACTCCTATCTCCAAAGCACCATACAGAATGGCCCCTTCAGAGTTAAAAGAATTGAAGACTCAGTTACAAGAATTGGTAGATAAGGGTTTCATTAGACCTAGTGTATCACCATGGGGAGCACCAGTATTATTTGTTAAAAAGAAGGATGGAACTTTAAGGCTATGCATTGATTATCGGGAGCTAAATAAAGTCACTATATGCAACAAGTATCCACTCCCTCACATTGATGATTTATTTGATCAGTTACAGGGTGCAAAGATTTTCTGAAAGATCAATTTACGATCAGGGTATCATCAGTTAAAGATTAGAGATACTGATGTGGCTAAGACTGCTTTTAGAACTCGATATGGGCATTATAAATTTTTAGTAATGCCATTTGGGTTAACTAATGCTCTAGGTGCATTCATGGACCTTATAAATAGGGTATTTCTTCCCTATCTTGCTCGATTTGTTATAGTTTTTATTGATGATATTCTTGTGTATTCACGGAGTACAGAGGAGCATGTAGAGCATTTGAAGATAGTGCTACAGATTTTGAGAAATAAACAGTTATATGCCAAGTTCAGCAAATGTCAGTTTTGGCGAGATAAAGTTGCATTTCTGGGCCATGTGATCTCAGCAGATGGAATTTATGTGGATCCTCAGAAAATTGAAGCTGTAGTAAATTGGGAGCGACCAGCTAGTGTGACAGAAATTAGAAGTTTTCTCGGTCTAGCAGGTTATTATCGAAGATTTGTTAAAGACTTTTCTAAGATTGCTGCACCGCTTACAAAGTTGACCAGAAAAAATGTAAAGTTTATGTGGACTGATGAATGTGAAGATAGCTTCCAAGAGCTTAAAAAGAGATTGACTTCAACTCCTGTTCTCATTCTTCCATCTGGCACTGAAGGATTTATAATTTATAGTGATGCTTCTAGATAAGGATTAGGTTGTGTATTAATGCAGCATGATAAGGTGATAACTTATGCTTCTAGGCAGCTTAAGAAGCATGAGTTGAATTATCCAACCCATGATTTAGAATTGGCAGCAGTAGTATTCGCCTTGAAGATTTGGAGACATTATCTATATGATGTTACATGTCAAATCTTTACTGATCACAAAAGTTTGAAGTATTTGTTCACACAGAAAGATTTGAATCTGAGACAACAAAGATGGTTAGAGTTAATAAAATATTATGACTGTACGATTGACTATCATCCAGGTAAGGCGAATGTGGTAGCAGATGCACTCAGCAGGAAGTCTTCTAGCTCTATTGCTTATTTGAGAGTGACGTATCTTCCATTGTTAGTTGAATTAAGATCTATGGGGGTTGAATTTTCTGTAGCCAAATTTGGAGTCCTTCTAGCACATTTTCAAGTTAGGCCTATGTTGATTGATCAGATTCGAGAGATGCAAGATCAGGATCCTAATTTAGTTAAACTTAAGCAAGAAGTAAAGAATGGAATGCGAACTGATTTAACGTTGAAAGCTGATGGGACATTAGTTATAGATAACAGGCTTTGTGTTCCGAATAACTCAGAGTTAAAGAAGCAGATTTTAGAAGAAGCTCACAGCTCAGCTTATGCTATGCATCCTGGCAGCACAAAAATGTATCGTACTTTGAGAGAACATTACTGGTGGCAAAGTATGAAAAGAGAGATTACAGAGTTTGTATCTCACTGTTTGATTTGTCAGCAGGTTAAAGCAGAACATCAGAGGCCAGCAGGATTATCTCAACCACTTCCAGTTCCTGAATGGAAGTGGGAACATATTACCATGGACTTTGTTGTTGGGCTTCCTCGTACACGAAGGGGTCATGATAATATTTGGGTGATTGTTGATCGACTCACAAAGTCTGCTCATTTCTTGCCTTATAAGATTTCATACTCATTAGATAGGCTGGCTCATTTGTATGTGAGTGAGATTATACGGTTACATGGGGCTCCAGTGTCCATTGTATCAGATAAAGACTCTCGATTTACTTCTAGATTCTGGCATAGCTTACAGAAGGCCTTAGGCACTAAACTAAACTTTAGTACAGCTTGTCATCCTCAGACAAATGGGCAGTCGGAGAGAACTATACAGATTTTAGAGGATATGCTCAGAGCTTGTATGTTGCAGCTTAAGGGTAATTGGAATAATTATTTACCATTGATGGAGTTTGCATATAATAATAGTTATCAGTCTAGCATTCAGATGGCGCCGTATGAGGCTTTATACGGAAGAAAATGCAGAACTCCAATTTGTTGGGATAAAGTTGGAGAAAGAAAATTGTTGGGTCCAGAGATTATTCAAGCCACTAGTGAGAAGGTCAGTATTATCAGAGGCAGACTCAAGGCAGCTCAAGACAGACAGAAGAGTTATGCAGATAAACGCCGTAGATAGCTAGAGTTTACAGTATGAGACAGAGTCTTTTTACGGATCTCACCATGGAAGGGTGTGCTTCGTTTTGGGAAATAGGGAAAACTAAGTCCTATATATATTGGGCCATATGAGATTCTAGAAAGGGTTGGTGTGGTTGCGTACCACTTAGCATTACCACCTGAGTTGTCACGCATTCATGATGTGTTTCATGTTTCTATGTTGCGGAAGTATATACCTGACCCTTCTCACATTCTAGATACTCAGCCAGTTCAGTTGAGGACAGACTTGACTTATGATGAGGAACCTGTTCAGATAGTGGACTATCGCCAACAAGTACTACGTAATAAGACTATACCGCTAATTAAAGTACTATGGAGGAATCATGCAGTGGAAGAGGCTACATGGGAACGAAAGGATCAGATGAGAGTTCAGTATCCTCATTTGTTTCAGAGAGGTATATGAATTTCGAGGACGAAATTTTTATAAGGGGGGAGGAATTGTAATACACGTGTAACATATATATAAAGTTTGGTGGCAAAATTTTAAAAAAAAAAAAAGAGGAGAAATTGAAGCAGTGGGTTTGTTGTATATATATATATATATATATATGTTCTGTTTTGCTTCGTTGAAAAGAAGTAACCGAAACGAAGAGAAGAAAAAGTAAAAGCCAGAAGGGAAAAGAGAGAAAAGAAGAAAAGAAAGGAAAAAGAAAAAGAAAGGGAAAGGAAGAAACCGGGGGAAGAAAAAGAGAAAGAAAAAGAAAAAGAAGGAAAGAAAAGAAAAGAAAAATAGAAAATTTTAGAAAATTAGTTTGGGTAATCAGATTTATACCCAGTGGTTTAGCGGGTAATAGTTTTACGATATTAGAATATTTAAATTTTAATATTTATAATACATATCGGTACTAATGATGTATTTTTACACCCTATGATATAGGAGGTGTGTCGATAGCGGGTAGATCTCAGAATCCAGACCCAGCTCAGGATTAGCGCACTTTTGTGAGTGGATAACTATATATATTTTATATGTTTTTAATACAGCCAATTATGATTTAATTGCGCGTTATCAGATTTAATTATGATTTATTTTAGACAGAAAAATATTTATACTATTTAGTATATTCAGAAACATTTTAGAATTTATTATAGTACAGTTTATAATTATATTCAGTACAGAAATAATTATTTCAGAATAATTATGGTCATGATATTATATTGTAGTAGTTTTTGAATCACCATATGCGTACCCTCCCCTTTAATGTAGTTGCTCTGCGCATGCGTTAAACCAGTTTAGTTTGCTCTGCCCGAACGATGTAACATTCCGCCGGGTTAGACCAGCTCAGATCCCCCGCTCTGCCTGTGCGTGAGTTACTCTGCCAGGTTAGACCAGATTTTCCCCGGGTACAAGTTTGGTGTAGTTTTTAGTATATATATGTAGTACATGTTTCCAGAGTTATGTTACATATATTCAGCTTGATAATAAATTTTATGATAGTTTGCGCTTTCAGATTTTCAGATTCCAGTATTATGTCATGATTTTAATTTCAGCACAGATTTTATGACAGTTTATACTTTCAGAACAAGTTTATTGATTACTCAGTATATAGTTTTATGATTATTTTATCATACAGATTTATACGTGTACAATACATATAAAGTATATGATATTTTCAGATTATGTCTACTCACTGAGCCACAAGCTCACTCTTTTTTCTATTTTTCCTATTTTTCCCAGATTGTCACAGGAATTTGTGCAGTGTGATACAGTCATCACATTTTGAGGTTGGCCAACGTGCATAGCTGCATAAGCGTCTCAGTCTGTGTATTTGTATATGTTTTGTATATTGGAGTACATGTGTATATTTTTTTGTTGAGACAGGTTGCCTTATTGTATCATACGCATGAGTAAAGAGTATGTTAGTCACATGTCATCGCAGGATCTGCCTCGATTCTCGAGGAAGGCTCGGGTCGGGTCCTGTCAATGTGTTCAAATTTGAATAAGTTTTTTTATATTCACGAGTGAAGAGGAGTGAGACATTTTTTTAGCTAAATGAAAACAAAATCCATATGTTTCTCTCTCTCTTTTTTTTCATTATTAAGGAATAATTTTGAAATAATTTCGGAATCATTCCAGAATTATTCTTTTATACCCTCCTACCATATATACATGTTATTAATGTAAAATATTATTTGCTTATGTATATTACTTTCCTATTATGTAATAAGGCTACAGCTTATTTAAAGACTCCATTGTACAACTTTACAATATACAGTAAAAATATATTTTTTTTTACATTTCTAACATGGTATCAAAGCTTTGGTTTCTTCACTGTCATTTTGTTTAGCTAAGAGATTTGCCAGAAATTTTTTTTAAAACTCGACGAAATCTACCCAAGTTTTTCGAAAAGTCACCGAAAAATTTTAAAATCTTGTCGTCTTAGTCACTGCCCATCTTCAATTACTCAGAATCCTCCGGCCGTTTCAACGTCGTCGTCGACGCACCGATCTGAGGTCGAAAATTGCCGAACGCGCCGCTAGAATGCCACTGCCACCGGCCACTATCACTTCAGATCCCGGCCGTTCTAGGCGACGTGACCGACACCGCTCACACCCAAAGAATCCCCCATCACCGGTCGTTTAGTGCCGCCGACGACGCGCTAATCCGAGGTCCGAAACCGCCGGACTCATCATCGAAACTTCACTGCCGCCGATTACTTCCACTTCAGATCCCGGCCGTTATATGGCGATGTAACCGACACCGCCCAGAAGAAAATAATTCTCAGTCACCAGCCATTCAAACGCCGTTGAGTTTACCTCAATCGGAGGTCAGAGCAAGCCGGACGAGCCATCTAAAGTTTACTGGGTTCTGTTAAGGGCATGTTTGTAAATTTTTCAATATTTTCAGGTCAGATCGTAATTTTCTATTCTTTTAGGCCTTTTTTGTAATTTTCAAAAATTTTAAGGCATTTTTGCAATTATAGTATTTTTAGGAGTCATTTTGTAATTTTTTTGAGAAATTAAAGGCTATTTTGCAATTATTATATTTTGAGGGGTTAATTTATAATTATTAAAAGTTTGTGAGTTTACTTGTAATTACTATAAATTTAAGGACTAGATTGTTAAAAAAAAGGGTTTTCTTTTTGGAATTTATGGATAAGTGCAGTATTTCTGCCGATTCTACTCTATTTTAGCCATGCCATATATCTGGAACATCTCAAGGTGCGACTTTTACATGAGCTAATTTTACTTCTGCACAGGATAGTGTGAATCCTTCCATTAATAACCTTGAATCTTTACTCCGTCTACTCCTCTTTAAATCTGGTAAACCCTTAATTTCTGCTTTTTCCAATATTTCAGGTAATTCTTCTTGGTATTTTGACTCTGCATGTTGTAATCACATGACTTCTGATCCTACAATTTTCTCCTCTAAAACTCTTAATTCCTATTTACCATCTATTCAAATTGCTAATGGTTCTCTCATGAAAGTTAACCATGTTGGTCACGTGTCTTGCCCTAATCTTTCTGTATCTGACACCTTTTTTATTCCTAACCTTACCTTAAATCTTT
Source organism: Ailanthus altissimus (assembly GCA_946807835.1). Lineage (NCBI taxonomy): Eukaryota > Viridiplantae > Streptophyta > Magnoliopsida > Sapindales > Simaroubaceae > Ailanthus > Ailanthus altissimus. Next base: position 22,132,761 of record OX327691.1, on the reverse strand, counting down.
TGTCTGTTGGTCAATTATGCGAACTTGATCTTAATGTCTTGTTTACTGCTTCTGGTTGTTGTGTGCAGAATCCAAAGACCGGTCGGACGCTTGGGACAAGCCGTAAGGTTAGACGTCTGTATGAACTTATCTCTTTAGATTTATCCTTTCTATATCCTTCGTCTGTAGCATCTACCTCTTCAGTTTTTCGTTACATCTTTGGCATTCTCGTTTGGGTCATGCATCAATCAATTGCATCCGATCTCTAGTATCCATTGGTCACTTAGGTATTGTTTCTGATAATAAAGATGATTGCCTTACATGTCCTTTAGCTAAACAACCAGTCTTACCTTTTGATAATAATACTATCGTCTCTCATGCTCCATTTGATCTTGTTCATTCTGAAATATGGGGTCTTTCTCCAAATCCTACAATGGGAGGATCCAAATATTTTGTGATCTTCGTTGATGACTATTCTCGGTATACTTGGTTGTTCCTTATGAAACAACGATCTGAATTTACTAAAATTTACCGAGATTTTACTCAGATGGTTAAAACTCAGTTCTCATGTCCTATTAAGATTTTTCGCACTAATAATACTATGTAATATAGAGATTCTGATTTTTTAAATCTTTTACAGGAACAAGATACTATATGTCAAAGGTCTTGTCCTAGTACATCTCAGCAAAATGGGAGAGCTGAACGTAAATACAGACATATTTTAGATATTACTCTTGCTCTTCTTATCTCTTCCTCTTGTCCTGAACGTTTTTAGGGAGAAGCTGCTTTAACTGCTGTCTTTACCATTAATCGTATTCCTTCTTCTGTTATCGAGAACAAGTCACCTTATGAGCGTCTTTATGGAACTCCACCTAATTACAAACTTCTCAAAGTATTTGGTTGTGTTTGTTTTGTTCTACTTCAAAAACATGAGCATACTAAACTCGAGCCACATACTCGATTATGTTGCTTCTTAGGATACGGCATAGAACATAAAAGTTATAGGTGTTGGGATCCTATATCTAACCGTCTTCGTGTTTCTCGTCATGTATTCTTTCTCGAGCATACGATGTTTTCCTCTGTATCTAACTTTAAATCTGTGTCTCCTCTTATGTCACAATTTTTTACAGATAATTCTATTGATCTTTTTCCCGATACTTTACCTACAGATATTTCTTCTGAGTTTCATACAGGCGAATCTGCTGAAACGACGCCTGCTTCTAAGCCTCCTACCTCGTTTAAAGGATCTGCTCTCAACATCTTTGAGGCCTCCTCTATACCCTCTCTTCGTCTTTCATCTCGAGTAAGAGAACTTCCTGTTAAACTTCGTCATTATCACTGTTTCTCTACTACCCTTTCTTTATATGAGCCTCAATCATATTCCGAGGCTACTTCTAATCCTGTTTGGCAGCAAGCAATGACAGAAGAATTGCAGGCCCTTGAGAAATCATATACTTGGGATTTTGTTACTCTTCCTTCGAATAAAACTGTCATTGGATGCAAATGAGTGTACAAGATCAAAACCAAATCTGATAGATTTATTGAGCGTTATAAAGCCCGCCTTGTTGCCAAAGGCTTTACCCAAGAATATGGCATAGATTATGAAGAAACTTTTGCTCCAATTGCTAGACTTACTTCTGTTCGAAGTTTATTAGCTGTTGCTGCAGTTCGTGGTTGGACATTATTTCAGATGGATGTCAAAAATGCTTTCCTCAATGGTGATCTCACTGAAGAAGTGCATATGAAGCCTCCTCCCGGTTATCCACATCCTCCAGGCAAAGTCTGTAAACTTCATCGTGCTCTGTATGGTCTTAAACAAGCTCCTCGTGCATGGTTTGCAAAGTTTAGTGGGACCATTCTTCAGCATGATTTTTAGTCTAGTCCTTATGACTCAGCTCGTTTTGTCTGTAAGACGGCACAAGGTTGTATTCTCCTACTTATCTATGTTGATGATATGTTTATCATGGGTCATGATCGTTTTGGTATTTTCACTCTCAAGAACTTTCTTCAACAACACTTTGAGATGAAAGATCTTGGCAACCTTAGTTATTTCCTTGGCCTTGAAGTACTATCCGACTCTACAGGGTATTATCTTTTTCAGGCTAAATATGCATCCGATCTACTTGCTAAAACTGGGTTGACAGACAGTAAGACTGTCTCCACTCCTCTAGAGCCTAATGCCAAACTCCGATCCTCTGATGGTACTCTTCTCAGTGATGCTACCTTTTTATCGTTAATTGGTTGGTAGTTTGGTCTATCTTACAGTTACTCGCCTAGACATTGCTCATGTTGTTCATGTTGTAAGTCAGTTTATGGCCGCTCCTATTACCTCTCATTATGCAGCAGTTCTTCATATCTTACGTTATCTCAAAGGTACACTTTTTCACGGTCTCTATTTTTCAGCTCACTCTCCTATTGTGTTACGAGCTTATGCTGATGCAGATTGGGCGGGTGATCCTACGGATCGTAGATCAACTACTGGATTTTATCTTTTCTTAGCTGATTCTCTTTTTTCGTGGAAAAGTAAGAAACAGACAGTTGTTGCTCGCTCGAGTACTGAAGCTGAATACCGTGCTTTTGCAGATACTACCCAAGAAATTGTCTGGTTCCGCTGGCTTCTTGAAGATATGAATATTTCTCATACTGAAGCTACACCTCTTTATTGTGACAATCAAAGTGCTATCCAAATTGCCCACAATAATGTGTTTCATAAGTGGACTAAACATATTAAAATAGATTGTCACTTTGTTCGGCAACACGTTTGTCAAGGCACTATCATGCTCCACTCTATCTCATCTAAGGAGCAACCTGCTGATATTTTTACCAAATCTCTTCTTCTGTGCCGTTTTCATGTTCTAGCCTCCAAACTTAAACTTGCTTCTACTGCGCCATCTTGAGTTTGAGGAGGGGTATTAAGGAATAATTCTAGAATTATTTCAGAATCATTCCATTCTTTTATACCCTCCTACCATATATACACGTTATTAATGTAAAATATTATTTCCTTATGTATGTTACTTTCTTATTATGTAATAAAGCTACAGTCTATATAAAGGCTCCATTGTACAGCTTTACAATATACAGTGAAAATATATTCTCTTTACATTTCTAACATTCATAATAGAGTGGCCTTATATGTTAATTTCATATTGTATTCTTAGATGAGTTTTCGTACCAAAGCACTTTTATATAATCATTTAACATGATCTCTGAGAAACTAGCTATATGATACACAATGATATAACTTGATATTTGTGGATGAACAATTCAATAATTTAAAGAGTAAGGATGTCAATATTCAAATGTTATGGATATTGAACATATTCGCATGTAAAAATTTAGAGAATTATCTTATTTTTTTATTTAAAAGGTGTTGGATTTGAAGTAATTAGAGCTCTAATCTTCTTTATTATTCTCTATTATCAAGTTTAAGTATAAATCAAGTACAAAACTTGTAGTAGCCCCATCTTTCTATCATTTTTTATGAAAAATATGTACTGTAAATGTATAAAACTGTGGCTATCACTTTTATACTTTTTTTTAATATAGGCATCATCTGAGAGTTAAAGTTTTAAGAGGCATTAAACTACAAACTAATAAAGAATTAAAAATTTCATGTGTCTCCTAGTTCTATTGGAGAGCCTAATATTACCCATCGTATAATCTATTAATTTTTCTAAGTTAACCTTAAACATTCTATTTACCCTGTGCTCTAAGCATCTCACTTTAAGATTGAGTCCACTAGCCCCATGATGGATTAAAATCAGCACAAATGAGATGTCTAAGGGCAATCTTGAATTTACGATTTGTAGAGTTGTTTTTAAAGATGAGAGAAATAACTTTCTTTGAGTTTTAGCTGCCCCTTTAACTAAGTGCCATTGTTTTTCTATTAATCCTACTTCCCTCCCTCGTCTTAATGAGGGTTTATTATAAAAAAAAATCAAATACTCTACTAAAAATATAAAGTTGCACTCTAATAAATCTTTTAATTAAATTTTTTTTAATTAAATTAAGGTTGGCCTTTGATCAATCATAACCACTCAATTAATTATATATATGTGTTCATAAATAAAATTAGGCTATAAAAAAATGTATTGATTTTCTAATTACTTATATGTCATTAAATCATTAAATAATATAATGATGAGCTTTTGATATATTTGTAAATAACTTTATAAAGAAATATTATTTTTTAATAAATAATTTATTAAAAAAAATACGATTACAAATTTAAATGATCAAGTACTATAAATAGTTTAGATAAACATTGTTTAAGTATAAATTTTATTTTGCAAGTATATATTCTTATAACTCATAAAATTAAAACTCTAAGTCATCGAGATTTTAATTGTGTATATACATTTTTTATGTAATAACTCAAACATACAATATATGAATGTAAGTTTATTACCTATTAAGAATTAAGGTCAATCAAATTTATTAAAATTTTATTAATTGAGATTAATGATATTTAATTATCTAGCTCAAAATTCATTTTAAATTTAATTTAATGTATCATATTCATTAATTTTTTTACTCGAAATATTTTTTTAATAATTTAAATAAATCATGAATTATGAAAAATAAAAAAATTATAATTTTACATAAAATTATTAATAATTATGAATATTATTTAACTTATAAAAACTTGTAATTTATATTTTTTATATTAGCATCATATATGTACGAGTTTATAAATATATATTCAAAAATATATATGAATAAATTACATTAATTAAAAAACATTATTATACATACTTTAAAAATATTGATAACATATAATGTCTAACAAAATTAACCATAATTTTTTTAAATACCCTCTTGATTAAATACGATGAAAATTGAGTTCTTTTTAACTCCAAAATACTATTGCTCTATTTTAATTCAATTCTTGATAAGAGAATTACCACAAAAAAATTTGTTGTTAACTAATAGGTTTAAAAAGTGATTTGATAGTTTTAATGTCTTTACGAATGTCTAATAGGAACGATCTTGACGTTTTTGAAACATTTAGGAAAACAATTTAGTATTAGAGGAAAATTTTAAAATACTGACGCTAAACCCACTTACATGAAAATAAATAAGCCCAAAAGCCCACATTAAAATATGAAAACTTTTAGCACGGCCCACACATTCTCAGCTAATTCCTCCGCAAAACTGTTTTAGTTTTAGCACGGAGATGATATTGGCCAACGATCCCTGAACACGTGTAGTCTCATTCGAAACCCACGTCATATCACCGTTTAATATTTTAAAAACCAAGCAAAAGACGTCGTTTTATATACAAAAGACGTCGTGTTATTTGAGCTGCTACTCTAAATATTTGTTAATTATTAAATAATTAACTGCAACCTGTCGGACTCGGGCCATTTCATCCTCGTGCGCAAACTGCAATAGTTCAGAAATAGCGAAACCATGGACGTGTGCGAATCAATCAGCGACCAAACTGACGTCGCGTTGTCCCTGACAAAGCACGTGTTCTCAACCGAAGCCAAGGGTACGAACCTCGTGTTCTCGCCGTCGTCGATCCACGTGGTATTGAGCCTGATCGCGGCTGGATCCCAGGGCCCCACCCTTGACCAGCTGCTCTCCTTTCTCAAGTCAAAATCCAGTGATCAGCTTAACACCTTCGCCTCCGAACTCGTCGCCGTCGTTTTCGCCGACGGAAGTCCCAGTGGTGGGCCCCGCTAGTCCGCAGCCAACGGTGTTTGGATCAATAAGTCACTCTCTTTCAATGATACTTTCAAACAGGTTGTGAAAAATATCTAAAGGCTGCTTCTAATCAGGTCGATTTCCAAACCAAGGTAAATATCTCTCATTTGTTATTTCAATGTTGTTCATTAAGCTTAATTTTACTTTCAATTGCTGGCATCATCAGTTGATTTAGTTTAAACTGCGTTTTTGTAATTGTGCATCGTAGTAAAGACTTTATGTTAATTTTAGCGAAATTTGGTGTTTCTTGTGTGTTTTAGCGAAATTTGGTGTGTGTGTGTGTGTGGTGTGTGTTTATTTGGTGTTTCTTGTGTGTTTTAGCGAAATTTTGTGTGTGTGTGTGTGTGTGTGTTGTGTGGTGTGGTGTGGTGTGTTTTTATTTGGTGTTTCTTGTGTGTTTTAGCGAAATCTTGTGTGTGTCCAATGGAGATTACCACATGAGTATGTAGATCCTAAAATTGCTCTAATAGAAATTGTCACTCCCAAATTGTCACAATAAAGATTGTCATATGAATAATGAATTCTCTTAAAGTGGTGGGAATAAGTAATATAGGCTAAGTGAGCTTTGAAAATTATGTCTTAAGCAAAAATTGTACCAATGGATATGGGCCCTCAGGAGTAGTGGAGATAGGCAATATGGGCCATGTGTTATATTCCATATAGAATAGAAATTGTATTTTGAGTCAATGGTAAGTGCTAGAGATTGCAAAATGAGTAGTGAGTCCCTTAAGAGCAATGAGATGGACAATTCAAGCCAAGTTAGCCTTGAAAACCCTGTATCTTGAGTTGAGATTACTACATGAGATGTAGGTCCTTAAAAAGTAGTGCGTATAAGCAATACAAGTCATGTGTCACGTCTCACATTAGATAGAAATTATCTTTTAAGTCAATGACAAGCATTCGGTCTATGACACATGAAAAACGGTTGTGAGGAGCAAATTCGGCTCCTCGAATGTGATCAAATTCGGCTCCTCGAATGTGATCAATGTGAAAAATGGAGCAAAACAATCATATTGTTCTCGATCTTGTGGGCTCTTCTGTGTATTACTGCTGATATTTTATTAGGAAGAATGGTTGTAAATGCCATATCCTGTTTAATGATCACTTATTGGGTATCATATCTTGAAATGGATGCAATGTTTGAATAGAAATTAACATTACAGGCATATCGATATTCCAAAAGCTACTGTTGCTTGTTTTTATTCATCAGTCTTGAGAATAACACCAAGACTAGCTCAGGACCTTTTATTCATGACATGCAGGTTTTTGTAATTACTCATCTGTCACTTCAGCCTAGAAAATGTAGTTCGTACATTTAGCTTATTTTTCCAATTAGCTTGGTCAGTAAATGCTACACAAGCTGGTGTGCTTGTAGTATGAATTTTGTTTTGGGTTTTTAACTTCAACAAACTGAACTTATCCACTGTGTCATACATGGATTTGGACTTTGCCTTTTTCATTGAAATAAGATGCAAGTCTAGTATTAGTTTGAAATGCTTATGTTTATTTTGTTCTTTATGATTTTTGGAACATCAGGAATCATTTTTAGTTTACGTAGAATGCCATTATAAAAACATGAACTTTATGCAAGACTGAGCAAACTTGTTCCATATGGACTGATACCTTAAGCACCCTTGCATTAGTGATGTTTTGCTTCTGGTACTGATTTATTTGTTATAATGATAGTGCCACATGATTTTTTTTTTTTTCAGTTTTGTTGTGATGAGTATGCTCATGATCTGTTTTCCTTGTTGATGGTATCTTTAAAAAGGCTGCTGAAGTAGCTGGAGAAGTAAATTTGTGGGCTGAAAAGGAGACAAATGGCCTTATTAAAGAGGTTCTTCCTCCTGGGTCAGTTGACAATTCAAGCAGGCTCATCTTTGCAAATGAACTATAATTCAAAGGAGCTTGGGGTGAAAATTTTGATTCTTCAAAAGCAAAAGACTATGACTTTCACCTCCTGAATGGAGGCTTAGTTCAAGTGCCTTTCATGACTAGCAAGAAGAAGCAGCTTGTCAGTGCTTTTGATGGTTTCAAAGTTCTAGGGCTTCCTTACAAACAAGGTGGAGACAAGCGTCATTTCTCCATGTACTTCTTTCTTGCAGATGCAAAAGATGGGCTGCCAGCTTTGGTGGAGAAGATGGGTTCTGCATCCGGGTTCTTAGACTGTCACCTTCCGTACCAAAAAGTAGAAGTGGGTGACTTCAGGATTCCAAGGTTTTGAGATTTCGTTTGGGTTTGAAGTTTCCAAAGTCCTTAAGGGATTAGGATTGAAGTTTCCTTTTTCTAGTGGAGGAGGGGGCTTGACAGAGATGGTGGATTCCCCTGTGGGTCGGAACCTATATGTTTCAAGTATCTTCCAGAAGTCCTTCATAGAAGTTAATGAAGAAGGGACAGAAGCAGCAGCTGCTACTCTGCTGTTGCAGTATTTTGTTCAGCGACTCTTTTTGACGAGTTAGATTTTGTGGCCGACCACCCATTCCTGTTTCTGATAAGAGAAAACATGACTGGAATGGTGATGTTCGTTGGTCATGTTCTGAATCCACTTGCTGGCTGCTAATTCTGGAGATAATGTGTAAGTTGATCAAACCTAACAGTTGTGAGGCCTTAATAATATGATATACAGTAGATGTTTGGCTAAAATGATATATGTGTCATGTTATAACACTTTCATTGAGTTGTATATCTTATGATTGGTTGTGCAGGCCTCCGGTATTCTTTTTTCTTGTTCTCCTGTTTTAATGTCATTTCCGCTTAAAACTGTTGTACTTGCTAGCATAATGTGATTGTAATATAATGGAAGTTTGGTATGCTGTTATATGAAGAGTATTTGCACCCATGTGAGATGTTCTCCGTTGTTTCCGATGCTTCTATCTTATTAGTGAAAGTTTGGAACTAGAAAACAGTGGACCTACACCAAATTAAATGAACCGTGACAGTGCCGTAAGCCTCGCGCAATTGCATGCGATGGACTATGAAAATTTTCGCCCTTTCCACATAAAAAATTCACTTGGGAGGGAATTATCAGCTCATGATTTGATTCTAATTTCTAAACTGAGTGTGTCAGCCTGAAGTTCAGTTAGTGATTTATTGTTTATGCTTTTTGTTATTCCAAAATCAGGATTGGATCTACATGCAAATGTTTTAAGAAGAAGAATGAGCAGAAGGTTCATCAATTTCAGTGTTTTGGGTTGAGTAAACAAATTTAAAATATCTGGTTTCATAATATGCTATAGATCCAGGTTTGACGCGCACACATTTTACATAGTTACCTCCAGTACTTGCGCATTATTAACAGTATCCATTCGCAAAATTCAAAAAATATAAATTGCAGAAGGGATATGATATTCTCGAAAAACTACAAGTCTCCCCCGAACCCAGAATAATTTAGTTTATATATAATCTGCATCAGCAATCTAAAAATCATTTTCTTATCGCCGCTTTGATAGAGACGGGTCAAATATTTTTGAACAATAATCTTCGTACTGCGTGCCGTTTCTCGTAATTGTCTGCTTATACACGTAGTCTTGATGGAGCAAAGATCCGCACCATAAGGCTTGTTACTTGTCAACGTCTGTGCTTCAAATTTTTTATTCACTATAAATTCTTCAATTTCCCCCCTTTTTTTTAAAAAAAATATATATATTATAATTTTACACTCTGGAGGCTGGTGGAGTGGGAAGAAGCAACGTTTAATTAGTTATGAAGCAGTGCCCCACACCCACCTCCCCACGCATCGCAATTCGCAATTGCATGGCCTTCACGTGTCTGGCTTGAAATTTTAAACCTCTCAGGATATGGCTTAACTCTCCACTACTGCATTGCCGCATTTGACCCTCCTTTCTCTTCGAAATCTACCATCGTCATTGTGGGATGGTTTACAAGTTATAATTATATATGTTGAAAGGATACCCTGCTTCATCCGGGGACTGGGAGTTAGAACGCAATTGTCATGGATCACTAAGGCATTAGATGTTGATCGAGTGTGAGTGTGAGTGTGAGTGTGACCCCATTAATATTTTTCTTTTCTTTTCTCGAGAAATGACTGAGAAAAGCCAGGAAAACTAATGGGAAAATTAAGGGTAATTGAGTGCCTTATCACTCGGGGCCCGGTGCTTGGCTTCTTGTCTAATTTGGAGTGATATGAAGAATCATTCTCAGATTGATTTGACAAATTAATCAATTAAGATTATTAGCATCGGATAAGACCTTTAATCATCAAGGACTTGCCTTGAAACTTCCGTGTCGACTCCTTATAATTACGTTTTCCTTCACTAATTTTTATGTCACCTTTTTTTTGGGGGGGGGGGGGGGGGGGGGGGGGTGGCACGATGGTCATTTTGGATGAAGTTGGATGTTAAATTAGAAAGAAAAAAAAGTACAAGCTTATAAGACTCGTTACTAAAAAAAACTAAATTTCAAATTCCAACTATCAATATATTTTATACCTCTTAAATTATATATAAAGATAACTAGCATAAACTTCGATCTTTCCAAAACTTGAACCGGTCAATTTATTAAGCTTCGATACACGACAACAACAATCTTAACGTAATCCAAACCGTGCTCTCTTCTCTTTCTCTTTCTCTTTCTCTTTCTATATACCAAGTTCCAACACACTTTCTCCTTCTCTCTCTGGTTCTTTGTACTTACATTGTAAGAAAGCTCTCTCACTTCATTAATAAATAATTGTCCCGAAACTGCTTCTAATTTTATTTCCATTTCCTCTTTCTGGTAATTTTTTAATTTTCCTTTCCTGGGCACCAAACCGAGTGAAGGCTTCACTTTGTTTATTATATTTTTAGTGCTTCCAATTAAGTATTAATTATCTTTCTCGTGTCGGTGATTCACAGCATAAAGAAGAATGAGAGAGATTCATTTCTCTGTAATCTAAAGAAAAAAGATATGGGTGAATCAGCAAACCACCAACCGCCACCGCCACCTCAGGCGGCACCACCAGCACCGCCGTCTCTTGCAGTTTCAAGGGGACCCACTTGGACTCCGGCAGAGCAACTCCAGCAGCTTCAGTACTGCATCCACTCCAATCCCTCTTGGCGTTAGTGTCTTTCTCTTTCCTTTTTTTTTTTTAATTTTTTTTCCCTTTTGCTCTCTTTGTTTCATTTTTATGATTCTTTTGGTATCTGGATATGTATTACTTTTTAGTATACTTGTTGTTTCTAGTAAGATTCTTTTTGTTTATTCTGCTGCTAAGGTTGGATAAAGTTTAGATTGATTTCTTTTCCGTTTGGTATTAATTAACTTTATTTCTTTTGCTGCATGTCTAAAGTCTACGAGGAAGAGAGATGATCATTTGTTTTTCTTTCTGTTTATTATTTTTTCATGGCTGCTTTTTAACTTAATTCCGATTATTACGTATTTGAACCTTTGATTCTGATTCTGATTCTGTTTTGTTATTTGTTTAGTCAACATAAACAACTTTGCTGCTTTTAATATGCATAAATTCTATGGGCTTTATCAAACTGTTCGTAGTAGTTGAAACTAGTACAAAACTAAATTACTGAAAACATCCCTGAAGTTTCTGATTGATTATGTTTCACCCATTTGATTTCATTTTCTTTTTTACAACTTTTTTTTTGGGGGATTACTTTTGGTATATGCTCTGACCTTTTATATAACTAATCATAATAAAGCAATTCAATTTCACAGCTCAAGCGCTCTTATTGGCTTTCCAGCACTATCTTGTTATGCTTGGAACTACAGTCTTAATTGCCAGTACTCTTGTCCCTCAAATGGGTGGAGATTATGTACGCATTATCCTCTGTTTTTTTTTTTTCAATCTTTTTTCGGTGACTAATAGATTGACTAAAAGGAACTTGAGCAATTTCAAACTGGTATTGCTACGAGCAGGGTGATAAGGCCCGAGTAATTCAATCTTTGCTGTTCATGTCTGGCGTGAATACGCTGCTTCAAACACTATTTGGGACAAGACTTCCTACTGTGATGGGCCCATCTGTTGCTTTCACGCTGCCAGTGTTGTCAATCATCAATGATTACAGTGATACAAATTTCACATCTGAGCATGAGGTATGGAAAGTTCAATGAGATGATATTGGAATGAAAAATAAATTTAGTGCTCTGTGATCCTGTACCTCATTACCTTGAGATCTTCATCTCTATTCAATGCTCTGATGTTATGGTTGGGTGCTTGTAGAGGTTTCTTCACACTATTAGAACTGTTCAAGGATCACTTATAGTTTCTTCATTTGTCAACATTGTGCTTGGATATAGCAAGGCCTGGGGGAATTTAACAAGGTACCCTAGTGTAGTTTTATGAAACTATTTTCCTTATATCTTTAATGCTGAAAGATCTCTGGCTTCTTTTTGGTTATGGTTCGTTGCCTATTCTTGGAAGTTGGTTATTTTAACTTGCTAATCTACTTTCCTCACTTTACTTCTGCACTTTTCAGATACTTTAGTCCTATTGTCATCGTACCAATCGTTTGTTTGGTTGGTCTTGGTCTGTTCACGAGAGGCTTCCCACTGGTAATTTTCTTATTGAGGATTTTGAATATTCACACACCAAAGATGTAATGGTAATCCAGACCACCACTTTATGCTATGTATACAGCTTGGTAATTGCATGGAAATTGGCCTGCCTATGTTGATTCTACTGGTGATTTGCCAACAGGTAATATATCTCCTTCAAATTGTCGCAATAAGTACTATTATACTTATGTTCATCATAAATATAATGAAGCATTGCGTACTTGGTGCAGTATTTGAAGCGCTTACATCCGAAGACCCACTTTATCATTGAGAGGTTTGCTTTGCTTTTCTGCATTGCAGTTGTTTGGGCTTTTGCTGCTATCCTCACCGTTGCTGGGGCTTACAACAATGTTCCAGAGCAAACTAAACTAAGCTGCCGCACAGATCGTTCGTTTCTTATATCTTCTGCTCCTTGGTATTGTCCAAATCATTTGGCTTTACTCTTGTTTAAATGGATGGAAATCTCCCTTCAAAAAGAAATCATCCTTTCTGTGATGCATTATTTGAGGTTCTTTCTTGTTTAGGATTAAGGTTCCTTACCCATTTCAGTGGGGTACTCCTATATTCAGAGCAAGCCATGTGTTTGGGATGATAGGTGCAGCACTCGTAACGTCTGCAGAGGTTCAATTGCTTTTTCAGAGAATTCAATAGCAGATTTAATTCTAAAATTTTAAAAATTAAATTTCAATTTTTATCTCTCTTAAAATTTTGGCCTACTTGTGTAAGTTATTTAAGTTGTGGATATATTTAAATTCCTTAAATTGTTGGATAGAATTAAAACATATTTTATGTCCTAAACGGTACAAAGGCTAAATTTGAAATCTGGTTCTCTTGTTTTATCTTGACACAGTAAAGAAATCTGCTATTTGACTAATTGCTTTCTTAAACATTTCATACAGTCAACTGGAACATTTGTTGCAGCATCACGGCTTGCAGGTGCTACAGCCCCTCCGGCACATGTCTTCAGCCGAAGTATTGGCCTACAGGTCCTATCCCAGAGCTCTGTGCTTCCTTTTTTTTTCCCCTTATTTATTTCTGTGTCTCTAATACATATGAAATGAATTCTTGTGATTTGTTTACCATTTAGAGAATTGAATACAAAAGCTGTCTCTTTATCATGTACAGGGTATTGGTATGCTGCTTGAAGGGATTTTTGGTTCCATTGTTGGTACCACTGCATCTGTGTAAGGAAGCAATGCTTTTATAACTATTTTATATAGACTGGTGACTGAAAGCAGAAATTGCATTGACATACTGTATCAAAATTTAGAAAGTTGGTTTTGCTCACCATGTTATGATATTGCAGGGAAAATGTTGGCCTCCTTGGACTAACACACATAGGCAGCAGGAGAGTGGTGCAGATTTCAACTGCTTTCATGATCTTTTTCTCCATATTTGGTTCGTTTTTCTTCCTTCGCCACACGTAATTCTTGATATCTGCTTGTTTAGCATTTTGTATTTGATTGTGCTCTGTTTTTCAGGGAAATTTGGTGCCTTCTTTGCGTCAATTCCTTTGCCAATATTCGCTGCCATATACTGTGTTCTATTAGGCATTGTTGGTGGGTGATTCTGTTCTCTTTGGTGGTGTTTCCTTATTTTTTTTTTAAATTCTAACTGTTTATATTTTCTTGCTTAATAGGGATTTGCTAAGTTGATCTGTTTCCTTCTTTTTGCAGCTGCTATTGGGATTACTTTCATACAGTTTGCAAATAGTAATTCCATGAGAAATATCTATATTTTGGGTGTCTCTTTGTTTCTTGGGATATCGATTCCTCAATACTTTGTCTTGAACACCACTCAGGATGGTCATGGGCCAGTTAGTACAGGTGGCGGATGGGTAAGTTGCTTAAGATAACTTGCTATTTTTTCTATGTTTTCATGTTCATATTTTGTTACCATTTATTTCCTCCATGCTGTTTGCCTATGTCAACTTCATCTATAGAACCTGCACTTGCACTGCACATGAAAGAGATAAGCACTTGTACACGATTGGGCATATGCTCCAAGTGAATCTCATGCTTTGAAGCATTATCAAATTCCCGAGCCAACAGGGCTGGGGCTTGACACATTCTAATGGTTATTATAAATTTCCGCTTGAGATCCTAGTTAAACTAAATCAGTCTTCCTATTGCTGCACTAAGAGGAACCCTATAGGGATAATGTAAAGATTGCATTTTTTTTGTGTCCCCGATTTTCAAGTTTGCTGATTTGGCAACATGAGATTTACAAAATGTTCAAAATCAGAGATTTGTTCTCTGAATCTCTGCATTAAATTTTCCCACATGCATGTGTGCACACTTCTACTTTCACGGATGCATCTGGTTGAAAAAGTTGTAGTTTCTCATTTTTACTTTAGCAAAACTGAGATAGTTTCTCTTTATACACTTTTAAGGATGGTGGGTTGGAACTTTGAAAGATTCAAAATACTTGAGGATAGATCTTTAAAGTCCTTAATTAGATAAACCTTAGTATTGAGTTGGTCAAATTGTGATACAATTAAAATATATGATTCTACACAAGCTGGTGCTCAGCAAGGTACATTTATTTATGCAAAATTTTATGTTGTATTTTAATAAATGTCCTTAATATACATCATTGATCGGTTTTTTGCAGTTTAATGACATACTGAACACGATCTTCTCATCTCCACCAACAGTAGCAATGATAGTTGGGACATTGCTCGATAACACACTTGACGCAAGGGATACAGTTGTCGACAGAGGACTTCCATGGTGGAAGCCCTTCCAGGAGAGGAAAGGAGATGTTCGAAATGATGAGTTCTACAGTCTTCCGCTCAGGATAAACGAGTATATCCCCACTAGATTTCTTTGAGTAAACTTAAAATGCTTGTATATTAACAATGCTACGAGAAACTTTATGTTTATAAACATGACGGGATGAGATTTAAACCAAAAATGAACCTCTCAAGTCCCAGTACAAGAACCTTTTTTTCCAGTAGCTTTCCGATGGTTTTGTTGGTAAGAAATAAATATTTTTTTTTTGTTTATCAAAATAAATTGTGAAAGTTAGATCGTTTTATTCCTAATTAAATGTATAAGAATAAAAAATTATTTTAATTTTTATGATAAATTTTAAATTGATTAATTCTAATTTTTTTATTATTTTTAATCTTTAAACTCGAAATACGTGGGTACGTGAATTTTTTTTTAATCTTTAAAATTATTAATACTCAGATTGAGAGAATTGTAATAATTAAATTTTTTTTTAAATACGTAAAAAAAAAATTTTATTATGGTTGTTATAATTGTTTTATCATTATTATACACACCTCTTATATATATATATATATATATATATATATGAATCTCCATTAAGTAATTAAAATTAGATTATGATTAGAACATTAGAGTTTGATTAAGATTTGAGTTAATTGAGAAATTATAAAATTTATGAATTTTCTAATTAATAATAATTTATGTTATTAAGTAAAAGTCTATTTAATTAAATTAGGCTTGATCTTTAGATTAATAATAACTACTTAATTGATTCTCTAATTAATGTTCATAATTAAAGTTGAGTTATAAAAAAAAATGTTTTACCTCTTTAATTATTTATTTGGCTTTAAGCCACTGAATGCTTTAATTATTACTTTTAATATGTCTATATTTATAAATAAATTTATAAATAAATATTTTTATTTAATAAATAATGTATTAAATAAACTGCAGTCACAGATTCTAATAATCAAACATTGCAAACAGTTTATGTGGACATTAATTATTAGATTCTATCTTATAAATATATGTTCCTACGACCCATAAAATTATATATCTCCAAGCTATCGATGTTTTAACTGTTTATATAGATTTCATTCCGAGATAACTTAAAAGATATAATACATGAATGTAAGTTTATTATCTGCTCAAGATTAAGATCAATCAAACTTTTTAAAATTTTTGCGATTTAAGATCTACGATATTTAGTTAACTAAATCGAAATTCACAATAATCTCGTTCAATGTAATATATACACTAATTTTTCTACTCAAAGTTTCTACTTCGACGATGAAGACAAATCATCTACTATAAGAAGCAAATAAATTATAACCTTACACTATAAAATGTCATTTTTCATTAATAATTATGAATAAATTTTAATTTATAAAAAATTTATAATTTTTATTCTTTATATAAACATAATATACCTAACATATAAATTACATATTTTATAAATATTAATTTATTAATATATACTCAATAAATAAATTTTTATTAATTAAATAAAATATTATTATGCATGAATAATATTATATATTTTACAGGTTCAAAGGGCACGGGACTCTCAACCAATTTCATAGCTGTCTGAGAAAAGAGACATAAATATGTGCTTGTGTTGTATAATTCGTTTCCATTCTATTGGATAATACAATTTCTTCACTCTTCCCTAGTTGAAAGTCCTAGGAAACTATTGTTGGTTAGCGGTCAATTGTTTTTTATATTTTTTTTGTAGTTGACATAATTCGAAAATAGAAAAAAAGTTTAATTCTTTTACGTGGATCGAAGTGGAAGCTCATCGCGTGACCAGGTTTCAAAATGAGCCCAGAAATGTGAACGCTTGGTGATACCGATAGGTATCAACAGTGTCACGGGCCGGGCGCTTGTCATTGAAACTATTGTTGGTTAGCGGTCAATTGTTTTTTATATTTTTTTTGTAGTTGACATAATTCGAAAATAAAAAAAAAGTTTAATTCTTTTACGTGGATCGAAGTGGAAGCTCATCGCGTGACCAGGTTTCAAAATGAGCCCAGAAATGTGAACGCTTGGTGATACCGGTAGGTATCAACAGTGTCACGGGCCGGGCGCTTGCCATTGACCCAAAAGACTAGCCTGTTAGGTAATGCTGCATACCCACCCATATATACCCAAGATTCACCCAATTTCTATTCGATGTGGGACGTGACATTCTCACCCACCCAATCACGTGACGCCCTCGTCACGGTACGGCCCAAACTCAAGGACCAACCTGGCCCGTATTGCCCATCCCCCCGGGACTAGGGGACTCACTACCCACGTGACAATCTCCATTGGGGCTCAAGACACAGAATTTTTTAGGGCCCACTTGGCCCGTATTGCTCATCCCCCCGGAGGATAGGGGATCCACATCCTATGTGGCAATTTCTATTGGAGCGATTTTTGGGGCCCACATACGAATGAGAATTTGGGTCTGCTCTGATACCACTTGTCACGGGCCGGGCGCTTGCCATTGACCCAAAAGACTAGCCTGTTAGGTAATGCTGCATACCCACCCATATATACCCAAAATTCACCCAATTTCTATTCGATGTGGGACGTGACAACAGCCAAGGTTTAGAATTTGGATACCGGCTAAAAACAGCTGCTGACTCGGATTCATAATTCACGGGGTCCACTAGTTGTTTCTACTGCATTTTCTCTCGGGATAATATAGAATATTCCCTCGTCGGCTTGAGTGATGGGAAGGGACAAAGACGCTTTCGTGTACCGAAAGGTCCGAAACTATGAAGAGTGGGACTCAAATTTAACACCGACCTCCGTTGCTTTTTTGGTCTCTCCATTGAAATTGATCTATCATTCATCAATTCTTCTCAAATTCCGGTACAGACTTTTGGGTTCATATAGCAGTTGCTGGTGTAATCTGTTTTATAGCCCTGTCACTTCTCACAGCTCTAATGAAGGTGATAACGTGGGGCTCTCATTCCATTATTCAGTAAAATTTAATTAGGAATTAAGAAGGGAAACTTTCAGCAATCTATCATTGCTCCTCAATGTAGATGGTTTGCACTGAATTTGATGAGACTTCTTTTTTTTTTTTTCACCTAAACTAAGCAATAAGCAACCAGATTCAAATTGAATCTAACACGTAATGTTTGCCGTTCAATAACGGCAGCTAACTCTGTCAAAGCAAATTGCCAGTCGTTTCAGTGCGATGGCGTGGGATCTCCAAGACTCGAAAGGTTCGGGGCAAATTGGGTTGTATTATCAAAATTCCCGCGAACTGCAGGGCTCGATCTCTGACTTTTAAGTGTTTGGGCTAAAATGGGCCTCATTGTGAGGTTAAATAATGCACAAACCCAATCTATTAAAACTCTCAAAAAGCCCAAAACTGTTCAGTATGCCTAAATAATGGCCGATGCTTATTGTGTGTTGACCTTAGGATCCGCTGACTTTCATGGGGTCCACACGCTTTTTCACCGCGTATCTTATAGGAGGGAACAATCCCAGTCAGCCCCCCCAGAGAGTGAAAAGCATCGACTTTTTAGTTTTGGTATCACTTGAAATTTGAACAGATTTTGAGTCGTTTTAGTAAAAGGGTCATCAGATGTTCCAAATTTCGTGTACTAACATTTGGATACACATAAAATTAGTAGAGAGTTACTATACCATCTCTACCCAACAGCCGCCTTAGGATGCAATGCCTAGAATTTGTAGGTCTTAATTCAATTGGAGAAAATGGAACATCAACTGCTCTATTGAAAATTATTTACATTAGAATCTGCTAAGTCACACAATTTGCTCACTCATGAAGCCAGTCCAAACTAAAAAATTTCTCGGGAACCTGAACATGAAGATCTGGCATTGCTTTTTCCAAATCTTTCCACAGCCAAGAAACCTCTTCATCGCATATTACTTGCCGTAATGACTTCAATGAAGCTACAGATTTCGGTAAATTCCATATCTGTGAACATTCCCTCATGTCAATTTTCTCCAATCTTATTAAATTACCGATCCCTTGAGGAAGACAACACAAGCTGACACATTGAGAAATATTGAGGTATTTCAAACAAACTAGTTCGCAGATGCCAGTAGGGAGAGTCTTCAGAAGGGGGCAAGCATATAGCCGGAAAATTTGTAGAGATTTCATCTTGCCAATATCGGCTGGCAATTCTTGTAAGTTGTGGCAGTTAGTGACACTCAAACTCTTTAGTGTTTGCAGTCTACAAATGCTTTGAGGCAGCTTAATGAGATCATCACAATGATCAATTGTGAGCTCCAAGAGGCAAGAAAACATCTCGGGCAGGCCTATCACCGATTGATCAAGGCTGTTGTTAATCTTGCAAAGAACAAGAGAGAATTTCCGCATATTTTTCAAGGGGACTGTCAATTCTGGTAATTGGGAAATTGAAACCTTTTCAAGCCAGAGGCTTCTCAATTTGGCTAGATTTGAACAGACTGAAAAGTTGCAAAGGGTTGTGTTGGAAGTACCATAGTTAATGATTATGAGTGCTCTAAGCCTTTTCATGTTCTCAATGAAGGGAGGCAAAAAGAACTCCTTTGAAGAGAAATTCAAGATAAGTACTTCAGCCTTGGGGAATTCCATGCGAGACCAGTCCATTTCCCTCATTTCTCCTATAGTAAACGATTTCATCATGTAAGCACAAGAACTAGAGACTTGAGTCCACATTACAATAAAATCAACTTAGCTGTATGAAATTATCGCATGATCTCTTGCAACAGGTTGACCATCAAACAGTAGTTAAACGAAAAAAGATCTAGAAAGAGTGGTGCCTATACCTGTATGAATGGAAACAATCTGAGCATTGAACGGCTGATCCACATTCCGCTCCCATTCTTTTGGAAGTTCCATGTCTCTTTTCGGCATAAGTAATCGCTTGCGATTATTGATGTCCTCGCGGTTGCTCAAGTGGAGAGCAAGGGCTCTCAACACGTCATGTTGAGTGACAGAAATCTCATAATAACTGCTATAAATGTCTCCTCCTCTGCTAAATGAAGCACATCACAGACTTCAGAGATACAAAACTTGCTAAAATAAAAGCAGCATGAGTTAGTTTCAAAAGTAGCACAGAGTCCCTACTAACGTACCGTGCATCTTTCACTAGGGTCAGAAGATTTCTATCTGAAAGCTCAACAAGGATGGCAAAAGCTTCTTCCTCATCAATGTCATGGATCTCAACCCACATATTGACTAGTACTTCTAGTGGAATCCTCTTGTCTTCAGGAAATGCTCCCAAATCGAAGAAACATTCCTTGACCTTCTTTGGCAAATATTTTATGCTTATTGCCATGCGATCCAGCAAGTTGTTTTCATGTGACTCACAAATTGCCTCCCCTCTTGATAACTTTTTCTTTGCACTCGCCCAATACATTTCAGGTTTGTCCCTTAATGAAGCTCCTATCACTTTAAGAGCCAGAGGGAGGCCTTTACACTCGTTTACAATCTATTGCAGAAATTTTGCATAACAATCAGTACTAAACCAAAAAGAAAGAATAAGCAATATTTAGTAAAACCAAGAATATATTGCTCAATTTCCAGGTAAAGAGAGTTTGATATTACCTGCTTGACCAAATTTTCATTTGCAGCAGGAGGAATGGTCTTCTGTCCAAAAGCAGAGTGACAAAACAAGGATAACGATTCATTTTCTCTCAACAATTCTACTTCATAAGTAGAATTGAGAACAGTTGGAAACTTGAACCGTGAAACGACAAGTGTTTTGCACCCAGGGACCCTGAAAATCAGCTGTTCCAGGACAGCCAATGACCACACGTCATCTAAGACCACCAAACAACGTGTTCCAAATTGCGATTGAGTTTGTAGATTCCACTGCGTAAACATATAATTAGTTCCCATGCTATCGTACCCAGATACAAAACCCCGAACTTTTGTCCTCAATTGCTCCACATTTGGTGATTGTGATACAGTCAGGAACAAAATCCTGCCATTGAAGTAACCTGTAAATTGAAAGAAACACAGTCAATTAAAATTCTTCCATAAAAAACAATCTCAAAGAACATCTTATTAAAGAAACCCGATACAGAACTATTACAAAACCATTTAAACAAAAATAAATAGATTAGAAAAAAAAACGCAAACAGCCATATAACATGTAGCCAAGTTGTCTTCATATTGAACTGATCATATAAAAAGAATAGAACAGAACTTACTTGTGACTTGATGATCTCTGCAAACCTCGGCAGCAAGAGTGGTCTTACCAGAGCCACCAATCCCACAAACACCAACAACGCTCAAATCATCTCTACCAATAACCATTTCTTTCACTTTCTTTTTCCCTAAAGCCATTCCAGTTCCCATCAAATTTCCAAAACCACACTCAACCCCTCTCTCTTCCATCATATCAACTCTTTTGACGGCCTCCTCCACCCACCCTCCGCCTCCCACTCCAATCCTCATCGCCCCGAGCCGCTGCTCAAGCCTCTGATTAGATCCCTCTAGCCGATCAAACCTCTCAGCCGTTTCGAACCTCATATGATGAACGTCAGCCAAGACATGGGCTTGCATGTGACCGTTAAAGAATCTAGAAACTTTCTTTTCCAGCTTCTCCATCTTTCTTGCAAGCTGCAAATTCTTGTACACGTTCCAACGTGCTGAAGCAAGAACCTTGTGAGATAGTTCCAGTCCATCTTTGAGAGTCTCTGAGAAACGGTCGAGCTGGGATTGGCGTACGGCGGGAAGTTCAACTCCTGAGTACTTGATTTCTTGAATGATAGGGAGAAGCTCTTCTATTGTTGATCTGAGCTGTTCTGCACTGGGTTTACATAGACACGATCTTCTGGATATTGATACTAGCATCTTCAATAGCTCAGCCGTGATCTCGCCGGCGAATAAGTCTGTTACCACCATGGTGGTGGTGAGTGGTGACTCTTGACTCTGGTGCTAGACCTCTAATATTGTTTGATGATAATGGCTAAGTTGTTAAGGTATTAAAAGAGAAAAGGTTAATGAAGGTGATGTTGATACAAAATAGAATTTTGCCAATTGTTTTTCGAGAGAGTTTTGGGAATTGCATGGAGAGGTTTGTCTGTTGGTTTGTCAGAGTTTCTTAATTTGTGGTTTTTGTTTTGCCAATTTAGATATGTTTATTCGGTGACAGTGAAAACTACTTTGTTAAATTAAGCCATGAGAGATTGAGAGGTTACGAGGGTTGTTGGGTTAAATGTTACAACAGTTCTTGATGGCTTTAGGCTTTCGCACTTCTATAACGTGAATAATATGGATCCAGAGACGTATGCAACCAAACAAATTGTCTTTTAGTCCAAACTTCTATCAATAATATTTTCTCTAGTTTGACTAAAACAATACATAGTTGACACTCTCAAGTAAATAATTATCTACAAAGAGAACAATAAAGCACCACAGGATTTAAAATAATAATAATAAAACTATATTATTATAAATAAATTATATCAAGAGACCAAAAGAAAAGTAGTGCAGATCATTACTTTTTCCTGAATTTTTTACAATTTGACAGAACTTAGCTTCAAATTTTATAAGGACTGTAGAAATATGCATCAGAGCACACGTCACCTTTTACCTTCCTTATCATACAGAAATTAATATTTGGAAAGTTAGGACCGATTCTTGACTAATTGTTCATCTCGGCACCACTCAAATTAAATATCAGAAAGTGGAGTTTGAGACAAACTTTATAATTGAAACACAAGGAAACTATATCTTAAACATTTTGTTGTGCTTGTGAAAAATCCTTGGTAAATTATTTTTCTTAATCCCAAAATCAATAAGAGGTTTTGAAGTTCTCTTTCGCTCCTCCAGATGTTAGAACCAAAGCCCAAATTTAATCCTGTATAGAAAGCAAACATGAAAATTTTATACTTTAAACACTCAAAATTTGATCATATATCTGTACACGTAGCTCGCCTTCTCTCTTAAAACACTCTCAACTCAAATTTAAAAAATCTTAGTTCACCACTGCTTTACCCCCACTTCCATCTAAGAGGGGGCCTTTCTAGTAAACACATACCATTTATTTAATGGTTTTTTTTTTTTCAGTCAATAGTTTTTTTTTCTTTTGTTATTTGGTGAGATAGTCATGATCTAAGCAAGCACCAGCTAAGCCACCGATCTCCACGAAAATCTACTGGTCTTCAATAAGACTTCATTGAACGCCGCTGTGACTTCGCCAACCTCAATCGAGCCTCAAGATGTTTCGTCAAGCCTTCGCTGAATGCCGCCACCCATGCTTTCCTTCTACAAGTAAGTTTATGGAACCACTGTTGCTGCCATCCACTTTCAAGCAAACAACCACTGCCTCCCGAACAACCATTGCTCATTAACAGCTGCTCAACTTAATATTCGACAGGGAAGCAACTTTTGGTGGCAGTCAAGCCTTCCTATGGCCACCTAAGCTTGATTAATGTTTTTCTTTTGACGTTGGTATTAGGTTGAAATCTTGAATGAGTTTATTAATAATTATTTTTATTCTTTCTTGTGGGAGAGTTGTTTTACTCCTCTTATATGAGAGTAAGATTTTGTTTTTAATAAAGGCCTTAAACTCTCGTTATAAGGATAATCACCTATTCGAAAGATTTTAATTGAGTCTTTTCTATTAAGAGATTAAATTTTAACGCATGTTAATGGATTGATATTATGTGATATTTCAATAATTCTCTAATTTTATATTTGAATCTTTTGAATTTTGATGTAATATTGTAATTTTGTCAATTATATTATATTTGTTGATTAAAAAAAAACACTCGGATTTGGTCATTGGTGGATCATTTCTTGCACTTATCAAAACAACTAAATGAAATTAAAACCATGACTCAAAATCGTTGATCTTGAAGCTTTTTAATTCTCGAGTCAATCTTTGACTGAAAATAATTGCAAGATAAATGGCCTTTATTCTTTTTTTGTTTGAAAATCTAAATGCCTTTATTCTAAGGTCGCGACAACTTTGTCACCACTGGTTAGCCTCGTTGACCTCTGAATTGACCGTTGTACCCCTTCTTAGTTTTCACTTGGGAAAAATAAATTAACTTCGTAATAAAAGAAAAAACAGTCAATCAAGAATCAAGATTTGCCATCACCCTGAAGCTGCAAATGCAAACAAGCGAACAAGTCCTCCACTCCAGCACGGTGACGTAGGATAAGATTTACATTGCAATTATGATATCTCTGAAAATAACACATCATAGACATTTTCTGGGTCCTGGGATACATCATATATATGTGGCCGACATTGAAATTTTATGGCTAGAAACAATGGTTCTACAATCAATAATGCTCCATACATTGCATCTGGTGAGAAAGCGACTGAGATAATGGGCATTGACTTCACAAGTCTATCTTTACTGTTCATGTTCATGCTCACTTTTGTCCTTGTGGTTTCACTTAAAGTTGGGACAATATTGCTACTAACTTGTGAGTTCACAACATCTAATGAAAACTAATTAATCATTAACCCATGTACAATGAACATTCAATTAAAAAAATGGAAAAAAAATATATATATATTAATAGGTATCAGAAAAGATAGGTCAGAACATTATATAGATGACCGAATCCGCTAGTATTTTGATTACCAGAGATATAAAAGGATTTCATAATGTTTAGTGCTTGAAAATTATCCCGTATCAACCTCTTAGTATTTAATAGTAGGAAGGGAATATCCGTTTCGAATCTATATGCTACCACGGGGGTCAGTTAAGAGTGATTGAATCTATATGCAGCATCACTTGTTCCAGGTTCTGTTAAATGGATTCTATGAATCAAATACATATTGCCACCGAAGTGAATTTATAGATTTACTTCACAACTTGGATCAGACAAACCAAGAAAAAGAGAGAGAGAGAGAGAGAGAGCGAGCCAGACACAGAGGATGAGTATAAGCTCGTACAATCTAAAGCCCGTCTCTCGCGAACGTTTTCTCAGCTATCTTTAATATTCACCTTTATCCTGCATTTTAGGCCCCAAGTAGATGAAATCTTAATTTTAATAAGGCATAGCCGCAGAGGGCCAGAGGCAGACAAAAAGGCAACCCTGATTTGAAAAACTCTAAGCATTTGATTCCATTAAGCCAATCTCAGTCATTTGCAATAATTCTTCATTGTGTTCCCACCTGAGTACTTCCATACAAAAGGTAGTTACTAAACTTTTCAACTACCTTTTATTCCCACCATCTTTTACATCATTCATTGCCTGCGATATAGCATGACCCCATTTCAGTTTAAGGAGCATCTGCATTGTTTAATGCAATCTAGTTGCTGGACATTACTCCATGAAAGTAAGCAGGGAAGTGATTTGGTTTTATGTTATTTATATTTTTGGAAAAGCCAACATAATGAATAATGATGAACGTTATATTCACATTTCTTCCTGTATCTGATACCTTCCTTTACTGTAAGATTAGTAATAGCCTTTTCTATCTGAATAAAGTAATTACAAATGCTTGACATACCTCCAATGTTGTGATGTCCAACAAGTATCCCTTTGGGGAAATACTTTAACCTTTCATCTCTGTCCAGTGTTATAGATTCCCATCGCATGTTGCCCTTCCAGTTAACAGCTATGGGTAAGATCTCAAAACTTTCAGATATTGTGAAGCTAGGAATAAAAAGGAACAAAAGTATTTAACCTTCATTTACATTCAAGTCCCAGGTTCGTAGTCATCATAAACCCACGTGGAGACACGAGAACGAGAACCCAAATGGTTGCCCAGGCCTTGTTCTGCCATCTTTGAATCAATCAATTGAAGTTGTTTCTTAATCCATGGGGGATCATTGGGATCCAACCAGAGAGCTTCACCAGTATCCTTGTGCTTAAAATCTGGCGCACTCGGATATAACTTATTTTTTCTATTATCCCACCATTCATAGGGGTTGGTGAAGTACAAATGCCACAAGTAAAGCCGGTTTTCATACTTCTCCATGCCAGCTTCTCCTGGATTTGTCTCAAGGGTAATGGAAAAAAAACAGAGATGAAACAGGAGAAAAGAAAAGACTAAAACCCTCTAAGTAATTAACGGGTAAAAATAATGATATAAGACTTTCTAGTAACAATAATAGTAGCCCATTGCCAGAAAAATTGCAAGCTCAATCTCAGCTTAACTAAGCATTTTCTTTTTCATTGCTATATCAAGTTCTATTGGCTCAAGTTCAATGATTGGGCCCGATCAAATTGAAAAATTAAAATTTAGCAACTAAAGAACAGTTTTGATGAATTAAACAATTTCCAACATCATACTCCTACAAACTCTACGAATATACCAAACATGATCCCTGAAATTTACCCTATGTGTTAATCTGAAAAACTGCATACAAGCATAGAATTGTAGAATTACTACTATCATCAAATTCCCATGAGCTTTGTCCAATCTGTCGGTATTAGCTATAAAAACATTATATTGACTCTGTTAAAACCATTTTTTCTGTTGCTTAAAATTTTAACCATTTTCAAACTTAAATGAAGCAAAGTTATGCCAGTAGCCGGATAGAAAGTATACTGAGACTCATTGCAAATATATATGCTAACTACAATAGAAAAAACTGTACCTTCTTCAAATTTTCCGAAGGCAAGCCCTCGACCATGTTTTGTAACATAATTCAAATCTTTTACAATCACCTACAAGAGTACAATCAATCTCAGTACAAAACCTTTATATAACAACACACGTAGGACTATTGCATCATCAAAATTTCTGAACTCGGAAGTTTTGCTCTTAAAAGTAAGATTTCAATAACTGAAGAGAACAATTCAGTGGATTTGTACGTAATATGAACAAATTTCATCCAGAAACACTTTTCTAAGTACTACCCAAATGATCAAATGATGAACAAACACAGTAAAACAGGATCTCAAGTTGAAAACATTAATATAAATAAAATGGAACAGGATAGAAAGCTAGATTACATAATAACTTATTTATTAAATCATTTAGGCCTTTTCAATACAGACTATACTCTATGCAACCAACAGGGGGTCTTCAGTGGCACTGGTGAACAAATCCTACGAATATACAAAAGCATGCATGATTTCTTGATCAGAATAACATAAATTCTTAAAAGTTAAGTAATAGTGCAGAAACTACAGTCATGGTGAGTTTGTTGCAAAACATGATTAATGATACACAAGAAGTTTAAATTATCCCATTTGTCAAACTAGAAGATGAGCAAGAAAAAATAGTAATTGTATTGCGAAAGGACACCAGAATATAATGAGAAATTTACGTCTTAAGGATTATAGTATAACAAAAGAAATATATAAATTCTAGGAAATGGAAGACAGTTATCACACAACAATAAGATATAAAAAGAATTTGGTTCTATAGACCTTGTAACGTAACCAGAGCTTTCCATTCTCATCCAGTTTAGTGTAAGACTGTAAACGACCAGAAACATAAACAAAATCATTTGCCTTCAGATGCTTTCGACACAGTTCTGCCATGTCGTCCCACATCTCCAGTAGTATCCTGATAGAAATTGTAAATGATAATTAATAAGTATCAGAGAGGTAGAAAACAAAAGCTGAATATTTTTTAAATTCAATATCCCTTAATTTAATCAGTTCAGTTCATAATAGCACTAACTAACAAATGTGGACTAAATTCCACACCGGCGATTGATAGTAATAGATAAAACAATGGCAAGTAAAAACTGACCGAAACCCGCGATTGGAATGAGAGTTTTTGACGTGAAGCAAGGTGTAAACGCCAAAGTCATCAGTTCTGGTCTTGTATTTTTCAACGGGGCGAACCACTGATCCGATAAAGTTAACGGAATTCTTCAATTGGTGTTGCCACTTGATCGTCGTTGGACGCTGGAACTTGAGCTTGCGTCTGTAGACCTCACTTCCACTTCGCTGATCATCGGAGTAAAAGCTCGAAAATGTAGGGTATGTATACGAAGACGAAGAGTACGGGTCCAGTCTTTGGAGTGAAAATCGGCACACGGTTCTGAAAAAGAAGCCCATACGGGACGCGATCATAACTCCGAAATTGGGAGGATAAGTGGGGTGCTACAGATTTGACGATTATCAGGTGATTTTCGGGCATGGAAAATTCTGGCCGTGGGGGGTGATTTGGAGGCGGAGAGTTCAGAGTCGTGTATGGCGGGGTTTTTCTCACAATCTGGTTGTAGTTTGTAATCGTGGGACGGGATTCACTGGATCATGTTTTAAGGGCTTAGAAGTTGTGGCCCAACCAGTATTGAATGGGATTTTTGATTGGGTTTCATGTCTGCGATCAATTTGTACTGTCATTTAGGCTTTTGAACTTACGAGACAGAAAAACCTAAGCTGGTTGCAACTGCTTTTGTCATGGCCCATGTCCATGTATATTTTTATTTGAGATTTGAAGGGTGATATCTAGTTGTAAGATAATTAACTCGCAAGGAAGTCACTTTTTCTTCACTGCCAACAATTTCATTCAGGTTTTTTTTTCCAGAAAGAGATTATTAATCAAACAAGCCAAATATCAGCAGCTGACATACATGATGGAACCTCCTCAATCCAATCTAAGGGATATTGAAGTTGTAGAGAAAACTTTGCCAACCATAGGCAACAATATTTGCACTTCTAGGACTATGACAACCCTTAAAAAACCATTAGCAGGTTTTGAATATCTTTAATAACAAAAATCAGCTTTGTTCTATGAATATCTTCATTAGTAATCTAATGGATAATAATGAAAGAATCACTCTCTGTGTTAAACCCGCATCAATGGGGAACCTCAACCCTGCAAAGCAAGCCCGAGCTTCCAAGATTTCAACTGAAGCTAAAAAATCAGTAGGGCTTGCATTAGCCGCCATCACGTCTCCTCTAGAATCTCTGATGACCAAATCCACTCCAGCCTTTTATTAAAAATACTAACAGTAGCATCACAATTAATCTTCAGCAAACCATCTGGAGGCGGACACCAACCAACAACAGGAGCCAGATCAACCCTAGTGAGTGAAGAACTTGCCTCCTGAAAATTTTGACGAAGATTATCCGCTTAACACAGAAGGATATTTCCAATACGTCCTTTCCCTTCATACAACCAAGCATTTCTATTATGCCATAATGCCCAGCAGCCCACCACAAATGATTCTAATCGACCCATCGTCATCAACTTTGCCAAGCCAAAAATAGTAGTTTCAAAATCTTAACTAGAGAATCGCCCAACAAATCAGCTATCATAGACTTCCTCCAAAATTCCTTACCAAACTTGCAAGACTAAAACGACGTGAGAGATAGTTTTACCGTTCTTAGCACAGGTAATACAATAATCAATAACTGCAATATTACGATGAGACAAGTTGGATCTCACTGAGAGGAGACTGTTGAAAGCTCTCCAGAAGAATAACTTCATTTTGCTTGGAACCCCGCACTTCTAAAACCGACGTCACCAAACCTTAATATCATTGTTATTTGAAGACGTATTTTATATTATACTGCATAGCCACCCGATAACCATTAAAGAATAATCTTAGCTGCATCGCTAAAGTAAGCCTCTTAGTAAGGTTTTCATTCCAACTGCCATCAAGAAGATAAAGATCAACAATATAACTCTCTTCTAGAAGATATGAAGGGGAACACTGCTTAAATTGGAAGGACTTTGGAAGCCAACGATCCTCGTACACACGCACCTAATTCCCAGAACCCAAACACCATCTAGAAACCAACTTTAATAGTACTTCGAGCCCAAAATAAACTCCTCCA
The DNA here is from genome assembly GCA_946807835.1 of Ailanthus altissimus. Taxonomy (NCBI): domain Eukaryota; kingdom Viridiplantae; phylum Streptophyta; class Magnoliopsida; order Sapindales; family Simaroubaceae; genus Ailanthus; species Ailanthus altissimus. The sequence goes on along the minus strand of OX327691.1, from coordinate 22,103,154 downwards.
AATAAAAGAAGGCCTTGTACCTGTAGAAACTTCAAGGAAAGAACACCGAGTATAATATCTAATTCCCATGACGCGCAAGCAGGGAACGAGGTTTAGTATAAGGTGGCAACATAGTTTTGCTAGTAGTGTTTGATTAAAAGTTATAAGCGAAAACCTTTTCCTCTTTAGGCAAATATAGTCGCTGCCATTCAACCCAATAAATTTTCTTCTTTATTTATTGGGTCAGGTATATATAAGCACGGTTTACGAAAATTAAACTTACTTAGGTTGCTGTGTTGGGTCAGGTATAAACAGTATTCGTGTCATGGCTCAATTACAATAGTAAAAAATTAGGTTCAGTGCCCGCTCATTTAATAATTTTTTTAATAAAATTATTTTTTTTTAAAAAGAGTAAAAAAAAAAATTAATTATTATTGTAACGAGATCATGTGTCTTTCTCCTTTTTCTGTTGCTACAATACCCTTAATTTTAAAATATAAATTTTTACATTAACTCTTTTTTAATTATTTAAATTTGGCAACATTTTTTATTTTTGATTCAGATTGTTACATAAAAAATTAAATTTTTAATAATTAATACATCCAATAATAAAATTCATTTACATGCATAATTAAAATATATATATCATCATCATCAAAAATAAAACCAAATTTATTGTGTAACACACAACAATTAGAATTAAAAGCACAATTCACATGCATATTTGATATTTCAACCATTTTCAAGAAATAAATACATAATAAAAATATTCACGTCAACATACTAATATTCAGAAGGGATCCCTCGCATAATTTTCAACCTTTTACAACATCACCATACAAAGAACTAGTAACAAGAAACTAAGAACTGCTAAGAAATGAAAAAAAAAAAAATTAATGTTACCAGCCTACAAATACATATATGATGGATTAATCACCGTCCCAAAAATACATTACAAGAAAAAGATAACATTGAATGTCTACTGAAATAATAACACATGTTCTCTAGATCATTGTCGCCGTTCACGTAAAGCAAAAACTTGTCAATAAATGATTGTCAGGATGAATTAAATATATATATATATATATATTTTGATGGAGAGTGAGACTGAAAGAGTAAGTGGTTTTGAAAAGAAAATTGAAGAAAATGGAAGATATATGAAAAAATTGTGGAGATAATTTTTTTGCTCTGTGGTAGATAGAATGGAAAGAAAAGAAATATGTGGAAAGAAAAAGAGTAGGCAAAAAAGTGTAAAAAAAAAAAAATTCCACCAAAGGGTAAAAAACTTTCGGTGGAAGAAGAAAGAAACAAATAATTAAAATAATCAAATTTTTAAAACAAATAATAAATAGTATTATAAATAATAACATGTCTTAAACATTTAATAAAAATAGAATTTAATTGAATTATATAAAATTAAAATTAAAATTATAACATTTAATGTAATTGAAAGTTGAATTGAAATTAGAATTAGAATTATAATATTTAATATAATTGATATTAAAATTAAAATTATAACATTTAATGTAATTGATATTAAAATTAAAATTATAACATTTAACGTAATTAGAATTAAAATTTAAAATTAATTATATATTTAACGTAATTGGAATGAAAATTTAAAATAATTATAATATTTATCGTAATTGAAATTAGAATTGAAATTATAGCATTTAACATAAATTAAATTAAAATTTGATTAAAAATTATAACAATTAACATAATTAAAATTAAAAATTGAATTTAAAATTATCACATTTAACACAATTGACATTGAATATGGATTTAGAATTATAGTATTTAACGTAATTGAAATTAAAATAAGATTTAAAATTATAATATTTAATGTAATCAAAATTGAAATTGAAATTAGATTTTGAATTATAACATCAAAACTAAAATTGAATTTTGAACTATAACATTTAATGTAATTAAAATTGAAATTTGAATTATAACAATTAACGTAATTGAAATTAAAATTGAAATTATAACATTTAACGTAATTAAAATTAAAATTAAATTTGAAATTATTGTTAACGGTGGAGGCATCTAATATACGTATATGGGTGTATGCATGTGCTATTGTGTCTATTGTCTAACACAGCGGAAGCGTGTAATTTTTTTACAATAAACATAATAAATAAAATATATTAATCACATTAATATTTTTATAAGTTAAAGAACTCACTTCAATGTGTAACGTTATACACGTATTTTTTCGGAGTCCGCATGGAGACCAACTCGTGGGCAATTTTAATCACTAATACGATGGGCTTGGTGAGCTAGAAATGCAGCCCTATACACAGCACTGGGTATAACTTTTAAACCCCAAAATGGTCAGTGTGTGCTTTTATCCTTTTCTCTAAATTGATAAAAAATAGAGAATTTGAAGTAATCCACCATTACTTCAATTGAAAACATAAAACAAAAATAAAATAATTTTATTTTTCCATTTTTTTTAATTTTTTCTTCTCTCTTTCTTATTTTCTTCTCCATTTCTCTTCAATCTTCTCTCGGCCAAATTTGGCAAAAAACACACACATTCTCACTTTTTCTCATTTATATATATATATATATATATATATATATATATAATAAAATAATAAAATAATATATTATATAATAATAATATAAAAATGAGTAATGGATGCCAATTATTTGGCATTCAAATATAATATTAATATATATAATATCTAATAATAAAATATTATATTATATAATAAGAGAGATATTTTAATTATTTAATTATGTGAAATGACCATTTTGCCCCTCATGTATAGTTATCAAGTTTACCCTCTAGTGTGTTCCATTAAACCCGCACTTGGGTAAACTCAACTGAAAGTCCACAATACACCACATGTCATTATATAATTAATAAATAATAATTATTGACTAACTGTTGTATTTAACACTTAAATACAGACACGCACGCATTCTCGTGGTATTGCTGAATATTACTAGATTAAACACTTTAATCTGGCACGCTACCTTAGTGCACAATGAGTACACGCCATATCGCGGGACTCCCTAGGTCTTACGCTCGATTCATCAAATGGAACTATTCCATGAGTCCGTGAGCAATGCCTCACGCACACGTCACGAATATACAAATCAACGCGTTGAACCATGCAAGTTGATATTACACCGCATACGTATAGTTCTTCCATCATGATATCCTGAATGTACGAGGATATAGATTATCACCGTCAAATCTCCTAGTGTTCATCCATGTCTTATCTCCAGACTAGTGTTTCACTGAACAATATGTGCAAACTCCTTTGCTATATTGTTCTACCATGGCGGAACTCTTTCCCTGGATAATTGCTTATGGCCACAAGAATTTCTGAGATACAGTCTCGAAGCATATGGATATCAAACTCCATATGGGAACTAACGGATCCCATGTCTGTACGCACCGGACTTTATAAGCATCGTACCACAAACAGCGACACCCAGCGGTCACACCATGAAAGGTCTGTGACATGCGTAGAACCAAAGTATGGTGGATCACTTACAATCCCATTGTGGTACTCAGGTCAAAGGACCACGTATACCACTCAACTCAAGAGGACCATCCGTTGATGGCTTACATTAGGTGTCTATCAGAGGCCCTCGTGAGTCTGTCATATATCCAGTTCTAACTGGATATCCATATATCAATACGAGCTTCAAGCTCATAGTCGGTTAAGAACGACCATTTATACCCTATAGATATGATATATGCTGATCTATATTAAAGGTATCCACCGACAGACCCGCATCGACAGAAATAGATTAGGGACAATTATTCGAGAACATACTTGCACAACTTACATTTCCTGACACCCGATTGCAACTCTTGTAACTATACAGTTACTAGTATATTCCCAAGTCTATGTCCTATTACAGAAAAGGCTCAAACTCTTGGATCTGCTGAGTATTATAATCAGCTAACACTTAACTGTGCTAACATTTAGCAATTATATGTCTTAGCGTGGTTAACTATAAGCCCTTATCTAAACTCTTTAAATCTAATCCGAACTCCTTCAGATCTACAATGTTTGTAACGTTATATACATAATATCATATAAGTGGGTATTAGCAATTTAATGAGAATGTACACTTGTATAAATACACAAGTATATGTACATTCAGGGATGGTACGTAAGCACCGACCCTAACAATTATAACATTTAACGTAATTAAAATTAAAATTAAAATTAAAATTATAACATTTAACGTAATTGAAATTAAAATTTAATTTGAAATTATAACATTTAACGTAATTGAAATTGAATTTAGAATTATAACATTTAACATAATTATAATTTGAATTATAACATTTACGTAATTGAAATTGAAATTATAATATTTAACGTAATTAAAATTGAAATTATAACATTTAACGTAATTGAAATTAAAATTGAATTTGAAATTATAACATCTAATACTATTAAAATTAAAATTGAAATTAGAATTAGAATTAGAATTATAAATTTTAATGGAATTAAAATTGAATTTAGAAATTTAACATTTAAAGTAATTAGAATTGAAATTGGATTTGAAATTATAACACTTAACGTAATTGAAATTGAATTTAAAATTATATCATTTAACGTAATTGAAGTTAAAATTTAATTTAAAATTATGACATTTAACTTGAGGAGTGTTTTAATTTGTCTGAGTATAAATTAAAATAATATAAATAAATATAAAGTTATTGACTCATTTTTATTTTTTTGTTTATAATAAAATTATATTGTAACATGTACTACAAATTTGTTTAAAATTATAAATTTTAATTTTAATTTTAATTATATGTACATATGGTAATTTTAATTCTAATTATAATTAGAATATAATTTCAGTTATGATAAAAATATAAACTTAAATAATTACCATTAATAATAATAATAATAATAATTTTAAAAGTAATTATTAATTTAATTGTATATTTATTTATAACATAAATATTAAATTTAATAAACATAAACATAAACATATTTTACTTAATAGTACGATGTTTTCACTTAATAAAAATTTTGATTATGAAGTCTTCAATTCAAGATCATAGCTACAAATTTTTTTAATAAATAGTTACATTATTGACGAAAATAATAATATTATTGATGGTTGTTACGTATTGAACCCATAACAGGCTCGTACCAAAAAATGTAGCTCAAACACGACATATTAAGTTGTGCCTCCCAGACACAATATTATCGTCCAATCACACTATAGTACCATGTCAATCTTGGATCGCTCGACTGCCACTTCTACCAAAATGCAGTACATTATATCGTAATCTACTTGCACAAAGAAATAAGGAGCTTGAAACAACTCATAGAGAAAGTGAGAATGGCTTGTATGGCTTGTATCATTGCTTATTCTTTACCACCAGTTTCGCAATATTCGCCATACTCTCATCTTTAATCATCTTAAAGACTTCTTTTTTATATTTTCCAATAGAAGATGGCAAACCAAAGTAGTTCTAGTGACATGCAACAACTGGAACCCAAGAAGAAAAGCAATTCCAGATTTTCAATTCGTAGCCATTCCCTTGCTAAAAGAAGTTGCCGAGTTATTGTAACTCACTAACTACCCCGAAGCTTTTTTATAGGCGGTCAAGAGTCCTTCACAACCAAGCCATCATTCAAGCTCCCTCTGAAAAAAAAGAAAAAGAAAAGACTATCATCTGCAAAAATAAAAATAAATAAATAGGTGAGAAATCATAGGATGAGTAAGCCTATTTTTTAAAACCCATGACATTACCATGCATTTTCTCATGCCGAATTAAGGATGATAAACCTTCTACATCAATAAGAAACAAATACAGTGAAAAAAGATCCCCTTGTCGCAATCCCCATTGCAGGATCAAAGACCCTCGTGGCAGACCATTGATTAAAAGAGAGTATGAAACCGTTGTAACACATCTCATAATTTTCAAAACCCACTCCGGATGAAAACTCATTTTGAGCAATGGCTACTTAAAAAATCCACTCTATCCAGTTATATGCTTTTGCCATATCCAATTTCAAAGCACACCCCCCTTAGATAAAAAATGCTTCAAAAAACACACTCAATAACAATAAGCGAGTTATCAATAATCATTCGACCAAGAATTAAAGCTCTTTATGACAGAGAGATTACCTTATCCAGCATAGACCAAATAAAATTGGCTAAGACCTTGGATATGATCTTATAAAGCACAGTACATAAACTGATTCGGAACTCTGCCACTTTACAAGGATTGCTTACTTTCGGAACGGGAACAATCAACATTTTGTTAATAGAATTCAAATCAGCTCGCCTATTTAAGACTTTAAGGCATGTTTCAGTAACATCTAAACCAACCAACCCCCAATATTTTTTACAACAATGAGCTGGCATCTCGTCAATATCTGGAGCTTTAGTGGGATACATTTGATCTAGTGCTGCTTTTATTTCAGCTGCCACAAAAGGGGCTAAAAGATGAGAGTTGTCTTCAGCAGAAATCATAGGCAAAACAAAATATCACTACAATTAGGCTGGTCAGATTTAAATAATTTTTTAAAATAATCCAAAACAACAGACTCCAAAGACTCTGCATTATCTTCCCAAAGCCCCCTCCTTATCAAATAAACCCACAATCTCATTTCATGCACCTACAAGAGGCTTTCATGAGCAGAATTGCTATTTAATCATCTTCCAGCAAGCCTTATCAATTTGTACCTGTATCAGCTATTGAAACCCTATGATAACTCCCATAAAGTTTCAACTGATTTCAAATTCAGGTGTGCAAAATCTATGCCAGTAGCCAGTGAAAAAAAAAATGAGACTTCGCAAATATATGCCAGCAGAAAGAAATTGTACCTTCTTTGGATTTTAATCTCTTGGAACTTTGGGAGGTGAGACCTCGATCACATCTTCTAACATAATTCAAATGTTTTACAATCTCCTAGAAGAACACAAATTAAATTAAAACTGAGTGCACATATCTATATCTATATATATATATATATAGCTAGTAATTTCATTAAAGGTAGAATTTTCTAGACTCAATATTTTAACGCTAAAGTCATATCTCATATTTGGAAAGAACAGTTCATTGGGTGTACTGATATGAGCCCATTTCATCCAGATTCCAGAAACGCTTTTCTAGATCCTACCTAAATGATCAAATGATGGACAAACACAGTCAGGTAGGATCTCAAGTTAAAATCATCAAGGAAAATAAAATGAAACTGGATCCAAGGCAAGATTATCGAGAAACTTATTTATTAAATTGTTTAGGCCTTTCTTTTTATACTTACTAGTGTTACTAGTCTCTGCAAAATAACAGGCGATCTTCAGCAGGACCAGTGAACAAATCGTAATGAATATTCTTTGAGAATTAATGATGCCATAATCAGAATAATAAAAATTCTCGAAAAATGAACTGATAGTGCAGATACTACTTTAATGCTTAGGTTTGTAGAAAACATGATTAAGATATTAAGAACAAGTACATTATCCCATCTGTCGGTCCGGAAGATGGTCGAGCAAAGAAAAATTAGCAACTGTGCTGTGGAATTGCATATTTATCCCAAACAAGGAAAGAAAACGAGTTTACCAAGAGCAATATATTCAGATTGTAGGACAATGGAAGACGGTTTTAATAAAACAATAAAAAATAATAAATATTTTGTTCTTTCGACCTTGTAGCACATTCTAAGCTTTCCATTCTTCTCCGCCTTTGCGTAAGACGTTAAAGTTTAAATAAATTACCTGATACATGAACAAATTAAATAATCTTTTGGCTTCAGGTGTTGGTGGCGCAATTTTTCCACGTTGCCCGCCTCGGCATCGACAGTAGCTTGTATAGTGTTACGCTCCAAGTATTTTTAAGCATTTTCTCAAGCATTTGGTACACGACTAGGCTTGTTGGAGGCTTCTTGGACTATGGAGTGCTACATGGATCGGAGCTTCTAGAAGGCCCGCTGGTTAGGATGGAGAACCGGACTTAGCCCACAACTTATTAAAGAAGTTAACCCTAGTTAGACTTTCATAATAGGTAGGAGGCAATTATGAATATTCTAAGAAATATTATCACATCTTGTATATACACCGTTAGATCAATTAAATCTCAGCCATTGATTGTATAGAACTGCTACTATAAAAGGGGGAGACCCTCACTTGTATTTTTCATCTCATAGCTTGTTTTCTCTTCAGCAATATAAGAGAGCATTTATGTAAACACTTGGTGTGCCTTTCTTTCTTCTCTTTGTGTGGTTTTTCTTGGCTGCTTAGCACGCGACGCGTCTAAGGCCGCACGGTTCGAAAACAGTCCGTGACAGTTGGTATCAGAGCAGGTTCAGTTCAGAGATGGAGAAAGACAGTGGACCATCAGATTTGACTGAAGAGAGAGGTCGGAACCCCAAAGCTAAGAAGCATGGCGTGGCCGCTCGCGAGAAGTCAGCGAATTCAGGTCAGGATGTGGGGAGTATGGTGAGAGCACTCAGTGGCGCTGTTGGGAAGGCAGCAGATCACCTTGGAGAGCTGGAGCAGCAAGTAGAGAAGATCGAGGGGGGGCCTCGACACTCAAGGAGATGAGCTGCGATCCTTCATCAGTACATCCATCGAGGCTTACGCCGATAAGCAGCGAAACTGGATTAAGGCTTTTCAGGAGAGCGTCCTCACCACAATGGACAGTATTCAAGCCCAAGTAGGGGAGCTACACCGTGGACTTGAAACTGTCAAGGAGGATGTGGTGTTGTGCAAGCGGGCGGTGGCAAACGAGTCTGTCGCTGCTCAAGTAACGGTGTCTGCACCGAGAATCGATGCTCCTAAGCCCAAGGAGTTCAGCGGGAAGTAGAACGCCAAGGAGCTCGACAATTACTTCTGGCAGATGGAAAGATACTTCAATGCCCTAGGCGTACGGGATGAGGATAAGGTAAACACCGCGACCCTATATCTCTCTGATCATGCAATTCTGTGGTGGCGTAGGAAGAGCGAGGAGATTCGCAAGGGTACCTGCACCATCAATACCTGGACAGAGTTGCAGCAGGAGCTGAAATGCCAATTCTATCCGGAGAATGTGGCGCACGATGCTAGGAAGCGTTTAAAGGAGTTGAGACAGAACAAGTCGATTGGCGAGTACGTTGAGGAGTACTCACTGCTGATGCTGCAGATCCCCAATATGAGTGAAGAAGACTTGTTGTTCAACTTCCTTGATGGGTTACAAACATGGGCGTCCAATGAGCTGAGGCAGCGTGGAGTGCAGAATATATCCGATGCCCTCACATTGGCGGAAATGCTCACAGATTACCGCAAGGGTGATGCGGGAAAGTCTAAAAATTCGAAGCCCAATCACAGCAAAGGTGGGGGAACCAGGGAGTCTCACCCTCCGCAAGATAAGGAGGGAAAAGGCAAACCACCCACAGGGAGAGAGCAGAAGCGCAACGGCGGGAGAAAGCCGAGATCTAGCTGCTTCCTTTGCGACAGGGATCATTGGGTGAAGGACTGTCCAAAGAAGAAGGCTATCAACGTGATGTTGGAGACTCAGCAAGCGGGTGAACAAGGACAATTGAGATGTTTGCAGTTGCTCAATGCCCTCAATGCCAAGCGGGCAGCCCGCGCCCCAGCAGGAAAGGCGCTGATGTAAGTTGAAGCCTACATTAACGGTAAGAGGACTCAAGCACTAGTGGATACTGGAGCTACGCACAACTTTATGAAGTATGCGGAAGCAGTGCGCTTGGGCCTCAAGGTGGAGAAGGGGATTGGCTACCTCAAGACCATGAACGCTGCAATCAAGCCACTGGACGGGGTCATTCGTGGAGTTGAAATGAGCCTCGAAAAATGGAGCGGTAAGGTAAACTTTTCGGTAGCCCCTCTCGATGATTTTGATGCTGTTCTTGGTATGGATTTTCTGCGGCAGTTTAATGTGGTACCACTTCCCCGACACAACTATGTATGCATCCTGGAGGGAGAACCATATATGGTGTTGACAGTAAACAAGCCAACAGGTGGGGAATCCGAGCCCAACGCCCACACCACTCTCCTGTCCGCCATGCAACTAAAGAAGGGAGCTAAGCGGGGGGAAGAGACATACCTCACCACAATATGGGAGGCAGATGATGAGGCGTACGGGGGCGAAGAGGAGCTGCCAGCAGAGATCACGAAAGTGCTCAAGCAGCACCAGGACGTGATGCCAACAGCACTACCACAGAAATTACCACCAAGATAGGCAATTGATCACGAGATTGAGCTGGAACCAGGAGCTAAACCTTCAGCCAAAGCGCCCTACCGAATGTCTCCACCAGAGTTAGCAGAGTTGCGAAAGCAGCTCAAGGAACTACTGGATGCAGGATTTATCCAGCTATCCAAGGCGTCCTACAGCGCGCCCGTGCTTTTCCAATGCAAGCACGATGGATCATTGCGGTTATGCATACACTACCAGGTACTGGACAAGGTCACTGTCAAAAATAAGTATCCCATTCCTTTAATTGCTGACTTGTTTGATCAGTTGAGGCAGGCAAAGTATTTCTCGAAGCTAGATTTACGATTAGGTTACCATCAAGTGCGAATAGCCGAGGGTGATGAGCCGAAGACTACTTGTGTGACGCGTTATGGGGCCTTTGAGTTTCTTGTCATACCATTTGGCCTCACGAATGCACCAGCCACTTTTTGCACATTGATGAACAACATACTTTAGTCATTCCTCGATAAATTCATCGTCGTGTACTTAGACGACATTGTCATCTACAGCAACACTCTCGAAGAGCATGTGAAACACTTGAAGTCTGTCTTGAAGGTGCTCTGCGAGAACGAGTTGTATGTAAAGAGGGAGAAGTGCTCATTTGCCAAGCCGGAGGTATACTTTTTGGGTCACAAGATCAAAGAAGGCAGGGCGAAGATTCGCGCCATTGTGGATTGGGAGGCACCCACAAAAGTTACCGAGCTACGGTCTTTCCTTGGGTTGGTCAAATATTATCGCAGGTTTATCAAGAGCTACTCCACTACTGCAGCACCCATTTCCGACCTGCTAAAGAAGACTAAAGCATGAGAGTGGAGTAAGGAGTGTCAATAGGCTTTTGATCGACTGAAGACAGCAGTGATCGAGGAATCAGTCTTAGCATTACCAAACCACTTGTTACCGTATGAGGTACATATTGATGCATCTGATTTTGCCATTGGTGGTGTGTTGATGCAGCAGGACCATCCGATCACGTATAAGAGCCGGAAGCTCAACGAGACAGAGAGGCGCTATACGGTACAAGAGAAGGAGATGACGGGGGTCATCCATTGTCTGCGCACTTGGCGACACTATCTGCTTGGGGCAAGGTTCGTAGTGATGACGGACAACATAGCAACGGGTTACTTCCAAAGTCAGAAGAAACTCAACCCGAAGCAAGCTAGGTGGCAGAACTTTCTGGCGGAGTTCGATTATAAGCTCGAGTACAAACCGAAAAAGGTGAATGTGGTGGCGGACGCCTTAAGCCGAAAAGTCGAGTTAGCAACAAGCTGGAAGGTGATTTACTCAGCTTATTCTTGAGGGAATGAAGCATGATCCCACAGCCACACAGCTCGCTGCTCAAGCACAAAAGGGAAAGACTCAGCGATTTTGGATAGAAGATGGGCTTCTCTACACCAAGGGATGCTGGGTTTATGTGCCAAAGTGGGAGAACCTGCGGCGTAACCTCATTAAGGAGTGTCACGACACAAAATGGGCAGGACAGCGGCACACACGCGCCCTATTGGAGACAGTTTACTATTGGCCACACATGCGGGAGGAGATAGAACAGTTTGTCAAGACTTGTCTTGTATGCCAACAGGACAAGATTGAGCAGCGGAGTCCCACAGGGCTACTGGAGCCACTGCCCATACCGGAGAGACCTTGGGAAAGCATCTATATGGATTTCATCATAGCCTTACCAAAGTCCGAGGGGTATGAAACTATCATTGTGGTGGTAGATCGGTTTTCCAAGTATGCGACTTTCATACCGGCGCCCAAAGAGTGTAATGCGGAAGAGACAACCAAACTTTTCTTCAAGCACGTAGTCAAGTACTGGGGGTTGCCGAGAGTGATAGTCAGCGATCGTGATACGAGGTTTACGGAGAGATTCTGGACTGGATTGTTCAATCTCATGGGTTCAGAGCTTCGCTTTTCCACCAGCTTTCACCCACAAACGGATGGGCAGACCGAGAGGGTGAACCCATTACTGGAGCTGTATTTACGGCACTTTGTGGGCACAAATCAGTAGGATTGGGTCAAGTTACTCGATGTGGCATAGTTCTCGTACAACTTGCAGAGGAGTGAATCGACGAACCAGAGCCCATTCGAGTTAGCTATTGGCCAGCAGCTTCTCACACCGCATGCGCTAGTGTCCAGCGATACTGGGAAGAGTCCAGCAGCCTACAAAGCTGCGAAGTCCTGGCAGGAACAATCGGATAAGGCGCGGGTGTGGTTGGACAAGGCGACGAAACGGATGAAGAAATGGGCTGACGGTAAGCGAAGACATGTTGAGTACAGCGTAGGGGATTTAGTGATGGTGAAAATTCTTCCGACGCAGCATAAATCTACACGCCCACTTCACAAGGGTCTTGTTCGAAAATACGAGGGGCCATTTCCTATTGCCAAGAGGGTTGGCAATGTCTCGTATAAGGTGGAGCTGCCTTCGAGACTTTGGCTACATTCGGTATTTCACGCAAGCTGTCTAAAGCCATACCATGGTGATGCGGAGGACACGGAACGTGGGCCACAAACCAGGGCACCATTGGGAGTTTTCATATCTTACGACAAGGAGGCTGAACTTATTCTTGATGTGAGGACAGTGCGGAAGAAGAACTGCCGTCCAAGTCGTGAGTATCTCATCAAGTGGAAAGGATTGCCTGATAGCGAAGCAAGCTGGGAACCCGAGAACGCACTGTGATAGTTTGAGAACAAGGTGCGCGAGTTCCAGCAATGACGCGACTAGGGCGTCACGTGAATTTGGTGGGGGAGAATGTCACGCCCCAAGTGCTCTCAAGCATTTCCTCAAGCACTTGGTGCGCGACTAGGCCTCTTGGACCATGGAGCGCTACGTGGACCGGAGCTTCTAGAAAGCCCGCTGATTAGAATGGAGAACCGGGCTTGACCCGCAACTTATTAAGGAAGTTAACTTTAGTTAGACTTCCATAATAAGTAGGAGAGCATCTAAGAATATTCTAAGGAATATTATCCCATCTTATATATATACCGTTAGATTAATTAGATCTCAGCCATTGATTGTATAGGGTTGCTATTATAAAAGAGGGAGACCCTCACTTGTATTTTTTATCTCATAGCTTGTTTTCTCTTCAATAATATAAGAGAGCATTCGTGCAAATACTTGGTGTGCCTTTCTTTTTTCTCTTTATATGATTTTTCTTAGCTATTTAGCACGCGACGCGACTAAAGTCGCACGGTTCAAAAACAGTCCGTAATAGACTGCTCTCACATTGCAAATGATAAATAGTAAACATACTGGCAAACCGGCGCATGCATGCATATCAAACAGAGATATCAGATACGCAATGAATTCGGATTATAGAGGGACAATCGGTATAATAGAATTGCCGATTATCTGGTTGATTTCGGGGGTGGAATATTTGTATTCCGGTACGATTTGGAGGCGACGGGATTTAATTAGATTCGATTCAATTTAAGGGCTTGACGCGAAACCGTTAGTGAGCCGGGCGGATTGGGTTCAAACATGTGTTCACTTTGTATTGGCTCTTCTTTTGGATTTTTATAGTTGCTATCCTAAGAATAGCATTGGCATTTATTATAATATAACGAGATTTGTGTTTTTTATGAGATTCTCGTGTAAATGTTCTCCATCCTTCTCTAATCTAGATATTATTTTAATAGAATGGGCTGATTACACAAGAAAATGAAGTGGATTTATCATCATCCGCATCGCCCTTTGGGATTGGCGAGGACATTTTGCATTGGACTGTTAAAAAAAAAAGAGTACCATTTGAAATCTCTTAACATGTGTTTTTTAATATAAAAAAAAAATTAATGCATAGTTATGATTTGCTTTGTTTGATTTATTTATTTCGTTAACAGCTTTGCTCTTTATCAGGAAAGGAACTGGTTTAGTGGTCCATTCATTTATGGTAGTTTCCATTTAATTGATCATGTATAAACAAAACCCACGCAGAAACGGTTCAAGTAAAAACAGGTTGATTCGATAAACACTGAATGTTGAATGTTATCGTAGTTGACGTCAAAGCTTGTATATTTTGATTCTGACTCCACAGCTCCTCCGTATATATTTTAATCAGAAACAGGCCGCAAAACGGTACTTATCACGGTGGCGACAGTCTCCCCCTCTGTTCTTCGTGGCATCCCTTTTAGGCTCTCGTGGGCATTACGCGCTCATGGTTGACAATTCCAGTACATTTTACCGTACGTACACGGCGTGTCAGGATCGTGAATCAAAATCAATTGGGAGACAAAATGAATCCACACCTGTCTAGGCCTAGCTATCTGTATCGCGAGACGCGCAATGACTTCGTGCATGTCCGATTTCTCCAACAAACACGACGGATTTACAATAATAATAAATAAAAGAAAATTGAGGTTGTTAAAGAGGTTTTTAAACTGACAGTAGGGTCATTCGTCAAGGTCTCTTTCGAGCTTTAGCTTATTAGAAAATGGAAACAAAGTAAACTGAGAAAGAACCGAGGTGTTTCCGCGGCTTCTAAGCGCAGAAAAGAGAAAATAGCTGCCACAGTTTCACATGACGCTTGTTCGTTCCATTTCAGTGTTTCACCAATGCAAGACAGTGGCAATGATGGTAAATTTCTCAACAATCGAGGGCAATTGTCGTCATTTAGTAATCGGAAGCTTACGCGCCTGAGGAAGCTTAGGCATGTTTCCGACGATGAACTCGGCTTGTCGATAACTACTCGTTCTAAATCAGCGTCCAATTCGCCCGATTCGGCCCGGAAGTCACCGTCTCCGGGCGGATCGGATCACTGGTCTATAACGGCCGTGCCAAAACCTTTGCCGCTGCCTGAGTTGTCCTTTCTTCGAAAACCGGAGTCGTCGGGTTCGAATCCGGCTCATAGTTTCGGATCACCCGAGGAAAGGTCCAGCCGGGGAAGGTACCCAAAGTTATTTCACTTGCTTCTTTTTATTGTTATTTTATGAAATTGATATAAGTATATGAATTTTGTTGAAGCTGAGAATCAAAATAACTTAAATTTCAAATTTTCATATTAATGAAATTGCCTGCGGTGCTTAAAACTAACTCTTTGAACGAGACCTTGTATGTATAAATCGTATATAGTATGAAAATAAATATAACCACGAAAATGACGAGGAAAATAGGAATTAGCAACAAAAACTTTATGGAGATTGTTTTTTGGAAGCAAATTTGCTTTCGGTGTAAATTCCAGTTTGATGGATTCTTTATTGAGGAACAAAACGAAGAATTAACAAGTTTTAGCTGTGTCAGTGGTGGTAGAATGACTGTATTAACTTTTTGTTGTTATTTCTGCTTCGCTAACTATTAGGAAAAACTCAAATCATTCTACCGAAAGCTCAATAGGATCTTCAGGCCATTACCATAAGGGAGGCTCCAAAAGTTTATATGTTGCAAGTGTTCATACTGACCCAAGGCTGCCTGTCCATGCGAGAAGTACTCCAACAAGTCATTTCCATAGTCCTGTTATTAGCCCACCATCGTCAAATATTCGAGACCCTTTGCACAACGCCAAATCCTTAAGCAGCCATTGCAGGGGATTCTCTCACAATCTAAATATTGAATGTGCCAATTACAACTCAAGGGTGGATGCTTCCCCCAAAAGTGCCCCTACAAGTGTTTTCTCAAGTCCTACTGTTAGTCCGCATGGATCGAAAACTGAAAATCTGTTTTCTTCCTTTTGGTTTACTCAAGACATTCAGGATTGGTCAACTCAAGGTAGATTTGCAAGTTGCACTTCTCCAGTATCACCAGTGAGAAAAACTGCATATAGTGCTGGCCATTCTCCCCTTCATAGCCCCACTAGGCAAAGTTCACAAAGTAATCCAATAAGTCCTAGTAAATTTTCTTTTTCATTGCATCATAGATCACTTCCAAAGAATTCCAAGGAGTTTCCTGAAAGTAAAAGTTATCTTAATGCCCATCCATTGCCTCTCCCACCTGGAGCTCCCTCACCTCCAAGGTCATCATCAGTTGTTATGCATCACATTGCAGAAAAGCCAAGTGCATCTCCGATGAAAAGTCAGTGGCAGAAAGGAAAACTTATAGGACGTGGTACATATGGGAGTGTTTATATTGCGACCAATCGGTATGCAAATATGTTGAAAATTTGGTGCTAGTTGTTTCTTGTGTTTTTTTTTTTCAGTGACCATTATTTTTACTTTTAACTTTTTTGGGGCTGTCACAGGGAGACTGGAGCTTTATGTGCAATGAAGGAAGTTGATATTATTCCCGATGACCCAAAGTCTGCTGAATGCATAAAGCAGTTGGAGCAGGTTATTATGTGTAGTCCCATCAATTATTTTACTTGATTACAGCAGAGTTACTATTATTTCACCTTAAATGTGCATACTCACCCAATGATCATATGCAAAATTATTTATGTATGGAGTTTTATTTCAAGAATTCCGTGCTGGAATTTGTGACTTCCTTTTGCAAATTATGGCTACTGTAGTTAATTGTGTGGAGAACTTTGAATTTTGCTTCTGCTAGTGAGAACAGATAAAGCCAGAATATGGTGTAAAGACATTTCCTAGTAAATAAGTGTCATTGCCTAGTCCATTCACTCTTTTCCCCCATTTTGGGGCTCAGCACCAAGTAGGCTAAGGCCAGTTACTAGGATGCCTTTTCTCTGATGTTTCCAGAATATCACTATCACGCTGATCTGATGTGCTGTTTAGAAGTTTTATTGTCATTCATCATTACTTCAACTCTATGCATTAATAATGCCACAAGACACCGTGTTTCAGTCAGATTACTTGGACATCAAATTATTGCTTCAGAAATTTTCCATTCTCTTCAAATCTGCTGCTGTACTTACTGACATTCCTCATTGCAGGAAATTAAAGTTCTCCATACCTTGAAGCATCCAAATATAGTGCAGTATTATGGAAGTGAAGTGGTAAGTGGCTTTTTTGTTGCATAGGCTTGATGTGACTGCACATGAGTTTGTGCAAATATGAGTAATTGAGGGAACATTGTTTCCATTGTAGGTTGATGATCACTTTTACATATATCTGGAGTATGTTCATCCCGGATCTATTAATAAATATGTCCATGAACATTGTGGAGCTATTACAGAATCTATAGTTCGCAATTTTACCCGCCATATTCTCCATGGTTTGGCTTACCTGCATAGCACCAATACAATCCACAGGTGACAGTCAATCTTGATATGAAGCGGAGAGTTATGTTATAATTCATTTTCTTTGTTGACATCATTCATTGTAATTCTGTGTTTCCATAAATAAGAGATGCAGAAAATCTCACAATAGGCAATGATATTATTTTAATGATCATGTTTGGAAAGACTTTAGTGACTATGTACTGTATTGTTTTATGCATCACTGGTTGAATTTTAAACATTCTTGAAGTGGCAGTTTTGTTGCTTATCGAGTTTATTGTTTTTCGTACATGTGAGTACTAATTTAGACAATTGCAATCTGTAGGGATATTAAAGGTGCAAATTTACTTGTTGATGCATTTGGTGTTGTTAAGCTTGCAGATTTTGGGATGGCAAAACATGTGAGTTTTAAGATCCTTTAAATGCCTTATATGGATGTATTTTATTTTGCTTTGTCTACTGTAATATGTGAGTCTGCTTCTTTAATGACATCTTCTTGTGGATAGTGTTCACCAGTATGTTCTCTGAATAAATTTGTTCATAAGAGCTCTTTTTTGTGTGTGAAATTAGTTCACCCAAAAACCTTCCATCTTTGCTATTTTGATTATTGACTTGTAAAAATTATATGTATGTATTAAAAATAAATAAACAATGTGACTTGAATAACTAGTCTTGGAGCTGGTGGGTGTTACTTGAAGGATGGAACAGAAATGAATCTTCTTCCTTTTTAAGAAACTTCTCTACTTCAATAACTGTTAATAATGGGTTTATAACAGCTGCCTTGTCAAAACATATCCCCTCGAAAGAAAGAAGAAAAGGTTTATGTGCTCACATTATGTTGGGAAGCATGAATAAAGTGCTTGCACAATTTATTGTCGTAACAATTTGAAGAGATATTTTAGGCTTTTACATCTGAAAACAATTTGGACAAATTATACTAGTTTTGTTCAGCTTTCTAGAAACTTGGTTTTCTTGAATACTTAAGATACTGATTGATCGCCCTAGGTATGTTATAACTTCATAATATGTGCTATCATGTCTAATTATATGTCTTTCTCACTTTTCTTTAGTTATAATTCACCGGTGTGGTTATATCCTCATCAGAACCTTGGTGCTTTATTTGTTTATTTTCAATTTATTGTTTGTATTCAGCTTACAGGACTTTCATATGAGCTGTCGCTGAAGGGCAGTCCATATTGGATGGCTCCAGAGGTACTTAACATTGCACCAATCTGTATATCTTCTTAAAGGCTTTCTTTTTAAAATAAAAAATAAAAATATTCACACTTGTTATTTGTGCAGGTCATGCAGGCTGTGATGAAAAGAGATGCGAATTCTAATCTTGCCTTGGCTGTTGATATCTGGAGTCTAGGTTGTACTGTCATTGAGATGTTTACTGGTAAACCTCCTTGGAGTGAACTTGAAGGGGTGAGTTCTTGAATAATTGTATATCCTATTTTATTTGTAGTTATTTCAAGATAGTCAGCATCTGATGGTTCAATATCAACTTAGACCTTTTTGATTTACCAGTCAAGTTTGATGCTTGTATTTGCAAATTTTTGCAGTTACTTTATATACCATTTTTTTGTGCTATTGTTTCTTGAAGAAAGATTTAATTAGGCATTGCTAAATAAGTTTTCAACTCCTGATTTATCTTTCAAGTAAGGTTTGTACATTCATGAGTTCTCTACTAATCACTTTATGTCTCTTATCTTTGATTTATCAGCCTCAAGCTATGTTCAAGGTCTTGCATGGGACCCCGCCAATACCAGAAACATTATCTTTCGAGGGAAAGGATTTTCTCCAGCGCTGCTTTCGAAGAAATCCTGCAGAGCGGCCATCAGCGGTTATGCTACTTGAGCATCCTTTTGTACAAAATTCTGGTGACCAGATTGTGGCGATCTATAAGCAGGCTTTTTCCAAAATGAACCTACTGGCAAGTATTACATACTTCTTGTTATCAGCTGTTAAGGAGCTCCATGATTTTTTTACCCCCTTCTTTGACAACATTTATCCTCATAGCATGTATACTTTTTATAGGATAAATCACATAACACAGTGGACTGTGCTACCCAGAAAAATGATTTGATGCCTAATTCGCCAGACACACAAATTAGAGACAGGAAGATGACTTGTACTACGTAAGTACATTCAAAACATCTTCTAGACAACTTGCATGACAGCATTGAATAAACAATTTAACTTCTGTACTGACTATTTGTTTTGGCTTCACGCAACATAACAGTTTATTTGTATTTTTCATTTTTCAGTGAAGTTTGTCCACAATGTTATAGCAGAAGTTTTAATTGGCCTGCAGCTTCTCATCACTCTCCTAGTTCAACATTAGGGGTTAATATTTCTATATCTATGCCAAATTCACATAATTTTAGTCCCTCTTCAAATGCTGTATGCCCCTTGGTGCTGTGAACAACCATCCTTGTGCTGCTTTACGGACACACAGAAGGGAAATTCCACACATCTGAAACGTGTTTTTGGTTGAATCAGATTTGATGTGATGGCAAGACTCTCCTGTGTACAGCTGAAGAGAAGCTCGGCAAATTTTCGAACTGGGGTTTCCTGACTTGCCCATGACTAAAGGTTGAAATTTTCTTTTTACCTGTTAATACAAGGTGTCATATTTTGGAAATTAACGCAGCTGGGATTAGAAAGCTGGACATTTCCACATTCTTTAGTAGAGTCAGAAGCTTGTAAAATGTAATAAATTCATTCTCAGCTAATGCTTTTCACACACACAAGAATTGATAGCGAAAAGAAATATTTGTTTTAACATTTGCTTATGACACACTTCTTGTTGTAGAATTCAGACTCGGTGATGTTGTACCACTTAGTTTTAACGGAATTCATTTCTTGACAGAAACCTGTTCTCAACTCCCGATCAGTTAGCTTTTTATGTCAACTCTTGTATGTGATGGGCAGCTACAACTGAATTTGCCCACCTTTATCGAATTGTCATTGGCAATTGACTAAATTAAAAAGTAATGGTTTTTGTTTTTTGAAAAATAAATAATTCTTGTACATTTTGTAAGTCATCAGTCTCATATAATTAAGGGGACAATTTTTTTAGTTAAAACGTTAGTACTTATGATTTGTAACGATCTTTCAATGTTATTAATACGACTTTTATCTTCTATATTATTTATTTTAATAATAGATGGTGTTTGTGGATGAATTTTGGTCAAGACCCACCCCAAATATGTGAGAAGCGTAGAGTAAAAAAAAATTATTTTATTAAATTTTTTGGTATTAAGGGTTGAGTTTGAACCTTTAATTTTATAATGTTGCGATGGATTGAGTAGGGATTGAGAACCAATTATGAACTAAATTGTCTTAAGAGACTTGAGAAACACAAGGAACATTAGGTTAGTGGTAGGTGCGCAATAAGGTAGTTGGTAACAATTTTTTAATATTTAAATTAGATAACGGTTTAATATTGAACTCGATAGTTTTTTTTCTAAGTTTTTCGTCTTTAGAGAAAAGAAATTTTTTCATAAATAGTCCATATTTTTAGACAATATTCTTTTATAACCACAAACATAAGAGTTAATCTTTTATAACAAAGAAGTTAAATAATCATGTCTTTGAGTTATATTTTTTCTTTTCTCTAAAAATTTGAACCATCTCTCTTGAGAAATTGAAAATTTTTATTTTTTTTTGTAAATATATAATATCAAAATTTAATGTGATAAATTAAAAAAAAAGGGTGAATCAAAGAAAAATAAAATAAAATGAATTAGAAAATTTTGAGAATTGATTCCCGCTCCCGAGCGTACGCGAAATGGGCCATTTAGTGTAGTTTTTTCTTTTTGTACTTAATTTAATTTTTAATTTAGTAATTAAATAAAAATAAACTATTTATTACTTTGAGGCTTTTTTAAACCTTGTTTCCATTTAGTAATTAATTATTAATTAACAACTAATTGTATTTATTTAATTTCTTTTTTTTAGTGTAATTATAATTAATAAGTAAATAAATAAATAAAGTATACCAAATTTAATTTGAAATATTTTTTTTAAATAAATAGATATTATTAAAATAAATAATTGAAAAAAAATTAAAAAAACCAAAATGGTGTTTCCCTTGTTTTTTCGTTTTTTATTTTTTATAATCTATTTTCAAAATATATAAATTTATCAAATAATTTTTTCATTTTATTTATAATTATTTGTTAAATAGTCATTTCAGTTTTTTTAAATTAAAGAATTATTTCTTTTAATAATATAATATTTATTTAAATAATATTTCAATTTAAATTTATTTATATTTTACTAATTTTATTATTTATTTACTTAATTAATTATAATTTCATTGAAAAATAAAAAATTAAATAAATACAATTAGTTGTTATTTATTATTTAATTATTAAATTGAAACAGAGTAAACAAAATGGCCCATTACCAAATTAAAGTAATAAATAATTTATTTTATTTTATTACTAAATAAAAATAAATAAATTGAGTACAACAAAAAAATGAAAAACTATACTAATTGTCCCATTTGGCGTGAATTGATTGCACAAATTGATTCCCAAATTTTCTTGATTTACTTGTTTCTTTCCGATTCACACTATTTTTACCTAATTCAATTTATTTATTCTCTATTTTATTATAATACACTTAAATAATTATATATTTACAAAACAAACATAAAAAAAAAATTCAAAACTTTCAATTTCTAAAAAATGATAATTTGAATATTTGACATAAAAAAATAATATAATTCAGAGACATAATTGTTCAATTGTTAATTTATTTACTACAAATATTAACTCCAATGTTTGAGGGTAAAAAAGAATGTTGTTAAAAATATGGGCCTTTTTAAAAAATTTTCTATAAAAAATAATAGAGTCTAAACAGAAGATGATATAATTTTTCTCTTATTATAATTGTTGTTATAGTTTGAGTTCGCTTTCTCCCTTATTTCAAATTGAAAATAAGTTTTGAGTATAGAAAGAGTCAACCTGGAGATTATTTTTCAAGGACGACACATGACGATATTTAATTGGAGAATTGTGCATTTCACGAGAGACATTTTAGAGAATTAACTCATATAGGGGGCATGTGGATAATTATGCCCCTCTGATGTTTAGAATACTAAGTATCTTCTTGATTTGGTACTCTTAAAGTAACTAACTTTGTTAGGTGAGTCAGGAACACTGAGTGGGTAATAAACTCTATCCCTATAAACTCAATGAATTTAATGATGGGTCGTCCTAACAACTCTAAACAATTATGATATGCATGTCAATAAGGGACACGGACTTTGTATCTGCTGATGTGGAAGTTGCCATTCCAATCAAAAATTGAAGATAAGCCTTGAGCATAGAAGAGCCAACTTGGAGATTATATCTTAAGGAGCGACACATGGCGATATTCAATTGGAGAATTGTCCTTTTAATAAATAACATTTTGGAGAACTGACTTGAATGAAGGCATATGAGTAATTGTACCTCATGACGTTTGGAGTATTATGTATCTTCTTGATTAAGTACTTTTAGAGTAGACAAATTTGTTAGGTGAGTAGGGAATACTGAGTGAATAGCAAATTTTATCCATTTGAGGTTAGTGAATTTAATGATAAATCACTATAATAACTCTAGATAGCTCTGATTTGTGGAGACAAGTACCTAGTACTTAATGAGGTAGAGATTTGCCATTATGTATTAATAAAAAATTAAAGATAAATCTTAAATATAAAAATAACCAATCGAATTATACTTTTTTGTAAGTGGTTAAATATTGCCTAATTTTTTATCAAACACATAACTTATTAATTAAGTTCTCTCATATTTGAAATTTATATTACAATTAAAGTGAATAGACTACGAATTTATGATTTAAAAATATAGATACAATTTATAAAAGGTTAATTATTTAATCGCTTCAACTTCTATCAAACCTTCTTATTATTTGAATGGGGACTTTACCTTCAACATTTTATTGCATTTATTATTATTATTTTTCTCATTTCGACGTCACGTTCAATTTTATACTTTATATTGGTTTTAAATTCCATGACACGAAAAATAAATAATTCGGTAACCAATAGAAAAGATCCGCGTAAGCCATTGGCGCTCCCATAATCTGAATTGTAGTAGTAGCCACCCAATCGGAAGACGATCTCCACTTCAGGTTCTTGTAAAAAAGCACCGCAGGGGAATGAAATGAAATGAAAAGCTTCTCAGTATTTGAATATTAGCAAAACGGAATCAAGTCCCGGACAAAGAAGCCAAACAGCTTTTCAATTCTCCACTTGCTCGATTCTTTATATTAAAAGCATTTCCCATGGAGTTAGGTAATGCTTCATAATTTTTTTGAGAACAAAATTTCATTTTATTGCTGTTTTTTATTTACATTTGCTTCCACTGTTTGTGATGATGCTGCTCTGATAGTAATTAGGGATTTACACTTTTTCATTTTTGTTGTATATCAACATTTTTCGTTTTCTCGTTAACTAGTTGTATCTTTTTATTCATCAGATGGGACGAAAGTACAAGTTTCTGGAAGTTTAATTGATAAGATTTACGGTGCGTTTTCAGACGGTGTACATTTTGCGACACCGATATCGTCCTTGAGGACAAATGAAGTTGATTTGGTATGCTCATGCGCTTTGGCTTATTAAATCTTTTCAGACTTATGGCGTTTTAAAGTGTTTAATTTTCATTTTTATACCTTTCATCTTGGATGCTTTACGGTGCGATTTCTAGGTACGGGGTGTTTTACAAATGCTGCAAGGTTTTACTAGTTCCTTGTTTTATTGGGACCAAAGTGGCCAGAGTTTTAGTGTCAAAAGTGGGATTTATTTGACTCACCTTTCCCAGAGAAGCCTACATGTTATTCTCAATCAATTTATGTATGCGGCAACATGTCTGAAACTAGTGGAAATTGTAGTCAGTAGAGTAGAGACTTCAGCGAGGATATATTCCCCTACTTTAAGGGCATTTTCATCTTCGGTTTCTGCTTGGCTTAAGGTATGTAGTTGTGACTATTAATTCTGTTGGGTGAAATTCTTAATACTTTTGATCTCCTTTTTACAAAGAGATGATGAGCTTATCCTTGAAGCAGAGATTGAGGGGTATTGCTTTAAAGGAAGAAGTGAAAATAAGCGGGTGTAATGTTGGAATCACACCAACCCTATTGGGATTAACGAGTTCTTTGTCGAGGTTAGTGTTTCTTAGCTTTATAAACTTTAGGTATTAAAATTAGGAATGAGTGATAATGGTTATAGTTTGAGGCATCATGCTGAATATCTTTATCATTTACTGGTCTTCAATCTCAAGCTGGGTTCTTTAATAAATCCTTATCTGAAAGTTAATGTTATCCCTTTTGTTTAGGTCCAAGGTGCCTGCCAAAATATGGATCTAAATTGAAGATCACATTTACCACAATAAATTCTTACTGACACCTCTTACATGCTTTATATTCCTTGTTAGACTAAATCATAAGCACTAACATACCCATCATGCTTCTTGTTTTGTGTTGGAAAAGTTGGATCTCACCCAGATATGACGTGCATTTCAGAGTCCTTATTACATCAGATTTTTTCCCCGGTTTAATGTGGAATTTATTATATAACACAATCGGGGTCTTAGTGCCTTCTTCCCTTGGTTTCTTCTTATGTAATTTGCTGATGATCTTTCACTTATTTAGTCTTTGCTCAGGTGCTGAATATCTTTTGCAAATAGTGAATGGAGCCGTTCCCCAAGTATATCTTGAGTCTACCATGTTGGTTCCAGCTGCTGAAATGTCTGTGCACGTCCTTGACTATCTTTATAAGAAGCTGGATGAGCTGTGTTTTGTGCAAGGTGGTGAGGTTGTAGCTACTTTTTTGGATGCACAGTGTCTTGCATTTTGTTTCATAACTTTTTGGTGATGACATAATTCAAACTTGAGACACATGCTAATGTTACAGGAGGAAGTATACCAGATGCTGCTTCACATATTTGTTGGAAGTTTATTGCCGTATATTGAAAATCTTGATTCCTGGCTTTTTGAAGGAATCCTTCATGATCCTTTTGAGGAGGTAACTGGTGATTAAAACTTTGTATAACATCCTAGAGTCTTAAATGGTGTGTTTACATGTTATATTGTGCTCAAGAAATCTTAAGTTTATTCAAGATGATGGCATAATAAAATTGTATGAAATAATAGTTTTTGCACAAGCAATGAAAATAAAGATTGATACAACCTTATTTGACCTTGAAATTGTCTTCCCTCTCTGCTTGATTCTTTCATATCATGTGTTCTCTAAGTAGTATAGGTTTTCTTTTTTCACTCTCCATGCAGATGTTTTTTTATGCCAATAGAGCAATCTCAGTTGATGAGGCAGAATTCTGGGAGAAGAGCTATCTATTGAGACTATTACAGAGTCAGAAGTTAGATGTTGAGCTTGCTGCTGTAACTTCCAACGGTGGTCGTGTACGTATAACAAATGAAAACAAGGGAATTGGTGAGAAGGAATCTGCTTCCCTGTCTAGTTGTGTGAAAGTAAAAGAGCTTAGTAATGGAGACCTTCAGGCTTGTCCTTTATTTATCAAGGACATTGCTAAGTCAATTATTTCTGCTGGAAAATCACTGCAATTGATCCAGCATGTTCCAACAGCATTCACCGCTGCATCTGGCAGAAATAGTGATAATCGCGTTGATGGTCTAGGAAATTCCAATGATGGTGATGATTTCAACCGAGTTGACCATGGACAGAGCTTATCTGGATTGACCCTTTCTGAAATTTTCTGCATTTCATTAGCAGGCCTTATAGGCCATGGTGATCACATCTCTAGATATTTTTGGCAAGATGACCCATGTAAATCTGAGTTTGTCCCTTCACTAGTACCCCATACAAATGGAAAACTGGTAGGGAATGGAAATATTGAATCTTTGGCAGCCTTAACATGCACAGAAAAGATGTGGTCTAAGTTCCTGCTTGATACATTGCAACAGAGAAGATCGATTGATAGAAAATATGCCAATGAGATTGCAAGTTGTGTTCCAGACAGAGAAGAAGAGAACGTGGCTTCATATATTGAGAACAAATTGTTCGCCCAGAAATCATTCTGTCCTGAAAATCC
The DNA here is from genome assembly GCA_946807835.1 of Ailanthus altissimus. Taxonomy (NCBI): domain Eukaryota; kingdom Viridiplantae; phylum Streptophyta; class Magnoliopsida; order Sapindales; family Simaroubaceae; genus Ailanthus; species Ailanthus altissimus. The sequence continues at coordinate 22,076,794 of OX327691.1, read as the reverse complement.
TGTCATTACTGTCTGTGAAACAATACTCAATAAGAAAAGTGATGTCTGGAAAGCTCTGAACTTGTCTAGGAACTTCTATCTTCCCCCGTTAAATGATGACATACTACGGGAGGCTGTTTTGGGTGCGGAGAGTGGGAACTTTTCTGAAATTAAAGGAACAAATTATGCTTTTGGTTTCCAGTTTGGTGAATCTGAATATATTCGTTCTCAGTATGATACAAAGTTGCTAGAAGTTCTGTTCCCATTTCCCACTATTCTTCCATCTTTTCAGGTAAAGCTGGATTGCTGTTTCTTTTAGCAGTTCTACCACTTTTTTTGGAGGGTAATTCTAAGAGTTATCGACTATTTGAAACAGGATGAACTTCGTATCTCTGAGCTCTTAGCTTTCCAGAAGAATAGCACCCTTCCTTCACGAGTTCTTAGTTGGATTCAAAATGTTGAACCAAGAACTACTCCACTTCCTGTGGTTATTATGCAGGAGTGTCTCACTGTCTACATCAAGAAGCAGGTATGTTGTTCATACCCATTCATGGAACCTTAGTTTCTGTTTTTGGTGAGCATGCTATTGATACAAATTGAAAACTTTACTTTTTCATGTCATAGGTGGATCATATCGGCAGGCTTATACTGTCAAAGTTAATGAATGACTGGAGATTGATGGACGAGCTTGCAGTGTTGCGTGCCATATACTTATTAGGTTCAGGTACCTTCTATGATGTTGAACTTCTACTTTCTTGGACTATGTTGGTTCTCATTGCAATGAAGATGATAATTGACATCACATAATTCCTTACCACCTTCAGGTGATCTGCTGCAGCACTTTCTAACTGTGATTTTCAATAAGCTGGACAAGGGAGAAACCTGGGAAGATGATTTTGAGTTGAATACCATATTACAGGTGCAATCAATTATTTCAACAATGCTACACCGTTGTTTGGGTTTATATTTTGAGATAAATATTTCCAACTCTACCATTCATGCTTAAAGAGCATGAAGTACAAATTATAATGATGTATGATGTGAAGGTTTTGTTACTTGATTTCACTGGGTGAGGGATCTAGGCTTTACTCCAACTTGGCGATTGCTACCGTGCTAGTATGCATGGAATTACCTGTTAACATATTCTCTGGTTTTTTTTTTTAAATTTCTTATGTGTACAGGAATCCATCAGAAATTCTGCTGATGGTATACTACTAAGTGCTTCAGATTCATTGGTGGTCTCAATCACCAAAAGTGAAGGTTTTGATGTTGATGAGCAACATAGTACAGCTACTCTTTCTTCGACTCCTTGTAAAAGTCGCCCATGTAGCTTTGGAATAGATGGTCTTGATTCACTGAGATTCACATATAAGGTCTATTCTACAGTCAAAACACTTGATTTTCTATTTTAAATCTTGTTCCTAAAAAATTTCTACTAATATGGTCATCATTGCATGTGACAGGTCTCTTGGCCACTTGAACTTATTGCTAATACAGAGGCAATTAAAAAATATAACCAGGTAACTCTTCAACATTTGCTCATATTTCAAACTGTTATTATTTAATTTATTTGTCTGGTGATTGTTGTGATCCTGATGTAGGTGATGGGATTCTTGTTGAAAGTCAAGCGTGCCAAATTTGTACTTGATAAAGCTCGGAGGTGGATGTGGAAGGTTATCCTTTTCTTTCAACCACAAGCCCACTTCCCTCTCCCTTATACTCGAAAAGGAAATATCCATTAGGTCACCTACAGTGCCATTCTTCTTTGATTTCTGGTCTAAGTCTTTCATATTATCACTTACAGGGTAGAGGCACTGCAACCAACAGTCGCAATCACAAGCGCCACTGGTTAGTGGAACAGAAACTCCTCCATTTCGTGGATGCTTTTCACCAATACGTGATGGACAGAGTATGAGCTTTCTCAATATTCTTCTGAATGATATTTGTCAAGGTGTATAATTGAGCATGTGGACGTGGAACTTTGATCCCCTATGTGGTGTTTGGTTGTTTTGTTGAGCTACTTCTAGTTGGTCTCATTTAAGTGAACTAAATAATGAATCTTGTCTGACTTTAAATTTCATGAGCAGGTATATCACAGTGCATGGCGTGAACTCTGTGAAGGTATGGCAGTTGCTGGATCCCTGGATGAAGTCATAGAAGTACACGAGGCTTATTTATTGTCAATTCAGCGGCAATGCTTTGTGGTACCAGACAAACTGGTGGGGACTCATCTCCCTTAACTAGGGTTTTGTAATCAATTCTAACAATGTTCACTTTAGTTGGTGATTATTGTGAAATCTAGTGGAGTGATTCATTTGTCTCCTGGCATTCAGTGGGCTTTGATAGCCAGCCGAATCAATAGCATCCTTGGATTAGCTTTGGACTTTTATTCCATTCAGCAGACTCTGAGCAGCGGTGGAGCAGTTTCTGCGATCAAGGCCAGATGTGAAATGGAAGTTGATCGAATTGAGAAACAGTTTGATGATTGCATTGCCTTCCTCCTCAGGGTAGCCTTCTATCCATCCTTACCGTCTTTTTTGTTCATGATTTTGACGATCTGGTTTTCATCTCACTGTCTTTGCTGGCATTGTGGGCATTCATGTTGGTCCTCGAGTTGCTGTGCCAGTTGCATATGTTGGTCAATTAAACATGCATGTATGCCTATGAATATAATAAAAATGGCATTGTAATCATAAGCTTCATCTCCTGATTATGCAGGTCCTATCTTTCAAGCTAAACGTGGGGCACTTCCCTCATTTGGCTGATTTGGTTACTAGGATTAACTACAACTATTTCTACATGTCTACTAGTGGAAACTTGATGACTGCCCCTGGCTCTGACACTGTTTCTTCAAGACTGGGCAAAACCTTTGCCACTAGAACAAATTGATAAGAGTGTCCCAACATTCCTTGCGACTTATTCATCCCATCTGTGAATATGGTGTATTTTAGGGCGTTGTATTGTTTGTTCAGATTTGAGCAAGCACTTCAATTTTGTTTATTTTAACTTTTAATTAATGAGTAATGCTATTTAATAGTTAGATAAAAATATTTAGCCAGTTGAAGAATTTTTTCTTTCATTTTCAGTCAATTCAAAAAATATATATTTTGACTCATTTTATATTTAAACATAATCTTAGGAATTTTTTTGATAATGTGGATTCTTATTTTTCAATAATATTCCACGGTCAAAACAATTAGTTGAATCTTATGAAATTATTTTATAAAAGTTGATTGATGTCTTCTTTTTATAAAGCAAATCGATTGTAATTCTAAAATAATTCACATCGTTTTCGGCTTTTATTGTAATAAAAGATTACGTTTTATATGGAAATGGCCCGTATCAATTGGAAGGTTGCTTTTTGAAAATTTTTGTTGGCTATTAATGATTTAATTACTTTTTCTGCTTTTATTATTTTATTTCATACCTTGCTAGAGGTAGCACGGCACGGTATGGCCTATTAAATTGGGCCTATGTGCTGATGTATTTTGGGCTGGCACGGTACCGTGCCGTACTCGCGGGTTATTTTTTTTAATTTTTTTTATTTAAGAAGTAAATTTGATTTTTTTTATTTTTATATTTATGTTCAATAATTTATATTTAAAATAATATCAATAAATTTTATCTTTAATAAAATCATAATTCTAATTGTAAAATTATGATTATAATATAATTCCAATTCATTATAATCTTAATTGTTATTATAATTAATAATTTTTAATTAATATTATAATTGAATAATTGAATACTTATACAATTGAATTATAATTTTATTTTATTCAATTAAATTAATTATTTTATTCCATGAATAATATAAATTAATTGAAATTGAAATCAAATCCTTATACAATAGAATTGCAAGTTCAATTAATTCAGTTAAATGTTTTAATTTATCAAATGAATACTAACTAATTAAAATTAAATGATTGAATCTTTGTACAATTGAATTATAAATTCAATTAATTTAATTGAATTGTTTAATTCATCCTATGAATACAAATTAATTGAAATTGAATAATTGAATCTTTGTATAATTGAATTATAATTTTAATTTAGTCAATTAAATTGTTTAATTTATCTCATGAATAATAATTAATTTAAATTAAATGATTGAATTCTTGTACAATTGAATCATAATTTTATTTTAGTCATTTCACAATTGAATTATAATTTTATTTTATTAACTTGAACTATTTGATTTATCACATGAATATAAATTAATAGAAATTAAAAACTGAATATTGCATAATTAAATTTTAATTTTAATTAATTGAAGTGCAAAATTGAATTTTATTTTTAATTTACTCAATTAGATGATTTTGTCAGGAATATAAAATAATTAATTTAATACAAAATAAAATATATAATAACATATTTTAATTATACAAAAGTTTGTAATCAAAAGTGTGTATTTGATTTAATGATTGAAAGCCTCTACTTAATTAAAGTTTTGACCGCGAGGTCTTGCATTCAAAATCTCATAACAACAAAATTTAATATTTTGTGTAATGCAATGAGGCTTGTGTTGAGCCATGTCACACGGCATTGCATACTATAATGTGGGCTCTATAGGTTGAAGCCTATAACATAAAGTTTTGGGTTCAATATCTCGTAACCACAAAATTTAATATTTTGTATAATGTAACATAGTCACAAAATTTAACATTTTGTGTAATGCAAAAAGGCTTATGTTGAGCGGTGCTACACAAGCACGGCATGCTACAATGTTATACTAGGCTCCACAAGTTGAATGTTGTTAAAACACATAACATAAAAAAGTTTTGGCTTCAAGATTTCATAACCATAAAATTCAATATTTTGTATAATGTAATAAAGCCTGTGCTGAGTTGTGTCGCATGGACATGATACACTACAATGTTGTATTAAGCCCTATAAGTTGAATGTTGTTAAAGCCTATTACGTAGGAAAATGTATATAGTTAGCTTTTATTTTAAATTTGTATATTTTTATAATCATAAAATTGAAATATAATATTTAATATTTTTAAAGCATATTTTGCCTCTCTCTTATAATTTTTTAAAAAAATTCAATTAAATAACACTTTAAAAATTTTGAGTTTAAAAATAAATAGATCAAATATTTAGACACTAACATTTCAAAATCTTAAAACTAAAAAAACTAGTTAAAAAGTAAAAATTTAAAAAATAGATGAAAATAATAAAATCGAGTACGAAGAAAAAAAAGAAACTCAGAATTTCCTGCACCTCACACTTGCACGAGGTGAGAGATTGGGCCGCATAGCCTCACTTTGCACCTCTTGCAAGCAAAGAATTTCAACTTTATTTTTCTTTTTCGTTTTGATTTTTTTTATTTCAATTCATCGTATTTTTTTACTAACACACTTTATTTTTTTTTATTTTATTATAATACACTATTATGTTTCCTCACTTATATTTATACAAACTAAATAAAAAATATATATTATGAAACAACAAAATTTTCAATTGTGTTATTCACAAAGTTAATTTCATTGATTTATTTTTTATCTCATTAACTAATAAAAATTAGCCTAATAATTTTTAATTATAAAAAATTATGGTCGTAAATTCTCCTATAAGTCAGGAGGCCGGGTCGGGGTTGGGTTCGGTTCAACCCTAGATCCACCTATGTCCTTATTTAAAAAACCGCGTCCCGCTCCCGCGTTACTCTCGTCCTCCTAAGTTCTGTCTCCCTTTTCCTCTTTGCTCTTCGTTCGAGGCTCATGAACTCGTAAGGTGCAACGGAAGAAAATGTGAAGGCTCATGAACTCGAGCTAATCCACGGTGCTCGTTCCCTCACCGGAACATCCTCTCTCCACTCCCATTTTAACTGTCCGACCTTTCTAGCTTCATCATCAAATTACCGAACGCCTCTTGGCCCCACCATTCCCAACTGTAACCCTAACCGTGCGGCCATTCTCATCGGAACTTTAACCATAAATTGCTCCCACAATAATTGCCTCCAATTCACCCATGGTTCCCCCCAAATTAGCTGCGTATTCTTGATTTCAATGTCCACGCAATCGGAAAGAAAATCCACGTCAGTGCCTGGAATTTCATTCCGTTAAAACGCGGTAACGGATTCTTGGAGATTATCAAATGGAATTTTTCGGAATCAACTTCTATACTTAACTGATGTTCGAGTATCGATTCCTTTGATTCATTTCCCTTAATTTCAGGTTCCTTTACTGCCGGTAACACCGATAGTTTGAAGTCTCTTTATCAAGTTCATGGCGCGTTAGAATCAATTAGTAATATTTCAATTGTTCCATGTTCACGTCCAGGTACTTCACCTGATTCAACTAATATTCCAGGGTTTCTAATGCGATTAATGTCTTGTGAGTGTAAGTAGTGTAGTTTTAAAGAGTCGAAAATAACACAGGAGCCTCATTCATTTACCAAATTGGAGTTTGTATATTTTTGCTATGCTGCTTCGTGTTGGTATCCAGTGATGACGAAGCTTGTCCCAAATATTATTACTATCTAGGGCTGAACAAGAAATTAGTTGTTATAGGGAAGGGGAGTCTCAGTTGATGTTCGTGACTGCAGAGAATTCTGTTTTACATGTTCCCCGGTGGTTGAAAAAATTGTTACAGTTTCTAGGACTGTTATGAAGGGGAAGAGTGAGTGTGGAACGTATACTGGTGTTGTGAAAGGCATGTTCATGCAAGGGATGGTTATTGAGCTCGACAATGATGTGTGGCTTCTACTAACTGATAAATTACTTACTGTGCCTCGTAGTATTAGACTGGGTGCTGTGGTAAGTAACATAACTCTGTTTCCTTGTTCTCTTAAGTTTGCCATGGCTCATACTGTTCTAGTTTCATAAATCATTATTTTGTCTTTTTGTAGATTTCCTTGAGCAATCTTCATTTTGTGAATCCAAGATTTTCTTGGGCGAAAGTTCTAATAATCTGGGCTTGCTGCAAGACTAGCATTACTGTAGAGTTGTTTTCTCCATTAGAATCAGGGTATATGCTAGTGAATTGTCATCATCATATCTCTTGGGATCTTTCTCAAGTGAGTTGAATCACAACATCTTTGGAATTGGCATCGAAGTTGAATTTTGTATTGCATTCCTTATCCTTGGTTGTGCATGGGACACAACTGAAAGTGTCATCAGTCTCCCCTTAAACCATTGGTTGTGGTTTATTAACCTAATTGTCCTTATGGCTTCCTTTAGGTGCTTCCCTAGGATGCTTTATGAAATACCACGAATCAGTTACAAAGATTAATTCAATTGCATGTTGAAGGTGCTATATAAATGCAACGTTGGAAAGTCTACTGGGGAAGTTTATTGAGTCTTGGTCATTTTCTGCCAGACTATGGTATGATATTCGATATGTAATTTGTAGCTTTACAGGATCGCTTAAAATTTATGGTGTTCTTGATTGATTTGGGTTTCAGGGCACTTCTTGTTGTTTCATGTTTTCGATTCAGGGGTCCTATCAGATAAGGAGATTATGGGATCAAAACATGTAAGTGCTTTTGGTTGGGGATTTAATTTTGTTCCTTGTGGAGTTCCTTGTTCTACTTTGAATACTCTCAGTTCTTTTACACAATCATTCTTAACTCTAATGAGCTGAAGTGGATTGTCGCAAGGTGCTATCAGAAAAAAGGATTGGCTCAGATGTGCACTAGCTCACATATACCTTCGTCTGTAATCCAAGCTTGGGTAAATTGGCAATTGCAGTTAGTATACGACTACTGCTCTATTTTGTTGATTCATTGTCCTCTCTCATAACGAGTCAATTTTGGCAGCGTGGAATATTTACAGAATTCTGCGAGCATGAATCACGTGGCTGCAGTAGTGAACCATATTGTGGTAACTTGAGATTGGTAAGTCCATGTTTACAAAGTCTTTTATTGCAACACATTAGGATTGTTAGCCTTTCTGGAGAGCGCCAATTCAGTTGGTATGTTTGAGGTTTGTATTGTGTACTCGAAGATTAAGATTTAATTTTTGTCTTGTTATCTTCAGGTGGTGCCAATCTCTAGTTTTGTCTATCACTGTGAGGCCACACGGATAAAAACACTGTTAAACTGGACAGTGACAGTCATACCTTGCATGTGAGCAACCAATATAGCTTTTTATCTTTTGAAGGTAAATTGCATGGTCAGTCAAAGAGGAGGATTTTTCCAAGAGAAGACATTGGTTTTGTTTTGCTTGGAAGTTTAAAGGTTAGCAGTTAGACTTCATTTTAATATTTATCATATAACTTCTTGTTTGATTGTTTATTCCAGTATTATCAAACTTGGGAAATGAGGTGTAGAAGACATCTGTGATGCTGTTTTATTTTCTGATTTGGGAAGAGCATGATTCTTAGATTTTCTAATGTAGGATATTTGGTTTGTGGTTCAGAATCATAGATTTTCCACTATAAGATTTTTGGTTTGCAGTTTTAGGTATTAGCACTATTGCCTGCTGCACTTTCAGAGTATCAGTCATGTTCTTTCATACTATTTCCTTTGCCACGAAAGGTTTGTTTCTATCTTTGTAATGGAAGTGATAATTCACAGATTTTTCCTTTCCCTTTATGTGTTTTCTCAAGCAGCAATGTTTCTCATACTTTACTGATTAGTAGTCTTCATCTTTATCGGTTGTAAAGTGATCCTTTGGTAGCAAACAGGTCTAGTATGTTTGTTGAGGCCATAATCTTGCCATGGAATCTAGCTCTTTTCAGGAAGAGTGGAAGTAGGCATACAACTAAAATTTTGAGAGATAGGCCTAATGACCTGATGGAACATTGCACAAGTGAAGATTACAAAGGTCGTGTTCCTGACAGGAGGCTTATAGCTGACTCTACATCAAGCAGAGCAACAAGTTCAGGTCCGATGGATGACTTAGGCTATCTTAATAATGAACTAAGAACTCGTTCTTGTCGGGAATCTAGCACGGAATGGAAATGTACTAAATTGAATTTTCTCGTGAAAAGCCGTGCTCGGCTACTATTAGAAATGCTAATTATCAGAGCTTGGTTAGTTCAGGAATCTTGTATTTTATGAAGGCCAGTACGAAGACTAATACTGTTTTCCAAAATTTAACTACTGAGAAGGTTTTGCTGGAATTTGATTCTGAAAGTTCTGTTAAGTATCAGGCATATCAGATTTCTTTTCTTTCGTTAGAAAATTTCTCTCTTTTACGTACCCATTTTGGGCATTATGAAATTTTCCTTTTGATTTCACACTGCAATTCATGATAATGTTTTTCACTTTCATCCAATTACCAGTTGTTGCAGATTGTTGGTTATTACATCTCAAATTACCATATAGAAGATTCTCTGTGTAACATCAAGAACTCTGACAATGTCAGTGGTGTTAAAATTCTAATCACTTCTAGATCACAAACGTGGAGCCTTACATTCTCTATTGATGAAGTTCTCACCCATCACGGATCATTGCGTCATCCTTCACAAGATGATACTCCATTCAGCAACTCCAAGGTTCTGGCAGTGGAACAAGCTGACCTACTTCTCTGGAGGGTTCCTGGCAGTTCTTCAGGAACTTGTTCAGATGTCCCTCTTTATGTCTTTGCCAATGCAATGCATATCTTAATGATAGATGTTAAGGATTTGGAGGAACACTTTATTAAGCCAACTATAAGACCGGAAAAGACTTTCAATTTCTCTTTATGCACTTGCACCATATTGACTCTGTCTGGGCCGTCATCTGGACCTCCTGATTGCCTGTTTCCAGAGCGAAATTTAATATCTTTGTGTGGAGCTGTGGTTGCAGTTCATGGTTTTGATGATAGAATTGTCAATGAGCATGGCTTTGAAAGTATCAGTGATGTTCTTCAGTTGAGATTCTTTCAAGAACTCGCAAGAAATTTTTGCATTCATGTTTTGGCAGACCATCAATCTGTAATTGCCCATTATAACCTTTCATTCTCATTTTTTTTTTCTATTTTATTTTCTTAAAACAGTGTCTGATTGGTTAGGTGAGGGATTTTGGTTGCAGAAGGGAACATGCGTATCTGATTGGATTTGGACCTGGAGTAAGTGAAACATTTCATTGAATTCTGGAGGTAAGCAATTCCTAAAAGACATACTTGATTTCTAGCTTGTGCTCTAATATTTTAGTTTAATTTTTCTTATTCTTCATCTTAATATATCTTTCTGATGGATTTGCAATTCTCAGCATGTTGTATGACAATTTTGAGACAGAAAGTTGAGTTTAGACTTTAAAATTTTAATGTTTTTGTGAAAGAAGAGAATATAATTCTCTATCTCATTGTGAAGAAAACAGTATAATATATAGAAGAGAGAGTAGCCCTAGAAAGGAAGTCCTCTATACAAAAATAAAATATCATTAGTGCTTTCCTATTTTATGCTTATCATATATATACCTATTATATACATTTCAATACTCTCCCTCAAGCTGAAGCATATAAGTTTTATGCGCCAAACTTGTTACAAATGAAATCAATTCGAGGACCCTTGAGAGATTTAGTAAGAATAACCGCTAGCTGGTTATTTGGACTAACATGATTTGTAGAAATACAACCAGACAATATCTTCTCTCGAATAAAGTGACAATCAACTTTTATATGCTTAGTTCTTTCATGAAACACTGGGTTGAATGATATATGAAGTGCAGCTTGATTATCACAAAATAACTTCATCTGTGAAATGTTTGTAAATTTTAATTCTTGGATTAACTGTTTCAACTATATAAGCTCGCACGTAGGTAAGGCCATGACACGATATTCTGCTTCTGCACTTGACCTAGCAACATCTTATTTCTTACTTTTCCATGATACAAGATTACTCCCAATAAGAACACAAAACTCGGTAGTAGACCGTCTATCCGATGGAGATCCTGCTCAATTTGCATTTAAGTATCCCACAACTTGTGTGTGACCATTATTCTCATATAACAATTGTTTGCCTGGTGTGCCCTTGATATATTGTAAAATTCGGATAACTGCATCCTAATGACTATCACATGGAGACTGTAGAAATTGACTGACAACACTGACTGAAAAGAAAATATCAGGCCGTGTGATAGTAAGATAATTAAGTTTACCAATTAGTCTTTTCGATATCTCCCAGAGTCTGAAAGTGGCTTCCTTTGTCCAGGTAGAAGTTTAGCATTAGAATCCATAGGAGAATCTATAGGTCTGCAGTCTAACATTCCTATTTCCTCTAGAATATCCAGTACATATTTTCGTTGAGAGATAATAATTCTAAACTTAGATTGGGCAACCTTTATACCAAGAAAATATCTGAGCAATCCCAAATCTTTAATCTGAAAATGACAAAACAAGTGATTCTTTAATTGCTTAATACCTTCTTGATCATCTCCTGTAATGACAATATCATCAACGTAGACTATTAGATACTGTCCCTGTGGTGTATGTTTACAGAAAACAGAGTGATCTGACTTACTTCGGATTATGCCAAACTCCTGGATAACAGTACTGAAGTGGCCAAACCAAGCACGAGGAGACTGTTTCAAACCATACAAAGAGCGACGAAGCTTACATACCAAACCAGACCCCCCTTACCCCTAAGCAACAAATCCAGGTGGTTGCTCTATATATATTTCTTTTTGAAGCTTACCAAGAAGAAACGTATTTTTGATATCAAGTTGGTGCAAAGGCCATTGTCGAATGGCAGCCATAGCTAAGAACAAGCAAACAGATGACATTTTAGTCACAGAAGAGAAAGTCTTGTAATAATCCTGTCCATAAGTCTGAGTGTATCCTTTTGCAACCAACCGAGCTTTCAATCTGTCCACCTGACCATTAGGTCCAATTTTGACAGTGTATACCCATCGACAACCAGCTGTGAAGTGTTCTGGTGGCAACCGAACTAATTCCCATGTACCATTAGCATGCAAAGCAATCATTTCCTCAACCATTGTTTGACACCAGCCAGAGTGTGAAAGAATCTCACGAAGTGTTTTGGGGATAGAAACAGAAGATAAAATAGACACAAAGACATAATATGGGAAAGATAAGCGATGATAACTAAGAAAATTGTATATAGGATGAGAATTGCAAGTGGATCGTATACCTTTACGAATAGCAATAGGAAACTGTTCAGCAGAGGGCAAGACCGTAGTCGGAAAGGAATTAGGAGCAGGCAGTGAGTCAACAAGAACAGTATCAATGGCATCACCAGTATCAGCAGCACCTGCAAGATCTACATCAGGGACAACAGTAATAACATCATCTGTAAAAGGAATAGAGACAAGGTTATCAAAGGTTGGAGATGGAATGGCAGATTCCGACTCAGATACTGGCTCAGAGGAGGACACAGTAGGCGGAACAATATAAGGAATTGGAAGAACTTCTATGATGATCTGTGTTTCGGAACAAGAGAAAGAGAAGAAAGGAGAAGACTCGAAAAATGTGACATCAGCAAATATAAAATACTGTCGTGTGTCAGGAGAGTAGCATTTATATCCTTTTTGAAGACGGGAGTACCCGAGGAAGACACATTTTATGGATCAAGCAGATAACTTGTCTTGACCAGGAGAAAAGACATGGACAAAACATGTGCAGCCAAAAACCCGAGGTGAGATAGGATATAATGGTGTATTAGGATGTAGAAGAGAATGGGGAACTTTATTTTGTAAGACAGAAGAGGGCATACAGTTGATTAAGAAACACGCAGTAAGAACGGCGTCGGCCCAAAAACGAAGAGGAACATGATTATGGATAAGTAAGGTGCGAGCAGTTTCAATAAGATGCTTGTTTTTACGCTCGGCAATCCCATTTTGTTGTGGAGTATAGGCATAGGAGGACTGATGTAAAATTCCCTGAGAAGACAAATTTAGTAAAGGGAGCGAAAAAATATTCATGTGCATTATTACTGCGCAATGTATGAAGAGTAGTAGAGAATTGTGTCAATCTACACAAAAAGATTCAAATATGAAAAATAGTTCAGATCAATCTTTCATTAAAAATAATCAAGTGCAACGTGAATAGTCATTAATAAATGTAACAAAATACTTAAACCCTAAAACAGAAGGAAGTCAACTAGGACCCTAAATATCATAATGAACTAATTCAAAGGGGGACGCAACCCGTTTATTGACACGCTTGGGAAACGACTCACGAGAGTGTTTTTCAAGTTGACAGGACTCACAATTTAAAGACGACAATCTAGACAAATTTGGAATCATTATTTGTAATTTTGACAAACTCGGATGTCCCAGACGATTATGAATAAGTGTTGGAGATTCAGTGACAGTGCATGCTATAGATAATTGCCGAAGACCAAGATGATAGAGCCTTTGTGACTCACGTCCTGTGCCAATCGTCTACCCCGTACTGCGATCCTGTATAACAACAGAGTCATCAACAAATGTGATACACAATTTAAAGAACGAGTGAGTTGATTGATAGATATAAGATTAAAAGGACAACGCGGTATATAAAGAACAGATTCTAAAGGTAAGAAAGGAAGAGGATATGCTCGACTAACTGCTTGAGCAGTAGTGGTGGAACCATTAGGTAAGGTGACAGATGGTAATGACCTAGATGTAGAAGTATGAGAAAGTAATTAAAGGTTACTAAAAATGTGGTCAGAAGCATCGGAATCAAGGACCCAGGGTCCTAAAGAAAAGGACTGAGTAAGACAAGCGACCGAATTATCAGTATGTGCAACGGAGGCAATGGAAGAGGTAGACTGTTTAGCCGCTTGATATTTCAAGTATTCCTCATAGTCGGCACCAGTGAGAATCATGGATGGAGGTTGCTTGTCTGTAATGTCAGAATGATCAGATTGAGCAAGGTTGGCAGCCCGAGGGGGTCGTCCATGTAACCTGTAACATTTTTCTCTGGTATGTCCCCACCGATGACAATAATTGCATTTAGGACAATTTTTTCCACGATCACCTTGCTCTCTTTTAAAAGAAGGCTGTGACTGAGATGTTAAGACAGAAGAATTTGAATCAGTGGTAGAGTGCCCATACTAATGACCTGGAGCAGAGACACGAAGCAGCCGAGGAAAGATATTAACCATGGAAGGAACAACAACACTAGCAAGAATCTGATCACGGACTGATTTTGCTCATGACTAAGTGATGCTAGGGTGAGAACCATAAAAAATTTGTCCCTTTGAGCAATCGTCAGCAACAGTTTCTCCATACAGCAAGAGTGAATTAAACTCAGTTTTGAGGGAAGCTATCTTGCCAAGAAATTCCGACATCTCTAGATCCTGTTGTTTCAAATTAACCAAACTCGAGACCACATAGTACAACCTTTGAATATCATTAGTATATAAGAACTTAGCTTGATGCCAAATATCTAAACATGTTCGATAGGCCTTATAAATGGGATATAATTGAGGATCGATGGTTTGCCATAATTGATTACATGATAAGGCATTAACTATTTTCCATTCAATTCTATCTTTATTTTTTAGATCGGTAACCTTGGTAATTAAATGGTCCTCTAAGCCATATCCTATACACTATAATTCAATAGATGCGGTCGAAGAAGTATAATTGCTACTCCCTATCAATTTTTCAGTAGAAATAGTTAGGAATGAATCGAAGGGAAAAATCTAATCTATTTTAGAGCTCTCAATAGTCATATTGGCTCACAAATCAGAGATGATCAGTTTTTCGGCAACCAGGAGCAGTATTGCGGCAAGCAGTGGCGGATTTCCGGCAATGGTGACGGCAGCCGACGATGACAAGGGAATCAGTGGGTGGTTTTGAGGTCGCCGGCGTCGTCTGGAATGAGTGGTGCCGGCGGTGAAGCCTCATGCTCGCCAGAGACGGAGATCGGAAAACGTGAAGCCGAGGAGAAGGGTGCCATGTTCCGAAGCCGATGACTTTTGGGCCGCCGCAGAAGTGATCGTCGTGCTGTCTGAGAACAGGGATGCCGGCGGTGAGAGTCCACGCTCGTCGGAAAAAAAAAGTTAGTTTTCTGGCGACGGCGCATGGGGGCGCGTGCGGCAGAGGTTCAGGTTCTATTTTCTTAGAGGTTCTCTGGTGAACGATTGGTGATGTGAGAATAGAGGACACGACCACAGGAAAAGGAAGAAAACACAGTGGCTGGAAAGGAAACAGGCGAATTTGCCGGAAAAACTAAAAAATTTAGAGAGAGCACAATGGCTCTAATACCATGTGAAAGAAGAGAATATAATTCTATATCTCATTGTGAAGAAAACAGTACAATATATAGGAGAGAGGGCAGCCCTAGAAAGGAAGTCCTCTATACCAAAAAGAAACATTATTAGTGCTTTCCTATTTTGCGCTTACCATATATATACGTACTATATACATTTCAACAGTTTTAAAACCTGCTTCCAAATTGCTTCCTTAAGATTTTATTGAATCATCAAAGTTTATACTAATATATTTACCATATCATAGTTGTCCAGGGAGGCAGATGGCTTGATGTTGATACTTGTATCATTTATTGTAGTGAACTCCACAAGGGTAATCAATGAACCATTTGGTGAAAAGAGTTCTAACTTATAGTCAGATTCAGATATAAGCAACACAGTGTCTTCAGACACTGTTGCTCCTGGTTTGATTTCTGAATTGATTCAGTGCTCATATTGCAGGCCAATGCACTTCCGTTGCAGGGTAAGTTGTATTGAAAGCTAAAAGTTTTCTCTTTTCAACTAGGCTAAATTTGCCTCTTAATCGCACGTTGCTACCATCTGGGCAATGCTTGTTATGGTGATGTTGGTAATCACAGTCACCTATTATGATAGGTTGTTGCTGTCGATGTCCTCGTTTTGGAGAAGAGTAGCAAGTATGATGATTTACATTTGGAAACTTGTTCCAGGGCTCATCTTGTTGAAATTCCTCTTGCTGGTTTTATGTTGTGTGAGTTACTTGCCCTTTTTATAAAATATTGGAATGTGAACTTGATTGTCAAGTTAAAGTTAACAAAAGCAATGACAACATGACATCTTTCGACCACTTAACTGTTTATTGACTTTGTCTTACTGTCCCTGGCAGCAATTTAATTTTATAAGAATGACAGAATAGTGTCTCAAGAGCTACATAAAGCGGCTTTCAGTTTTGTTTTGTATTCTCTCAGGAAATGAAGTATTATGCGTACACAACTAAAATAGAATTGCTTCATATTGAATGAAACTTTTTTTTTTGGTTATGTGACTCCACTTTGATAAAAAAATTGTCTCTTGTTCAGTGCATATTTATTTTAATTTTTTGTGCCTATTTGCATGTGTAGATGATGGGTCATCCTCTTGTTGTTGGGCTAATGCTGAACAAGCAGCAACCTTGCTAAGGCTGCATGAGGAACCCCCACAGAGTGCGTTTGAGAACAACATCACTATTTATCATCTAGCAAGAATCTTGAAGAAGCATGAGAAAATTACAGTGATGAACTATGGTTCTATAGCTGATTCTTCTTATCAAGATCTAACTATTTCTGTTTGTTCAGACAATGCCCTCACCAGCTTGGATGAAAACCTCAAATTCATAATCTTCAATGCTTGCTTTGGCACATTCTGGATGAGGTTATATGTACTCGTAGAGGTATTTTTTTATAAAAAAAAAGAAGAAAAAGGAAGTTAAGCTTGATTTCATGACAATGCAGTAAAACCTATTCTTAGTCAGAAAGAATGCAGGCTGAAGCACAATGTAGAAGTGATTATTCTTTGATTTCTATATTCTCCAACTTAGAGATAAACATGTATATTATATGTGCATGGATATGTGCATTACATGGAAGCTAAATGTGTAGTCTTAGTTCTTGCAATTGAGTCTGAACCCATGACCTGGTAACTTAGGAGCATTCCTGCAAATTTTAAACTATTGAAAAAGAAAAGAAATGAGAAAATACAGGTGTAATTTAGCTGGACAAAATTGCTGAATAATTTGTTTCGGTTTCAAGCCTGCTTTTATGTGCTGTGAGAAACTCAAAACTGAGTATATATGCTGTGCTTGACTATGTCTAAACAAAATTTTCATGTCTCAAATTTGGTGAGTGGTGATAGTGTTGATTTTCAGTTTGTGTGATGGATTTTGTCTGTTCTTTGTGCTGACTGTCTGTCTGATATATTCTCTGAGTCAATTAACAAAACTTCTTTTTTCTTTGATATAGATAATTAAGATATGCAAACTCCATAGTTTCTTATCCATAGATGATCTGGTCCTTTTTTTAATTTTTCATGTTTCTGTTTTCCTTTTCTTCACTTCCATGTTGTTCTTGCATGTTGAAACATTCGTCATATGTGATCATTTCATTTGCATTGGCAGACTCTTGTTGCTAGTGTGAGGGATTCAAGCGCTGACAGGTGGTTGGAAGACGAACACTGTGTGAGAATGGAGATGACAATGCATTCTATGCAAAATATATGGGCTAGAGAAGTCTGTTGTGTCAATCCGATGACTGAGGCCAAAAATGTGATTCGACAACTACTGGAGAGGTAATTGCTCATACTGTGAAATCTAATGGATGTGAGATGTAGCACATCTTTTCTCAAAAAGATATGGAGCTGTTGGTGAGGTTGGCACCACCAGTTTGCGTTTTTATGATCTATTGGCCCAACATGTATAGCTTTAAATTCTAATCTTTTTTACCAGGAGTCAGATTCCTCACTCAATTGAATGTCTTGAGTCACAGCAGTAGCATAGTAATGAATGTTCACAATTCCCAAACTTCCAGGTTTCACAATTCTATGACAGAATCATCAACATGAAAGCTAATTAGATGCATTATACCCACATAGAATGTGGTTAATTAGCTTCTCTCTCTGCCTCTTTTTTCTTTTTCTTTTTATTTTTTATTTAAAAAGAAAAGCTAAACCGTCATAGAATGATTAATTATTGAAGAGCTCCTTCACACATCAATGCAGTGGGGATGGATATCTGGAGTGAGCTTGTTGGCGAGGCTTTAACCGAAATTAACTGTTGTATTTTACACTTCAACTTGAGTTGTCGGATAGCATGTTATCTAATTATGAATACATAAGATGATCAGATATACGAGGATATGTGAATCCAAATTTCATGAACCGGCATTTCTGGTTCAGAGCCATGTTTATCTATCTATCTTTCTTCTGCTGTTTGGCTGCTCGGCTCTAGCAGACTCTTAGGGCTGCAAAATAAATTGAAAATAATTGACCAAGACAACTGAAAATATAGACGAGAACCCTAATTATTATCAGACCAAGCATGTCAGAAATACCAATGAATGGGGTAATAATTTTATGGAATTAGCTGGCAAAGCGACTGGTTGCTGTACAAATTAACTAGTGAGTTTTATTAATGGAGTGGACTGTTGAAATATTTACGGAAAGAGGCAACCAATTAGCGTAATGAGTAGCCCATGTTACCAGAATCACAGGAACCATGGTCGTAATCTGTGATTCAGAATATAGTGTAGATATGGGTTCGTGATAAGTGACGTGTTGGCACGAACTTATAATTGGCCGTACCAAATACAATTATAATGGGCTCGGCACAACATGGCCGTGGGTTGTACTTATTTTTTTTAATTTATAATATTTTAATATATATAATTCTTTTTTAATAAATATTTTAATTTTAATTATAAATACTACAATAACAATTAAAATTAATAATTGTAATAACAATTAAAATTATATTGAATTAAAATTATGTTATAATCATAAATTTATAATTGAAATTACAATTTCATTAAAGATAAATATTTATTAATATTATTATAAATTTAAAAAATATATATACAAATGTTAGAGTTAGTACTTACGTGTCATTTTAATTTTGTATGAATATTAAATTATTTAATATTTATACAATAAATATTTCATATAAAATCGTTAATATTATTTATATGGCATTAAGCTTATTACTTTTCAGACATTATAAATCTAAAGGAGTTTAGATTTGATTCAAAAGAGTTTGGGTCAGCACTAACAGATTAGCATTCTAAAAGTTAGAACCTTATATAAAATGGAGATAAAAATCTGAGAATATATTAATAATGACATAGTTGCAAGGAGTTGTAAATGGTGCTAAAAAATGTTATTATGCAGTATGTTTTCAAAAACATCGTTCCTAATGTACGGTTACCGACAAAGGTTGATTGGTATACTTTTTGGATCAATGTGTGTAATAACCAGTATCCACGACTGGTAAGAATAAGTATTTATATATGTATAAATATACGTATTTTATTTGTATGTTGGTGATACTTGAATTATATATTGTTATTAGTAATGTTTTTATAGGTTAAGGATATACGATTAGTATTGGGTTTATTTGTATGACTTTAGATTTATTTTAGGGACCAAATTGTTATACTTTGAAAGTTTTGGGGGTAAATTTGTAAATACCAAAAATTAGCCTCTTAGTATAAAAATACACTTTTGAACCCTAATTTACCATTTTTAGGTCGAGCTACCCATTTTAAGAGAGAGAAGAGAGAAATAGAGGAGAGAGAAAGAGAAGAAGAAGAAGAAAAAGAAGAAGAAATTGGAATTTTGGATCTTTAGAGGTATATCACAACTAATTATCAATTTATTGGTGTTAATTAAGTTAATTTCTTTAATTTTTGATTTCTGAAAATATGTATAATTGAGGATTTGATGTGTATTTCGTTTGATCTTGTGAGAATTGATGATGATCTATAAGATAGCTTGATAAATCATGATGAATTGTGGAATTTCTGCTTGATAGTCTCTTGATCCAGGAATTTTATAAATTTTTGTAATTCGATTCTGGTTTTGAATTTTGAGTATATGAAATTAGACAAGTTTAAGATCATCTGAGGCTTTGAATCGATTCAAAATTCTGGAAATTGAATTTGTTGTGAATTTACCAAAATGACCCTGAAATTCTGAAAATTTCCTATGTAAACAGTATAATACAGTGGAAAATAATTTTTGATCTACTGAATGATCTTTAAAAATTACGAATTTATGGAATATGATAAGTTTATATGTCTAATGTGATATAGTCGGAAATGAGAATTTAGATCAATGTGGTTGAAGTGTTATGATTTTTTAAAGTGTATTAGCTCATTGTAGTATTTGATTAACAAGTTTTTAAAGTTATGAAATAAAAAAGTTTTAAAATACTTTTGGCAGTGATTTGGAAGTGAAATATTTATCATGGACTGAGATATGTGTTAAGAGTAATTATGTGATATTTTTATAATTTTTTAGTTAGTATACGATTTTATAAAATTGGGAGATTGAATACTGTTCAGTAAGTATCTTGATCTTATCAGGTTAGTAGTTTGGATTCGATGGTATGTATGGAATGGATTGTGTAGGAATTTTGATATAATATTCATATATAAGAAGGATATATGAGTCAAGAATGATATATTCTGATTTTGGAGTAATTGGACCTCATTTGATTTATTAGAAAATTTTGTTAAGTGTAAGTGGTCAGAATGACAGGTTTTGAGAAACTAAGTATTTAGACCAATTTGATGTGATAAATGCATTGTGTATAATTTTGTAAGCTATTTAAAGTATTTTGTGTGAATTGTGAGGCTTATGAAAGGATTAATCTCCATTGATAGGTTAAGGAGATTTAAGCCTTGTAGCTGAAAGTGTTAAGAGGTAAGTATACTAGACTTTTTACTGAAATCACAATAAACGTAGTAATTGTTTTGTATGATTTTGTAAATGTGGTTAGGAATATGTTTATGTTATGTCAAAGTATATTTTGATATGAAATGTAAATATATGTATTTATAAATGTGAGCATGGACATACATGACATACATGTGTTTTTGAAAGTAAGCTTTCAAAATAAGATATGTTTAACAAAGAAAGCTTTTGAAGTGTAATATGTCCATGAGAAATATTTTGTGTTTTGAGGGTATTTGAACTCACTGTTAACTTAGTAGGCATTTTATGTGATTTGTGGAGCCTTTATGTGTGGCCTTTCCTTCGGGATTGGTATATGTTATGTGTTCCGTATGTAGGTAGGATCCTATTGGTACCTAAAGGAAGAGTGAGTCATCACATTCGTGTGGTGGCGTATTGGTGCATGTGAGAGGACTCACCGATGATCAGGGTGAGGGTTTGGCTTTTACCTTCGGGCATGAGCATTATATATGTGTAATTTGAAGACCTCACTTGTACTATTCCTCTCATACGGTATGTCACCTACGAGTGACATTTGGCTCATTATGTGATATGTGATATGTAAGTCCTACTAAGTAGTAGTTGAGTGATGGTATTCCTATTATGTGTTTTGAAAGAATGTGTAAGCGCTTACATGATATGTGATTTGATAAGATTATGATTTTGATTGATCACAGCATATCATACATATGCATTGTGTACATATATGTATTTGTATTTGATATATGAAAAACTAGTATGCTTACTGAGTTTTATACTCATTATAGTTTATGGTAATTTCAGGTAAATAAGGTGCATATGTGCTTAGCGGATTTGGCAAGGCTTCTGCTGTTTCTTGGGTTCCCTAAGTTGCTAGGTTACCGAGTGTTTCATTTGGGGACACGTGGGATATAATATTTGATTTGTCCCTATTGAATAAATACTTATGTATTATTTCATTGTGTGTGGATTGGATTTGGTTTAAGTTTTATAAAGTGTGGTTATTGGATGATTTTAAGTAAGAATTTGCAATGGATATATTCTGGGCTTCCGGTAACAAAGTTGCTACTGGTGACGTAGTAGAGTGTTAATCTCTGAGAAAACTCTGCGTATCTCCGGTTTAATAATTGTCCCAGTCATAATTCAATTGTTATAATTTTGAAAGAAATTGAAATGAATATTTAAATATTGTCAAGAGAAGTTTATATTTATATGTTAGGTTATGGTTGATTTTAGTGTTGAACTTACTAGCAACTTGCTAAGGATTCCTGTGTTGAATAAAAGTTGAAAATTTTGTGTAATATTATTTATGAGTGCACATGCAGTGAATGAATGTAAGTGATGTCGTGTATTGGATCTTTTGGGTCTGGGGCGTGACAATGTGTGTGTCAATATTTGGATTATCCAAATGATTAGTCTTAATAGAAGCTCGTATAAGTATGCAAGTATGCAGTGAGAACTGAGTATTGAACAGACTCACAAGGACCTCTAATAGACATCTCATAGAGTCGTTAATGGAGGGTCTTCTCGATTTGAGTAGTATTTGTGATCCTTTGACCTGTACGCTACGGTAAGCTTATGAGTGATTCATTATGCTTTGATTCTACGCATGTTAGAGACCTCTTATAGTCTGATCTTTGGGGGTCATTAGGTATGATCCGATACTCATGGAGTTCGGTGTGCATATATATGGGATGCGTCAGCTCATATGAGCGAGTTATATATCTTGATGCTCCGAGATTATATTTCAGGAAGTTTTGTGACCACAAACATTAAACCTTAAATTTTTTATTTTGAGTTAAATAATATCTGTAAATTTCAAAGGATTTTGTGGATATTATTTACGAAAATATAAATCTGAAAATAAGTTCACAGTCGAGCGGATAGAGATTTGATAGTAATTATCTATATCTCTGCTATTCTAGAGATTTGTGGATATTATTTACGAAAATATAAATCTGAAAATAAGTTCACGGTCGAGTGGATAGAGATTTGATAATGACGATCTATATTTCTGCTCTTTTAAGATATAAGTGACTAAGAGATTATACGGATATAGTTGACCGCATGGTTTAACACGTCATTTTATAATATTCATAACGGGTGTATGTAGGACATCGTTCGTAGACGTACAAAAGAGTTCTGTAAGATAAATGGATGTAAACTTTATGAGTTTCACAAGTATACTCGTTGAGCACTGCGATGACAGACCGAGTCAAACTGTTTAATCCAAAAAAATTTTAAAAAGTAAAATTTGTTTCAAGATCTCTAAAAAAACACGTGTTAAGGTTGTCGGCACAGTCAAACCTTAGGCACGTAAGTGTATGCATGTGCAATTGTGTCTATTGTCTAACGCAGCGAAAATATAATTTTTGTAATAAACACAATAAATAAATATATTAATCACATTAATATATTTATAAAGTTAGAGAACTCATCAAACGTGTAACGTTATATACGTGTTTTTTCTGGAGTCCGCATGGAGACCAACTCGCGTGCAATTCTAGTCACCAACTTGGTGGGCTTGGTGAACTAGAATAGTAGCTCCATATTTAACCCGGGATTAATTCTTAATCCCCAAAATGGTCGGGAGTAAATTTACATCATTTTTTTTCGAAAGAATAAGAAATGGAGAGTTTGAAGCAATTCAAAATTGCTCCAATTGGAAGCGTAGGAAAAATGAAACAATTTCATTTTCTCTCCCTTTTTTTTTCCTTCTTTCTTTCTTCCTTCTCTTTCTCTCCATTTCTTCTCTTCTCTTTCTCTCTCGGCCGTTTGGCCTTAATTGTCTCTTCTCCTCTATTTCTTTTCCTTTATATATATATAATGTAATAATAATAATATAATATATATAATATAATAATAATATAAAAAGAAAGATATTTTGATTATTTAACTATTAAATAATTAAAATGAGAAATGACCATTTTGCCCCTCATAAATAGTTATAAGTTCACCCCCTAGTGGGTCCTACCAAATTCCACACTTGGGTAAACTCGACTGAGGGTCCACAATACGCTACGTGTCATTATAAAATTAGTAAATAATAATTATTAACTAATTGTTGTATTTAACACTTAAATACAAACATATACGCATTTTCGTGGTAGTGCTAAATATTTCTGGATTAAATAATTTAATCTGGCACGCTACCCCAATGCACAACGAATATACTCTATATCGCGGGACTCCCTAGGTCCTACGTCTGATTCGTCAAATGAAACTATTCCATGAGTCCGTGAGCAATGCCCCACGCACACGTCATGGATGCACAAATCAGCGCGTTGAACCATACAAGCTGAGGTTACAACGCATACGTATAGTCCTTCCGTCATGATATCCTAGATGTGCAGTGATATAGATTATCACTGTCAAATCCCTTTGTGCTCATCCATGTTCTATCTCCAGACTTGTATCTCAATGAACAATATGCGCAAACTCCTTTACCATATTGTTCCTCCCTGTCGGAACTCTTTCCCGGGATGATTGCTTGTGGCCACAAGACTTTATGAGATACAGTCTTGAAGCATCTGGATATCAAACTCCATATTGGAGCTGACGGATTCCATATCTGTACACACCGAACTCCATAAGTATCGGACCATACCCAGCGATACCCAGCGGTTACACTATGAAAGGTCTATGACATTCGTGGAACCAAAGTGTAGTGGATTACTTACAAGCCCACCGTGACACTCAGATTAAAGGACTACGTATACTACTTAACTCGAGAGGATCCTTCGTTGACGGCTTATATTGAATGTCTATCGGAGGCTCTCGTGAGTCTGTCCTATATCCAGTCCTAACTGGATACCTATATGTCAATACGAGCTCCAAGCTCACGGTCGGCTATGAACGACCATCTATACCCTATAGGTACGACATATGCTGATCTATATATAAAGGTATCCATCTACCGACAGACCCGCATCAGTAAAAATAAATCAGAGACAATTATTCGAAAACATACTTGTGCAACTTGCATTTCTAGGCATTCGATTGCAACTCTTATAACTATGCAGTTACTAGTATATTCCTAGGTTTATGTCTCATTACAGACAAGGCTCCAACTTTTGGATCTGTTGAGTATTATAACCAACTAACACCTAACTGTGCTAACATTTAGCAATTATATGTCTCAGCGTGGCTAACTATGAGCCATTATATAAACTCTTTAGATCTGATTCGAACTCCTTCAAATCTACAATATTTGTAACGTTACATGCATAATATAATATAATTAGGTATTAGCGATTTAATGAAAATATACACTTATATAAATATACAAGTATATACATTTAAGGATGGCACGTAAGCACCGACCCTAACAAAGGTTTATAAATTAAATCTATATTTTATTAGTTAACTATATGTTATTAGTTAAAGTAGTTAACTAATAAAATATAGATTTAATTTATAAAGTAGTTAACTAATGCATGAGTGGCACATGGCAAATGAATATAATGCATGGGTGACATGTGTTATATACATGAAATTAATGGGTGACATATGACAAGTGAAGTAGGACACTTACCTTTATGTATGGAATGCATGAAAAATAAGTGTCAAGCATTTATTGGCGAAGTATTATAAACTTTACAAATGTTGCAAAGATATCCCTATTTTTAGTCATATATAAAGAAAACATTGAAATTGTTTCAAAGAAGTCCTTGTTTTACATTTAACCAAAATGAGAGAAAAACTTGTTCACGTGTTGAACAAAATTCGAATCCTTGCTGGAAATTGGAACAAGGCTATCATTCTATATTTGTGATCCCATCGGATGTTGCGAACTAAAATTGATCTACGAATCACTTTAGTGTGAGGCTTTAGATTGAATTTTTCACTAAAGTTCTTCAAGGTAAGTTTTTTGAATTTGACCAGTGTAAAAAACTTAATTTAAATATGTGTTTGTTAAATAGGAAATTAGATTTTCATTCTGCTGCATATATATATATATATATATATATATATATATATATATATATATATATATATTTGACATGCATTTAGAATTCAATGAACATTATCGTATGCATGTATCCATTAATGTACACATTAACAACAAATACAAAAATAAAAAGTTAAATTTATATTACTATAATTATAATACATCCCAACTAAATTGACACCTATTGAACTATCTATCATTTGTAAATTCAAATCTTATTTCTAATAAATTATAAATATTTATTTTTAAATTCTAATAATCAAATTTTAAAATTTGAATTTTTTTTTATCATGTTTTCTTTCCAATTTTGCCTTCGGTTCTCTATTTTTTTTTTAATCTTTTACACACATTAAAGTCTCAAAGGATTTTGATGTCAATCTTGATCGCTTTTTATATAATATCCTGCCTTCTGCACTAAAAGCAGATTCTAATGCTATAATAAACGTCAGAGGTGTTAGTAGATCTCGAGCCATTATAAATAATACAGGGTAAATCCTTTTATTTGATTTTCATTATAAAAAAATATCATAAGATTATTATTTAACAAAAATATCACTAATATTATATTAAGTCAAAGCAATAGAAGATGAAGACTGATACATACATGAACATGCTAAAGTGACATTATTAAATGCTTTTAAAAAATGCATATAGTAAAATACAAAATTTCAATCATTTTTTATTTTTTTCATTATAATAATATGTTATATAATTATTAAAACTTACACAAGATTTCACCATCATATATGTGGTATTTCAACGAATTTTCACGTTAAATTTAAACTTTCTATTATCCATTCCATAATTATTTAATACAACTTTAAATTCTTATCATCTAAAAGATGATAAAGCAATATATTTTATTACTTTTCTAATTTTTTCAATTTGAGAATTAATTATATTCAAACCATCTTAAATAGTTAAATTAAGAATATGACAAAAACACCTTAAAGGAAAAAAACTTAAACCACGTGCAGGTGTTAATTGAATTGAAAACAAAACTATGACAACGGTATTTACACTTGTATTATCAAAAGTAATACTAATAAGTTTGTCAACAATTTAAAATTCTCTAAAAATATTCGTTAAAAAATTAAAAATAACATTAATTGTGTGTAGATATTATAATTTACGAAAAATAATAATTTTTTTTTGTAAAAATCAATTATTATCAATATAATACAACGTAACACAAATATAAATCATTGTCACTTGTCCAAAAATAAAAAATAACAACAAACACTCCTTTAAATTGTGAGATTTTAATAATTTTTTTTTAGTTTGATGATATGTAGTAAAAATATCATTTAAACATATTTCTTGGAACACGACCCCAGTTGGGTTGAATGCGTTTTTATAAATTTCTCATACCTTTCATCTTCGACGAATGAAGAGGTCGTTCACTAGCTGCAACGTATTTATCCAATCTAGTACGCATGCTCTGTTGATTATAATGCAATCCAAAATAATTTTCTCCATGAGCACTTTAGGCAAGTTCAATTTAAATTGACTCATTTGGATAATATTTTTACAAATATACATTGACATGTCGATTCAAATGCCTAATGCCGTGAGCTATTTTGTCATCTAAAGTTTTATCACCAAATTTATAGATAATATTTTTTTTTAATTTTTTCAAAAATTGTATCAGTACGATTCTTCAACATAAAATAATTCAAAATATTTAATGTTCAATCTCTTTTTAATTTTAACATTTTTAATTATAAAAGTAAATTAATTATTAAAATTTTGTGATAATGATATTAAAATTTTTTAAATTTTATTTAGAGCATTGAGGTGAAAATTTGTTATTATATAAATAATAAAAATGTGATATATTAAAAATTTGTAATTTAATATAAAAAATTAAAAGGCTCGTGGATACAGTCTAATAGATCTGTCGTACCCATAAGCCGTGCTGAATTGTGGACTAAAAACTGTGGTGCCTAAGTTGGCACGACATGACAAACTTTCATCCTGTGCCGACCTAGGTATGACGCCCCTGGGTCGAAATTTTCAAAACTCTACGTTCGGGTCAGAGGGGTAGTCTAGGTCTTACCCCTAGATCTGCTAAACTTAATATGTTTGGTCTTCTCATTTAACTCATCTGATATGTTCCTGCTATTGGCCCATGAGCCGAAGACTTTGTTAAGGTTGTATTGAATAGTCATTTCTTCTTGTGGAATTCCCGTCTGGGTAACACATTTGGAAAGTATTTTCCTTTTGCCTTGTTAAAAATAAATTTGCTTCCACGGAAAGCATTTTCCTTTCCGTTTTGATTCCTTCAATTTCGTGTACTCGGGGAGGAGGAACCAAGTACAGTATATAAGTTAAACATAATGAGCTTGATTGACCGAATTCAAAAAGCCTAACATTTTGCAACACGGTCCTGTGCAATATTTTGCAATTAAGGACCTTACTAAATTTTGTTTTGGCTTAAAATTTTTCAGTTTGCTAAGATTCTCACCATATACGCTAATTTGATAGGCAAAAAGTTTTTAATGTTTCAAAAATTAAACCCAGTTGGGTTCACGGAGACAGGGCTCCTTTATTAAACTTAAATCTTTGTGGCCTTGAAGAAACACCTCGCAATTTTTGTAAGGATATTTAGTTTAGCTTTGAAGTTACAGCCCAGGAATGTAACTAACGAAAATATCTGAAAAGATGTATTAATTATAGTGTTTTTTAAAATTAAAAAGAAAAAAAAAATGGTGTGAGTTGTTGTATATGGTTAAGGTTGTGTTTCAATTGCTTCTTACAGTAGCAGTAGCAGTAGCAGTAACAGTAACAGTACCAGTACCAGAACGGTACTGCCTATAAAGCTCAAAAGTGGTCGTCGTTTTTGAAAAGAGCCTATCTAGGAAATGGAAAGGCTTTCAACTTTTTTCACTTTTAACACACACCCACACATGACAGACACACCTTTAGATTCCCCTCGTCTTTTCTGCTCTCTTTTTTTTTTAACTCTTTTTACTGTTAATCAGGGGTTCTTCTCTTCATTCACATATAAAATTATATATGGAGTCCCACTTTGTTACCATTGGTTGTTAGATCTACCATCTGTCCATTGCTCGTTTTCATTTGAATTCTTCTCACACCATTTCTCTGCCTCTCACTCCCACTCTCTCAAAATCAATATCTTCTTTGATAAGGGGTATAAGGAACCATAAAACATTTTTATATTTAAGCACCTAGA
This sequence comes from Ailanthus altissimus, assembly GCA_946807835.1. Lineage (NCBI taxonomy): Eukaryota > Viridiplantae > Streptophyta > Magnoliopsida > Sapindales > Simaroubaceae > Ailanthus > Ailanthus altissimus. Next base: position 22,048,162 of record OX327691.1, on the reverse strand, counting down.
CTAGATATAACTTTGACCTGTACGTTTGCGTCGCTTAAGAGAATCTCTCTCTCTCTTCGACGAAGTTTAAAGCACAGCATTAGTTCTGATGCGTCTATATTGAAACATTTGAGATTGAGCCCTACATGCTACACTAACTGTTGCAGAGACCAACAAACAAGAGATGGGGTTTGGCTTTCTTTTGAGCAACTGAACCTCACTCCACCAAGTGAAGCCTCTGCAGCTCTCTTTAGTCTTTTCTCATTCCACAATTCTAAGTCTCTCTTTTCCCTCTCTCCCTCTCTCTCTCTCTCTCTATACATTTTCACATTAGCAATTAGCAACGACACACTAAACTCCAGTTAAAAATGTCGACGCCGCAGGGCCAGCAACCACCGGCAGTGACTATAACTCAGCAGTCATACCACACCCACTCTAGCCACGGTTCGGTTGGGCCAGTCATAGCCGTACTGGTGGTCATTATAATCTTGGGCGTACTAGCTGGCATGATCGGACGGCTCTGCTCGGGAAAGAGAATCATGGGTTATGGTCAGTTCGATTTAGAGAGCTGGGCAGAGCGTAAGTTTTCTTCTTGCATTGATGGAACAATTAGTCCCCCCCCACCACCACCACCACCACCACAGCACCACCTTACAGACGCCTCTTTTTCAACCCCAACGCCAACTCATCAAGAAACAGAGCAAGAACCCCCATCTTCAAACCCGCCTTCAAGTGCTCATTCTTAACAGGTTTTTCCTTTTGTCATTAGCAATCTTTTGCAGCAGCTCTGTTTTATTTGTATTCTTAGTATTTCAACTTTGTTCCAGCATCATTTTGCCGAGTCCTGCGATGTATTTGGTGTAGGAGGTTTCTAAAACTCCCCATCTTTTTTGCCTTCTGCATTTCTTTCTTTTAATTAATGCTGTTTAACATTATGGTTACTGTCGTTCATTTCTTTTTTGCCTTCTGCATTTCTTTCATTTAACTAATACTGTTTAACATTATGGTTACTGTCGTTCATTTCTTTTTTGCCTTCTGCATTTCTTTCTTTTAACTAATACTGTTTAACATTATGGTTACTGTGTTCTTCAAATTAACGAGGAGACTCAGCATCCTTAAATTCGATGTCCAAAACTTGGTATGCCTCCCAAACTTTGGGCCCTCACAATCTTACATTAATTATTCCTAGTTTCAAAAAAAGAAAAGAGTTAATATTCCGAAATTATGGGCAATCAATGTTGTATTAGGTTGCAGGACATTGAAAAAAAAATCCGTTGTTAGGTTAAATAATTTAGTTCTGCAGCCAAATCCCAAATGAAATTTAAGTCCTTGCTCCTAGTCTGAAGTCTCCACAATTACTACCTCCCAGGGTAATGTATGCGGACCCATAGGTTTTTAGATTTCACATACCATACGGTTCATTTCCTCAATAACAACGACAAGAAGAAACCGGTGCCTCTATACAAATAAAAACTCTTAACTAGAAGAGTAATGCTATACTTTTTAAATTGTATTATAAATTTTTATATTTTAAATAATGTGTTAAATAATTATTAAGTGATAAAATGATACAATTTTATAATTATCTATTGTATTATTTTACCATTTAATAATTGCTAACACATGTTTGAGATACAAAAATTTAGAATACAATTTAAAAAGAGTAAAATTACTCTCAACTAGAAATCAAATGTTCCTAAGAAAACAAAGGCCAACTTAGTAGTGTAGGCATTCCCCCTGAAGAATGCATGAATAGCACAACTGCTCATTCAATGTTGCATTGCCTTGAGTGAGGCCTCAACAACCTAATTTATTTGAATTCAGAAAAGGACAATAACCACCCAATTTGCAACATTTCCATTAGATTAATACCGCATCAATCTTATCAATTTAAACTGTTTACACTTTACAATCTGGGCATTGTATGAAAATTAAAAAAAAAAAGAATAAATAGTTGAGAATGCTTGTAAAATGAGTAAGTCTAGTCTAAGCCATAAGTAAACATGAACGGAATCCATGCCTCCTCGCAGTCTGTTCTAAAACTTTTTCACCCATAAAAACTACTAGGATTTGATGTCTATGCATGAATTCAGTTTTTGCCCTCTAAATCCACTTTCCTACAAATAATTTGCACTCCCAAAACATATCTTTCATGAATTACACGGATGACAATATTTGCCAAACTCAGTTCGATTTAATCTAGCCACTATTCTTCAAAGGGCGCTTCATTTTGAGAAGATGAGAGACACTAGCCACTACATGTAGCCGACTGCTTGGAATACCAGTCTTTGCCAGTGCCTTCCCATTTTTGTCCAACAGTACAAAACAAGGAACATAATTGATGTCATAATGGAGAAGCTGCATTAACAATGAATACACATAATTAGGAATCGCAAATCGATTTGTGTCATTCTGACGGGAATGGACAATAGCATTTCCAGCAGAAACTAATTTCAAATGAAGCTCAATGAAATTATAACCAGAATACTAACCACAACAATGTAAACCAACGATTCCATAAACTCATGTATTAAGACAAACTAACGACAATATTTCAAAGCAAAGCTGAATAGATACTACAAGTTCAAGGAATGATAATAAGACTTGTTGCTAGAAGTCATGACAGAAGGTCCACTTGGTGTATGACCCAAGTCACTAATTACTAGTTACTAGCTCTTTCTAGCTAACAGTGTCAGATGCATCTTCCACTGAACAGCTTCACAATAATTAGAGCAAACAGTGAGGTATTCCATAAAATGCAACAGCTATGATTCTAAAATTGCAGCTTTTGATAATTTTCAATTCATCTAATGAAGCAACCTTGTTTAGATTTGATGTTATAATGATCATATCCCATCAAACTATTTTCTTAACATCTTTCACATCAAAATTCTTCGACATGCCATAGACAAGATTTTCTAGAAGGCATTCATTCAATTAGAAGCTTAAAAACCATGAAATGTTGATAAAATCAAACTATTATGAGACTAACAAAATTCCATAAATGCAAATGCTGTGGATCTGATTAGATGTTTCTTAAAAAATCCACGGATCTAAATATATAGATTTGATTATAGCATAAGGCACGCCAATAACTAAGAGAAGATTAAAAAATAAAAGACAGTTTTGAGTTTTCAATTTAATTTTTTTTTTCATTGGACACGTGGAATTACAATTTCTGACAACAAACAAGCTTAGTTGCAGAACAAGTTAAACGCAACCAATATCAAAACCCTAAATTTCTATCACCACATATCTAAAATTTCAATAATCGATATAAAGAAGTCAGGTAGGCAACAAACTACCTCAGGCAGCCATTTCTCATTTTCGGCATCTGCCATAACAATGTTTAGCCAGTTCGAGTTTCTACCCTCCACCTCCGTGACAAAACCAACTAAGGAATTGCACAGACTGCATTTGGGTGAGTAGAACTCGATCACTGTGGCCTCTTTCCCACTTGCCAGTGCTGACGCAAATGCTCTTTGCTCTGCCTCCCCTTGCTCTTCTGGACTTAAGATCCTTTTCTTTGACTTCAAGTTATCATTTTGGCCGGCTCTAGCAGATAATTGGCCTGGATTAAAGGAGTTGGTCCACAAATTTGAAGATCTTGAAAATGAATTGAATGAATTGAAAGCAATAGATCCAAGGTTTTGCAATGATTTGAACAACCAAGGGCGATCCAAAGTACAAAGATTAGGACTTTGTGGGTTTTGGGTATTATCCCACGGCCATTTCAGACAAAACAAGGGTTGCTTTCGAGAAGAACCCATCATCTGAAATTTCCTTTTTCTTTGTCAAGAAACTTCAAAAATAGATATTTGCCAATCCTGCGATGATAAACCCTAGTTATAAATCACAGCAGGGGATGCAAAGTGTTGTTATAGAGTTAAAATAATAAATAAAATACGTCAGTAACAGACATATGGTTTTGTTAGAAATAAGCAGAACAAGATTCTAGATCCGAATTACTAATATTTTTGCAAGGTTATAACAGTTCCTTCTAGGAAAGGACCTCCTTTCACAATTAAAGTAACTTATTGGAAATAATGAATACACTACACAAAGGAAAAATCATATGATAAATGCAGTTGACTTAAAACAAGCTAATTCAGTTCAGTGTAAGGGACGGCGTAGTTTGCTCAGCTAAAAATTTAAAAATAAATCGTCGTCATACTCATATGTGTCTAATTTGCTAACTGGCTACTCCTGTTTTGTAATTGTAAGATCAGAAACCCCATAACATTCGAAGGCTATATCCAAAATTTGATGTTTCTTCCAGTTACCTAAAATAAACAATTAATTTACTAGAAGGAATTAAAGAACGAACCTTTATGCAGCCGCTACAATTTCTATCACCCGGATAACGAGTCACTGACTTGGAAAAAGATATGGATTACTGCTCAAGCACTGTCAAGGAAAGAAGATGGCAAATTGAAACGGCAGCGTTCGATGGCCGGCAATGAGGTTCCTGCTCTCGGAATTCGGATGGTAGTAGGAAAGTGCAAGGCGGCCGCAGAAAAACGACAGCGTTAAGGACAGTGCAGTTCGTATGACAGAGTATGAACCGGGTTAACGGTCCTTAATTGTTTGCGGTTCGGATCGTGACAAGGAGGTCATATCTTATCATGTAATAATTAATATCAAAGTGTTGAGTTATAAAGAGATTATATTTTTTAAAAATTAAAATTTATTAACAATATTTTTTTTAATTATCAAAAATTTATTTTAAAAATTCCTTATAAAACTCAAAAGTGAATAATATTTTTTAATGTTTAATTTTCTTTTTAAATAAAATGTTAAAATAAGAAGCAAGAATTGTTGATGCCAAATCGAAAATTATTTTAAAAAAAAAAAATCAATTTCTCACATGGATTTGAGTAAGTTTAATTCCTGTTGAACATGATTGGTAAGTGTGATTCAAATGGCGAAACTTAAATTTATCTACTTACTTAAACAAAAATGAATTATACAAGGTGTGTGACGTGCTTGCTATCCAACGACTTGTTAAAAAAAAATGATAAATTTATTTTTTGTTTGAATTGGTGATTTAAAAATTATGTATGAGTATAAATTGAGATAGATACTAATAGAGAGTCAGTATAAAGTTAAGTACGCAACGAGCATATGAAGAAGGAGCAAAAAAAAGAGTTGAAAGGAATAAGGAGCACGAAAACACTGAAAACTCTAGGTTGTAGCATCACAGCACTGATTTGGTAGCGCCATAGCACTGGCCATATAGCACTACAATGTTAGAGCGGGTCGCACCAAAGCCATGACGCCAGTCCGTAGTGTTGTGACGCCAACTTTAAAATTTTTTATTTTTGGCTCAAATTCAACTTTTTTGAGAAGGTTTCAGACTCTTATAAGTATGGACTCTTATTCTAACTAAACTTAAGATTTTTAAAGACTTAATAAGTCTTATATAAATATTTGTAAACTTTTAGAATTCATCAAATATTAAAAGAGAGACTCTAAGAGATATTAAAGAGTTATATACACATTAAGTGCTTGTATGCATTAGGGTGAAACTATTGTGAGTGTTTATTATTTTTGTGTGAATAAATGTACATTAAATAGATTCCTTTAAAAGTTTTTTATTTTGTTTTTCTTTGTAATCTCTATAAAAATTAATAAAAGATGTTAAGATTTTTTAATTTATCGTGGACGTAAACTTTTACTGAACTACATAAATTAATTGTATGTGTTCTGATTTAATTTGATTCTTATTTTCTTACTCTTATGTTTGCTTGTAATTATATGCTTTCATAATAAAAAGGAGGTATTAAAGCAAAAGACTAATTTTAGAGATTAATGTTATACTTAATTTCTTCAACAACTTTCATTTTGCATTTTGGTTGGACAACCTAAGTTTTGGTAACGTAGAAAATAAATACAGAAAGAATTTAATCATGAAACCATAATACAGAATTTATATCTGCTAGATACTACACAGCAAACAATAAAGTTGCCCACAGTCAAACATAAAATGAGATTATGATAATTAAAGTAATTAATTATAGTTGAAGTTGTAATACTTCTAAAGTGAATAGTATATAAACTTGATTAACAAATTTCAAAGGTTTATATTTGTCTTAACAATTTAACTAATAGACATTTATTCTTTTATTTAAAGAAGTCTCAAATTTAAATCTCGCCTCCCATGTTAAAAAAGATTACAAATCCCGAAGGCCTATTATTTATCCGCAAAACTTCCATTTGCAATTTGCCGGTTGCATGTGTTTTTGCTAGTCGTATTCGTATATTTAGGGAATGAGAAACCAGGAAGGCATAAAGGAGAACGTCGTAGATTGACCAAGCTGATGTATGATGTTGTAACTTGTAACTATACGACCAACCCACATTCAGATTTTTAGTAGCCATTGGACAATGACTTTATTTAATGGTTCACTAGCTAATTCATTATAGAAATTACTTCATTTCAATTAATTAATCTTTGCCTTAATGGACATCCACCGAATCTCCGCTAACTAAAATTTTCCGGTCAAACTTTTGTAACTGAGAAATTTAGCCTTCTCTTTCTGGCTGTGTAATCAGTCAACATTCAGATTTCGAGACTACAAGAGAACTCTGACACACTGTTGGGTTATTTAAAAAGTGACATTAAGGTGAGCAAATGAGAAAAGATTAAGAATCTCACAACGTAACTAAAGAACTTTGAACGAGTTGAAAAAATAGATGTAATATGCTTCTTCATTTTTACCAGCCAAATAAAGTGGGAAAAGTTGGTAAATTTGGCAGGTTTGCTCTGAGAAATACAGTTTAGTTAGCCTATAAAACCCCCCCATGCCAGCTTATGCTTCTCACTGAAAGAACCATCTCATTCCACCCAATTGTTTAGCTTATTTAGAAGGTTGCTCGATCATTAGATAATTTTAAGAATGAAAGTGGGTCCCAGTTTTGCTGCACAAGGGTTTGTTCTCTTTCTAGCTGCCTCTATGTTGGCAGTCAGCCATGCCAGACCAGCCAGGACTATTGTCGTTGGGGGATCTGAAAACTGGCATTCAGGCTTTAACTACACCGAATGGGCTTTTCAGAATAGCCCCTTTTTTATATATGATAAACTAGGTTAGTATCATGTAGACACAAGCCCCAATCAAGGGTCACCAAAAATCGCACTGATGTTCATCTAGCATGTTTGGGTATATGTTTATGGTTAGAATTTAGAAAGAAATCGCATGCATGGTTTAATGGTTTTACGGTGTTTTGAATCTTTTGATAATTTTCATTATGCAGTGTTCAAATATGAGCCACCAAGCGACTCTTCCTCGGCCCTTGATGTGTACTTGCTGCCAAGCCTGTACAGCTATTTAACATGTGACTTCAGAGGAGCAAAGCTACTGGCAGATGCGGAACAAGGGAGCGGGGAGGGCTTTTCACTCGTGCTGAACCAATGGAGGCCTTACTTCTTTGCAAGTGGTCAAGGCAATGGCCTTAACTGCCGTGAGGGGATGAAGTTCTTCGTTGTTCCATTTCCCCGTTGGTATTAATAGATATACAGTATAGAACAGAAACAAATGCCAAGGAAAGCGCACACAATCGTTCGCATGCAGTTGCTGTTCACTGTTTTAGGGTTTTCAGTATTGTTCAATATTAAATGTTGAAAATAAACAATCATTGGACAGGACCATGTCCATGATTCAATACAAAACAATTAAATTATGGTATTCTTGCATAACTAATTTGCATGAATATAAGTATGAGAGGATATTTGCTTGTTCCAGAATTACAATTATAATAAGAATAAAACTGTGTTTGTTTTCTGCCGGCATTTTCTTCAGACCATGAGCTTCGATATTTGAGTTCTAATTCATTGGTATTCTTGTTTCTTTTATTTGTCTTTATATATCCTCCATTTCTACACGTATATGCTTGGAAACATTGTATGTTTCTAGTTTATATAAATGATTTCTGAAATGTCTGAACCCCTGAAATATTCTCCTGCTCGTCATTCATCAATTTATCCACATGGGTGTAACTTCTTAATCCGTGTTATCTCTCATATACTAACAATTAGTAGACTGATTTCAACTACTAGGAAATATGGAAGGCCCTTTTTATCATCAATGATTCCAATTATGGAAGAAATGTATTCTTTTAGATTATATATAAGAGGCCAGCACGAATTTATTTTTCGTTTGTTTTAGAATACGTAAACGAATGTGCTAACTATGTCGAAGGAAAACTGAAGTGCTCTTAGGCCTACCTAGCTGGAATAATTACTCCACGATCGGTGATACATAAGGCAATAAGCAAACACAAATGGACCAAGTGCGAGGTCCCGTAGGATCCTCATGTCTTAATTAATCTGATGTGCTTCATATTTTTCTCTCGTCCTGCATGCTTGAGCTATACACCTATATGATATTGACAAATAATATTAGCTTGCTAACTTGCCAGCCTTGTTAAAAACTTATTTCTCAATAAACTCAAAATTTAACATTTCTATCCACAACATATTAGTTTTTAAGAGTTTAGAATGTATACCTATGCTCGAAGCTATTAGAATTCTCTTGAACTTAGCTGAAATTTGGGTAGTTCAATCTTGTTTCTCTGCAAAATTAAGAAAAAAAGAGATATAGGAGAAGAAGAGAGAAAGAAAAAGAAAGAGAGAATTTTTTACCGTCTACCTTATACAATAAAATTATGAACTCAATAAGCTAGCCTCATAATATATATGATGAGGGTGGGATTTCCTCTTAATAGAAAAATATACAATACTCATTCCATTATGGGTCATAAATAACGTCTATAAATAGTCACATTTATCTAAATAATATATTATTAAATATGAGTATACCAAAATGATTTAATAACAATATTGTAATCACCTGACCAAAATAAATCTAGTCACAATAATGTTCATAAATAATCACATTTATCTAAATAATATACTATTAAATATGAGTATACCAAAGTGATTTATTAACAATATTGTAATCACCTAACCAAAATAAGTTTGACAAAAATACTCCAAATAATTTAACACCAATCATATAATAATCTGACTTTATTTAACAATAAAATGAATGATTTATGCTAATCCACCAAAATAATGAGATTAAATATAAAATATTCCAACAATCTCTCACTTGAACGATATAAGCCATTCTAATAAAATAAAGCCTATATCCACATTAGTCTATATGTGACTTCATCAAAAGATATCAAATGTGAGCATATCACCCAAAATACAATAATATCCAAAATGTGTCTATAAGCATCAAGTTATATGGGCACCAACAGGATGCTCTACATACAACAAAATACATATAGACATATGACATAATAGTAGTTTACAAGTGTGATATGGAAATAATATGACAAAGTGATCAACATGTTCATTTCTATAATGTCCTCGCATCTCATTAAAATGAGACTAATACAAAATGTCTTTGAGATACTCACACATATTTCCATAATAAGACTACAACAAAATGTCTTTAAGATGCTTTGTTTTCTTAGAACCAAAATGAGGCTAAATTATAAAATGAAGCACACTGAGACATGTCATAATGCCTCAGATTACAATATCCTCACAATATAATACTATATCCACAAAATGTGCACACAATAATATATATGGGGTAAATCATCAATATAATATATATGTATAATCACAAAAATGTGAACAATCACACAAATCTATTACAGTTGCAATTGATTTATATAATCCAGACCTGTCATTATCACATTACAATAAAAGACTCCATTAATCCCATATGAGTCACGTGCCCACTAAAGACTTTGGGAGCTAAGCCTTTAATTAGTGGGTCGGCTAACATAAGCTATGTAAAAATATGCTCAATAATAACAAAAGATTAAGCAACTTTCTCTCTCACAAATAGATACTTAACATCAATATGCTTGAAGCGTGAGGAACTTTTAGCATTATGAGAGAAAGCAACTGCTACAGAATTATCACAATAAATCTTCAGTGGCTTTGGTATGGATAACACAAAACTCAGCCTTTAAAAATTTTTTTGCAGCCAAATGACATAACATGTAGCCTTATAACATGCCACATACTCTACCTCCATAGTTGAGGAAGCTGTAAGTGTCTGCTTGACACCTTTTTAGGAAATAGCTCTGTCACGCCCCAGACCTAAAAGATCTGAAACATGACATAACTTACACTCATTCAATAATGTGCACTCATAATTAATATTGCATAAAATTTTAAACTTGAATTCAACATAAGAATCCTTATCAAGTTGCTAGTAAGTTTAATGTAAAATCAACCCATGACCATACTTGGTGAAATATAAATCAAATACAACCATACATAATAAAATAACACATAAGTATTTAATAGAGACAAATCAAATATCTTAAACTATGTGTCTACAAATGAAACACTTAGCAACCTAGCAACTTAGGAAACCCAAAGAACAGCAGAAATGTAGTAACCAGTATCCATAACCGGTAAGAATATGTATATTTATATATATAAATATACGTATTTTATTTGTATGTGGGTGATCCTTGATTTATATATTGTTATTAGTAGTGTTTTTATAGGTTAAGGATATACTATTAGTATTGGGTTTATTTGCAAGACTTTGGAATTATTTTAGGGACCAAATTGTTATACTTTGAAAGTTTTGGGGGTAAATTCGTAAATACCAAAAATTAACCACTTAGTATAAAAATACACTTTTAAAAACCCTAATTCTCTCATTTTTGTCGAGCTACCCATTTTTAGAGAGAGAAGAGAGAAATAAAGGAGAGAGAAAGAGAAGAAGAAGAAGAAAAAGAAGAAGAAATTGGAATTTTGGATCTTTAGAGGTATATCACAACTAATTATCAATTTATTGGTGTTAATTAAGTTAATTTCTTTAAGTTTTGATTTCTGGAAATATGTATAATTAAGGATTTGATGTGTATTTCGTTTGATGTTGTGAGAATTGATGATGATCTATAAGATAGTTTGATAAATCATGATGAATTATGGAATTTCTGCTGGATAACCTCTTGATCTAGGAATTTTATAAATTGTTGTGATTCGATTCTGGTTTTGAATTTTGAGTATATGAAATTAGACATGTTTAGGATCATCTGAGACTTTGAATCGACTGAAAATCTCGGAAATTGAATTTATAGTGAATTTACCAAAATGACCCTGGAATTCTGGAAATTTCCTGTGTAAACAGTATGATACAGTGGAAAATAATTTTTGACCTACTGAATGATCTCTAAAAATTATGAATTTTTGGAATATGATAATCTTATATGTCTAATATGATATACTCGGAATTGAGAATTTGGATCAATGTGGTTGAAGTGTTATGAATTTCTAAAGTGTATCAGCTCATTGTAGTATTTGATTAACAGATTTTTAAAGTTATGAAATAAAATATTTTTAAAATACTTTTGGCAGTTATTTGGAAGCCAAATATTTATCATGGACTGAGATATGTGTCAAGAGTAATTATGTGGTATTTTTATAATTTTTGAGTTAGTATATGATTTTATAAAATTGGGAGATTGAATACTGTTCAGTAAGTATCTTGATCCTGTCAGGTTTGTAGTTTGGATTCGATGGTGTGTATGGAATGGATTGTGTAGGAATTTTGATATAATATTCATATATAAGAAGTATATATGAGTCAAGAATGATATATTCTGATTTCGGAGTAATTGGACATCATTTGATGTATTAGAAATTTTTGTTAAGTGTAAGTGGTCAGAATGACAGGTTTTGAGAAACTAAATATTTAGACCAATTTGATATGATAAATGCATTGTGTATAATTTTGTAAGCTATTTAAAGTATTTTGTGTGAATTGTGAGGCTTATGAAAGGATTAATCTCCATTGATAGGTTAAGGAGATTTAAGCCTTGTAGCTGAAAGTGTTAAGAGGTAAGTATACTAGACTTTTTACTGAAATCACAATAAACATAGTAATTGTTTTGTATGATTTTGCAAATGGGGTTAAGAATATGTTTATGTTATGTCAAAGTATATTTTGATATGAAATGTGAATATATGTTTATGAATGTGAGCATTGACATTGAGCATGGACATACATGTGTTTTTGAAAGTGAGCTTTCCAAAATAAGATGCGTTTAACAAGAAAGCTTTTGAAGTGCAATATGTCCATGAGAAATATTTTGTGATTTGAGGGTACTTGAACTCACTGTTAACTTAGTAGGCATTTTATGTGATTTGTGGAGCCTTTATGTGTGGCCTTTCCTTCGGGATTGGTATATGTTATGTGTTCCGTATGTAGGGAGGATCCTATTGGTACCTAAAGGAAGTGTGAGTCATCACATTCGTGTGGTGGCGTATAGGTACATGTGAGAGGACTCACCGATGATCAGGGTGAGGGTTTGGCTTTTACCTTCGGGCATAAGCGTTATATATGTGTGATTTAAAGACCTCACTTGTACTATTCCTCTCATACGGTATGTCACCTACGAGTGACATTTGGCTCATTATGTGATATGTGATATGTAAGTCCTACTAAGTAGTAGTTGAGTAATGGTATTCCTATTATGTGTTTTGAAAGAATGTGTAAGCGCTTACATGATATGTGATTTGATAAGATTATGATTTTGATTGATCACAGCATATCATACATATGCATCGTGTACATATATGTATTTGTATTTGATATATGAAAAACTAGTATGCTTACTGAGTTTTATACTCATTATAGTTTATGGTGATTTCAGGTAAATAAGGTACATGTGTGCATAGCGGATTTGGCAAGGCTTCTGCTGTTCCTTGGGTTCCCTAAGTTGCTAGGTTGTTGTGTGTTTCATTTGGGGACACGTGGGATAGGATATTTGGTTTGTCCCTATTGAATAAATACTTATGTATTATTTCATTGTGTGTGGATTGGATTTGGTTTAAGTTTTATAAAGTGTGGTTATTGGATGATTTTAAGTAAGAATTTTCAATGGATATATTCTGGGCTCCCGGTAACAAAGTTGCTACTGGTGACGTAGTAGAGTGTTAATCTCTGAGAAAACTCTGCGTATCTCCGGTTTAATAATTGTCCCAGTCATAATTCAATTGCTATAATTCTGAAAGAAATTGAAATGAAAGTTGAAAATTTTGTGTAATATTATTTATAAGTGCACATGCAGTGAATGAATGTAAGTGATGTCGTGTGTCGGATCTTTTGGGTCTGGGGCGTGACAAGAAACCTTGCCAAATTCGCTAAGCACACATGTACCCTATTTATCTAAAATCACCATAAACTATAATGAGTATAAAACTCAGTAAGTATACTAGTTTTTCATATATCAAATACAAATACATATATGTACACAATGCATGTGTATGATATGCTGTGATAAATCAAAATCATAATCTTATCAAATCACATGTCAGGTAAGCGCTTACACATTCTTTCAAAACATATAATAGGAATACCATCACTCAACTACTACTTAGTAGGACTTTTATATCACATAATGAGTCAAATGTCACTCGTAGGTGACATACCGTATGAGAGGAATAGTGCAAGTGAGGTTTTAAATTACACATATATAATGCTCATGCTCAAAGGTAAATGCCAAACCCTCACCTTGATTATCGATAAGTCCTCTCATATGCACCAATACGCCACCACACGAGTGTGATGACTCACTCTTTCTTTAGGTACCAATAGAATCTTTCCTACATACTAAATACATAACATATACCAATCTCAAAGGAAATGCCACACATAAAGACTCCACAAATTACATAAAATGTCTACTAAGTCAATAGTGAGTTCAAGCATTCTCAAAACACAAAATGTTTCTCATAGATATATTACACTTCAAAAGCTCTATTTGTTAAACACATTTCATTTTGAAACACTTTCAAAAATAAATATATGTCATGTATGTCCATCATCACATTCATAAACACATGTCTTCACATTTCATATCAAAATATACTTTGACATATAACATAAACATATTCCTAACTACATTTACAAAATCATACATAACACTTACTATGTTTATTGTGATTTCAGTAAAAAGTTTAGTATACTTACCTCTTAGCACTTTCGGCTACAAGGCTTAATTCTCCTTAACCTATCGATGGAGATTAATCCTTTCATAAGCCTCAAAATTCACACAAAACACTTTAAATAGCTTACAAAATTACATATATTACACTTATCACATCGAATTGGTCTAATTACTTGATTTCTCAAAACCTATCATTCTGACTACTTACACTTAACAAAATTTTCTTATATATCAAATGATATCCAATTACTCTAAAATTAGAATATATCATTCTTAACTCATATATCCTTTTTATATATGAATATTATATCATAATTCCTACACAATCTATTCCATAAACACCATCAAATCCAAACTATTAACCTGAAAGGATCAGGATATTTACTGAACAGTATTCAATCTCTCAATTTTATAAAATCATATACTAACTCAAAAATTATAAAAATAGCACAGAATTACTCTTGACACATATTTCAATCCATGATAAATATTTCACTTCAAAATCACTGTCAAAAGTATTTTATTCTATAGCTTTAAAAATCTGTTAATCAAATACTGCAATGAGCTGATACACTTTAAAAAATTATAACAATTTAACCACATTGATCTAAAATCTCAATTTTGAATATATTATATTAGACATATAAAATTATTATATTCCATAAATTTATAATTTTTTAAGATCATTCAACAGATCAAAAATTATTTGTCATTGTATCATACTGTTAACACAAGAAATTTCTAGAATTTCAGGGTCATTTTGATAAATTCACTACAAATTCAATTTCTGGAATTTTCAATCAATTTAAAGTCTCAAATAATTGTAGACATGTTTAATTTCATATACTCAAAATCCAAAACCAGAATTGAAGCACAACAATTTATAAAAGTTTCGGATCAAGAGACTATCAAGTAAAAATTCTGCAATTCATCATGATTTATCAAGCTATTTATATAAATCATCATCAATTCTCACAATATCTTACAAAATTCACATCAAATCCTCAATTGTACATATTTTCAAAAATTAAAATTTAAAGGAATTAACTAAATTAACACCAAGAAACTAAGAAAAAATTATAATATACCTCTTAAAACTTAAATTCCATCTTTCTTCTTCTTTTTCTTCTTCTTTTTCTCATTCTCTCCACTTTGTTTCTCTTTTTTCTCACTCTAAAAGAGGTGGCTCGACCAAAATGAGTGAATTAGGGTTTCAAATGTGTATTTTTATACTAAAAGGCTAATTTTTAATATTTACAAATTAGCCCCCAAAACTTTTAAAGTATTACAATTTGGTTCCTAAAATAAATTTAAAGTATTGCAAATAAACCCAATACTAATAGTAGGTCCTTAGTCTATACAAATACTACTAATAACAATACATAAATCAAGTATCGCCCACATACAAATAAAATATGTATATATATAAATATTTATTCTTACTAGTTGTGGATAAGTGGTTACTATAATTCTCCCCTCCTTATAAGAATTTTGTTCTCGAAATTCATAACTTAAGCAAATAGATGAGGATATTTAGATCTCATTTCCTTTTCTCGTTCCCAAGTTACCTCTTCGACTGCATGGTTTGTCTATAAAACCTTCACCAAATCAATCTTCATAGTATGAAGAATTTGCTCTTTATAGTCCAAAATCCTAATAGGCACTTCTTCATAGGTGAGATCATCTCTGAGTTAAAGTGGCTCATAGCTTAACACATATGAGAAGTTTGAAACATATTTTCGCAACATAGACACATGGAACACATTATGAAATCCTGATAATGATGGAAGAATGACAAGTCTATAAACCACATCACCTATCCTTTCAAGGATTTCAAATGGACCAATGAATCTTGGACTTAACTTTCATTTCTTGCCAAATCGCATGACTCATTTCATTGGAGCAACCTTAAGAAACACTTTTTCACCCACCTTAAATTCTAGATCTTTTCTTCTATTGTCTGTATAGCTTTTCTGTCTACTCTGAGCCACTTTCATTCTTTTTCTTATCTTTTCTATAACTTCACAAGTTTGCTAGACAAGCTCTGGCCCTAAAATTTTTCTTTCTCCAACTTCATCCTAATGCACAGGAGATCTATATTTTCTTCCATATAAAGCTTCATATGGGGCCATACCAATGATTGATTGATAACTATTGTTGTATGAAAATTTCACTAATGAAAGGTGTTTGTTCCAGCTACCTTTAAAGTCTAACACACATGCCCTCAACATATCTTCTAGAATTTGAATGGTCTTTTCAGATTGACCATCAGTCTGTGGGTGGAATGCAATACTGAAGTTCAACTTCATGCTCATGGCATTATGTAGGCTCTTTCAAAATATTGAAGTAAATCGAGAATCTCTATCAGATAAAATTGACACAGGCACCCCATGAAGCCTCACAATTTCATCAACATATAATTGGGCATACCTATCCATAGAATAAGTGGTACATATTGAAATAAAATGTGCTAATTTTGTTAGCCTATCAATAATCACCCATATGACATCATAACCCTTTGTGTACTTGACAACCCAACTACAAAATCTATGACTATATGCTCCAATTTTCATTCTGGTACCAATAAAGGTTTCAATAACCCAAATGATCTCTGATGTTCTGCCTTAACTTGCTAACATGTCAAACATTGCTTTATAAATTTTGCAATCTCTCTTTTTATATTAACCCACTAATAAACAGCTCGTAGGTCTCGATATATCTTGGTACCTCCCGGATGGACAGTTTATGGTGAACTATGAGCTTCAGTCAAGATCTCATTTTTCAACTCATAATTATTAGGCACACAAAGTCTACCTTTGAAATGTAGAGTTTCATCATCAAAAATAGAAAAGTTAGGCCTTTTACCTAATGAAATTTCTTCTATGATCCTCTTCAGATGCACATCACTATCTTGTGCCTCCTTAATTCTCTTAATTAGGGTAGGCTGAACAGACATACTTGCATATAAGCCCTATAATTGAATTTTACCAATTCAATGCCAAGCTTTTCTAAATCCAACAAAATTTGCTTTTGAGTTGTCAAAAGTGCTGCCATATGTCCTGAAGATTTTCTACTCAAAGCATCTGCTATAACATTAGCTTTTCCCAAATGGTAGTTAATCACACAGTCATAATCCTTGACTAGTTCCTGTTGGGTTATATGGTTGGGCGAATTTACTTAGGGTTCTTGCATGTGGGTTGTGTTCATCATACAAACAATATACATATCTCATACATACATGTGCACAGCGGAAGATTACATATAATGAACACAGAAAATAACATTTGATTAATCTGAAATTCGAGATTGAGAAATATCACCAATGAAGCCTTTGGATTAATTTTCTTTGAAGTCCACCATGAAATGAATCTTTGATCAATTCTAGCAATCAACAAGGGTGGGTTTGATTGTCTAGAATGGCAGCATCTTAATCCAGCATATGTGTTTAACTCTTAAACATTTTTCAAAGTTAAACCATTTAACTTAATTAAATTTGTTTTTCCTTTTATTCAACTCTTGAATAAATAAAACAAATCTTGTTTTTAGTTATTACATTTAGTAACCATTAATTCAATTTGTTTTGTTGTTCTAACACTTAAAACACAAAACAAACAATTTCAATTTCTCAAATTGAATTGGCTCCCAAAATGCAAAACCTAAAAAACTAAATCAATTTTGAATTTCAATTTCATTTCACTTTATATACAAATGAATTAATTCCAAACTAATTTGAATTTCATTTGCATTTCATTTGGCTTAACCTAACCTTAGTTAACATTTAACCTTAGTTAGATTATTTTAACTTAACCTTTAAGTTAATAAATATTTAATTAATTTAACCATAGTTAACTAACTTAACCATGGTTAGGTTAACCTTTACTTAACCTTTAAGTAAGGTTAACTTAACTTAACCACTTGGTTAACTTTTAACCTTAGTTATGTTAAATTAATTTATTTAACAATTAAATAAATAAATATTTATTTTAATTATTTAACAATTAAATAATCATAAAGTGAAATTACTATTATATCCTTACTCGGTTACCAAGTTAACCTAAAGTGGGTCCCACCAATTTAACCACATACTTTAGTTAACGTAACCTTAGTAATTGCTGAATTATACTGTATTGAACAATTCAATACGGTACACTGCCCAAGTGCTCAAAGAGTACATTTCATATTGGGACTCACTAGGTCTACACCCGATCTGTCAAATGGAACTGTTCCATTAATCCGTAATCGATGCCCCACGCACACGTTACGAATATTACAAATCAGCGTGTCAGACCATACAAGTTGAGGTCATAACGTACACGTATAATCCTTCCATCATTTATATCCTAGATGTGCGGGGATATAGATCAGCACCGTCAAATCCCCATTTGCTCATCCATAAACTTATCTCCAGATTCGTATCTCGATAAACAATATACGCAAACACTTTTGCTATATTGTTTAACCCTTTGGGAAACTCTTTTCCATGGGTTTATGCTTGTGGCCACAAGACTTTATGAAATACAATCTCGGAGCATCGGATATACAACTTACCTACGTAAGCTGACGGATCCCGTATCTACGCACACCGGACTCCATGAGCATCGGACCATACCCAGCGACACATAGCGGTCAGACCATGAAAGGTCTCTGACATATGTGGAACCAAAGCATGATGGATCACTCACAAGACCACCGTGGCGCTCAGGTCAAAGGACCACGAATACTACTCAACTCGAGAGGACCTTCCTTTGACGGTGTCATAGGATATCTATTGGGGTCCTCATAAGTCTGTTCAGTATCCAGTCCTGACTGGATACCCGCATGCCTATACAAGCTCTAAGCTCATGGTCAGCTAAGAACAACTATCTGAACCAGTCAGATATAGACATACACTAATCTATATATAGTGAATCACCGATAGACCCGCATTAGTGATTATAGATCAGGAACATTATCTTTGAGACATACTTACATAATGATATTTCATAACACCTATTGCAACTCTTTGCAACTATATCATTACAAGTATACTCTCAGGTCTTTGTCCCATTATAGACAAGGTTCTAACTCTTTAGACCTCGCTGACTCTTATAACCTGCTAACTCTTAACAGTGCTAACTTTTAGCATTTATAACTCTCAGCTTTGCTAACTATTAGTTCTGATCTAAACTCCTTTAGACCAGATCTGAACTTTTTCAGATCAAACAATGTCTCTAATGTTACAAGCATTATACCATATTAATATGATATTAACAATCTTTATTCGAAATGTTTATTGTATAAATATTAACAATTAATATTCATACAATATTGGAATGGCACGTGAGCACCAGCTCCAACAAACTCCCACTTGCTACAGTGCCATACGTACTGGTATCTCATACCAATACACTCCACGTGTTTCTCAAACACTATAGGAGTTTAGGCTTAGGGGGGGTTCGCTACATCCAAGGATTATTCCCTAGATTTTATTACAACTCTTGTTGCCAAGAACTTTCTAATTATGTGATTTTTAGAGTTCACATGATTAGAATACTGGTGTGCCTTATGGCTTCTCGGCTTAAGCAATTACCGTTATTTTGCAATATAGTGGGATAGGATCCACTGAGTTTAGAACTATTCAAAGCTCTGCAATTATCTTGAATATCCATAGTACGTCTCTTGCTGGCTTCTCAAGCCGCAACACATTCTACCTCCAAGGCAGAATTACCTGTGGACATTTACTAACACACATTTAACTAGCTCCGGTACTGATAAAGAGAAACACATAACTAGATGTAGACTTTCTACCATTCAGATCAGACATAAGTCTGAATATGTGTGTCTCTTCTTTTGTAAGAAACGTTTCTCCATATTATATAAACTTATCCTATATACTTCTCAAGTATATATAGATATGTTTCACAACCATTTAATGGTTATGATCTGGATTAATTAGATACCAGCTTGTAACACTTACAACCATCTAAATCCAGATTTCGTACATTAGACGGTATGCATTAATCTATTTCTAGCTAATGCATCTGAGACGTTAGACACTCTAACTCTCTCATCTTCTTCCTGAGGACACTTCCTTTAAGAAAGATGAATGCCACTTCTAAAAGGGACTTTAACTGTCTCACAGTCAATGAAGTTGTACCTTTTCTTGGACTTATTCTATATACGAAGTTTGAGAGAGTCTTATTAGCTTCCTAGCTATATCTCCATAAAGCTTTATACCTAGTATACAGGAAGTCTCTCTCAAATCTTTTATGAAGAAGTTCTTTACACAGATAACATTTATCTGATTTACTTGCTATACTCTAATCATCGTTTTCAATATTGAGTATATATTTTCCACTTTAGAGAACTAAAAGGATAATTATACTCCCACTGCCAATTCTGAACACACGCTTCCTCTTTATTCCTGATAAAACCAGACTTTCTGATTTCATCATATAAACAAAGATTCCACCTTTGGAAAAATCTACTTAAGTCCATAAATGGACTTCCTCAGTTTGCACATTATACTAGAAGTTAGGCTTGGATGCAAAAACATCAAGTTGTTCTCTGCATATCTCTTGTTAGAGATATACTTCCCAGAACACCTTATTTACATTTATAAGCCAGTCCTCATTATCATAATATGCAGCAATAGCCAACATAATCCAAATTGACTTTAGTATGGTTACTGATGAAAAAGGTTTCCTCATTATTGATCCTAGATCTCTGAGTGTAACCTTTCAACATTAGTCAGGCCATGAAGGACCATTCCTTCAAATAGGGCCCACATTGCTTCCGCTGCGTAAACTGATTTACTGCTGATAGAAACAATTTCTATAGGAAGCACAACTAAGTCCTAGACTTAATTGTCATACTTAGAGTCAAATTCGAATTTCATGGTATCTTGTCATCAACAAAATCTAAATTGACTTTAGCATGGTTACTGATGAAAAAGGTTTCCTCATTATTGATCCTAGATCTCTGAGTGTAACCTTTCAACATTAGTCAGGCCATGAAGGACCATTCCTTCAGATAGGGCCCACACTGCTTCCGCTGCGTAAACTGATTTACTGCTGATAGAAACAATTTCTACAGGAAGCTCAACTAAGTCCTAGACTTAATTGTCATGCGTTGAGTCAATTTCAAATTTTATGATATCTTTTTATTTTCCCGAATCGATGTCAAACATCGTCTCTCCATAAGTTAAAGGATCCATTTCTTCAACTAAGAAAATACCAAGGGCACCTTCAAGTATCAAACATACCTAAATGATGGCCTTGATATCCTTTTGGACTTATGAACTTAGTGTGTTAAAGGTATTTCACTCATTTAAAATTAAAATTCCATCGTTGGTTCATCAATATCTAGATTGACTTCATCAAGTTCAATCTTTCTATAATCTCCACAATCCATGAGAAACGCTTTCTCTAGGAATGTGACATCATGAGAAACAAATATATTTCGTTCATCTGAATTATAGAATTGGTATCCCATTATACACTTAGGATACTAAATGAACCGATACTTGTACCGTTGGATACAAGTTTATTCTGTTGCATAACTCTTATGAAAACAGAATAACACCAAGTCTTAACATACTTAAGACTCGTTTCCTATTTAGTCTATATCTCATATAAAGTAGTAGGAACGATTATGGAATTATTTAATAAGTGAGTAGCAGATGTTAAAATATAACCTCATAGATATTTTTAGAAGATCAGTGATTCTCAATATCAATCAGACTGTATCTAATATAGTCCAATTCCTCATTTCCTAAACATCTTTATGTTGAGGAGTATTTGGAGGACTATGCTGAGAGAGAATCATATTCTCTTTAAATAATTTATGAATTTACTGATTATGTATAAACTACTTCGATCTAATCGCAAGTACTCAATATACATAAGGGTTTGTTTCTTTACTTTCATTGTCAGAACATTTTGAACACTTCGAAATTATTCTGACCTACGTTTCCTAGAAACACATGTCCATATAGTGACAATCACTATAAAGACAATGAAGTATCGAAATCATTTATAACAGTAAGATTTATTGGACTAAATACATCTATATGTACCAGATCTAATAAACCAGTGGCTTGGCGTCTTACACCTACATAAAGATTCGGTCATATTCTTTTGAATTCATAATTCATAAACTAGTCAATGTACTATAGTCAGATCAAATATCTGACCATCCTTAACCAGTTATTATAGTCGTCTCACGGCTACATGATCTAATCTTATATATACCACTATTCATTATTATTTAAGTTGCTGAAATACTATATATTCTGTTCACCTCTACACTTATAACATTTGCTATTGTATATAAGATATAACGGCCATTCATTAACTGACATTCAGTTAGTAAATCATTATCATTATCACAAGGAACTATTTCCGTATTTTTATGATAACCCTCTCTGTCAACTACAGGGAGTGATATGATTTACCTAATAATGTTTGGCACGTAATAGTAATTATACAACATTAATGCTGTTACTAGAAATAAGAAGTAACTGTGAAGTCTTAACGGCTACCACGTTCAGGAAATCTCTATTACCTACGTGAAGCTGAACTTCTCATTTTTTAGTAATCAAGCATTTCTCAAATCATGCAACATCTTGCAGATATGATAATAACAAGCAGTATCTCATACCCTTGCAGAGTTAACATCAAATGCTAATGAAATGTTAATGTTTGGTCAAACAGATATCTAATGAGTCAATCTTTCTTAAGTCAAGGTACGATGAATAGTAACATTTACTATTTCAAACCTTATAACAGTGGAAACACTTTCCATTATGACTTTTCTCTATATGTGGTTTAGTAATATCAAATATTATTGAATCTAGAACTATTCTTAGATTCATAAGCAAGCCTTACATATTTTATTCAGTACCCTATAGTTATTGGTATTTGTTCAAGATTAGTAACGGATTGCTCGTACTCATCTTATCTCTATAAGACAATCTTATCTCTATAAGACAAGTATCTTATCTCTATAAGATAATCATCTTATCTCTATAAGACAAAATAGGAGATGCGTAGCAGAACATTTCTTTATCGTTAATAAATTACGTTTTAGATCATGGGTATAACTGTTATACATTTTTTAATCTAAAAAACGCCCTCCCACTGCTTTACTTAATCCCTTTTATCTCTCAAACGGGATAAGATAGTATAATATTTTAAACTATACAGCGGGAAGTGGATCCCATTGGGGTTTTACTCCAGCCTCACGCTAAAGCAATATTGGCCTTTATAAATCCAACAGGTAGACAACTCTTGTCAATTGTATCTCATACAACTCTTACTACTGATCCTAAATACACATTACCCTCACGCTAAAGCAATATTGGGTAACTGTATTTCAGATTAACTCATCAATGCTCAAATATATGTTACTAACACTATCCTCACGCTAAAGCAATATTGGATAATATGTTCGCATATATTTGATTCATCTTATGTTTTACCGGCATTAGACCAAGTCACACCGACCAAATCCCTCACGCTAAAGCAATATTGGGAAAGACCATAGTGACCCATCTCACACCGTATTGACAAGACGGACCATTTAAAATATTATCACATAATATAATAAATTTCTATCTAATTAAGAGAGATTTTAATTACAGGCTTTCATATTATATGCGCTCATCACATGAGAGGTTATTCTCAATCAATTATTCATTTCTGTACAAGCACAACTAACCCCCACCAGTGGGGCCCCCATTGTGGTTACAAAAATAAATAAAATAATAAAAATATTATTTTCTTGGTTTATCATGTAAACTAATAACCCTTATCATTACATCTCATAAACCCCCACATGCAGAAAAATAAAAAGATTTTACTCTTTTTTTTTTTTTTTTTTTTTTTTTTTTTTTTTTTTTAGTGTAAGAACGCCGCGGCGCTGGTCTTATAGCGCTGCCGCGCTAGGGCTTCACAAGCCTCAGCGCTGCGGCGGTGTCTTACCAGCGCTGGGGCGCTGGAAGCAGTGCTTCCCGCGCTGGGGCGCCAGAAAACCAGCGCCCTCGCCCTTGTCCAGCGCTGGGGCGCCAAAAAATTAGCGCCCCTGCGGTACTTCAGCGCTGGGGCGTCATACGCTCAGCGCTCCCGCGTTCATATGAATGCTGCCGCGCTGGACCTTAGCGCTGCAGCGTTCCAGGTGCTGTTTTTCACTGGTTTGCATTTTTAACACTTAAAATGCACCCCAACAGCCCCGGAACTTGTCCTACAATTTAGCCAACACTTAGCTAACACTAAAAAATCACCCATAACAACACAAATTGCTCTGATACCAATTGTTGGGATTGTGTTGTATGGTTGGGCGAATTTACTTAGGGTTCTTGCATGTGGGTTGTGTTCATCATACAAACAATATACATATCTCATACATACATGTGCACAGCGGAAGATTACATATAATGAACACAGAAAATAACATTTGATTAATCTGAAATTCGAGATTGAGAAATATCACCAATGAAGCCTTTGGATTAATTTTCTTTGAAGTCCACCATGAAATGAATCTTTGATCAATTCTAGCAATCAACAAGGGTGGGTTTGATTGTCTAGAATGGCAGCATCTTAATCCAGCATATGTGTTTAACTCTTAAACATTTTTCAAAGTTAAACCATTTAACTTAATTAAATTTGTTTTTCCTTTTATTCAACTCTTGAATAAATAAAACAAATCTTGTTTTTAGTTATTACATTTAGTAACCATTAATTCAATTTGTTTTGTTGTTCTAACACTTAAAACACAAAACAAACAATTTCAATTTCTCAAATTGAATTGGCTCCCAAAATGCAAAACCTAAAAAACTAAATCAATTTTGAATTTCAATTTCATTTCACTTTATATACAAATGAATTAATTCCAAACTAATTTGAATTTCATTTGCATTTCATTTGGCTTAACCTAACCTTAGTTAACATTTAACCTTAGTTAGATTATTTTAACTTAACCTTTAAGTTAATAAATATTTAATTAATTTAACCATAGTTAACTAACTTAACCATGGTTAGGTTAACCTTTACTTAACCTTTAAGTAAGGTTAACTTAACTTAACCACTTGGTTAACTTTTAACCTTAGTTATGTTAAATTAATTTATTTAACAATTAAATAAATAAATATTTATTTTAATTATTTAACAATTAAATAATCATAAAGTGAAATTACTATTATATCCTTACTCGGTTACCAAGTTAACCTAAAGTGGGTCCCACCAATTTAACCACATACTTTAGTTAACGTAACCTTAGTAATTGCTGAATTATACTGTATTGAACAATTCAATACGGTACACTGCCCAAGTGCTCAAAGAGTACATTTCATATTGGGACTCACTAGGTCTACACCCGATCTGTCAAATGGAACTGTTCCATTAATCCGTAATCGATGCCCCACGCACACGTTACGAATATTACAAATCAGCGTGTCAGACCATACAAGTTGAGGTCATAACGTACACGTATAATCCTTCCATCATTTATATCCTAGATGTGCGGGGATATAGATCAGCACCGTCAAATCCCCATTTGCTCATCCATAAACTTATCTCCAGATTCGTATCTCGATAAACAATATACGCAAACACTTTTGCTATATTGTTTAACCCTTTGGGAAACTCTTTTCCATGGGTTTATGCTTGTGGCCACAAGACTTTATGAAATACAATCTCGGAGCATCGGATATACAACTTACCTACGTAAGCTGACGGATCCCGTATCTACGCACACCGGACTCCATGAGCATCGGACCATACCCAGCGACACATAGCGGTCAGACCATGAAAGGTCTC
Source organism: Ailanthus altissimus (assembly GCA_946807835.1). Lineage (NCBI taxonomy): Eukaryota > Viridiplantae > Streptophyta > Magnoliopsida > Sapindales > Simaroubaceae > Ailanthus > Ailanthus altissimus. The sequence goes on along the minus strand of OX327691.1, from coordinate 22,022,396 downwards.
TGACATATGTGGAACCAAAGCATGATGGATCACTCACAAGACCACCGTGGCGCTCAGGTCAAAGGACCACGAATACTACTCAACTCGAGAGGACCTTCCTTTGACGGTGTCATAGGATATCTATTGGGGTCCTCATAAGTCTGTTCAGTATCCAGTCCTGACTGGATACCCGCATGCCTATACAAGCTCTAAGCTCATGGTCAGCTAAGAACAACTATCTGAACCAGTCAGATATAGACATACACTAATCTATATATAGTGAATCACCGATAGACCCGCATTAGTGATTATAGATCAGGAACATTATCTTTGAGACATACTTACATAATGATATTTCATAACACCTATTGCAACTCTTTGCAACTATATCATTACAAGTATACTCTCAGGTCTTTGTCCCATTATAGACAAGGTTCTAACTCTTTAGACCTCGCTGACTCTTATAACCTGCTAACTCTTAACAGTGCTAACTTTTAGCATTTATAACTCTCAGCTTTGCTAACTATTAGTTCTGATCTAAACTCCTTTAGACCAGATCTGAACTTTTTCAGATCAAACAATGTCTCTAATGTTACAAGCATTATACCATATTAATATGATATTAACAATCTTTATTCGAAATGTTTATTGTATAAATATTAACAATTAATATTCATACAATATTGGAATGGCACGTGAGCACCAGCTCCAACAGTTCCAACCATCAACGTTGCCTCATATTTAACTCATTTTGAGTAAAGAAGTATTTAAGCCTTTTGTGGTCTGTATAAATTTCACACATTTCTTCATAAAGATAATGCCTTCAAATTTTAAGAGCAAAAACTACTGTAGCCAACTCCAAATCATGAGTAGGGTAATTTTGCTCATAACTCTTTAGTTGTCTTGAAGCATATACCACTACCTTTCCATCCTGCATTAATACACACCCAAGCCCTTTCTTGGAAGCATCACTATAAATAACAAATTCAGTAAAAGTAGAAGAGATGATTAGTATGAGAGTAGATACTAACCGATGCTTGAGTTCTTGAAAATTTTTCTCACATTCTTCTAACCACTGAAACTTGACATTCTTTCTTGTCAATTGAGTTAAAGGTGAAGCTATCTTAGAGAATCCTTCAACAAACTGTCTATAATATCCTGCCAGCCCAAGGAAACTATGAACTTCCCTAACATTAATTGGTCTGGACCAATTCACCACTGTTTCAATTTTGCTTGGATCCACTGAAATTCCCTTTAAGGAAACAACATGTCCCAAAAATACCATTCGATCTAGCCAGAATTCACATTTCTTGAATTTTGCATAAAGCTGCTTCTCTCTTAACACCTGTAGGACTTTTCTTAAGTGTTCTTCATGCCCTCCCTTACTCTTAGAATACACTAAGATGTCATCAATGAACACAATAACAAACCTATCTAAATAAATCATTGAATACTCTATTCATTAGATCCTTAAAGGCAGCATGTGCATTTGTCAACTCAAATGGCATAACAATAAACTCATAATGCCCATATCTGATACGAAATGCAGTCTTTGGAATGTCTTCATTCTTGATCTTCAATTGATGATAGTCAGAACGAAGATCAATTTTTAAGAATACACAAGCTCCTTGCAACTGATCAAATAAATCATCGATTCTTGAAAGTGGATATTTATTCTTCACAATCACACGGTTCAACTCTCGATTGTCAATGCATAATCTCATTGAACCATTATTTTTCTTAACAAAAAGAACTGGAGCACCCCAAGGTGAAACACTCGGGCGAATAAACCCCTTCTCAAGTAATTCATATAGTTGTTCATTCAACTCTTTAAGCTCTACTAGTGCCATACGATAAGGTGTTTTAGATATAGGACTGGTTCCTGGCAAAAGTTCTATAGTGAATTCGATCTCTCGGTTTAGTGAAACTCCAGGCAAATCTTCAGGGAAGATATCTATAAACTCATTCATCATTGGAACATCTTATATTTTTATTTCTTCTTTCTTTGTATCTACTACAATTGCTAAGAAAGCTTTCATAAGCCTTAACATTCATACAAAAATACTTTAAATAGCTTACAAAATTACACATATTGCACTTATCACATCGAATTGTTCTAATTACTTAGTTTCTCAGAAGCTGTCATTCTGACCATTTACACTTAACAAAATTTTCTCATACATCAAATGATGTCCAATTACTCTAAAATCAGAATATATCATTCCTAACTCATATATCCTTCTTATATATGAATATTATATCATAATTCCCACATAATCTATTTCATAAACACCATCAAATCTAAACTATTATCATGACAAGATCAAGATATTTACTGAATAGTATTCAATCTCCTAATTTTATAAAATCATAAACTAACTAAAAAATTATATAACTATCACAGAATTACTCTGGACACATATCTCAATCTATGATAAATATTTCACTTCAAAATCATTACCAAAAGTATTTTATTCTATAACTTTAAAAATCTGTAAATCAAATACTGCAATGAGCTGATACGCTTTAGAAAATCATAACAATTTAACCACATTGGTCTAAATTCTAAATTTTGAATATATTATATTAGACATATAAATTTATCATATTTTATAAATTTGTAATTTTTGAAGATCATTCAGCAGATCAAAAATTATTTGTCAGTGTATCATAGTGTTAACACAAGAAATTTCTACAATTTGAGTGTCATTTTGGTAAATTCACTAAAAATTAAATTTCTAAAATTTTCAATCGATTCAAAGTCTCAAATGAATCTATACATGTCTAGTTTTATAGTCTCAAAATTCAAAACCAGAATCGAAGCACAACAATTTATAAAATTTCTAGATCAAGAGACTATCAAGTAAAAATTCTGCAATTCATTATGATTTATCAAGTTATCTACATAATCATCATCAATTCTCAATATATCTTACAAAATTCACATCAAATCCCCAATTTTTCATTTGTCCAGAAATTAAAACTTAAAAGAATTAACTTAATTAACACCAATAAATTGAGCAATAGTTATGATATACCTCTTAAAACTCCAAATTCTAATTTCTTCTTCTTCTTCTTCTTCTTCTCTTTCTCTCCCATCTATTTCTTTCTTTTCTCTCTCTAAAAGGGTGGCTCGACCCAAAAATGAGTAAATTAGGGTTTAAAATGTGTATTTTTATACTAAGAGGCTAAATTTTAGTATTTATAAATTAACCCTCAAAACTTTTAAATTATTATAATTTAGTCCCTAAAATAAATCTAAAGTCTTGCAAATAAACTTAATACTAATAGTATGTCCTTAATCTATACAAACAATACTAATAACAATATGTCCTATATTCTGGACGTGTCAAGTTTTTAACACCGTTGCCGGGGAAATGAAATTAACATTATTTCTTTTGTTATTTGTTTGTTTATTTTATTTTCATAAAAGATTGAACCTCCTAACATATTTTATTTTATTTATTATTCGCCTTTTATTTTTGCCTTTTATTTTCATGGAAGGCTAAGCCTCCTAATTTGTTTTAGTTTATTTTTTATTTTTTCTTTTTATTTTCATGGAAGACTGAGCCTCCTAACGTATTTTATTTTATTTATTATTCCCCTTTTATTTTCGTTTTTTATTTTTATGGAAGGCCGAGCCTCCTAACTTACTTTACTTTATTTATTATTCTGTTTTTATTTTCATGAAAGACTAGGCCTCATACTATTTATTTATTAACTTTTTATTATATAATCTAATATTACTAATCTAACTTCTAATTATTTATCTTTATTTTACTTTTCGTTTTGCCTATTTTATTTACCTGTGTTTAATATTTTATTTTTTCTTATTTGTATTATTTATTGTTATTGTATTTTGTTTTATGTCTTTTTATAAGTGGTTGGTTTCGAGATCCTAATTCTCATCGTTTGGTGAAATGTAATTTCGGAACTTCCTTTGATAATTTATTAGATTCTCCTTCATCTTCTCATTCTTCACCAATTAACACCATGAGCGAAAATTAAATTAAGGGACTCATAAACCCAGGGGACAATCAGTCTCAATATAATGACCATAACCGACCTAGGACACTTTGAGACTATATGAACCATACACGAACCAATGCACCATCTTGCTTAATTTTTCCTCCGGATGCAACTCATTTTAATTTTAAGCCAGACATTATCCAACTTTTATCCATTTTTCATGGCTTAAATGCAAAGAACCCTTATCTACATCTAAGAGAATTTGAAAAAGTGTGTAATACGTATAATGACCAAAATTGTAGCATGAACACAATTCGACTTAAGTTTTTCCCTTTTTCTTTAAAAGATAAAGCTAAAACATGGTTACAAAACCTTAGGTCAGGATCCATTTCTTTATGGGATGAGATTCAACAACAATTCCTGAAAAAGTTTTTTCCTTCCCATAGAACAAATTCTTTCAAAAGATAAATCACCACTTTTGCCCAAAAATCAAGAGAGATCATTTACTGATGTTGGGAAAGGTATAACGAATTACTTAATACCTATTCTCATCATGGCTTTGAAACATGGAGACTCGTCTCAAATTTCTACGAGGGCTTAACACCCCAAGTTAGGCAAATGGTAGAAATGATGTGTAATAAAAAATTTAAGGATAAAGACCCAGAAGAGACAATGAACTATCTTGACTTACTAGTAGAAAATGCTCAAAATTGGGACACTGCTGGTACCTGTGAGGCACCTAGCAAAAATTAAACCACTACATCTAGTGGGGGTATTTATCATCTTAGGGAAGACCATGACCTTCAAGCCAAATTAGCATTCCTTACTAGAAAAGTCGAAACCTTAGAAATGAAAAAATGTGGTCAAATAAAATATGTTCAAGAAATTATGTGTCACATTTGTGAAACTTATGATCACTCTACCAATGACTGCCCAACTTTGCCTGTATTTAGGGAATGTCTCCATAAATAAGCCAATGTTCTAAACACGTTCAAGCGGTCAAATAACAACCCATATTCATAAAACTATAATCTTAGATGGCGAAATCACCCGAATTTTAGTTGGAAGAATGACACTCAAGCATAGGCTTCACAACCACCTTTCCAACCACACCAAAATTTTTAAAATCATCAAGGTTATGCACCAATGTCCCACCTCCTAGGAAAAATCTTGAAGAAACTTTGCATACGTTCATTGAAAAGCAAGAGTCTGTTAATTCTCAAAATACTCAAACATTTGCTAATTTGAAAGACACTCTTACTAAATTTTTATTTGTACTGAACATTCATGAGAAAGAAAAATTTCTTTCTCAACCACAGCCAAACCCTAAAAGACAATATAACTCAAATGCATGTAGTTCAGGAAGCCAACACATGGATCAAGTTAAAGCAGTTATCACTCTTCGGAATGGTAAAATTGTTGAAAAAGAAATTCCTGAACCTCATGAAAGCGATGAATCAATCTCTAAGGGTAAGGAAAGTGTTGAACCTACACCTAATGAAAAAAACACCAAACCCTCACCTCCACCCCCATTTCCTCATGCATAACATAATACTAAGAAGATGAATCACAATTATAAATTTTTGAAATCTTCAAATAGGTAAAAGTTAATATTCCTTTACTGGATGCTATTAAACAGGTTCCCTCTTATGCAAAATTTTTGAAGGATTTATGCGCAGTAAAAAAAAACTGAATGTGAAAAAGAAATTGTTTTTAACTGAACAAGTAAGTGCTATTCTTCAGAACAATAATGCTTTAAAATATAAAAACCCTGGTTGTCCTACAATTTCATGTATTATTGGAAGTCATAAAATTGAACAAGCCTTACTTGATCTTGGTGCTAGTGTGAATTTATTATCGTATTCAGTTTATCAGTAGCTCAATCTCAGTGAGTTAAAATCAACTTCTGTAACCTTTTTACTTGCCGATAGATCAATAAAAGTACCAAGAGGGACAGTGAAAGATCTTTTAGTTCAAGTTGATAAATTCATATATCCTGTGAATTTTATTGTCTTAGATATAGAATTAAAGGATGTAATCCGATACCTATTATTTTGGGTCGTCCATTTTTAGCAACTTTTAACGCTTTGATTAATTGTAGGAATGGAGTAATGAAGCTTTCATTTGGAAACATAACACTTAAACTCAATATTTTCAATATGTGTAAGCAACCATATGAAGGGGATGATGAAAGTGAAGAAGGCGACATGATTGAAACGATTGTGGAGGATCATATTCAAAAAGGGAGTTCTACTGATCCCTTAGAAATATGTTTAATAAATTCATTTGAGTTAAATATACAATTAGATTCTGAAATCTCTGATATATGTTCTTTACTTGACTGTGCACAGGTGATTAAAAATAAAGGATGGAAACTAAAGTTTGAAGAATTGGAAGAAAATGAGGATAAACAGAACGAAATTTTAAAGTTGGAGTTAAAACCTCTGCCTGAAAGACTGAAATATGTATTTCTTGGAGAGAAACAAACTTACCCGGTGGTAATCTCTTCTACAATCACAAGCGAACAAAAAGGTAAGTTGATTGAATTATTGGAAAATGCATAAAAATGCAATTGGGTGGACTTTAAAAGACATAAATGGTATTAATCCTTTGATTTGCACACATAGAATACACCTAGAGGATAATGCCAAAACTTTCCAACAACCTCAAAGGAGATTAAATCCACATATGAAAAAGATAGTGAAAGCTGAAGTTCTCAAATTACTTGAAGTAGTAATCATCTATCCTATCTCAGATAGTAAGTGGGTAAGTCCTACTCAGGTAGTACCAAAAAAATCTGAAATCACAGTCATTGAAAATGAAAAAGGTGAGTTAATACCAACTCGAGTCTCATCTAGTTGGAGGATGTGCATAGATTAGAGAAAGTTGAATTCGGCCACTAGAAAAGACCATTTTCCTTTACCATTCCTTTATCAAATTATAGAAAGAGTAGCAGGAAATCCCTATTATTGCTTTCAAGATGGTTATTCTGGCTATTATCAAATTTCTATAGCACTAGAGGACCAAGAAAAGACTACATTCACATACCCCTTTGGAATATTTACTTTTAGAAGAATGCCATTTGAACTTTGTAATGCCCCAACAACATTTCAGAGATGTATGTTAAGCATTTATAGTGACATGATTGAGCATTATTTAGAAGTTTTCATGGATGATTTAACTATGTTTGTAAATTCTTTTGATAATTGTCTTGAAAATTTAGAAAAAGTTTTAAAAAGATGCGAAGAAAAGAGCCTTGTATTGAATTAGAAAAAATGTCATTACATGATTACTTCTGAAATTATTTTAGGATATGTAGTGTCTTCTAAAAGAATTGAAGTGGATAAGGCAAAAGTTGAACTCATTACACATTTGCCTCCACAAAAAACAGTCAGAGAAGTCCGATCCTTTTTAAGACATGCTGAATTCTATAAGAGGTTCATAAAAAAATTTAGTGTTATATCTAAACCTCTTTGTAACCTCTTAACAAAAGATGTATCATTTGAGTAGACTCAAGAGTGTCAAAATTCATTTGAAAAATTAATTAGCCTCTTAATATCTGCTCCTATCATACAATCTCCTGACTGATCTTTACCTTTTGAGCTCATATGTGATGCTAGCGACTACGCTGTTAGTGCTGTATTGGGATAAAGAAAGGAAGGTAAATCCTATGTAATTTATTATACAAGTAGAACTTTAAACAGTGCACAAATAAATTACACAACAACTGAAAAAGAACTACTTGCTGTAATATTTTCATTAGATAAATTTCGTTCTTACTTAATTGGTTCTTCAACTGTTGTATTTACTAACCATACTACTGTAAGGTACTTAATGTCAAAACAGGATGTAAAACCAATGCTGATTCGATGGATTCTATTGCTTCAAGAATTTATTATCACTATCAAGGATAAAAAAGGAACTGAGAATGTTGTTGCAGATCACTTATCAAGACTCACATTAGATTCATCAACAGAAATAATACCTATTAATGATTCTTTTCTCTAATGAAATTTTATTTTCTACTGTTACAATGTCTTGGTATGCTAATATTGTTAATTTTTTTGTAATAGAAAAAATGCCACCTCATTGGAATGCTCAAGACAAAAAGAAATTTTTAACTGAGGTAAGAAAATTTTATTGGGATGGTCCTTATCTCTTCAAATATTGTCGTGACCAAATATTTCATAGATGCATACCCGACAATGAAGTAAGTAAAGTTATTGAATTTCGTCATTCTGAAGCAAGTGTGGGGACATTTCTCATCAAAGAAAACAGTTAGAAAAATCTTGCAGTGTGGATTTTATTGGCCCACTTTATTTAAAGATACACATGTATTTTGTATAACGTGTAAAAATTATCAAAAGTTTGGATCAATTTCAAAACGAAACATGATGCCTTTGAACCTCATTTTTGTTATTGAAATCTTTGATTGTTAGGGGATAGATTTCATGAGACCATTTCCATTATCATTTAGATTTACGTATATCTTAGTTGCAGTAGATTATGTCTCAAAATGGATTGAGGCTATTCCATGTTGAAATAATGACGATAAAACAGTCATAAAATTTTTGAAAGAAAATATCTTAAGTCAATTTGGAATCCCTCGAGCCATTATAAGTGATGAGGGTAAGTATTTTTATAATAGACCATTTAAAACATTAATGAAAAAAATGGTATTATTCATAAAGTTGTCACCCCTTATCATCCTTAGACAAGTGGATAAGTTGAATTAGCAAATAGGGAGATAAAACAAATTTTAAAAAATACTGTAAACCTAAATCGCAAAGATTGATCTTTAAAACTAAATGATGCACTGTGGGCTTATAGAACTGCTTTTAAAATTTTATTGGGTATGTCTCCTTATAGGATAGTTTATGAAAAACCTCTCACCTACCTGTGGAACTTGAGCATAAAGCCTACTGGGCCATTAAAACTTTCAATGCAAATCTTAATTCTGCTGGACACATACGTAAATTACAAATAAATGAACTTGAAGAATGAGAAATGATGCATATGAGAATTCAAAAATTTATAAATCTAAAATCAAAGCTTTTATGATTAAAAAAATTCAGAAAAAAATATTTGACACTGGTCAGAAGGTTTTGTTTTATAATTCTCGACTTCATATATTACATGAAAAATTAAGATCAAGATGGAGTGGCCATTTTATTGTGAAAAATGTGTACCTTTATAGAACAATTGATATTGCAAATCCTAGGAATGAGAATGTGTTTAAAGTAAATGGGCAAAGACTCAAGCCGTTTCTAGAAAACCAAACTTTTTATGAAGAATTTACGTCTCTGTCGAACCCTTGTTATGAGACCAATTAATCTTTATTTTACATATTTAGATATTTATATATATATATATATTTTTCTTCTAATTTTATATATATATTTTTTACTTGCAGGTTAATTTAATATTTTTGTTAAAGATTTATTTTACACCCCGGTTAAGTGACGGATAACAGTATTCCATGATATTTCAAGTCAGTTTTGTCAGTTTCCCATAATTTTTGATATTTTCTCTTCTTTCCCCTTTTTTTTTTAAAAAAATGGATAACATTCTAAATAGTATTTTCCCTCATTGTCTCAAAATTTCTTGAAGAAAATTTACCAAGCAAGATGTGAAAGATTAAGGTTATTAATGATTATGAATATATCTGTTGATTTACATTGGTTAATTGAAGCCAATGTTTGATTGACAGGTGAATTTTTAGACTCATTAATTTTCTACACGCCTGGCTTAGGTAAAAGCTCTTTTGCAAAAAAACAAAGAGCAAAACGATTATACGTTTGTTACAAGTGTGCACGCATGATTTGCAACACACGTTGTCACACTTTAGGAATGGTATCTGTAAATCGCGAAGATAAAATTAGGTTTATTAAGGATGACCTGAGTAAGAAGTGTTTAAATGATATCTTATCGACTCTTTAGACGCATCCTAGTGAATATGTGCATATTGTAATTTGTGAATTATGGGACATATTCCTAAAAGAACATGAGCGGTACAGTCTCGAAAATCTGACTTTAAAAGACACTGTTTGCCAATTTATAAGAAAATTGGATGGGAAGCCTATCCCCAACCCATAGAGGGCGTTTAAGTTATTACTGGATGTAAAACCAGAGGAAGATGTGAGCCACAATCACAACTATTTGTATATATTTACTATAACTGTTATTTTTAAATGTTTCATTTCAAATTCAAACGTCTTTTCAATAACCAACCACATATAGTCCTTTTTAAAAATTTTGTATTTTAAGCCGACAACCCATGTGACTTTTTCAGCTAATAAATTGAAAATTGGTAAAAAGGTGTTAAAAATTTTGTATTTCAAGCCAACAACCCATGTGACTTAACTTTGCAACACCTTTTAACTCTATAAATACATTGCATTGTTTTTGCATCTTTGTATAAACTCAAAATCATTCAAGAGAGAGGGTGAGTGTAATCATGAAAGGATCATCAACTCGTAAATTCATAAAAATTTGTGTCTTTTGTAGATTCAGCCCTGAAAAAACTAGTGAGTTTGTAGAAGCAGCAGAAATTGATGCCGGCTCAAGTGTTTAGAAAAAAAGAACACCACAAGATTGGAAGAATGAAAACAAACACTCACTTTTATTAAAATAAACTCAAACACTGAATAAAGTAAAATTGGTACAAGCTCACCACTCAAGAGAATTACAATGGGATACAGAATAATTCACCACCCAAAGAACCCTACAAGAGATACAGAACTCTCAAACTCACCACTCTAAGGAATCCACCCAAGAGATACAGAGTTAAATGTAGAAACTCTCATAAGAGAACTCTTCCACATACAAGTAATTTAAAATTCACTCTCTCCCTTCTCCTCTCATCCTTAGGTATTTATAGAGATTTCTTGGGAGGGCTACTGCAAAGCACTCATTACAACATTAAAACTTGGTGGTTGGGAGTTTACAAAAGACAGCAATTAAGACTTACAACTACCCTTACACCAAAAGTCTACAAATACAACAAATACAATGAATGAAGCATTAAATTCGAACATAATATGCTATAAAGTCTTGGATGGAGACAAAAGTCTTCAATTCTTGCAAGTTGTCAAGATTTGGCTCACCTAATAACTGTCTGACCTTCCTTTAGTTATTAGGATTCAACTTACTCTAGAAAACTTATATTCATGTGCTGTAAAAAGGATTTAGAACTAGACACATATAATTTTTGAGTAGTATGAAGATTACCCAGAAATTCCTTCCGAAACAGTACCAGATAAATTCCAAATTTACCCTTGAAATTCATTTAGTTCTATTTTTAGCTCCATGTGATCAGACACTCCTGTGTCAAACTCCCCTGGTTGGAAAAGACTCGACCTCGAGTCCACTTCGTTATCATCCTTATAAGAAGATAGATCAGCAACATTGAATACATTGGAACCACCATAAGATTCTGGAAGCTCAATTTTGTATGCATTTTCCCCAATTCGTTTTATCACCTTAAATGGTCCATCAGCTCTCGGTTTGAGTTTAGCAAACTTGCCACGAGGGAACCTTTCTTTTCTGAGATGAACCCAAACTAAATCTCCTTCTCGAAATTCCATTTTCTTGCGATGCTTATTGGCGCTACTTTGGTACTTCTCGTTTTGCTTCAATATTTTCTTCCTAACTTCTTCATGCAATTTTTTTATGTTCTTCACTCGTTCTTCAGCATCTGCACTAAATTGGTGAGTAATGGAAAAAGGGACTAAATCCAATGGGCTTGTGGGATTCTGACCATAAACAATTTCAAACGGACTATAACCTGTAGATTGGCCTTTTGTCCGATTGTAAGCAAATTCAACTTGAGCCAAAATAAGATCCCACTGACGAATGTTCTTTCCAACATAACACCTCAAAAGGTTTCCCAAACTGCGATTTGTGACTTCCGTTTGTCCATCAGTTTGAGGATGATAGGAAGAACTGAAGTTAAGTTGAGTTCCAAGCTTCCTCCAAAGAGTGCGCCAAAAGTGACTCGTGAACTTAGTATCACGATCTGAGACGATAGTCTTAGGAATTCCATGTAGTTTCACAATTTCTTGAAAATATAAGTCAGCTACATGGGAAGCATCAAGAGTCTTGTTGCAAAGAACGAAGTGCGCCATTTTGGAAAAATGATCCACCACCACCATGACAGAATCTTTATTTCTTTGAGTTCTTGGTAATCCCACAACAAAATCCATGCTAACATCTTCCCAAGGCATTGTAGGAACAGGAAGTGGAGTGTATAAACCAGTATTTTGGCCATGACTCTTAGCCACATGACAGATTTTACACCTATCCACATACCTCTGAATATTCATCTTCATCTTTGGCCAATAAATTTTTTCTTGTATCAATGCCAAAGTCTTGTCTCTCCCAAAATGCCCGCCAAGTCCACCATCATGAGATTCTTTGATAATAGACTCTCGAAGAGAACATTGAGGAATACACAAGCGGTTGCCTTTAAAAAGATACCCATCATGCAACAAGAATTGTTGAAAAGAGCCATGCTTGCAATCTTCTATGATTTTTCCAAAATAAGCATCATCTTTGTAGAGTTCCTTCACAATCTCAAAGCCTACAACTTTCACTTGCATAGAGGACAGCAAGGAATATTTTCGACTTAATGCATCAGCCACTACATTTTGAACTCCAGATTTATGCTTAATAGTGAAGTTGAAGGATTGAAGGAATTCAACCCAATGAGCATGACGTCTATTAAGTTTATGCTGGCTATTTATGAACTTAAGTGCTTCATGATCAGAATAAAGAACAAAAGGTTTTGGAAGAAGATAATGACTCCAATGATCTAGAGCTCGACAAATAGCATAGAACTCTTTATCATAAGTAGAATACTTCTTGCGTGAGTCACTCAATTTTTCACTGAAGAAAACAATGGGTTTACCTTCTTGACTAAGGACAGCGCCAATTCCCACATTTGATGCATCACACTCAACCTCGAACACTTTGTCAAAATTTGGTAATGCAAGAATAAGGGCTTGGGTTACCTTTGCTTTGATGATGTCAAAACTACTTTGTGCTTCATTTGTCCACTTGAAGTGATCACCCTTTAAACATTCAGTGATTGGTGCCATGATTGAACTAAATCCTTTAATGAAACGCCGGTAAAATGAAGCTAATCTATGAAAGCTTCGAACATCATGAAGAGTTTGAGGAATAGGCCAGTTCAAAATAGCTTCCACCTTACTAGGATCCATTTTGATTCCATCTTTAGAAACTACATAGCCTAGAAAGATAAGGCAATCTGAGAAGAACTCACATTTCTTTAGGTTGACATAAAGCTTCTGTTTCCTCAAAGTGTTGAAAACTTGGTGAAGATGATCCAAGTGTTGTTCCTCATCTTTGCTATACACAAGAATGTCATCAAAGTAGACAACAACGAATCTTCCAATGTAGTGCTTCAGAACATGATTCATCAAACGCATAAAAGTACTGGGAGCATTTGAAAGTCCAAAAGGCATGACCTTCCATTCATAAAGCCCATCTCTTGTCTTGAATGCTGTCTTCCATTCGTCACCTGGTTTCATTCTTATTTGATGGTATCCACTTCGTAGATCAATCTTGGAAAAAATACAAGCTCCATACAATTGATCAAGAAGATCATCAAGTCAAGGAATTGGGAAGCAATAATCAACGGTAATTTTATTGACAGCTCTACTATCAACACACATGCGAAAAGAACCATCCTTCTTGGGCACAAGGAGAGCAGGAACAGCACAAGGGCTCTTACTTTCTTCAATTAAGCCTTTGGACAAAAGCTCATTTACTTGACTTTGAAGTTTAGCATGCTCCTTAGGACTCATTCTGTAGGCTGCTTTGTTTGGTAGAACAGCTCCTGGAATAAGATCAATGCCATGTTGAATGTCTCTCATGGGAGGCAATCCTGGTGGTATCTCATCTGGTACTACATCATGAAATTCTTGAAGTAGCTTCTTCATTATAAAAGGTGGCTCAGGACTATCATTGTTTTCTTCAAACACCACAAGAGCAAAGGCTTCATCAACCTTTAAAAATTCCCTCTTACATTCAGAAAGAGTCAAGAAATTATTTCCCTCCCCTTTAAAAGGCTTAGGAACATTGATCATCTTAGAAGGACCCAAAATGACTTTAACACCATCCTTGACAAAGGAATAAGTGTTTTTATGGCCATCATGAATAATTTTTCTATCATATTGCCATGGACGACCAAGAAGCAAATGACAAGCATCCATTGGAACAACATCACACCAAACTTCATCTTTATAGTTTTTTCCAATAGAAAAAGATACTAGGCAACGTTGATTTACCTTAATTTCATTTCCCTTTTTGAGCCAAGAAAGCTTGTATGGTTGAGGATGCATCACTGTCTTTAGGCCCAATCTTTCCACCATTTGTGCAGAAGCCACATTTTTAAAACTACCCCCATCAATTATGACATTACACACCTTGCCATGAGAAGTACACCTGGTATGAAAGATATTTTTTCGCAACCAATCTTCTTCTTCTTCTTCATAGGCAGCGCTTAAAACTTTGCGAAGGATGAGAGTTTCACCTTCATCCTCATAAGTTATATCATCATTCTCTTCCTCAGGCTCTGTATGGTTGTTCTCCATCTCTTCTTCGTCTTCTTTTTCAACAAGTGTCATAATCCTGCGATTTGGGCATTCAGAAGCAATATGTCCATATCCTTGGCATTTGAAACATTGGCGAGAATTGGTGTTGGAGGCATTGTTTTGCTTCTTTTGGTTATAGACACCATCATTCTTTGAAGAAGTTCTTGTAGTAGGTTTGGCAGTAGGAATAGACTTAGAGTTGGAAGTATTCCCTCGGTTAGAAAAACCTTCTCGTGTCAAGAATCGAGAATTGCCGCTGCGTGCTGTCTTTTGTTGATTCTCCACCTTAAGTGCAAGTCTACAAACATCTCCATAAGTCCAATATGGTTGTAATTGCACAATATTTGAAATCTCAGGTCTTAAACCCCCAAGATAACATGCAATTGTCTGTTCTTCTTGTTCAACCATATCGCATTTCAGCATGAGATGATCGAATTCTGCAGTGTAGTCTTCTACAGAAAGCTCCTTTTGACGAAAGTTGTGTAGTTTGAGAAAAATATCTTGTCGATAGTTGTTCGGAAGATATTTCCTCTTAAGCTCTCGTTTCATCTTCTCCCAGGTCACGATCTTACTTCTACCTTCCCGTATCCTTTGTTTCCTCAGATTTTCCCACCATAAAGAAGCATACTTTTTAAGTTTTATGGCAACTACTTTCACCTTTTGATTTTCTAGAACATTTTGATAATCAAAAATTCTTTCTATGGTGTTCAACCAATCCACAAACTCATCTGGGTGCATTCTACCCTCAAAATCTGGTATTTCAACTTTTACATGGAAATCTCGACGATCATTTCTAAATGTCATATTTCTTATAACATTTGGATGTATGGGAGAACTATCACCAGAAGAATGAGATTTAGCTTGATGAAAAGAATTTGTATTACCTTCATCATTGCTAGAAGAACCATTATCGAGATCTTCATGTTGCACAGCTTTACCTCGATCTTCAAAATGTTCTAAACGTTGTTGAAGTTGCTGAATTTGTTGTCTCAATTCTTCAATTAGAGTGTCTCGTGTATCAGCTTGAGCTGCTGGTTGTTCTTCAATTGTTGGAACAAATCTACGACCTTTGGCCATTGAAAGATAAAGCCAAAATTAACCAAATGCTCTGATACCAAAACTGATGCCGGCTCAAGTGTTTAGAAAAAAAGAACACCACAAGATTGGAAGAATGAAAACAAACACTCACTTTTATTAAAATAAACTCAAACACTGAATAAAGTAAAATTGGTACAAGCTCACCACTCAAGAGAATTACAATGGGATACAGAATAATTCACCACCCAAAGAACCCTACAAGAGATACAGAACTCTCAAACTCACCACTCTAAGGAATCCACCCAAGAGATACAGAGTTAAATGTAGAAACTCTCATAAGAGAACTCTTCCACATACAAGTAATTTAAAATTCACTCTCTCCCTTCTCCTCTCATCCTTAGGTATTTATAGAGATTTCTTGGGAGGGCTACTGCAAAGCACTCATTACAACATTAAAACTTGGTGGTTGGGAGTTTACAAAAGACAGCAATTAAGACTTACAACTACCCTTACACCAAAAGTCTACAAATACAACAAATACAATGAATGAAGCATTAAATTCGAACATAATATGCTATAAAGTCTTGGATGGAGACAAAAGTCTTCAATTCTTGCAAGTTGTCAAGATTTGGCTCACCTAATAACTGTCTGACCTTCCTTTAGTTATTAGGATTCAACTTACTCTAGAAAACTTATATTCATGTGCTGTAAAAAGGATTTAGAACTAGACACATATAATTTTTGAGTAGTATAAAGATTACCCAGAAATTCCTTCCGAAACAGTACCAGATAAATTCCAAATTTACCCTTGAAATTCATTTAGTTCTATTTTTAGCTCCATGTGATCAGACACTCCTGTGTCAGAAATCCTTGGCAAGGTGTTAGTTGAGCAAAATATTCATTTAGTATATATGGGAGGTAGTCTTGGATTAATGGGACGTGTGGCAACCGCTATATAAAATAAATGCAATCGAGTTTTTGGTATCATATCGAAAGCTCTAGCTGTTGGAGACATTGTATGAAAACAATTGGGGATGAGTTACACGTATCATCAATGCATGAACGAATGTCTTTTATGCTTCGTAATGCTGATGACTTCATAACTCTACCTAGAGGTTTCAGAACATTGGAGGAAAATTTTCAAATTGTCTCATGGGCACAATTGCAAATCCATAAAAAATCCATTGGTTTGTTAAATGTTGATGGTTTTTATAATGGGTTATTATCTTTTTTTGACTATGCGGTGAAAAAATAATTTGTCTCATTTGCAGTACGACAGATCCTCATTTCTGCTTTAACTGTTGATCAGTTACTCAATGAACTATAAGATTTTATACTTCTATCTAATCCAACAATAAGTCAGATAGATTGGTATACTGATAACAATGAAAAAAAATACAAGATAAATTTGACGCTTCGTCTGTAACCTATCTACTTTTATGTATTTTTAAGTATTTTATATGACTTGTTTTATTTTGTTGCAGATTTAATTTTCAATAAAAAATGTTTCAGGTGATATCTTTACTCTTTCTATAATTTGACATTGAGGACAATGTCTCAATCTAGTTAGGGGGGAGGATAGTTGATATATCATGTTAGTATTAATTATTTTATTTTATTGTTGTTATCACTTTGTTCTGTAAAAATAAAAATAAAATTTCATGAATAGTGTGAATAAAAGGTTTATTTATGCATTCTTCAGATGCATTCTAATTCTAGAATAGTAGAGTAAAGAGTACATTATTGAACTTTTGAAACACATTCTAATTAATTTATTTTTAATGTATTTTATGTTTATTGCTTAAGTTTTTGGTAACTCTTGCGTAAATAAATTTACTTTGCTATCGATGTATGATTTCAAAATTATTTAGTTTAAATCACTTTTTCTATCTAGGTTATTAAAGAATAACTTTTAAAATTATTTCTTGAGAAAAATACTAAGTCTTGTGGTAAGATGGATGATTCAATATATATAGCCAAGAGAATTTTCATATTTAAGTATACATATTATTTTCTAAACTCACATATCTTTTGTGAGTGAGTAGAGAGGTTTGAGATAACAGCTTATGAAGTTTCATTGATATTTTAAAATGGTTAATTTTTGTTTGGAATGACATTATTTAGGATGAAGAATGATTTGGTTGCTTAGCTGAAGGATTAAAAAAAAAGTATTATGGTGATAAATTGCTCTTATTTTGTAATGATTCCTTATGTCTTTAAAAACAAATAAAAAAAAGTATAATAAAAAAGAGAAAAGAAGTCAATTCAATTCAATAAAGTCTTCATTCAATTTTAGAAGACTAAAGTTATTAGGAAACAATCTCATCAACGGACTCTGTATTCGTAAGATTCGCATAAAATAATTGAAGTCTTGAAGCTAGCATGTGGCAATAATGGGTTGCCTCTAAATATTTAATTTTTCTATCTTTGGATCAATGTTAGTTTGTCTGTCTGTCCCTTAATATAACTTTTTCTTGAGCGATTATCTGTTTCCAACTCCATGAGTGAAATCTTAAACCATTAAACAAATTATTCACCTTTGAGGATATGGAATTGAGGCTTTTACTTAAAAAATATTTTCAAGGCTATATATATTGTGGTTTGTGGTAAGAAGGCTTTGGCTTAATTCACACACACACAAAATCTTAGAAGTTATAATTGAAATAACCTTTATAGCGATTGTGATCTTAAATTATGTTTTGTTTGAAATACTTAGGTAGTGTTCAAATTTTATTTATGCTAGAATTGCTAGGGACTAGCAATAAAATAGTTAGAGGGTGTAATAAAAACTTGAAATTACACATTTAATAAGAGTTTTACATTATTGTTTTGTATTACTAGTGTATTTAATTTTCTTAACTTAAGTATGTTTACAATATTGTACATAATTATCTTTTAACTGTTTTGTGGTAGGTTCGATAAAATGGGCATAACTTTCTACTTAAAGATCTAATTAGAGTGATTCTTGATCCTGTGAAGAGCTGAATCAATGGGCTAATATATTATATTTCACAAAGTATTTGAATTTTGAGTGTTTAGAGGGTGAAAAAGGCCTAGAACAGAACTGATCTACAGTATAGGCTCAGTTTGAACAGTCATCAGTATTTGGCCCATAACTATAGCAATGCGTATCTAATACGTATGAGACAACTCAATTTGAAAAAATAAGAGACTTATCTACAACTTTGATGTTTTGAGTGACAACTAATTCAGATCATTAATTTTAATTGGATAATCAAGTGGGTGCCTTAGTGATAATCAATGCAAATTATTTTGCCACCATTCTTGGCTTTCATCATCCAAGTGGTTCCCTCTTACTTTTGTCTCGATTTATCCATGTTTTTTTTTATAAATATGTGGCTTGTTTATGTCTAAAGCATGTAATTAGAAAGTTGGAATTTAGTTCAAAATACTTATCCTTTGTATTATCTATTTGTAATATTATTCTCTTGTTTACTATTATGTCATGTTCTTTCTTCTTCCATTTCTTTTTTTTTTTTTTTAGTTTTATTATGTTCAAATAATTTTCTTTATGCTAAGGTGAAAGAGTGAAGCTCTTGACAAGGTAATAAGATATGTTTAACACTTATTCATAAATTTAATGTTTCATTCTTAAGTTATGCAAATTTATATATGATGTATTTATTTTGTTTGTAGAATTAATACTATTTTTTTAAAGTGGTGACTCTTGATTTATTATTGACAAACTTTATACTTGGCACAATAAATTCTTGAAATCATTTACAAGATTTTGTGTATATAACATTTCTTGTAAAATGGGAGTCTTGATTTATTGTAGACAAATATAAAGATTGGCATAATAAATATTTGAACTCATTTATAAGATTTGGTATATAATAATTGAAAGAAATAAATACTAATCAATATATAAATGATGATGAATTTTAATTGTTATATTTTTTGATTGGAACCTCCTTTGTGTGAGGATTTCAATTGAGTTATAAAAAGAGTTAAATATATTATTACTTCTTATGCCAAGAGTGGATCCCCCTAACCTTAGCTTTTATTTGAATTGGTTAATTGAATTAATATTTGCAAACATCTTATACTGCATTAATTGTCTTAAAAGTGTTTATAATTTGTAATTTTAATTCTACTTCCCTGTGGATCGACCCGGTTCTCATTGGGTTATTTATTACTTCGAAAATCTTGCACTTGGGACTAAACTCTTATATTCTGAACGTGTCAAACACCTTCTCTCTAACTAAAGTCAATGGCCACAAGTCTGGCCTTATACCTTTCTACCTGACCCCTAAATTTTTTATTTATTTTAAAAACCCATTTGCAATTAATTGGCTTACATCCATCTAGAAAATTAGTTAAATTCTAAACATCATTATGGCACATGAATGCCACCTCATCATGCATGACATGTACCAAAGATGATGAATTGGAACTACTGATTGCCTCATCAAATGTAATAGGATCTGAGAATATATTAATTTTAAACTCATGTTCTTACAAGTAGACCACATATTCATCAGAAATTACAGGTCTTTTGATCCTGTTAGATCTCTTCAATGGCATAGTATCAATATTATCTTTTACAGCAGTGTCTAATGTATTATGATAATACTCTAACTGAGGAGGAACAATATCATGATCAGTATATGGTGATCCACTATGAGAGCCAAAGATAATGAGGTAGGCAAAATCACATGATCTTCTCTCAAGGTAATATCACGAGACTCAGAACTCCTACTATCATGGTTATCCTCAAAATAAATGGCATGATTAGACTCAATAATTCTAATAGTATGTTAAAAAAAAATAGAACCTAGAACTCTTTGAACATATACAATAGTTAATAAAATGCTCACTAATAGTTTTCAAATCAAGTTTCCTTGATTGCGGATTATAAGGTCTCACTTCTGCTCTACAGCCCCATACATGAAAATGACGCAAGCTGAGTTTCTTGCATGACTATAATTTATAAGAAGTTTTAGGCACTGACTTACTGGGTACTTGATTAAGAATATAGGTTACAGTCCTTAATGCTTCATGCCACAAAAAATCAAGTAAAGCGGAGTTACTAAGCATACACCGCACCATATCTAAAAGAGTACAGTTTCTGCGTTCTGCAATCCTATTCTGTTCAGGTGTCCCAGGTATAGTATGCTAAGCAACTATGCCACATTCCTAGAGAAATCTAGTAAAAGGTCCAGGATTGCACCCAATTTCATTATATCGCCCATAATACTCACTACCTTTGTCAGATCTTACTGCCTTAATCTTCTTCTCTTTTTAGAGCTCTATTATAGCCTTAACAACTTTAAAGGCATTCAAGGAATTATATTTTTCAATAAAAAGCTCAATATGACCATAATGAGAAAATTCATATATAAATATGATAAAGTATCTATAACCTGTTATAGTAATAAGTGTAAATGGCCCATAAATATCAGTATTTATTAACTCAAAAACTTCTTGTTGACTTCTACTAGTTTTATCTCTCCTGGTTTTAGCAATGAGCTTACATTTGACACAATCAATACAGGTGCCAAAATCAGAGAAATCCAAGTTATGGAGAATACCATCTTTAATAAGTATTTTCATTATCTGTCTCGAAATGTGACCCAAACGCTTATGCCACAACATAGAGGAATTATCATTCATTCTCCCACGTTTCAAGCTAACAACATTCATAACATGAGCATTAGAAAAAGATTGACCTACATAATGAGACAAATCAATTATATACAAGCCATCACATAGAGTGCCAGAACTAACAAGCATAAAATTATAAAATAAAAGTACTTTTTTATTACCAAAATGAAAAGTATAACCACACTTATCCATGATAGATACAAATATCAAGTTTATTCTAATAAAGGAAATATAAGTTGTATCTGATAAGTCAATAAAGTGGCCAAATGCCAAATGTAGTCTAACAACTTTTATGCGTTTAACTCTAACTTTCACTCCATTACCCATGTTCACAATTAGCTCCCCTTCATTGGGTCCCCTGTTGCTTCTGAATTCTTGTATGCAATTTATAATATTAATGGTCGTACCAATATCCAACCACTAGGTATTAGAATGACCATCAACAAAGTTGGACTCATATATTATAAAGGCAAAAGAAATACCTTTCTTTTCTAATCATGCCTTAATTTTATAACAGTTCACTTTCTTGTGCCCACACTTGTGAGAAAATAAGCACTTTCCCTTGAATCCCTCTGAATTGAATCTAGAAGCAATGGTGACATCAAATTGTACTACTGCTAAAAAAACGTATTGAAAGGCACGAGATCATTCTAATAGGTGTGCCTTAATGCAATACATTACACCATTGATAAATTTATTCGGAATAACATTCCTTCTTGTGAGTATGCCAAGGATTTTCTAGATGCTGTTGGTAGAAGCTTTAAGAAAATTGATAAGGTTGAAAAGGCCAACTACATAAGGTTGTTCTCTCATACAGAATATGATGGCATTTTTGGGATCAGAGAGCAAATATTGAGAAGGACCAGCTATCATAAGAACTTGAAAGATATGAGTGTTTAATTGGCAGATGATTTCCTTATTTATAGGATTCTTGAATTGCTTCTGCCTCAATTTGTCAATTTAAAAAGCAATTATAACACTCGAAAAGAAGAGTGGAATCTTGATGAAATGACAACCTATGCAGTTCAAGACGAGAAAACTTTGAGAAAAGATTAGTCTCACACTGTCATGATGGTTACTCGGGATAGTGAGAGTATAAAGAAAAATCTCTCAATGGTTGCTGGTAAGTCCTTTAAGAAGACAAAATTTAGAAAAAATGCTCTATAATCTGATGCCACCATCGCTTCTAGATCCAATTCAGAGGGTAACCATTGTAAAGAATACTTTCTAAATTTTGTCCTCTTAAAGGACTTACCAGTAACCCTTGAGAGATTTTTCTTTATATTCCAACTATCTTGAGTAACCATGGTAGTGTTGGACTGATCTTTCCTAAAAAATTTCTCCTTCTAAACTACATAGGTTGTCATTTCATCAAGATTTTATTATTCCTTTTGGGTGTTATAAATACTTTTCAGATTGGCAAATTGAGGCGGAAGCGATTCAAGAATCTTATAAATAAAGAAATCATATGCCAATTGAACACCTATATCTCTCAACTTTTTATAATAGCTGGTTATTCTTAATATATGCTCTCTGACCCAAAAAAATGCCATTATATTATGTATGAAAGAATAACCCCATATAGCATTTTCTTAAAGCTTCTACCAACAGCATTTAGAAAATCATTGGTATACTCACAAGAAGAAATGCTATTCTGAATGGATCTATCAATGGTATATCGCATTACATTAAGGTACACCTTATTAGAATGATCTCATACCTCCCAGTACACTTTCTCAGCAGTAGTACTATCATCAGTGAACATAGTGGAACGATTCTTCCTCAATGCTAAGTCTTTGTCCATAAGTGACAAATAAACAATTATGGACTCATGCCAATTATCATAATTAGTCTCAATCAAAGTCTTAATGAAGGCAAGTTGAAGAGACGACAAAGCATCAACTGATAAAAAATCAATAATAAAATCAATAAGCATGTGAAACAAAATCATGCAATCAATATGATTCACGTGCTTTTCAAAATGTCTCTTCATCAACAATAATATATTGGAACTTATCAGAAAAATAAAAAAACTCCAAATTAGATAAAGCAAACTAATTGCATATAAGACTAACAGTGACTTGTCACCGATAGGGCAACTAGGTTACTTAATACTAAATACCATACTAATCTCTTTACCAACCCAAGCATCCTACCAAGTAATGATTTATTGATAGAGTAATACCATTACCCATATATATCTCGATAAAAAATATATTTATAAAATTTTAGGCCATATAGTAAATATTAAAAGATTTTGGGTTAAATTATAATTAACCAAAAATATGTGGGTCAATTTGTAATTATCTAAAAATTATGAGGTCAAATCATTATAAATTATAAATTAAGAGGTTAATTTATAATTATTTAAAATTTTGAGGTCAAATTATAATTAATTATAAATTGAAGAGGTCTGTGTGATATTTTTCATGGATTGCACAATAATTTTTCTTTTTTCCTCACTCAGTTGTAATTCGAGTTTTAAACGAGTTTTGACTCGATTTTTACTCAAAAAATGTTATTGGCCTAAAAAAATTGTAAAAAAAATAAAATATATGGTCTACATCATTAGATAATTGCAAATATTCAATAAATCGGGCTATATATTCAATGTAGAACAAAAAATAAAATTCGACCAAAAGTTTATTTTGTCAAAAATAAAGTTTTAAACCACCCAACATAATATGGCAGTATTCTAACTCATGATTGTTGAATAAAATGTCGATTTGCCTCTTATATCAATTGTTGAAAACGTATTTCTTAATAAACCTAAAATCCAACATTTCTATCTATAACACATGAGTTTCTAAATGTTTAAAATGCATACTTGAACTTGAAGCCATTTAAATTCCTTTGGGCTTGGCTGAAATTTGGGTGGTTCAATTTTGTTTCTCTATAAAATTGAGAAAGAAAGAGATACATGATAAGAAGAGAGAAAAAAAAGAAATATAGAATTTTTTACCATTTGCAACAAAATTATGAACTAAATGAGTTAGCCTCATAATATATAAGATGAGGGTATAAAGCTTCTCTCAATAGAAAAATACACAATATTCATCCTATTATGAGTCACAAATAATATTCATAAATGATCACACTTATCTAAATAATATACTATTAAATATGAGTGTATCAAAATGATTTATGAATAATATTGTGATTATTAATCAAAATAAGTCTAACAAAAATGCTTCAAATAATTTAATATCAGTTACATAATAATTTGATTTTGTTTGACAATAAAAAAAATAATTTATGCTAGTCCACCAAAATAATAAAATTAAATATAAAATATTTCAATAAGCTCTCAATGTGAAATGACATTGACGCTTAATTCCATTTAGAATGACCTTGATGTCCATACTCCGTTCCATCTTGGAAATTTTGGTTCAAGCCATTTGG
Source organism: Ailanthus altissimus (assembly GCA_946807835.1). NCBI lineage: Eukaryota > Viridiplantae > Streptophyta > Magnoliopsida > Sapindales > Simaroubaceae > Ailanthus > Ailanthus altissimus. The sequence continues at coordinate 21,997,764 of OX327691.1, read as the reverse complement.
TCTTAGTATGCACAAAAGTCAGGAGCAGTCAAAAGTAATTAGCAAGTGGTTTGGATTGGTGGCATATGGTGATGATTCGATGAAAAAACGAGATGATAAGAACAAATAACACAGCCTCTCAAAAAAAAAAAAAAAAAAAGAAAAAACAACACAGGTTGAGCTTAACCATAATGCCAAAACTTTGATCATTATGTTAGGTGAAACTTGATAACCCAGCCGATCCGACAACTAAATTAACATTAAAGATAAAGCAATTCCATCTAAAGCAAAGCTTGCATAACAATATTTTTTCCCCTTAATTTTTTTTTTTTTATATTTGTCGAAAGACAGGAGATTATTAGATTTCATATATCAATTCAAACAATATATATCTTACAAGATATCATGGTTTGATATCTCTCGATCCTCTCATGTATGTTATATAAGATTGACATGCAAATTTTTAATATGAATATAATTTTTCCTAATCATGTAATATATCAGAGTATATATATAAAGAATAAAATTGACAGGATAAAAAACTCCCACAGCCAGTACAGAACAGCAATAATATTAGGATTTGGAAGAAAAAGTGTTTCCGCAAGACATGAACCTTTTGGCACATTTAAAACATGACTGCCTAAATCAATAATACAAATTCCAAAAGTGTTGCGATAAAGTGGGAGACATCTCTGATCAAATATATATTTTTTTTGCTCGATTCCAAATAGAAGAAAACAAGGGTGCAGCTGGTGCGCGACTTCTGCTTTCCCAATCTTCGAAGTATTTATGGCTCCATGTTCATCATGATTCATGGGAGGTGATTAGATTCTTCTCGTGACTTAGAATTTGTGTATATTCAACTCTACAATCAAGAGAGAAGCATTTTAAACTCAAATGTGCAGGAATGTTGTTGCTTGGTATATATGTAACCATCAGATCAAATTCAAACCCAACTTGCCTCCAAGTGTTAATTATTAACTCTCTTTCCGTCCCTTTGCTTTATTCTGTTTCAATTTGGCTCTTGCCTTGTCGTATTTGGATCGTGTAAAATAACTTTGGAGAAGTTGTTGAGTATGAACGTCCTCAAAAGTCAAAAGTGGCATTGTTTTTAACCATTTGATGTAAAATATATCCACACCTAAGACAATAATACACCGTTTGTACAAAAACTAATTGTGCAAACCATCTACAGTGAAATATAAATATATATATATATATATATATATTGCAAACCATCTGCAGTGAAATATATATATATATATATACACGTAGCACTGCTAGCTGCATATATATATTTCTGCTCCTCGGTGATAATGATGTGATATGAAAGAGCGAACTCCGATGACTGATATAAATATTGTATTTTCCATGATTGATCTCACACTGTTATAATGTACCAACATTGAGCATCTTCAATGGTTTGGATCATGATGTAGACCATATATCATATCAGTCTATCATAATATATATATATATGGTTTCAAATTTCAGTTCGTCCCTTCTTCAGCTATACAAAGTTCACGACCCTGTAAACGAACAAATATAACTGCATTTTTCTTTTTTGGTTTGATAATATTTGCAAATCATATTGTATCTGACTTTGGTTTCCTAAAAATCAACCTTCATCTCTTGAGTTAATGTCTAGACTCAATTATTTCTTTAATTTAATTAATCAACAACCTACACATTTTCTTTCGTAAGTCGTAATCAACCTCCTACCGAGATCGGGTTTTTACTTGAATTGGTACTCAACTTTAATGGTATCTATTGATGTAAAAACTAATTGCTATGTTTTATTGAGGTATTGTCCGTTTCATAAGAAACAAGTACAAGACCACCTTTGGCTCATGAAATATATATAGAATTAACAATATGACATCTGATTTATAAATGTATAATTATACATAAATTAAAAAAAAAATTAAAGATCAAGATCAAGTGAAAATTAACAGAGTTTGTCTCAACTATGCACAGAATTAGATAATTTGTTTTGTAGATTATTTATATATATTTATATTCACAAAATGAACATGCTAAGAGTTTGACCACATAATGCATATAATTAAAGATTTTGAAAAATAAAATCCATGCTTATCTTATCTTATTTGATCTAAACTCAAAATATAGACACCGAATCCGCAATCAAATCAAATTTAATAAAAGGATCGATGTTTGTTTTTAAAAGAAAACAATTATAAAATCGGCCATTTCTTAAAGTGATCCAGCTCAGATGCCAGGATAACAACTTTCCGCTTATAGCAAGTTAATTTGTTAATCAATTGATAAACTTGCATGGTCATAATCAAGCATGCATTGCACAGTGACGTGGAATCGTAAGATCTGCTACGAGCAAAATATGTATATTAAAAAAAAATTGGCCGAAAAGAATCTTAACAAATGATAATTAATTTCCCTTTCATCTTTTTCTCTCCGTCGTTGGCGACAGCCTGTAATACCACACACAAATAATTAACTTAATTTTGTTCAATTAACGCCCCGAGCTCAAGCATTCACGATCTTAAATTAAATCTTTTATCAATATTACATTACCATATTAACATTTAATCCAAATTTATCAAAAGCCCCGAGCATAAGAAGAAAACCGACCAAATTAATTAACAAAACACTTGGGCACGGCCGTATTACTAATGAAACCCAGAAGTTTCGGACAACGTTGAACTCATGTAATCTCTCACTTCCCTTGCTATCACACCTCTCATCACATCCCAGAATCCGGCCGGAAAACTCTCCGACCTCCTCTCTGCCACCGCCGCACTACTACTTCCCGGCAGCCCCAGAGTTAACGCGGTCAACGCATCATCTTCCAATCCCATGCACTGCTGGTGTTGATCAGATCCTGAGACACACCCTCCATTATTATTCTCATTATTATTACTATAACTTCCATTAATATCAAAACCGTACATAAGTTGTTGTTCTTGTTTCTGCTGCTGCTGTTGCTGTTGTAGTTCTCTGGCTCTTCTCTTCAAAGTGGAGTTCCAGTGATTCTTGACTGCATTATCCGTCCGGCCGGGAAGCAACCGAGCAATGGTGGCCCAGCGGTTACCGAAGCGAGCGTGGGCGGCCAAGATGGTCTCGTCTTCAGCAGGCGAAAACGGCCTGTGTTCAACATCTGGGCTAAGTTGATTACACCACCTGAGCCTGCATGATTTCCCAGACCTTCCCTTTATGTAGCGGCTTATAAGAGACCAGTTTCTTGGTCCATATCGTTCAACAAGCCGCGTCAAAATCCTGTCTTCCTCAGCGCTCCATGGACCTTTAATCCTATCAGGTTTTTGGGATGTTCTTTTACCAGAAAAAGATGACTCTGAAGACGAAGAATCTGAAGATGAGGCAGAAGAAGAACACCTGTTCACTGCCTCCATTAAAGCAAGAGTCTGCTTGTTATCTTAAGGTGAAAGTGAAAAAAGTAGTGATCGATGTTATACAATGAACAAAAAGAGGAAGAGTGATGTATAAGCAAGATGGAGTAAAGAGAGTATTTGGGTTTATATATGTAAGAGAAAGGAAGGTGCATGAACTTAATAAGCGCGAAATGGGATTAATAAGAAGAAGAGGGTACTACCAGGAAGCTACGCTTTTGCAAAGTTGGTAGGGGTTTTAACTAGAAGCAGTGATTAGATGTGCACCCCTTGTTATTATTACTTTGATTAATTTTTTCTGTGAGCAAATTTTGTCGCAGAGTCATATCGTTTTGTCTCCACATGTCTATTGACCATTTTGGGTTTGTATTAGAGATTTGGACAATTGTATATGATAGTGTAATAATTAGGATAATGGGGCAAAAAAATTCAAAGATTTTCAAGATTAGACCAGCTAATGAAATGTTTCATTGTCGAGGACAAATTAGGTACAAGAGGGTTGAACACCCGTATATTTGTACAAAGAAACGTGGACAATTCTTCTCCAATTGCTAAGGTTACGTGACTATATAGCTATCAATTGGTATTTAGCTTGCTTGCTGCCGGGAAGAACAAAGGAATGATGGGCAACATTTAGATAATTTAATATGTTAGCTAATATGTGTACAAGCTTGTAAGTTACTACGTGCACAATGAATTAAGTATATGTTCTTTTCTCTTAAACAAAATAATTAATAGTGGTTTCCTTAAGATATCATAAACAAACATGATTAGAGAGTGTGAAGTTAATTGATAAGAACCTGAATCAAGTAAGGGGCAAAGATGGAATTTAAGAGAAGCAATGGATCTCGATGGGGAGTAGAAAATTAATAAAATCATTCTCGTACTCAGACAATGCTTATGCTTATCAAAAGCGTTTAAAACATGACAGGAATGGCAGAGCTGTTTAACACAAAACAAACGTTTTTAAACGGAAACTGGGGCCCACTACTTTTTGACTACTTTTGCTCAGATTTACAGCTGTAAGTAGAGTCCAAATTCCAAATCAAATAGCCTCAGTCACTTGAATCAACGGCTGTAATCGCCCATCTCTAAAGAGACTCTGTTAAACGGAACCCACTTAAAATAAACAGTTTGAAGATGACTTCAACATCTTCCACGTAGGATGTCCCCACTCCCAGCCTGTAAGAATCTCACGTGATTCCAATCCCTTTGACTTTGTACTACAATACAAGAAAAAGCCAATCCTCTCACTCTTCCTTTAGGAGCGTGACTCCCACAAACCACATTATTGCAAATTATTGCTCATTTAATATTTTACCCGATTTTAGGAGCGGGATTAATCATTTTGGTTTCTTGAGATTGCAGCTTAACCGATACTACATTACTTCGAAAATTAAACTAAAAACGAAATTTTAACTTCTATTATTAGAACCAATAAGATTTTTTAAAATTTATAATAAAAAAAGAAAAGAATCAAGTTCAATTAATCCAAAAAAAAGTGCTTTTTCTATAATAATTAATAACAATTGTTATAACTTTTGAAAAATAATTTATAAGATTATTTTCATTTAATAAAGAAAAAGAAGGAATCTTTGAAGATGGTTTTAAGGGGCTCAAGAATTTTTTTTTCTCTCAAACTCTTCGGGCATTAAACTTTATATGTATTTATCACCATCTTTATGAAAGTTTATAGATATAAAATTTTTTAATTTGGCTTAACTTTATATGCTTTTTCTGGAGTTACGAAACTCAAACCTATTGATTATAGAATTTGGGTCGTAAGCTCGTGACAAACAGCGGTAAAATATTGAACTAGCAGCTGAAAGGATTGGTAGATCACGCGCTTTACATAAGTGGGGATTATAGCCCCGTAACATGAACGGATCGGGATATATTGCATCCTTGCCGCCCACGTGGCGCTATTTATGGATTTTTGAGTGTTATAGTCGAGCTGTGATGTAACTTTAGCGAGAAGCAGTTGGGCAGTTGATATTACAGCTGGCAGAGCCGAAACCCAAACCCTAACTCACCGACTGGATTCGATTCAAAGACTCGACTCTCGAGAGATTTCAAACAGCCAATGAAAAAATTAAAGCACCAATCACAATCAGTGTTCTCCCTTACTATCTATCAAGTTGTTGAATTGCGGGGCCCAAAGTAGGATTCCATTCAGTTAGAGAGATTTAAAATCCTCTTATGAGAGCCGCTTGATTTGAGCCATCAGGGTGGGACCCGGTCTGTTTCCTTCCAACCCAATTGCCGGTCGGTTTGGTTTGGCCCAATTTCCGTGTGGGAACGGCGGGGTAGTTTGTCCTCTTTGTACTGGTCAACAATTGGTTATAGTTGCTGATCTCATATGGGTAATATATATATGGTTTATTTGTTTTGTTCCTCTTGTTTGTATCTCTTCCTCTTCCATGTGATAAAATAATAAATAACAAGTGGTCAATTTCTTTCTACGAGGGGTTAATATCGGAGGCGACTGCTTGGACTCGAGAAAGCTCTGCCTCTGCACCATAAAAAATAAAAAAAAAAAAGCTAAACAATAATAAGCTGCTCACTTTTTAGAATCACGTGAATGGCTGGGGTGGGCTTAAAACCGATTCACACTAAGCACTTCATTATTCTAGTTATGGGGAAAATAAATAACTAATGAATTGAAGGTTATCTAGTGACTAGCTTTGGCACAATTGTTGGACATATTTTGCCAAAGGTAAAATCTTAGTATGATCCTCTGAGTACCATTCATATTTTAATTTATTTGCTTCACATCTCTCACTCGGCATATGTAGCCCATGGCGCGGTGATTTACAGATTGTGATACATTTGAGACAAGGATCATCATAATCCAAAAGAAATGGGGGAACCAATTAAAATTGTAGTAAATTGAAATGAGAATAAGGGAGGTAGTCTGCCAGCAGACACGATGTTGGGCTGTGTGAAGTCGAAGATTGGCTGAAGCTTCCTGAACACACAGACACAGACACGGACACAGCTCATTACGCGTTACTCGGTAATATCAGATTCGATCACTGACTACTGACAACGGGCCTTTCCTGGATTGGATAGGACCAGTTGAGATTTTAACCCACTTTTGGAAGCCTTGGGTCCATATATAGGCTTCCAAATATCTTTGCCCTTATGGCCTTTACCACGAATACAAAGCACAAACAAAACAAGATTGTAGATATTAGATAATTTGATGGAGATATCAAAATCAATACGGCTGATTTTGTTAGAACGCGGTCCAAATTCAATGGCCCAAGTTTATCAGGTCATTCCTTGTCGTAATTTTCAGATGTTAATGAAATGGATTCCGGCGTTGTGCTTAAATCGTCTCAAAACATTATTCTTTTTGTGATGAACGAGTTCTTTATTTATTCTTTTAAATTTCGGCCAAATAGGGAGTTTCAGCATTTTAAACGCTTCATGTCGGATGATATTGGCCTCCTACAATAGGTGGTGTGCTTTTCGTCTTGAACATGCATGTGAAGCACCATCCAAATAATTAATATTGGAGCCTGCAACAAGTCATGATTTTTTATGATCTGCTTTGCTTTCTTCTTTGAGCATTTGACGTACGTTTCATTTTTAGTTCAATCTACTAGTACCACTTTTAGACCAGCAAGCACAACTTGGATGCCCCGAACGACGTCATTGCAACAACAAATAATATCAAAACTTTCGACGTCAATTTTTCTGGATCAAAGATGGCGACATTAATACCAGTCGATGTGGTTAAGATCTCAGCAAATGAACAGAGTTTTTTTTTTTTTTGGGTTATAAGAAGTTGGTCCGTGGCTTTCTAGAAAATAAGGTGTTATTTGTATCACTTGAATTGAATGCGACTCTTCAATGACCAAATTAATTATAATAGTAATGGAGTTTGACACTTACTCTCCATATACATATATTTTTTCAACTACTAAAAAATTTTCTACTGTTATGATAATTTTGTTAAATTTTAATTTTTTTTATAAATTTATTATGATATAACAAATGGCACCATATTAGATGTTTTACAATATCATCATTTATTAACAATAAAAGTCTTCAATTTTTAAAATAAAAATTTTTATATATGATATTTTTACGTGTTCCCCCCTTAAAAAAAAGTCCTACTTCGGCCTTCAGATCCAAAGGCTTAGAATCCACTCAAAGCAAGCCCAAGAGCAATGGTTAACGAGCTTAAATTCAATAGAGTGGTAGAAACCGGTGCGGATACGAAGAATTTGGTTGGCTAAAAAACAAAATATGTTTGGCATATGCTGACGCTATTGTGACTACGGTCGAACAGGTGCCGATTCGGGCCGACCAAAACAAGCCTCACTCAGAACCAAAAACGTCGACAGAGATAAACCCAATAAATATGCTTAACACATCGAAAGTGACGTCTGACATGAGGTAAGAACGGAGACAAAATATGTGAAAAATATATTCGGCGCATATTAGAGAGGGTAGTACGAAAGTATCTAGCGGGTGTCAGAAGTACAGTAAAAAATATCCAGCGCAAGACAAAAATACTGCAGAAGAAAATTCAAAAAAATCCCTGAAAGGTCATTACTATAAAAGTAAAAGGAGAAAAACATAAAGAGGATGGTGAACGATTTTCAGAAAAAATAAAGAAAGAAAGAAAAAGAGAAAAAAAAATTTATTTTTCGAATTTGTCATATTTTTCATATTGAGAGAACAAAAATCTTATTTTCTGACTTAAGCATCAGAGCGTCTTCGCTGAAATCCACCCCGACAAGACCACCTTTAAGCTTGTATGTTATTTTTGCAAGTCCTTCTTTATAGTTCGTGGAAGACAGAAAATTCAAGCCCGTATCCATTGATCTAGCCCAGACGAGGCTTAAAGTTCGGTTTTCCTTTCAACAAATTTAAGACTTGCTAATCTGAAGAACCACTTCTTAAGGTCAACACTACATCATTTTTATGTGTATTTTTTATAAAATTATCAAATTTTATGTATATTTTTTTCTTTTATATATATGATTGCGAAGAGGCTATAATAAAAAGAAAATTTTATTCTTAGTAACTACATATATAAAAGAAAATTTGTGTAGAAGATGAATTCTTATTTGATTTAAAATTGTGACATCTAGAGTTGAAATTTATTTATTAGGTATTATCCAATAATTTAATGTTCTTTTATTTTTTAATGAATTTTCTATTTAAAAAAATATTTTAAAAATTGAAGATTTTTATTAAAATAATATATTAACTTAATTAATTATGATCTTGTCAAATATATAATATAGTGTCATTTTGTGACATTACTTATATTCTAAAAGTAAAATAATAAATTTATTGAAAAAAGTTTGAAATTTAATAGAACCGTCGAAATTGCAAAATTTTTTTTTTGTATTTTCAAAGATTATAACAAATTTTAGTAGTTGAGAAAAAAATATAAATAAATAAATGACAAACTTGCTAATAATAATAATAATTTTTGGGCTTATAATTGAAAAAAGTCCAACATAGCCTACGAATCCAATTAAAAGAGTCATTAAACATAAAAAAATCCAAATTAAAAAGTTGAAATTGACAAGGGTAAACGAATTGTCAGACTAAAACAAAGGCTCACAAAGATTGCAATTATTAGAATACCTTTCAAAGGAGAAAAATTCAAATCCAAGTGTAAAGGAGAAGTCTAATTCGTGCTCAAACTTCCCTCGTGTTTTTTTCAGTAAAAAACACATGGAGAACTTGATTAATGTTTGAATTCTATTCTCTTTATAATTATTCTTCATCGATTACTTTTTATTGCATAATTGGTTGAATTTATGCACTAAAAGAATCTTTATTGAATTTCTCTCAAAGAGAACGTAATTCATTGAAACATCAATCATACTTTATATAAAAACAGTGCTATTACAATCTTCAAATAAATTGGACTTCACACTATATAAACATATAAAATTTATAACTTGAGATTATAAAAAAATTATAAAAAAGTATAACAAAAACTCTAAAAATACTATTAAAATCTTTAAATAATTTTTGAGATTATCTAAATACAAAAAAGTAATAACTTTTTACTTGTTTGATAAACACTCTTCACACACATCAATTAATTTTTTTTTTTATTATTAATTTGAGAGTTGAAATTTTTTTTTTTTATAGGACGACCTTATTCTAAACCTCTTTTAAAACCATTGAATGGTAAAAGACATGTTATTTTTAAAATTCTTTTAAAGACTCGACGGCACAGAGGTAAATTCTTAAAATTTGGGACTTCAAAAATAATAATAATAAAAGAAAGAAAAAAGTGAGGGACAACTGATAAGGATGGGAGGCATCGTTGTAGACATTTCACCATCAATAATATGACTCCAGTATTTCTTTTGATTTTGGCAGAATTTCAAATTGGAGTCTACATCCATTCCCCCTCCAGGTCAAGTGAAAAATATTTAATTTTTCATACCAAATTGCAGATATTTCTAAGTATTTCCTCCGAGCCTCGTTTCCAGTATTATTCCCGGTGAAGTACATATAAAGCTTAAATATTGCTTTTATAACATATATACACACATATATATATATATTATTTTATTTTAGGGAGCAAGTAGTTCACTATGCGGAGTTTCAAAAGAAAAAGAAAAGTAACTCATTATACAATGAATAAGTAAACACAAAAAATAATTTTGTAATATATTGTAAATAATTTTAAATTTATAAATTATTTAAACAATGTTATGTATGAGACGATTTTAGAATCATTCATTATAATACATTAAGAATGATTCTAAAATCATTAAATAATTAGATAGCGTTACCAAATAATATTATTATGTGATGAACTACATAATCTACATAATTATATACATATTACCAAATAACAATAATTATATACATATTACCAAATAACAATACCCCAGCAAAATCTAAATTAATTTGGACCAAAGGATCTAGAGGATAAACAAAATATAACAAGGCAGAATGGATGGTGATATACTTCTAGCTTTCAACCATATAATATTGGCACGAAGCAATAACTGGGTAGTAATTAATTTTCATTTGAGCAAAAACCCATTTACAGAACCACAAAGGCGTGATAATGTTTCTCCTTTTAATCATTGAACACTAAAAAAAACTGAAGCAACTTTTCTTTTATGACACTCCTGACGAAAGGTTAATTCACAAAATAACCTAGAATCAATGAGAGGCAAAAAATTAATGGTTTCTTACAAAGAAAATACTCAATTCTGGCCCCGCAGCTCCATCCGGATTTATCATATACAAAGCTTCAGAATCCTTAGAACCAACCACCCTCTCAAATCTTGCTCTCATGTATGTTAATTCTCCATCTAAGCTTGATACCTTCTCATTATTAGGGCTTGGAAGAACGCCTGCACCCATTGAAACGCCTCGCAAAAGCTGCATGACATGAAGCTCATCGTCGGACATTTGCTTCCTTCTAATAGAGTATCCCATTTTTCTTCCATTGCAATAGACAGCCCATACAAACTCCTCCAATAGCTTCTTCTTATGAGTCTTGGTTTCGCTCTCCAGCGCGATTCTGACAATATCAGATGCCATTTCTTTTTGAAGTGCGCTTGTAAGCATCGGCAGTTCTATAACGAACATGGGCAAGCAATGAGGATCCTCTTGTATGGCTAGACACACTCTCCCTTTCCGAAAACCAAAAATAGTTCCCGTCGTAGCATTGTCTTTGAGTAAAGGTTTACGTGGCCTACCCAATAGTGCAACCATTTTGCAGCCTGAGGTTAGCATAGGAAAGAGCTTGAACATTTTTAAAAGCCCGCCGGTAGATGACTTAGAACGCTTCTGGTGATGATGATCGCCGTTAGTTGTATGCCGGAGCAACGATAGTATTGCCGGATTATCCATTTGGTAGTAAGGACTAGAGTGGACTGGTGGCATTTTAGAACTTAGCTTAGGTAGCAAATTCAAGAACTTATGAAGGGTATGATTTTGTTAAGTGACAAAGTGGTGTAAGATAAATATAGTGGGGGTTTGTATATAGGAAGGTGGTTGGTCACTTTGGTTAGATTGTCCTTGGAATCTTTTTAAGTGGGGAAGGGAAGAGAAACAACAAGTTGGTTAAGAGAAAAGGAAAATGGGAGTAAAGCTTGATGTGACCAAGTTAGTAATGAAAAAAGAGAGGGAGTTGAATGTGATAAGATAAGGGAGATCGGACCACAAGTTGTGGGGATGGCATGTCAAGGGAAGAGAAAAAAAACTCAAAAAGATAGGAAAAAGGAATCTGCTAATGTTGGTTTAGCATGTGCCTCTCTGATCATTACATAGGGTATCAACGTCACTTGCTTTATGCTTTTTCCAAACCCATTACAAAGATCACTAATTATTGAGAAACATTGCTCCTGTTTATCCATGGAAAATTTTGCTTTTTTAGCTTGTGTTCTCTGGCTCTCAGTCACTTCTCTTTTTCTTGTGTCAGGCGACGATTGAGTCATATTGAGTAAAGGCATTTTAGGCAGCAAAAAATGGAAAAGGAACTATGAGTATTATTGAATTTGAGCAGTTCTTTCGGAGTGTTCTTCTTGTTTGATCTCAAAAAGTCAGATGACATATTTGGTTTCTGATCAAGACATCCCGTATCACTAACAGTGTCAACATAGAACTTTTCCTACTCATCACGTTATTAAGTCTCATAAAGTTTATCAGTAAACACAATTTAAGTAATCGTAACTTAAAAGCAATTTCAAGCATTTAAGCAGAAGGCCCAAAACGGGTCAGTTTCTCATCAAATGGGGTCCTTTTTTTAATTTCAACACATGACTAATTGGCATAGCAAGATATAGCTGTCGGCATTGCCTCCCCATGGTACCATGAAAGTTTGGCCGATACTAAATTTTCCGCGTTAGGCATCTCGCTGAATGTTAATTTTCAAGCTCAGTGATCATCAAAACTAGCTAATGTTTCTAGATGATTAGCAATATTAATTGTATGATAAAACATGGACCATTCCAATAAGCTATGAAACAGCTATAACAGAACTGCAGTAAATGGTTGATGATAATAACAAAGGCGAATTAAATGACAAGAAAGTTTAGTGAATGGTTATTGTTGAGTCGTCCTAACCATTCTATTATAGACCAGGCCCCCCAATTGGACAAGCAGAATCGTCAAGCACGTGTCTTGATTAGACAAAAAGTTATGTTCGTATAACCATGACTTTGGTGGCGTGCGAGCTAGTCTTACTAAGAAGAGTTTAATATGAGTTGATGCAACATAAAGTTAACAAGAGCGCTCCAAATTAGATGACTTGAAACAATGACAAACCCAACTTCTTTTGAAGATAATTAAATCATTGATAAAAAGACATTTTACCTATATTTTCTGATTTAGTAAAAGCTGATTATAATTGAAAGGTTTGATTTGATATTTTTGGCATGGGATTAAACTCGTTTGATCATTAAAATTTGATGAACGCTTTCCTTTCAATCATTTCTGATTTTAAAAGTAGCTTTGACATCAAAGGGAGTTTCAAACTGAATAATAAATAGGGGCTCGAAAATGATTCTACAATCTCGGTTGCTTTGTCGTTGCCTTCTAATTATTTTTCCTCTGATAAGATTGCCTGATTCAGAATCAATTGTCTTGCAAATTTTTGTGACATGTACCGATATGTCTGATTCCGCAATGATAGCTTAGTTTAAGAAAGAAAATGAAGGCATTCGTATTGATAATTAGACCATAATTAAAGACCACAAGCACATGAAAAATAAATTTTAGCTTTTTGCTCGACATAATCAGTGTTAGTTGTGATGTGTTTGCATCCAATTAAAATTTTGAATAGTCGGTGTTGATCGTTAGTCTGGAGAAGGTCTAATTACAAATTGCCATCCTGGCATGAAGAAACAGCAAATTCTTTTGATTCTTTATTGCAACCGGCTTCCCAAACTTCTATTATCGAGAATGACAATAGGCATCAGCACATTTCTTTGGTATAGTCTACATACAGAAAAGTGAAATTGCAATAAATGCTTTCATTCGTGATTGGTACTTTTGCAAATGCTCATTTTGCAGAACATCATAAGTGCTTCTGCTCCAGCTTTCTACTTCAGAACCAGATTGCATGAACCTGGTTATTTTTTTCTGAATATTTAATGCAGAAATCTTAAAAAAGACTACTGGAAAAAGTTTGACCATGTTTATGCTATTTGAAGAAAAAAAAATCATACGCTTCAGCATAATATTTTATCAGTGGATAAGCTTCATAATTTGGTAGATGACTGCCTCTAGAAATTATTAATCGAATATCTTTGTATAACCTAAAGAAGCTTCAAGATAAAGGGAGCCCCTGTTGGCAAGCCCATCATCGAACAATCACTTCCAAGCACTTTGAGTAATTTAAATGAAATTGAGCTTCTCAGAAAGCAACTATGGCGCCACCAGTTGTATCTCATTAAGGTAGCTTTCTCGTTTGAACAATACTTAATTTTGAAAAGTAATACTAAGTTGCTGAAACTTGTCCGAAATCTTGTTAAATTTTCAAGCAAATTCATATTTTGTTATTTTTTTTTAATACTATACGTCCTACAAAATGATGTCGTTTAACAAAACGGAAAAAATAATTACCGGATATTTTTTAATAGATACTGGGAGATCAATCACTTGATACAGTTGTTTTTATAATATTTATGATAGTAATGGACGCCGTTGCTAACACTTCATAATCCTAAATTCCTAATGTCGTGGCAATGAATAATATTATGAAGAAAAAAAATGATATTTGAATCGTAAAATTTCACAAAAGAAATATATAAATTTTAATGTTTTAAAAAATTTTATTTATATTTTTGTTAGATAAGAGTTTCAGTTAATTTTAACAAAAAAAAAAGCATAAAAATAATAAAAATACGATTACATCCTCATTTTAACTAAACTTATTTACACAATTATTAGGTAACTATTTCAGTTAGCTTTAATAATAAAAAAAGTGAAAGTACAATTATACTTCTATTTTGATTGGAAAAAAAAATTAACGCCACAAGAGTAAAAAAAGGTAAAAGTTAAAATTGTATCCTTATTTTTATAATAAAAATTTAAATTTAATTAAATATTAAAAAAAATTGCTTGAATTTTTAATTTTATAGTTAAGGATTACATATTTTAATCAATTAAATTATTTCAACTTTATTTAAGTATAAGTCTACAAAACTATTAATGATTTTTGTGTAAAAGTAGGATTATACCCCATTTTACTATTAACGATTTTCGTGTGAATGTACTATTATATTATGCCTCCATTTTAGTTGAAAAAAAAAATTTAATTTAATTAAATGTTATTAATAATTTTCATTTGAAAGTCTAATTATACTCTCATTTTACTATTAATAACTTTTATGTGAAAGTATAATTATGCTCTTATTTTGACTTGAAAAAAGTCTAAATTCAATTAAAAGTTATATGATTATGATCTCATTTTACTATTAATAATTTTCACGAGAAAGTATAATTATGTCCTTATTTTGACCTAAAAAAAAAGTTTAAATTCAATTCAAGGCTAAAAAAAATTTAAACTTTTGACCTCCTGGTTACAAACCACATATTTTAACTAACTAAATTATTTAAACTTTATGTTTATATATGATTTGTAAAACTATTAATATATGTTAATAATTTTAAAAATATTATTGACAAGGTTTCAACTATAGTCACTCACATGACAAGTAAATGTATTCATCATTGAGCTAAAATAAATTTTGTAAATATAATGTCAAAAAATAAAAATAAGACCTTAACTATTGCCTATCAATCATCGCCCCTCCTCCCCCAATCACTGATGTCGACCACCATCCCGCCGAGGTGGGTGGTTACTGATAGCGACGGCGATGATTGGTGGGCAGTGGTTAAGGTCTTGTTGTTTCACTTTTTTGTATTTTATATTTTAATATTATATTAATAAAAAAATTTATAACTAAATGATGAGTACTCTTAATTGTCACGTGAATGATTAAGTTTATTCAAATCCTGTCAATAGTATTTTTAAAATTTATACGTAGTTTTAAAAATAATATGCTAATAGATTTATAGACACATATATAAACATAAAATTAAAATAGCTTAATTAGTTAAAACGTGTGGTATTTAACCATGAGTTTTTATATTTTAATTTTTTTTATCATTTAATTAAATTTAGATAAATATGAGTGAATTTTTATTTTTATTTCATACAAGTGTAAATTAGATTTTTTAAAATACTAAAATTTGTATATCCTTTCTTCAAATTTTAAAATTTTAAATATCATTTTTTATAATGTTAAAGGTCTATACATCATAATAGTAACAATTATAATATATAAAATTAAGTTATACCCCTATATTATAAACAAGACGAGAGTGTACTTAGAACTTTGTGGGGTGTATGTAGTGAGCGGTTTGCTTTAAAATCATTTGAAATTGACCGGCCGGCCTTAAGGTAAACACACTAATTACTACCACGGGTTAAGACACGGGCCTGCAAAATGAGAATCGACCCTTTGTTTACTTAGCTAATTTGAGAATGGGAACAAGCATATTGAATCCTACATGAGTTTCACTATTTCGAGAATGGGAGTGTTATCCCATAAAATTGACAATAGAAATGGAGAATTTAAATGGTGAAAACCCTAGTTTACTATTTATTTAAAAATAATTATTATAATTTAATAATAATAATGATAACAATAACAATAATAATTATATATATTATTATTGTTATTATTATGTTAAATATTTATATATTTATTTTGCAAATTTAATTATTATTATTATATTAAATCTCAATTTATTTTGAAAAAAGTTCACAAATAACCTTTTAATTATTTCATTATTTTTATTTAACCAAATATAAAATAGTTATACTTTATTAGCCAAATAACTTATTTTTGGACACATTTATCCTTATATTAAATTTATAACTTCTTTCTTTTTTTTTCTACGAAACTTCATTGAACAAAGTTTATTGACCGAATATTTTTGAAGTTGTTATTGTAAAAATCAAAGTGTTGCTGAGGATCGCTTTGAATCAAATCAAAGAAATAGCTCCGGTAAATTTTTTAAACTTTGTTAGAAAATTTAAATTTGTTAGAAATTAGATAAAATTTACATTTGAAGTTAAAAGTAGTTGTTATTAACGAACTAAATGAGTTAGAATGGTATAAAAGGCGTTGAAATCGGTCAAAAATAAGTTTTGGAGTGTGTTTGGCAAAAACCAGATGGCGGTCGGTGCGGCCGCCGTCAATTTAGGCATCGCGGGGCACATCTCGGGCCCAAGATGTGCCCCGCGATGTGCACATTGTGCGCACCGCAAGCCCGAGATGGCCCCGAGGCGTGCACAACATGCGCATCACGGGGGTACATCTCAGCCCGAGATGTGCCCCCGCGATGCGCAATTTTTTATTTTTTTAAATAATTTTACTAATTTTCCTATTTGTGAACTTTTTCTAATTTTGTTTTTTGTTTTTTCAGGTCATATGGAGTGTGATGCAATAGTTATTTGTTTTGGAGGAAAATGGGAGAGTTCTAGTGACGGGGAAGAAAGCTATGTTGATTATAGTAATTTTAGAATTTCGATTCCGAAAGATATTAATTTTGAAGATCTTTTAAATGCAGTATGTTATACTTTAAGAGTCGACAATGTGAACTGTAAGGTGACTTTGAAAATCAAAATTAATGTAATGGGGTATAACTTAAAGCCTATTGAGATTAGAAATAACAGTGATGTTCGATTTTTTTTAAGCGCCAATAGAAGATCGTACTGTCCTTTATGTGTAACAGTGGATTCTAGAGCTCCTGTTTATGAAGATAATGTACAGCCCCTCAATCAAAATCCACCATCAATTAGAAATATATTAAAATTTCTCTTTAGTTAATCACGTAAATAAGTAATATACCGTTGCTCCTGCCACTGGTGCTGACATTTGTGGGTTTTTTCATTCATATCCACCCCTCTCCACATCCATAACATCATCGTTAGGGTCGCTAAAATGGGCATAGGTCCTGGGGCGCTTGCTCTCGCTGAAATCAGACATATTTGGTAAATCCCCAGCATAACTTCCGCTTGGAATGCCTACACGTCTAACTAGGTGCACAATTGCCTCTTTCTTCTCATGGTCTTTTGGTACTAATTTACAATGTACCGAAAGAACCTATAAATCAATCAACCGTATTAAGTTACGCTTAAAACAAAATAAAAGTTATAAACTAATATATATATATTTCATTCATATCAACACATATCAAATCCTTTCCTAATATTGTATCCCGAACCTCATCGAACAATGGAGTCCCTTGAGTCGTCCAATTCAAAATACGAGAGAATCGATCACCATTATGATAACCAAAAATCTCTCCGCACACTAGAATTGCCTCGAAAATCTATACCTAATATAATTATTTTTAAAATATAAGTTTAACGTATACAAACAAAATATATAATTAAGATCAAAAAGTTAAGTACAAGAAAATTATGGCGTACTAAAAATGCGTGCGAAAAGTCATACACGTTGTAATTCTCAAACTTCTTCTGTGCAAACCCTTTTCTTTTTATTTTCTCAAGTTTTTGGAATGCAGCCTTCTTAAGTGAGTTATGAAGCACGGTTCATGCAATATTGCCCCATGGATACTTATTAAACTTATCAAGGTCATCCACTAAATATAGAATAAAATTTTGAATTCTACTATGCTCGTCACATGAAATCAAAACACGATGCACAAAATAAAATAAACTCAATTTTACTGCATCTGCATCGTCTATTTTCTCCAAATTTAGACGTGCGTACCATTGATCAAGAAATATGTAAGATAATTTCTTTATCCCAAAAAAATATGTATCTCATAATCGAGTGCCCAATTTTCTATGCAGCTGCTGGGCGGGAGGGTAATCTCGCATTTGTAGTCCAGTGATTAGTACAAACTCCTATCGGCTAAAACGGATGCGTTTCCTCCCTATGTAAAACCACATCTCATCTTCTAAATTAGAGGTATGCACCTCACGCAACAATAACTCGTGCACCAAAATACCAGAGAATGTCAACTCTGACATATCTAAGAAATGTCTCATACACGTCTGCCTAAATAATATTTTCTAATTTGTTGTTAATTTATCTTTAATGCAATGTAGACCCCACATCTTAGCATAAGCCGTCACTGATGCACGAAAAAATATATGCTCTGAAATTCTATATTTTTTTGATACGTTCTCTTTAATGTAACAAAAAAAAACAAAATATATTAATATTAAGAAAATTAATAATCAGAGAAATATTATTTACAGAAACAATTAATTTATACATACATAAAAATCATAATACATTATAATAATTAATTACTAACATATTAATCAACATATTATAATAAAATCAAACCAAACTTAATAATTAATTACTAACATATTAATATTAATAAACATTAATTATATATTAAAATCAAAATAATCATATATAATTATAATTACATAAGGTACTCACAATAATAGTAAAAAATGTTACAAACTAAAATTAATAAGTCATCTAAGCAAATTTTTCCATCTATTAGATCAATTCCTTCTAAATAGAATTTATGAAAAGTTTTCTTTATTTAATTTAAATAAAATTACATTTATCTAAATTCTATTAATGTAATTTTATTAATATATTTAATTAATTTAAATTTAATTAATTTAAAAAAATAAATTCAAAAAAATTCACGCCACATGGCATCTTATACAGGCGCCACGTGGCGAACAGTGCGGCATCATGGACGTCCGCGATGCTGCACGCGATGCGCCCTAAGGGCGCATGACGAGCTCGAGATGGCCCCGCGATGCGCCTGTTAAACACGCATCGCGGGGCAATCTCGGGTCCACGTTGCGCGCCCGCGATGTGCCCTTAAGGCACATCGCCGGGCCATCTCGGGCCCGAGATTGGCAACGGCGGCCGCCGCCGTCTGCATCGCGAATATCGACCCAAAATTCTCAATTTTTGCTCATTTTCAACGTTTCTTATACCATTCAAACCCATTTTTCACATAGAATTCAATAATTTCATCTATTTCTACCTTCAAATACAAATTCTAACAATTTTATAAACAAATTTAAAAATTTCAAAAGTTAAACAAAACTCACCAAAATTCGGCCATTTCCTTTGTTTGAAGTGAGAAATATGTTGTATAAACTCCGATATATGCAGTGATAATTTCAAAATTTTTGATCTAACAACTTTTGATAATTTTCAGTGATTTTGGTGATTTTCGGGTGAGAGTATCGTGAATATGATATATGGGCAAATGTGTCCAAAATGTAAATTTTTGGTTAATAAAGTATATTTGATTTTAATTTGGTTAAAAAATTATAATAAAAAAATAAAAGGGTTATTTGTGAAATTTTCCCATTTATTTTTAGGTCAAAAATATTTATTCATTTTAAAAAAATTATTATTATTATTATATTTTGAAATATTTTAAAAACTAATTGTTATAGTGTTATTTAAAATTTTAATTATTATTATTATATTATCATATTTAATATATTATTTATTTTTATATAAAATTGATTTTTTTTATTATTATTACATTAAAAAATCATTTATTTATATATTTTAAAAGTATTATTTATTTATTCAATATTCATTATATAAATACATTAAATAAATTCATTCTCATTTTAAGTGTAAATAAACACGCCAATAATATTAATAATAATTTTAATGCTTAAAATATAAGTAAATAATATATTCTTTTCTTTAATTCGTTAATCCAGTTTCCACCCATCCCAATTCTTACAGTTGGATTTAAAAAAAAAACGTAAACACACACACCGTTGGCGCTTAAAGACCACGCACCAAACGTTTAAGAACAACGCCACAAGCACTCACAAATTTTTCCCGCCCATTTGTGGGTCGCCTAACGACGTTATAAAATCCCCCGCTGTACAATCCTCTGTGCCCGATTCAACGGTTCCAAAATCCAAACTCTGATTCAAGGTTTTCCCTATTACTCTCTTGTTGATGTAGGTGTTGGATTTTAAACAAGGTTCTTGAATTTTAGATCAACTCTCCTGATTGAATCGTTTAATGTGGTTTACTTTGAATGTGGATGACACTATACTTGTTGATTCCACTGAGATTACAGTGGTGGGACATGGAGAAACAATGAGGACTGCTGATTTAACAGTTCAAGTTTTTGGTGATTTCATATCCGTAAGCAACAATGTTTCTGAAGGTTTAATGTCAATTATTGAGTATGTAACAATTTTTTTTTTCAGTACCTCATGTCTAAGATACAAATTGTACCATTTATCTCCCTTAAGAATCGGCTTCAGGGTTTAATTATTAAGGCAACTGAGGCATAATTTTTCCTTTTACCTCAGTTGTAATGGAAAGCTCTGGTTTGATGCCTTCATTTAATGTTAAACTCTCTAGCAATGGCAATATAGCCCACTTCATTCCAATTGATCTATGCTACTAAATTCAACTATCACAGATAGATCAAACTCATTTTGCTTTATTTCAGGTTTGCGATCAGTTTTTGTTATGCATTTCGTATAATTTATAATTATATTATAACTATTTTCTAAGGGACACCTGAATTTGGACTTGAATGATGTTGGAGGACAGCAAGCAGGCAGCAGCTGCCATAAGTTAACTTATTCTTCTATGATAATTTTTGCGCTATTTTGCTAAATGGACGGTATTTTTTATTAGGTTGCTGATCGACTCTTAAAGAAGATGGCAATATCTACTGTGTACCCATCTGATTTGAAACGAGTTAGTGAGGCTGCTCATATTATTGCAAGCAAATGGGGTGTTCTCAATGTTTATTTTTCATTAAAACTTTTGTAGCATTTATGTAGCTTCCTTTGATACTAACAGTTATGCACATTTAGTGCGCAACGAAGTTAATTACATTTCAATTTGTTAAAAAATAGCACATGTTTGTTTACCAGTAAGATTCTATGCTGGTTTGTGTATGTAAAATCCTTTTTAACTAATGGTTAGTTTCTGTCAACATTTGATTTTATTAAAATCTTGGATCATGTAGATATGACACTTGATTTCTGATTTGTTTTTGGTTTTTTTGTGTGTTGATTTTGGTATTTGATTTATGTATTCCTGTTTGATTGGCAAGTGCTTTCTTCTTTCACTATATTAGTTATCAATGCAAAATATTTGTTCTTAGGTTCCAGAATGGTGTCAACTTGGTGGTCCTATTGAATTGATGAGTGAAAATTTGTAGGTTTTAACATGCATACAAATCCATCAAATGTGAAGATCAAAAAGTAGAGCCACAAACAAATTGCTGACGTTGGGCCATAGTGATATCTGGTAATAGTTAAAAGAAGATAGGGTTTTGCAAGATTGACGTTTTACAGATGACAGTGTGTACAATTTGATAAATGTGAATTGCCATCTAAGCATTTGGTGGGGAAGAGGAGAATACTAGTTTGTCATTGCACAATTTTAATACAAATTGGCTGGACAAGCTTTATAAAGACTGATGATCTCAAATAAACTGTATCTTGGTTTTTGTGTTTCTACAGCAGTGCTATTGTAGATGATTTGGCATCTGCAACCTTTTATCTGCTTCGACTTTAGTGTGTTTCTGGTCATGGCAGATACAGACCTCAGGGAAAGACATCTTGGAGGTCTTCGAGGTTTTGTATTACATGAAACAGCGGAGCTTAAGCCAGAGACTTATTTAGCATCTTCATCTTCGAGGACAGATCACGAAATCCCAGTATGTAGTGGCGTACTGATGACATTCAGAAAAAAAAAAAGCTCGGCAGTTAGATGAAGCTGCTAAAGTGAAACTGCCAACGTCCTTTGCCAATGACCAAATGTTGATTGGAAATTCATTTGTCTGCATACAGGATCAAGCTAAACTACGGTAATGATGTCATTTTAGTTCAGTTTGAATTCATCTGAAAACTGCTGTGCCACATGCTCTGAAAATGTTCACTACTATGGTCCCCATATATTTCAGTTGGTTTACATCATCTAGTGCAGGAGAGCCAGTGGTGGTAGTCGCTCATGGAGAACACTTGAGAGTATTTCACAAGCATTCTGCTTCCAAGTCAAAATTGGCAGGGAGGAAATATAAAGAATCCTTCAGTGAACATGTTTTGCTTAGCTGGTGAGGAGTTGATTACAATTACCTGGAGTGATATTAGCCACATTAACAAAACTGGATGAGTCATTGCTGCAGAGAATTGAAATGCAGTAATATTTTTTAAGTGAGTTTGAGGGTCAATCACTTCATAAGCTTGGTTTTTGTGTTTGACTTTTATTGATGCTGAATGCAACTTTTTTTGTTTTGGTGATATAAAGGGAGGTGCATAGAGTTTTGATTATTCATGAACTGAAGTTATTTGATTATTAATAGTACAACTGAATTTACTATTTAAGAATGCAGGGGATTATTTGGTGAATATATGTTTGAAGGAGCATAAACACTTTGTATTAAAGATCTCTGCATGTATTATCTGTACTAAAGAATGTGCAAATACTGTGTGGAGGTTCATATGTCTGCACTTACTAAAGAATGTGAAAATTTGATATTCTGCAAGTTTCCCCTACTTATATTTCAGTTTTTTTAACAAATTTGGGGGAATATAAACCTCTGAAAAAATCTCATTTGATGAAATCTGACAACAGTATTCTCATATCTTATTATTCTTGAACTCGCAGTCACATTGTTTTTTAATTCCCAAATCTGTGGGTGGGGTGCATTCAAATGGCTGGATGGTGAGGCAAATTACTTACGGGATGCAAGTTCCGTCAAGCCAGTTTAATACCCAGGATAAACGTTAAATTGATAACTCTTTATTCCCTGTATCAGATGGTGATAATCGTTACAAAATAATGTGCAATCTAACACCCAAATACACAATAACCATTTGAAGGTGATTATTCACAGTCGATGGCTCTCACAACCATAGCTACTCTCACTCCCTTTTCTGCTCATTCTACTTCGTCTTCTACTCTCAACTGTAAGTATATCTTTAGAAAGAGAATTGTCTGAAAGGCATAGGCAATAACGCTGTGAAGGAATGGCTTCAACAACTCCAGTTTCAGTTCAGAAGTATCATCACCCTCACAAGGAAAAATCACAGCTCCCTACAGCTCTTGGAACTTACCAATTCCTGCTGACGTCATTTCAGGTGCATCCAAACTATTTGGTAGAGCTGCTGGTGATGGTAATAACCATCTCATCTGTCTTAAACCACATCCTGCTGAGTATGAAACATGAAATATATGTTAGATATATAATATTATTTATATTTTTATAAAATAATATTTTATTAAATTAATAAAATTTATTTATATATAATTAAATATATATTGATGAACTTATATTTATAAAGTATATGATTTATGTATTAAATATATAATATTAATACAAATGGTATAAATCACAAGTTTTTTATAAATTAAATTTATGTTTTTGAAGTACAGACATCTGTCGTACTTGCTTTTATTAAAATCACAAGTCATCATAAACTCATCAAATCTCCTAAATTAATGTATAAGTGATTGTTTCAACCTAAATAATGACTTCTTTAACAAACAAGCATGATCTTATTTTTTGGACTCCTCAAACCCTTGTGGCTGTGTCATATATATATCATTTCTTCAACCTTTCCATATAGAAAAACTGTCTTTACATCCATATACTCTAGATATAGATCAAGATTTGCACACATGCTTAACAAAATCTTAATGGATGCGTGCTTGACGATTGGAGAGAAAATCTCATGAAAGTCAACTCCCTCCCTCTGAGTAAAACCTTGTACAACTAACCTAACCTTGAATCTCGTAGGCTCTATCCCCAGTATCCCCTTCTTCACCTTATACACCTACTTGCACCAACTAGTTTCTTTTGAGGTATCTTCACCAATTTTTAAATATTGTTCTTCCTAAGAGAACTAATCTCTTCTTCCATAGTCTACTACCATTCTTTCTTATTTTCACTCTTCATAGCCTCACCATATGTTCTAGGCTCATCATACTCAAGAGTGTAAGAAAAATTAAAAGCATGAGCAATTAGATCTGCTTGTGCATACCTGATTGGTGAATTTATCGTTCTCCTTAGCCTGTCTCTAACTAGCTGGTACTCTTTAAGTTCCGTCTCAGAAGTCCTAGTCTTTCTTTGGGTGGACTTGGAGGAACTCACCGGTACTCTTGGTTCTTCTTCAAGGATCTCCTTGTTGAAGTGTTAATATGAAGGCATATCAGATCTACTCTTAGTCTTCACTTTAACTTCTATTGACTTGGGTGTTGAGTATTCCTTGGGCACAAGTTATTCTTTCTCATCTTCTTGGGAGGCTTTCAGCATGGTCGTCTCATCTAATGTCACGTCACGGCTTATGATACTATTTGGTGGTGTCAAATCTTTACACCACACCTTGTATCATTTTACTCATTCGAGATACCCTATGAACACCCATTTGATAGCTCTAGGTTCCAATTTTCTATCCTTAATATGTACAAAGGCAGGGCAACCAAAAATTCTGAGGTGGTTATACTTAGGAGGGTTGCCAGACTATTTCTCTTTTGGCATCTTGAAGTCAATTGCTGATGAGGGACTTTTATTAATCAAATAAGCTGCAATCTGATAGGGGCATAAAAGCACTAGTATGCTTTGTACCCAATTTTTGTATTTTGCTCCAAATCATAACTATTTGGCTATTTAATTATGATTTTTGATTATAAATAGATGCACGATGGAAAATTTGATGTATAGAAACAAATGGGAGGTGAATCGAATATCAAACAAAAAAGTTACGCTCAAAATACGAAAGGGAACTAAGGCTGGGCGCCGCAGCACCCATAATTGAGAGCCGCGGCGCCCAGGTCAGTAGCTGGGCCTAACGCCCACAACCCAGCGCCGTGGTGCTCGTGACAATGAACAGTACCCATGTGAACAGTAATTAGTGAAGAATATTTTGCTGCAGTAAATCATGAACAGTGTTTTTGGAAGACAAAAACCTATAAAGAGAAAGGAAAAAACCCTAAGAGGAGAGAAAAAGAGAGAAAAGAGGCAAAAATTTAGAGAGAGAATTCACAATACAAAATTAAATATCAAAACCAAAGATTGAAGAATCAAGATTAAAATTCAAGCTTCAAGTCAAGATTGAGGGAGAAGCACATCAAGGAGTCACTTTGATTAGTTTTTCTTCTCTTTCTTTATCATTATGTTCTTTTTTTTATTGATCTTTATGAATTGGTTTGATACTTTTGGTTTTGTGATGGGTTAATTTGTTCATCTAGGGTTAGACTATGTGAACTTAATATGGATTTAGATTGTGTTAAATTTTAGTTTATGAACTTGATAAATTGAATTGATTCATTCTATCTTGTGTTCAATGCTTTCATTATACCTGATTAAAATTTTGAATGATTGAAGAACCATGATGAACTCGACGGAGGGATTCATATGTTTAGCCTAGGGTAGTTTGATGTATGATCATAGGGTAACAACTATGAGTTCCATTTAGGATAGACATATACCTAAGTGGCATATATGGTATAATTTAGGCTTGATCTTAATGAATTACATTCTGATTTGATTACCATAAACATATAGGTGATTGTTAGAATATGTAATATAGTCATTTGACCATCGACAGAGACTTGTGATAAGATTAGTATCTAAGCCAATTAATTGGTATTAGGGGATTAACTAAGTAGTTAATGAATCCAATGAAATACTAGAGGACGAGTCAAAACCCTAGATTATCTTTATTTGTGAATTCTACTTTTTGTTTTTGTTTAGTTAATTGATAGAATTATATTAGTTAAATAAATTTCAGATTGTGATTTTCTGAATAAAAGTTAAGTAGGTATAATTTTAGTACTTGATTTATAGAATTAGATTGCATAGTTCTTGTGGGATCGATATTTGAAATTAAAATCCTATATTACTTAATACGATAGTGTGCACTTACGCTTAACTATTATAGCACAACAATCATAGTCATTACAGCTTTTCTTTGAAATACCTTGGACATCTTCGCATTGGTAAGCATGCATCTAACCCTTTTAAGTCGGGTCTTATTCATTATTTCAACTATGTCATTCTGTTGTAGTGTTGATTTCATTGTTCTATATCTTATAATCCATGTTTGGCACAAAACATATTAAACTCTCTATTGTAAAACTTGAGACTATTGTTAGTTCTTAGCCTCTTCACTCTTTTACCAGTCTGATTCTCAACAAGAGCCTCCCAAGTCTTGAACGTATTATACACTTGATCCTTGTTCTTTAACACATAGACCCACAACTTTCTTGAATAGTCATCAATCAAACTGAGAAAATATCTAACACCACCACGAATAGCTGTCTGAGTTAGTCCCCAAAGATCTGAGTGTATATAGTCAAGAGTCCCCTTAGTTTTGTACTTACTAGTACTAAACCTCACCCTATGTGTTTTTTTAAGCACACAATGTTCATAAAACTCCAATGGTTAGAACCTATCCTCACCAAACACCTTTTGACTAAATAACTCCTTTAGATTTCTCTCGCCTTAGTGTGCTAATCTAAGATGTCACATTTGGTTTGCATATTCTCATCATCTAGAGATGATAATGCAGAACCACTTACAACTTTACCCTTAAGCACATAAACACCTTTGTGCTTCTCTCTTCTCATTACCACCATGGAATCCTTTAATACTTTCAAAACCCCTCCATCGATCCTGATGGAACACTCATTTTGGTCTAAAGTCCATAGTGAGATCAAGTTTTTCTTGAAGTTAAGAACATACTTAACTTCTGTCAACTCTCTCACTTACCAATCGTACAACTTTAGTTTAATACTACCAATTCACATAATCTGACAAGTAATGTCATTACCCATTAACACCTTACCACCATTAATGGGTTGAAAATTTATAAACCAAGACTTGTGCAGGCATATGTGAAATGTACAATCAGAATCAATGACCCATCAGTAGTGCCTACGTTTACGGCGGATCAAAATCATACTCTATTATTATTGAATCTCAAGACACTCACAAAGTATGCCTTTTACAAGAAAGACTCACAAAGAATTCACTTTCTCTTGTAAACAAGGGTTTCTCTCACTAAGAATCACAAAATAAGCTATAATCACAAAGATTTGTATTTAATCACTAAGATCTATTTATAAGCCAATAAAGAGCCTTTATATAGATTTTAGGACAACCTAGGTTAACCCTAAACGTGTAAGGGTCGTTTTAAAGAGTTATGAAATAAGTGAAAGTAGAAACCAAATTGGGAAACACTTCTCCGCCCTAGGCACCGCGACGCTGGAACATCTACTCTGTGTTGGAGCTAGTACTTACGTGCCATTCTAATATTGTATGAATATTAATTGTTAATATTTATACAATAAACATTTCGAATAAAAATTGTTAATATCATATTTATATGGTATAATGCTTGTAACATTACAAACATTGTTTGATCTAAAAGACTTCAGATCTGATCTAAAAAAGTTTAGATCAGAACTAATAGTTAGCAAAGCTGAGAGTTATAAATGCTAAAAGTTAGCACTGTTAAGAGTTATCAATTTATAAGAGTCAGCGAGGTCTAAAAAGTTAGAACCTTGTCTATAATGGGACAAAGACCTGAGAGTATACTTGTAATGATATAGTTGCAATAGGTGCTAAAGAAATGTTATTATGTAAGTATGTCTCAAACACAATGTTCCTGATCTATGATCACCAATACGGGTCTATTGGTGAATCACATTATATAGATTAGTGTATGTTTATATATGACTGGTTCAGATGGTTGTTCTTAACTAACCATGAGTTTAGAGCTTGTATAGGCATGCGGGTATCCAATTAGGACTGGATACTGAACAAACTCACGAGGACCCCAATAGACATCCTATAAAGCCATCAAAGGAAGGTCATCTCGAGTTGAGTAGTATTCGTGGTCCTTTGACCTGAGCGCTACAGTGGTCTTGTGAGTGATCCATCATGCTTTGGTTCAACATATGTCAAAGACCTTTCATGGTTTGACCGCTATATGTCGTTGGGTATGGTCCGATGCTCATGGAGTCCGGTGTGCATAGATACGGGATCCATCAGCTTACGTAGGTAAGTTGTATATCCGATGCTCCGAGATTGTATTTCATGAAGTCTTGTGGCCACAAGCATAAACCCGAAAAAATAGTTTTTCACAGAGTTAAACAATAAACAATATAGTAAAAGTGTTTGCGTATATTATTTATCGAGATACGAATCTGAAGATAAGTTTAAGGATGTGCTTATGAGAATTTGACGGTGCTGATCTATATCCCCGCACATCTAGGGTATAAATGATGGAAGGATTATACGTATATGTTATGACCTCAACTTGTATGGTCTAATACGCTGATTTGTAATATTTGTAACGTGTGTGTAGGGCATCGATTATGAATTCATGGAATAGTTTCATTTAACAAATCGAGTGTAGACCTAGAGAGTCCTAATATAAAATGTACTCTTTAAGCACTTGGGTAGTTTACCGTATTGAATGGTTCAATACAGTATAATTCAGCAATTTACTAAGGTTAAGTTAACTAAAGTATATAGTTAAATAGTAAGACCCACTTCATGTTAACTTGGTAACCTATTAAGGATATACATGTAATTTCACTTTATGATTATTTAATTGTTAAATAATTAAAATAAATATTTATTTATTTAATTATTAAATAAATGATTTAACTTAACTATGGTTAAAGATTAACCATATGGTTAAGTTAAGTTAACTTTACTTAATAGTTAAGTAAAGGTTAACCTAACCATAGTTAAGTTAATTAATTATGGTTAAAATATTTAAATATTTATTAACTTAAGGGTTAAGTTAAACTAACCTAAATAAGGTTAAATATTAACTAAAGTTAAGTTAGGTTAAATTAAATGCAAATAAAATTCAAATTAGTTTAAAATTTGTGCATTAATATATAAAGTAAAATGAAATTCAAAATTCATAAGTTATAAGTTTTAGATTATGTAATTTTTTTGTGGCCATTTCAATTTGAGAAATTGAAATTCTTTATTTTGTGTTTTAAGTATTAGAACAATAAAACAAATAAATAAATAGTTACTAAATGTAATAACTAAAATAAATTTGTTTTAATTGTTCAAGAGTTGAACAAAAGATAAAATAAATTAATTAAATTTGTTTTTATTCAAGAGAATAAAATGAAAAATAAATTTAACTAAGTTAAAAAGTTTAACTTTGAATCAAGTTTAAGAGTTAAACTAAATGCTAAATTAACATACTGCTATTTTAGACAATCAAACCCACCCTTGTTGATTGTTAGGATTGATCAAAGTTTTATTTTATGGTGGACTTCAAATAAATTAATCCAAAGACTTCATGAGTTAAATTTCTCAATCTTATTTTTCATTTGATAAATATGTATTACATGTGTTCATTATATTAATTTTAATCTTCTGCTGTGCACATATATGTATGAGATATGTATATTTTTTGTATGATGAACACATTTTACATGCAAATACCCTAGAATAATCACACTTAACACTCTAGCGCCGTAGCGCCCACAACCTGACGTCGCAGCGCTCATGTCTAGGCATCGTCACTTATGTTTTTGCCTCATTTCACATCGTCTTACACACCTAATACATTTAACTTATTTTCCAAATCATATCCTCGTGATTTTTAATCAAATTTTTTCACAAATATCAATTTATTGATTTATTTTTATTGATACATATGCTATGTATGAGCATATTCTCCTGTATTGATTAGATTATGGTGCACCACTTGCGTGTTATGCCAACGAAGTTTTCAATTTTTGCTTTAACCAATATGTTACAATAAGATAAGGTGGGCTATCAAGATTGTGTTCATCCTTAGGCTAATGTATTTAACCTTTAGTTTGGGTTATTAATTTCCTTGTATATGAAAGTCGTTTATTGATTTATTTATTTTTCCATCTTTGCAGATC
This sequence comes from Ailanthus altissimus, assembly GCA_946807835.1. Lineage (NCBI taxonomy): Eukaryota > Viridiplantae > Streptophyta > Magnoliopsida > Sapindales > Simaroubaceae > Ailanthus > Ailanthus altissimus. Next base: position 21,967,496 of record OX327691.1, on the reverse strand, counting down.
GTTGTGAAGATGGTTTGAACCCGACCACAGAAATTGTGGCCATAGGCCTCAATTACCATAATATCCAAGATAAAAATTCGTAAAAGAACTTGCTGCTTTTTCTTTCATTTTGAAGATATGTTGAAAATATTAACAACCCAACCCTACCCCCTTAAAGAGCACTAGAACTTAAGACTTGAAATTCACAAAGTAAAGAATAAAGCAAACAAAGATTAACAAAATTTCTGGTTGGATTGTGAAACTATCACTTGAGAAATAAAACTTGACATACCAAAAGGAATCAGATACTATGAATCTGATGTAATATGTTTAGGTTTCCAGAGAGTGTTCTACGATTGAATATGCTTGTATTATTATTTATGTTATTATATTCTCTTTTTTTTAAAGGTGTTATTATATTCTTAATTACATTATCTAATGAGGAATTATTTCTGTTAACTTCTCTCTCTTTCTTCATATTACATTCAGAATCAAAAGTCTTAGTTAGTGGCAGTGACTTTTCAGCCTTCCCAAGTATAGACCTACAAGGTGAAAAAAATAGCATGGATTGAGTGGCATCAACATCCCATGGGATAAAGCAGAAGTCAAGCAAAATTCTTTTTTGATTGCATAGCTATGCTTTTCCTAAGAACTAACCTCATGTTAGTTACCAGACTTTTCTCTTCTATTATATTACTTAGTACGGCATAAACCATAAAAAACACAAAGTGATTGTTTTTGACAGGAAAACGGGATTTAAAGAACTCAGTTGAAACTTGAATTATTCATCACTGTTTTGCTACTGTTAAAAAATTTGTGATTTAACAATTTTGGTTAAATAAGAATTGAGATGAATATTAAAGTGAAGAGTTATAAGAAGTCTAAAATGTGTGGGACACGTATGAAGAAGTCTAGGACGTGTGAGATACAAAAGGAGAAGCGAAACGGGACTAAAAAACGTGAGGAAGCAAGAAAACATGGGATAGGCGCTACAGGGTTGAGTGTCGCAGCGCCCAAGATAGCAACCCAACGCTGCAACGCCCAGGGACGAGCGCCGTGGTGCCAGACACGTCAGAAGTCCTTTTTTCTTCGAGATTTCTAGTTTTGGAAAATTTTAGACTTCCAAAACAAGTGGACTCTTACTCCAACAAGGAATAGGGTTAGTAGGCACGAAATACAACCTATATAAACACTTGTAAACTCTTGATTTCAGATTAAACATTAAGAGAGACTCTAAGAGAGGGAAAGAACTGGGTAAACACTAAGTGCTTGTGTGCGCTAGGGTGGAACCGTTGTTTGGGTAATCATTGTTCGTGGTAGAGTAAGGGTTCACTAAACGTTTAGGTCCTTTTGAGGGTTCTTCATTTGGGTTTTCCTTGTAAAATCTCTAGGGAGTTATAATAAGAGAGGCTAGGATCATTGGATCCACCGTGGACATAGGTAATTGGTCGAACCACGTAAAATTGTGTTGTGCTATTTTGTTTTCTGCTTTGGATTCTTATTGTTTTTGCTTGATTGACAGGTTATTCCGCTGCGCAAGGAGGTTAGGGTTCTAGGCTGAATCTTGAATTCTTCGCTTCAACATAACCTTGAGAGGAAGAAGGACGTTTCCTCTCTCAACAACTACTTATATTGAACTTCCTTAATGTTGGCTCATAATATGAAATATTTCCTAATGTAGTCTTATGGGATCTTTTCTCATCTTTTGTTGTATGCACACCCTCAAGCGCTTAAAACTATGTTAATTATTAGACTTCATGTACTTAGATGAATTGGATTAATTTTGTTATTGCTATATCGCAGAGATGTCTACAAATGCCTATGCTTTGCTAGGTGTGATCCTGTTATTGTTGAATCTCCTAACGAACCCAAGTGGTCCTCTAAAGGTACTTTATTTTGAACAGCTAATATAGTTTGTAGGCTGAGGACAATACTGTATCATTAAGTACAAATTTTTGAAAATAAATCCTATGAAACCTGTGCTATTGGATGGAGGTCATACATCTAATTCTTAGAGAATAATTTTTTTATATGCTTATGTAAAATCAATTAGATAAACAATAATAATATCAGTCTTCCTATTGCCCAAGTCCTTCTTAACTCAACTCAACTTTGTTGGAAATTTGAAGGGTATTTCAAAAACAAAAATGAAGACAAGTAAAAGGCATAATAAAAGACCAAAGAAGGGAGTAAAAATTAGCACCAGTGCCAAGGCCTAAGTTAATTTAGTTGTAGCACCATTATTGGCAGTAGTCAGGCATTGCGACGTAGCTAGTCCAGATCGCAGCACTAACTCAAGGCAATATATAGATGCCACAGCTTGGTCAATCTAAGCTGCTATACCAATGGCTGGATATGTCTCTTCCAAACAAATTGACCAAGCCTGGCACCAATGGCTGGATATGTCTCTTTTAAACAGCCACTATCAAGAATTAACTTTGTGACTTTTAGAAAAGGTTTTGGTGGTTATACGAACAACAAATTTTACACTATAAATTTGTGGCCTCTCTTTGATAGAGATTGATCACTTCTTAATATCAATTTTTTTATTATTATTCAATCTTAACCAACACTTAAAATTTAAAAGTAATTATTTGTTATTCAAGAAAGTTGTATTTGAGAGTGCATTCTTGCAATTTTTATTCTTGTCATTAAATTTTAGAGGCTATTTTGTCATACAACCTATTTACACAAAGATTACACTCTAGTGAGGGTAAAAATAGTCTTAAGGACAATGTATCTAAAATTTATTTTTTTCAACAAACTTAACTAACTCTCCATTTGAAATCCAAGTTTGGACTCCCAAACCTAGTTCATGCTTGGTTTTCACCCTTTTTTTCCCTTTCTGATTGGTTGAATCCATTTTTCAGAGGCTTGTGTTGGTTATATTGGACGCTTATGATCATTATATATCGTATATGAAAATTGATATGAGAATCCAATAAGAAATATTGCCAATTTGCCATAGTAGCTAATTAGAAGTATCAAATTTTCATTTGGTTTAAGTTGTATAATCGATAAATACATATATTTGCATTTGTGCAGGTGAACCTTTTTTGTTTACTGACAGAAAAAGTGGATTTTGGAATATCCAGAAAGTGGGTGAGTTCCAATTATTTGATCTATTCTGATAGTTGTATTTTATGCAATTGTACTATTTTTTGGTTTGGGCAAAAGCCATTGCTTTAAGATGAGAGTGCAGTTGAAATATATATACATGAAGCTGCTCCATGCTTTTTGCATGATTTCTTACTTTTCATGCAAAGCAATCACACAGCTTGAACATGATCGATCATGCAGTCGAACATCATTTATTAAGCATCCATTTAAAAGAATTTTTCATGCGGAGCACTGTTATTGCTTGCAGATGATTATTAGGTCGAATTTCACATTTTTCGCATCCATTAGACCTGATTTTCTCCACCTGTAATAGATAGAATCAAGCAATAAGGTGCCAGCAGTTTATTCCATTGATGCTGAGTTTGCAAGACCATTATCAGCTTTTGGCATGAATTCTTATGATATTATTTAAAGCCATGGATGGAACAACTTAATTGCTTGCAGCTACAGGTATTCATAAGAAAGTTATTGTTCTTAGGTTCTTAAATTTTGTGTTGTCATAGAGGACAAGAATATACATTTGTGGTATATCCAGATGTCAAATAATTTACCGGCCTTAAACTCATCTAGTGAAGGTTTGTGGCGTCTAAGCTTGTTCGTTTGTCATATTGAAGTTATCTCTCTCATCTAAAAAAATATATCCAAATTGCTTCTCTAGCAGCTCTGTAGTTTCAATCCCAGCAAACTGCATAGTACAAGCATTGATCTATTAACACATGAAACATTTTAAAGTTGGGAAAATGATGCTAGATCTCTAAGTTTTTATTTATAAAAGAGATCGATATATTCTTAAGTTTTTAAAAAGGACAAAAAAAAATTCTGCTTAGCTAATAAATTTCGTGTTTTAACGTTCAAAAAGTTAAAAAAGTAAAAAGTGCTTCTATTTAAATAAATTTAATAATATATGTTACCATTGATTTTTTTTTAAAAAAACCTTTTAAAAAAAATTCTTTAAATGCATACAAGAAAAATATTAAAGAAAAATGGAAAAAAATTCAAAGAAGTAGTTAGTGGTGATTATTATTGTCGCTGCCAATGGCAACTGATGATTGATAATGGTCGACTCAAATTTTATATTATCATATTCAAAATTTTAAAATTGATGTGATTTTTTTTATATCAATGGAGTATTGTGTTATGAACTTTTCGAAAATCGTGCAGTATTAAATGCGTTGCATGTTAAGTATCCGAAAAAATCATACAAAAAAGAGAAGAAACACTTGATAAACACTTAAAATTACATATTTAATAAGAGTTTTATATCATTATTTTGTATTACTAGCGTCTTTAAGCCCCCCAAACTTAAGTATATTTATAATATTATACCTAATTAGCTTTTAACTATTTTGTGGTAGGTAAAATAAAATGGGCATAACTTTCTACCTAAGAATTAAATTGGAGTGATTCTTGATCCTGTGAAGAGTTACCTCAATGGGCTAACATATTGTATTCATAAGGCATTCAAAATTCAAGCATTTAGAAGGTAAAAATGGCTTAAACAGAACTGATCTGCAATACAGGCCCAATCCGAACAGTCATCAGTATTTGGCTCATAACTATAAAAATATGTATCTAATACGTATGAGACAACTCAATTTGAAAATATAAGAGACTTGTCTACAACTTTGATGTTTCGAGTGACAGCTAATTCGGATCACATCAATCCCAAATTAGATAAAAAAAAATGGGTGCATTAATGATAATCAATGTAAACTATTTGCCACCATTCTTGACTTTTATCATTCAAGTAGTTCCCTCTTCATTTGTCTTGATTTATCCATATTTTTCTATAAATAGGTAGCATATTTATGCCCAAAACATATAATTAGATAGGTAGATTTTAGTTCAAAACACTTGTCTTTTGTATTATCTATTTGTAATATTATTTCTCTTGTTTACTATTATAAAGTTATGTTATCTCTTCTTCCATTTCTTTTCTTTTTCTTTAGTTTTATTATGTCCAAGTAATTTTCTTTATACTAAGGTGAAATTGTGAAACTCTTGGTAAGATAATACTTAACTTTTATTCATGAATTTAATGTTTTATTCTTAAGTTATGTAAATTTATATATGATGTATTTATTTTATTTGTAATATTAATACTATTTCTTCTAAGTGGTGTATCTTGATTTATTATTGACAAACTTTATATTTGGCACAATAAATTCTTGAAGTCATTTACAAGATTTGGCGTCTATATCATTTCTTGTAAAGTGGGAGTCTTAATTTATTGTAAACAAATATAGAAATTAGCATAATAAATACTTGAATCTATTTATAAGATTTGGTGTATAATAATTGAAAGAAATAAATACTAATTAATATATAAATGATGATGAACTTTAATTGTTATATTTTTCAGTTGGAACCTCCCTTGTGTAAAGATTTCAATTAAGTTATAAAAAGTATTAAATATATTCTTACTTCTTATGCCAAGAGTGAATCCCCATAACCTTAACTTTTATTTGAATTGGTTAATTGAATTAATATTTTTAAACATCTTATACTGTATTAATTATTTTTAAAGTATTTATAGTTTATAATTTTAATTTTATTTCCCTGTGGATCGACCACGTTTTCATCGAGTTATTTATTATTTCGATAATCCTACACTGGGGAATAAACTCCTATATTCTGGAGGTATCAACACGTACACCAACTGTTTGAAAGAATGCTCTCTCTATTGCTAAAGAGAAACACAAGCTATGAGATATTTTGTACAAGTGAGAGTCTCCATTTTATATACTAACAACCATATATAATCGACGACTGAGATCTAAATGATCTAATGGTGTACATATAAGATAGAATAATATGCTCTAGAATATTCTTAAATACCATCACATATTCTATAGAATATTCCCCTTCCAAATTAGAGTTAACAACCCTAATAAGTCGCAGGCCAAGCCCGGTTCTCCATCCCAAACAACGAGCCTTCTAGAAGCTTCAGTCCACGTAGCGTTCTATGATCCAAGAGGTCTCCAGCAGACCTAGTCGCGCACCAAGTGCTTAAGAAAATACTTGAGAGCACTTGAAGTATGACAATTAGAAAGATGCCAAAATAGGAAAATAAAATGGCAGTTACTATATCTCTGCAGTTAAATGGCGAGAAGTGTAGTTACATTGCCATCACTATCAATGTCGCTAGTCAACGATTTAGTTGATAGGGATGTCAAGGTACCTCCATTTGTTGCCATTTGGCGACGGAGATACGGTGGCGGCAACTTAAATATTATTTCATTTTTTTTTTGCACTCATTTAATGTTCCATTGATGAAATCAATTACATTATCGTATAAATCTTAAAAATTTTGAGTCTGAAAATATAAAGTTGTAGTCAATCGAACATTAGTGGTCGATTACCGCTACTTTTTTTTAAAGTTTTTTATTTAATTTATTCAATTTAATTTTTATTTCATTTATTTTAAGATTTTTTGTTAAAAAAATAAAAAGTCAATAATATGGTTATATGTGTTATTTATAACTTATTACAAAATGATACGTGTCATTTTATCTTTTTTTTTATTAAAAAAATATAAATCATATTATGACATGTGTCACTTATGTTTAAATTAAAAATTAAATTAAATTTAAAAATATTCATCAATAGAGATTATGCTTAGCTATTCTAGTTTTCAGCCAATACTATTAATTATAATTATACATATAAGTATGTGCCTCTATCATGTCTGTATGAATTTTGTAAACTTGTAGTATGCTCAAGAGTTTATATAATAAAGTCTCCCGTAGATCATGTCTTACATTTGTCATTATGTGTATCTGATGGTTGTTTAGGTCGACCATCTTAATTGCATAGCCCATAAATCTTAAACCTTAAACCATAAACTTTAAATTTATGATCTTTTATCTTGACAACCTTTCACCACAAGTTATTAAGTTTGTCCTCATAACTATTTTTAATCAATTTAGAACAATATAAAATGTTCAATTTATTATTAACTATATCGAATCAAGGAACATCGCACGATATGCTCTGGTAGAGATGAAAAATACAAAGCATGCAAAGTTATTATCTTATCTATGATTAAGTTTCCTTTCATGATGTCATGAATATTTTAATAAAGAATTTCTTGTCCCTTTTATGTGAATTATCTCAAGTTTATCCTGGATTTAGTGATAATATCAATATCTAAAGAATTATATTGTGAAACCATCTCAAAATGATAATGCTGCTTTGGCATTAGCTTGTTGATAAACTATCCTCTTTCATTATTTTTGATGTAATAAGATGGTAAACATATACTATATTTGTCGCGCTTTAGACCTAAAAGATCTGACATATGACATAACTTACACTCATTTAATAATGTGCACTCATAATTAATATTGTATAAAATTTCAAACTTGAATTCTACATAGGAATCCTTAGCAGGTTGCTAGTAAGCTCAACACAAAGATCAACCCATAACCACACTTGATGAAACATAAACTAAATACAACCACACCTAATAAAATAATATATAAGCATTTATTCAATAGGGACAAATCAAATATCTTAAATTATATGTCCACAAATAAAATACTTAGCAACCTAGCAACTTAGGGAACCCAAGGGACAGCAGAAGTCTTGCCAAATTCGCTAAGCACACATGTACCTTATTTACCTGAAATCACTAAAAACTATAATGAATATAAAACTCAGTAAGCATACTAGTTTTTCATATATCACAATACAAATACATATATGTACACAATGCATGTGTATGATATGCTATGATAAATCAAAATCATAATCTTATCAAATCACATGTCAAGTAAGCGCTTATACGCTATTTTAAAACATATAATAGGAATACCATCACTCAACTACTATTTAGTAGGACTTTCATATCACATATCACATATCACATAATGAGCCAAATATCACAGGAGATTTTAGCCTCTTAGTATAAAAATACATATTTTAAACCATAATTTACTCATTTTTAGGTCGAGTCACCCCTTTAGAGAGAGAAAAAAGAGAAAGAGAAGAAGAACAAGAAGAAGAAATTGAAATTTAGAGTTTTAAGAGGTATATCATAACTATTTTCCAATTTATTGGTGTTAATTCCTTTAAGTTTTAATTTTTGGACAAATGAAAAATTGGGGATTTGATGTGAAGTTTGTAAGATATATTGAGAATTGATGATGATTATGTAGATAGCTTGATAAATCATGATGAACTACAAAAATTCTACTTAATAATCTCTTGATCCGAGAAATTTATAAATTATTTTACTTCGATTCTGATTTTGGTCTTTGATAATATGAAATTAGACATGTCTAAAATTCTTTGAGACTTTAAATCGATTGAAAATTTTAGAAATTGAATTTGTAGTAAATTTACCAAAATGACCCTGAAATTCTGGAAATTGCCTGTGTCAACAGTATGATACAGTGACAAATAATTTTTGATCTATTGAATGATCTTAAAATATTACGAATTTCTGAAATATAATAAATTTATATGTCTAATATGATATATTCAAAATTAAGAATTTAGATCAATGTGGTTAAATTGTTATAATTATCTAAAGCATATCAGTTCATTGCAGTATTTGATTGACATATTTTTAAAGTTATGAAATAAAATAGTTTTAAAATACTTTTGGAGGGATTTTGAAGTGAACTATTTATCATGCATTGAAATATGTGTCAAGAGTAATTCTGTGATAGTTTTATGATTTTTGAGTTAGTATATGATTTTATAAAATTGGGAGACTAAATACTGTTTAGTAAATATCTTGATCCCGCCAGAATAATAATTTAGATTTGATGATATTTATAAAATGGATTGTATAGGAATTATAATATAATATTCATACATAAGGAGCATATATTAGTTAAGAAAGATATATTCTAATTTTGGAGCAATTGGACATCATTTGATGTATAAGAAAATTTTGTTAAGTGTAAGTTATCAGAATGACAAGTTTTGAGAAACCAAGTAATTAGACCAATTTGATGTGATAAGTGCAATATGTATAATTTTGTAAGCTATTTAAAGTATTTTGTGTGAATGTTGAGACTTATGAAAGGATTAAACTCCATTGATAGGTTAAGAAAAATTAAGTCTTATAGCCGAAAGTGCTAAGAGATAAGTATACTAGACTTTTACTAAAATCACAATAAGCATAGTAATTGTCTATGTATGATTTTGTGAATGTGGTTAGAAATATGTTTATGAATGTGAGCATTAACATTGAGCATGGACATACATGTGTTTATGAAAGTGAGCTTTCAAAATGAAATGTGTTTAACAAAGAAAGCTTTTGAAGTGAAAAATGTCCATGAGATACGTTTTGTGTTTTGAGGATGCTTGAACTTACTATTTACTTAGTAGGCACTTTATGTGATTTGTAAAGCCTTTATGTGTGGTATTTTTCTTCGGGATTGGTATATATTATGTGTTCCGTATATAGAGAGGATCTTATTAGTACCTAAAGGAAGATTGAGTTATCACATTCGTGTGGTGGCATATTGGTGCATGTGAGATGACTCACCGATGATTAGGGTAAGGGTTTGGCTCTTACCTTCGGGCATGAGCATTATATATGTGTAATTTAAACTTCACTTGTACTATTCCTCTTATACGATATATCACCTACGAGTGACATTTGGCTCATTATGTGATATGTGATATGAAAGTCCTACTAAGTAGTAGTTGAGTGATGGTATTCCTATTATATGTTTTGAAAGAATGTGTAAGCGCTTACCTGATATGTGATTTGATAAGATTATGATTTTGATTTATCACAGTATATCATACACATGCATTGTATACATATATGTATTTGTATTTTAATATATGAAAAACTAGTATACTTACTAAGTTTCATATTCATTATAATTTATGGTGATTTCAGGTAAATAAGGTACATGTGTGATTAGCGGATTTAGCAAGACTTTTGCTGTCCCTTGGGTTCCCTAAGTTGTTAGGTTGCTAAGTGTTTTATTTTTGGACACATAATTTAAGATATTTGATTTATCCCTATTGAATAAATACTTATGTATTATTTTATTAGATGTGGTTATATTTGGTTTATGTTTCACCAAGTATGATCATGTGTTGATTTTGTATTAAACTTACTAGCAATTTGATAAAGATTACTATGTTGAATTCAAGTTTGAAATTTTATGCAATATTAATTATGAGTGCACATTATTGAATGAGTGTAAGTTATGTCATATTTTAGATCTTTTGGGTCTGAGGTGTGACACAAGCCCCACCCTAATCATCGGTGAGTCCTCTCACATGCACCAATATGCCACTACACGAATGTGATGACTCACTTTTTCTTTAGGTACCAATAGAATCCTCCTTACATACGAAACATATAACATATACCAATTCCGAAAGAAAGGCCACACATAAAGGCTCCACAAATCACATAAGGTGCCTACTAAGTAAATAGTGAGTTCAAATATTCTTAAAACACAAAACGTATCTCATTGACATTTTTCACTTCAAAAGCTTTCTTTGTTAAACACATTTCATTTTGAAAGCTCACTTTCATAAACACATGTATGTCTATACTCAATGTCAATGCTTACATTCATAAACATATGTCTTTTACATTTCATATCAAATATACTTTAGCATAACATAAACATATTTCTAAGCACATTTACAAAATCATACATAAACAATTACTATGTTTATTGTGATTTCAGTAAAAGTCTAGTATATTTACCTCTTAGCACTTTTAGGTACAAGGATTAATTCTCCTTAACCTATCAATAGAGATTAATCTTTTCATAAGCCTTACCATTCATACAAAACACTTTAAGTAGCTTACAAAATTATACATATTGCACTTATCACATCGAATTGGTCTAATTACTTAGTTTTTCAAAACCTGTCATTCTGACTACTTACACTTAACCAATTTTTTTATACATCAAATGATCTCCAATTACTCCAACATAAGAATATATCATTCTTGACTCATATATACTTCTTATAGATGAATATTATAATATAATTCTTACACAATCCATTTCCTAAACACCATCAAATCTAACCTATTATCTTGACAGGATTAAGATATTTACTGAACAGTATTTAATCTCCCAATTTTATAAAATTATATACTAACTTAAAAATTATAAAACTATCACAGAATTACTCTTGACAAACATCTCAATCCATAATAAATATTTTACTTCAAAATCTCTGCCAAAAGTATTTTAAAACTATTTTATTCTATAGCTTTAAAAATCTGTTAATCAAATACTGCAATGAGCTGATATATTTTAAAAAATAATAACAGTTTAACCACATTGATCTAAATTTTTAATTTTGAATATATCATATTAGACATATAAATTTATCATATTTTAGAAATTAATAATTTTTTTAGATCATTCAATAGTTCAAAAATTATTTATCATTGTATCATACTGTTAACACAGGAAATTTTCAGAATTTCAAAGTTATTTTGGTAAATTCACTAAAAATTCAATTTCTGAAATTTTTAATCAATTTAAAGTCTCAAATAATTCTAGACATGTCTAGTTTCATATTCCCAAAATCAAAAACTAGAATCAAAGTACAATAATTTGTAAAATTCTCGGATCAAGAGATTATCAAGTAGAATTTATGCAAATTCATTATGATTTATCAAGTTATCTACATAATCATCATCAATTTTCAATATTTCTTACAAAATCCACATCAAGTCCTCAATTGTACATATTTTCATAAATTAAAACTTAAAGAAATTAACACTAATAAATTGAGAAATAGTTATGATATACCTCTTAAAACTCAAAATTCTAATTTCTTCTCATTTTTCTTCTTTTTCTTCTCTTTCTCTCCCCTCTATTTGTCTCTTTTCTCTCTCTAAAGGGGTGGCTCGACACAAAAAATAAGTAAATTAGGATTTAAAATATGTATTTTTATACTAAGAGGCTAACTTTTAGTATTTACAAATTTACCTCTAAAACTTTCAAAGTATTACAATTTGGTCTCTAAAATAAATCTAAAGTCTTACAAATAAACCTAATATTAATAATATGTCCTTCATCTATACAAATAATACTAATAACAATACATAACTTAAGTATCATTCACATATAAATAAAATATAAATATTATATAAGTACAAATATTTATTCTTTTCTGTTGTGGATAAGTGGTTACTACAATATTTTTCTTACCAAACATATTACTTTGATTTATTAGTAGTCTTTCTATTGATTGGTTCCACACAACATCTAGTAACATAGTTCTTAAAGCTTTCATAAGAAGTTTTTATTGAGGCAAGTCTTGCTTTACTCGCTAGATGATTTTTCACTTTTTTTTGTTAATAAATTTATTAAATAATCCATAATTGAGTCTCAAGATTCCTTCATCTCTTGTCCTAAATACAACTTCACCATTTGGATAAGGCATTCTCTTTCTCCCCTATATTTCACCTGGTTCTTTAAATTGAAAAATTGTGAAAATGAACCTAAACCATGTAAAAGTGCAACATTCGATGGTGTATTGAGTTGTTTTTCATATAATATAAATGCAAAGAACATCATAAAAAAAATTCATAGAGAAATTATTCAATTGCTTTTGACATATGATTTAGGATTTATGGTTTATGAGGCATGCATTTAATATGGTCGACCTAGATGGCTTTCATATACACACAAGGATGGTTGCAGGGCATAGTCTACGGGAGATTTTATTATATCAATTCTTGGGCATGCTGCAAGCTTATAAAGGCACATGCTTGTTGCATAGTTACAATCAATAGTATTAGCTGACAACTAGAATAGTTAAGCATGATCCTTATTGGTGAATTTTTTCTTTCAGGAATTCTATAATATGTTTTTCAATTATATCAGACGTTGATGTTGGGTGCTTTATAATTGTACGACGTGCTACAGGTGATTGTGTGTATTATTAAACAATTTAATAAATATGTCATACATGTAATGCAGTAAAATTAAAACACACATTATATTATCTTATTACATTAATAAGATTAGGAGACTCACATTTGAAGCAATTGTATGACGTGCTACAGGTGATTGTGTGTATTATTAAACAATTTAATAAATATGTCATTAATGTAACGCAATAAAATTAAAACACACATTATATTATCTTATTACATTAATAAGATTAGGAGACTCACCTTTGAAGCGTGTTTTAACAATTCTAGTTCAGAATGTAGTGGGCTTCCTCAAACTAAAATAGTAACTTTACCTTTCTCGGAATATATAAAACAATTTTGCTTCAATTATTTATCTCTAAGGTGTATATTGAATATAGTTGCTTCAGTTTAATGTTAACACTTAACACTAAACACAAGCTCTCAAATTCACTTATTGGAACAATAAATGTACTGAAACTACAAATGAATTTGGCTAATTTTGAATTCAATACCAATTCATTTCATCTCTCGGCTATTTATAGAAAATGTTGCCACTTGAATTAACTAATCAAATGTAATAAAATTGACTAATGAAAAAGGGTGACAATGCAATAAAAATGGTTAGTCATTTAGCTTGTCGTGGTGGCCATTAGATAAAAGAATTAGTGGCATACATGCTGCTTGTTGTATGCCACTTATTGCCACCTCCAACTCTCAACCATATATTTTGGTATATATAAGCAACTCTTTGCTTTTTAATTAACATATTTTGTCATTTGTTTGAAAGATGACTAAGCAAATAATTTGCTTAATCAAATGATGAATTCAATTGGAACGTTTAAATGAAAATTAGTGTCAACATAGCACCTCATGCATTGTTTCCATTTATAAATACTATTAATTTCTTTGATTAATAAAAAATAAACAATATACATTTGCTTTAATATAGCCAATGAAACGTGAATAACAAATGGCAATATCTTTAATTAAATGAATTAAATTTATTTGATATCTTAAATTGTCAAATTTAATATATTATAAAATTATTTTTGTTTCATAACTTTATTTATTAATATTTAATTTAATATCATATAAATTATTAGTATAATTTAAGGTATACATTAGGTAGATAAAAATGTCAAGCCTCATTTGTCATAATCTTAAATTTAACACTTAAACTTTAACTATTCTTCGAAAGATTCTAAAATAAATAAATGACCGATTTATTTAATTTAAATAGAATAATTATTATTTAATTTAAATAGTAGCTATATCCATCAATACCTAATTTAGTATCTATACAAATTATTGGCACAATTTGAGGCATACACTAGATAGATAAAAGTGTCAAGTTTCACTTAGCATAATTTTAGGTTTAACACTTAAACTTTACCTACTCCCCAAGAAACCCTGAAATAAATTCATATTTTTTTAAAAAAATTCAGATCGAACATTTCAATCTAATGTGCTACCCACGTGCTCAATGAGTACATTTCATATAGTGATACTCCTTAGGTTTACACCCATTTTGTCTCACTGAATATTTTTATAAGTTCATAACCGATGCTACATACACACACATTATGGATAATACTAAACGACGCGTTAAACTATACAAGCTGAGACTAATTTATATTTGTACAATCCTTTCGGTATATATATCTTGAAAAAGTAAAGACATAAATCAATACTGTTAAATCCCTTATTGCTCAATTATAAATTTATCTCATCGATTAGTATTTTGATAAATAATATTCACAAATTCCTTTGCAATATTGTGTATACCACAAAAAACTCTTTCTCGAAATTAATACTTATGGCTATAAGAATTCATGAAATATAATCTTAGAGCATCTGGATATTTAACTCACTTATATGAGCTGACAAATCCCATATATACACTCACCAGACTCCATGAGCATCATACTATACCTAGCGACATGCATCTGTTAGACCATAAAAAGTCTCTGACATGTATATAACCTAAGTATGGTGGATCACTCATAAGCTCACCGTGGTGCTCAAGACAATGGACCACGAATACTACTCAACTCGAGAAGACCCTACACTTACGAATTTATGGAATATCTATTGGAGGTTTTCATTGAGTCTTGTTCAGTATCCAGTCCTCATTGAATACCTGTATATTTATATGAGCTTCCACTAAACTCACGGTCTGCTAAGATTAACTATTTGAGTGATGCAGATATAGATATACACTGATCTATATTAATCGGTTTCACTCTACAGACCATGCATAAATGAAAATGAATCATGAACTTATAATTCAAGAACATACTTGCATAATGACATTTTCTAACAACGCTTGTAACTATTTGCAACTATATCATTATTAGTATATTTTTGAGTCTTTGTCTCATTTCAGATAAGGTTCTAACTCTTTAGACTTGATCCGAACTCCTTTAAATCAATATAATGTTTGAAATGTTACAAGTATTTTACCTAATAAAAAATAATTAGCGATTTAATAAAATATTTATTTATTACATAAAGTATGAAAGTACAATATTTACACAAATTTGAGATAACACATGAGCACAAATCTTAACAATTTACACATCTATATCTTTTGAAATCATGAAATTGTTGAAATTTATTGATGAATTAAAATCGAAGTTAGATAAGATCATGGTGTCAATAGAGACACATGGTAAAGCTCGTGAGAAGGATTTAAAGAAGTTTTGTAAGATAAAAAGTAAATATAACATATTTATGGATGATGTCAAATCGAAGCTCGCAGACCTTCGTAACTTAAAGATAGAGAGAACTAATCTGCCGTTATGTTTATAAGTTGTTATAATGGTCACGAGTTTAAAATTTATGATTAAGATTAATAATAATGAATTTTGAGTTTAGAGTTAAAGTTCATGGATTTAGAGTTAAAGATCATGAATTTAGAGTTTATTATATTTTCAATTGTTCAATTGTTGTTGTAAATTATTGTATAGAAATTTTTTTTAATATATATATTTGTTACGCTCTTAAGAATAAAAATAATTTATTATATTATTTAATTATTTGTTGTTAATTAATTATTATTAAAAAATTAAACAATTAAATATATTAATTTGTAATTAATAATTAAACAAACTAAATATATTGATAACTATATTTTATTTTAAAATGTGTCTATTTAAAATAACAACACTTTAATTAATATTATTAAATATATTATTTATTAATTTCATCAAAAATTAAAATTATTTTAGTTTCAAATAAAAATAAATTTAATAAAAATCTGAAAAAAATGGTGCGACCTAAGCTACGTTAAGCGTGCCACAAGCATGTCATCTAAAACTGACGTTTTTGCTAACTTTTCTTTTTCTCCGACCATTTTTTTACTATTTGTTTTTTTATAAAATATATATATTTTTTAATAAATTTATGTACTTAGACAAAAAAAAGAAAGAAAAAAAGAAAATTAAAAATATTTGAGATTAAGAAGTAAAAACGGTTTAAATTTAACTTTTTCAACTATAAAAATCTTGTAGGTATAATTAAAAAAAAAAATTGTTATAAAATTAGGGGGAATGCGGATCCCATTATTGAAAGCCAGTTCAACGTTCATGATATAAGTGAACTTTATAACTATTGATCTTCCCCGTATCAGACGGCCATGATCGTTCCCAAGTAACGTGCACACCCTACACCCAAATACACGATACCATTTGAAGGTAAGTGAACCATCATTCATCATTAATGGTCAATGGCTCTCACAGCCATAGCCACTCTCACTCGCTTCTCCGCTTATTCTTCTTCTTCGTCTTCTACTCTCAACTTTAAGTATATCTTTACAAGGAGAATCGCCTTTACAGTCTCGACTAAAAGGCAGTGGCAACGAGGCTGTGAAGTAATGGCTTCAACTTCGCCGCTTCCAGAAGTTTCATCGCCTACACAAGGCAAAATCGCAGCCCCTTACGGCTCTTGGAAGTCGCCAATCACAGCCGACGTCGTTTCTGGCGCATCCAAGCGACTCGGTGGAACCGCTATTGACGGTCACGGCCATCTCATCTGGCTCGAATCACGTCCCGCCGAGTCCGGGTACGCAGAAGCAGATAACACACTCACGGATAAATAAATAAATAAATAAGTATAAATACTTATAAATACGTTTTGTATCAATTCATTATTATTTTGTATCAATTCATTATTATCTTATTCTGCTTTTCGATTTCCCTTTTATATGATCTAGTTAATCTATTTTGAGTTGTTTTGATGAGTCCAGGCGAGCGGTTCTTGTTAAAGAGGCAGAGAAAGCAGGGAATGAACCTACTGATATTACACCAAAAGAGTATGCGGTGCGCTCAACGGCTCAGGAATACGGAGGTGGTGCGTTCAGGATTTTTGGTGACACCGTTATTTTCTCCAATTATAAGGATCAAAGACTCTACAAGCAGTCAATAGATTTCAAAGGTAAACTTGTCTTTGCTTAAACCCGGATTAATATTTAACTCTTTTGTGTTCCATTTTTTGTTTTCACCTTCTCTTAAATCTATGCTCGGTCATACATAACTCTACTTTATATTGAATTATTGGAGTAACAGAATCTCATATTTGATTTTCCTTTCTTGTTGAAGTCTAGAATTTGATTGCTGGAAAATGTTGGAAAGATCTCGGAACTTGGAATGCTTCAGTGACACTCTAACATTTCCATGCTATATGATTATATCATTTTTTTTTTCATAAGTTTCTATCTAATTAAACTCATCAATCTGGTTGAAGCTTATTCTATATATTGGGAGGGGAATTTTTTTTTTTTATATCATGCATTTTGCAACCTAACGAGTGTTATATTCCTAACATCTTCAATCATTTCTGGATTCTCTAGGTCCTATGTTTTTAAGGAACTAATGCAATTTTCCTGTACATGACAATTTATTGATTTATTTTGTCAATTTTTCTGATATATATGTTGTATGTGAGCAGATTCTCCTGTACCAATTACTCCAGATTATGGTGCAGCACTAGTGTGTTATGCTGATGGAGTTTTTGATTCTCGCTTTAATCGATATGTTACTGTAAGAGAAGGTAGATCATTAAGATTTTTTTTACCCCAAGGATAATATATGTTGCATTAGCTTGGGTTATATTATGAAAATCATTTATTAATTTATTCTTTTCCATCCTGGCAGATCGTCGTAAAGATGGTTTGAACCCAACCACAGAAATTGTAGCCATATGCCTCAATGACCAGAATATCCAAGGTAAAAATTGTTAAGATATAACTTGCTGCTTTTTTTTTTCATTTTTAAGATATGTTGAAAATATTAACAACCCCACCTCTCCTAGAAAGTGCAACCGAACGAGCTGTGAGATTCAAAAAGTAAAGAATAAAGCACAATGATTACCAAAAGTTGCTGGTTGGGATCGTGGAACTATTGTTTGAGAAGTAAAACTTAACATATCAAGAGGAATGGGATACTGTGAATGTGACATATTATATTTAGGTTACTAGGGAATTTTCTTTTGGTTAAATATGCTTCTTTTATTACTTTTGTTATTGTATTCTTGCTTTCCACTATCTAAAAAAAAAAAATTCTCTCGGCTTCTCTCTCTCTTTCTTCATATTGCATTCAGAACCAAAAGTCTTAGTTAGTGGCAGTGACTTCTATGCCTTCCCGCGTATGGACCCACAAGGTGAAAGGATAGCATGGATTGAATGGCATCACCCTAACATGCCTTGGGATAAAGCAGAGCTCTGGGTTGGCTATATTTCTGAAAATGGGTAGGTAAAATTCCTTTTTTATTGCAAAGCTGCACTTTTTCTAAGAACTAACCTCATGTTACTCACCAGATTTTTCTGTTCTATTATATAACTTAGTATGAAATAAGCCATAAACATAAACATACTAAGTGATTGTTTTTTACAGGAAAAAGGATTCATAGAACTCAGTTAAAACTGGAATTGTTGACTATTATTTTGCTAATTATATTAAACTTCCTTAATGTTGGTTCATCGCATGACATAATTTCCTTATGTAGTCTTACGAGATCTTTCATATTCTTGAATTGTTTGCTTTTGCTCACACTAGTAATTGTATTATACACTCTCGAGGGTTGAGATTATGTTAATTATCTGACTTAAATGTTCTTATCCCAGATAAATTGGATTAATTTCTTTAATTCTACAATGCAGAGATGTTTACAAACGTGTATGCATTGCTGGTCATGATCCTACACTTGTGGAGTCTCCTACTGAACCCAAGTGGTCTTCTAAAGGTACTTTGTTTTGAACAGCTGATATGGTTTCTAAGCTAAGGACAACACCGTATTATTTAGTACATATATTTGAAAATAAATTCTGTGAGACCTGTGCTATGGGCTAGATTTTTCTATATGCTTAGGGAAAAGCCATTGGATAAACAACATTGATATCAATCTTCCTAAACACCAAGTCCGTGTTAACTCAAATCAACTTAAGTAACTGTGCGTTGAAATTTAGTTTCGGACTCCAAAACATAGTTCATCCCTCACCTAGTTTTCAAAGACTTGTGTTGGTTGTATGGAACACTCACGGTTATTATGTATTGCATATGGCAATTGTTATGAGAGTCCAAGCACCAAATATTGCTGTATTAGCTAATTAGAGTATCAAAATTTCATGGCGTTAGTTGTATGAATATTTATCTTTGTATTTATGCAGGTGAACTATTTTTTGTTACTGATAGAAAAAGTGGATTTTGGAATCTCCACAAGTGGGTGAGTTCCAATTATTTGACCTATTCTGGTAGTTGTATTTTCTGCAATTGGTGTTACCATGTACTAACTTTTGATTGTGACAAGGGCCTTGCTTTAACATGAGAGTGCAGTTAAAACATTATATGCATGAAGCCTCCGGCTTTATGCTTCTTGTGTGATTTCTTTATTCTTTTCATGCAAAGCATTCACTCAGCTTGAACATGGTCATGCAGCATCCAGTAAAACAATTTTTCATGCGGAGGCCATTGTTTGCAAATGATTATTAGGTCAGATTTCACATTTTCAGCATCCATTAGACATGATTTTCTCCACCTGCAACAGATTGAATCAAGCAATGAGGTGCTAGCAGTTTATTCCATGGACGCTGAGTTTGCAAGACCATTATGGGTTTTTGGTATGAATTCTTATGAAATTATTCAAAGCCATGGAGAAAAGAACTTAATTGCTTGCAGCTACAGGTAACTGTGAGAATGTTATTGTTGTTAGGTTCTTAAATTTTATGTTGTCACACATATGTGCTTACATGAGCACCGACATGCTTTTCACTCATAAGTTGTGGTGAGCCAATATACAGAAGTGCATCCAAGTTTTTTAATTTTTTGATGCAGGCAAGATGGGAGGTCTTACCTTGGAATTGTGGATGATGTTGAGGGCTCCTTGTCTCTGCTTGATATTCCTTTCACTGATATAGACAATATTGTATATTCAAAAATCTTATCCTGTCCACTATTGTAGTATTAAAAATACTCATCATAAAGAAGCCTGATGACGGTTCTATATCGTATACTTTAATTATGCAGACTTTGGGGAATGATTGCCTGTATGTTGAGGGTGCATCTGGTGTTCAGCCATCATCGGTGGCTAAGGTTTCTACTGCCATTTTGCTTCTTGAAGACTAGCTAATGATAGTGTTGATTGTTGAAATATTTTAATTGGTGATATTGGCAGTCACTTTCTTTTTTCTTCTTTTTGATCTTTGTAGGTGACTTTAGATGACCACAAATTAGAAGCTGTTGATTTCAAGATTGTTTGGTCTTCCTCCCCAGATACTGTGAAGTACAAGGCATACTTCAGCTTGCCAGAGTTAATCGAATTCCCAACAGAAGTTCCTGGTCAAAAGGCATATGCATACTATTATCCACCATCTAATCCCATCTACCAGGCTAGTCAAGAAGAAAAGCCTCCATTGTTGTTGAAAAGTCATGGTTTGTTATTCACAAGCTAAATCTCTCTCTTTTGCTTTGTAGTCTTAGAAGTCCTCCTATCATCTGAAGCTAATACAAATATAAAAGAAAAAAAAAAAGGGAACATAGATTGGGATTATAGGAAATTTATTCATCCAGTATTTATGTGTCAGTCACTTTGAGGCTAATACAAAAAAAAGGGGGAAAACATAGATTGGGATTGTAGGAAATTTATTCATCCAGTATTTATGTGTCGGTCACTTTTAGGCTAATACCAAAAAAATGGCAGAGCATATATTGGGATTGTAGGAAATTTACTCATCCAATATTTATGTGTCGTTCACTTTGGTTACATCAGTATTGAAATTATATACAATTTCTGTGTCATGTGCCTACAACTTGTTCCGTAGCACCTTTGGAAAATATAACAAGACCTTTTGGAGCTCTATATGTGATACAGTGATAGTATACTTGATTAATAAAAATTTCAGTCAAGGAATGTGAATAACTCTGTCTAAAGTAGCACACAAAAGCTTTTGCAATAAGAAATAATTTCTTTTGAATAGATTTATGGACTAAAACACTGCTGAAGTTTAAAGTTATATAATCTTTTGAAATTTATTTTGATGTGATTCAATCAAGAAATTTAAAATGCCCAGTTGCTTTGTTCCCATGGCTGTCTGGCAATTATTGTACTTGTGAAGTTCAAGGCCTCTATTCACTTTAAGAGTCTCTCTGTCCCTCTCTCTTTCTCTCCATCATTTAGAAAGCATTATCTTTAAACAAACTGTAAATTGCTCTTATTATATTGAGTTTTCATATGATTATATGGTTATAAATATGCAGGAGGACCTACAAGTGAAACACGTGGTGTCTTAAATTTAAGTATCCAGTACTGGACTAGTAGAGGCTGGGCATTTGTCGATGTGAACTATGGTGGAAGCACTGGTTTGTCATCTAAACCCTAAACCAGTAAAAATGTTTTTTTTCTTCTCCTCTTGAATCCATTTCATGGAAATTCATAGTCATACAGTCACATTAATTTGGAGAATACTGTCTTCTCCGAGTCAATTCGTATAAGACCCTTTTTCAATCATTCAGAATATTCTTAACTGCAATTATTTTGACACATTTTTGAAATGCATTTAAGAAGTCAGATCATATGATGAGGGTCACATGTGTGAACATTATTTGAAGGTTATGGCAGAGAATTCCGGGAACGGCTTTTGGGGCGTTGGGGAGTTGTTGATGTTAATGACTGTTGCAGTTGTGCTAAATTTTTGGTAATGCCACAATTCTTTCAGTTCTTTCTAATTTTTTAATCTATGGGCTTGGTATGTGATGTCAGTACACATTTCTTCATCTAGGTTGACAGTGGAAAAGCAGATAGGAATCGACTATGTATAACTGGTGGCTCTGCTGGTGGCTACACAACCTTAGCAGCTCTAGCTTTTAGAGACACATTTAAAGCTGGAGCTTCCTTGTATGGTGTAAGTCCCTAATTCATCCTATCTCAAACATTGTTGTTGATCTCTTGTGCGTAGTATTGTCTACATCGTGCTTCTTTCCTTATTATCATATGCTTGTGTTCCCTGAAACAATTTTCAGCTACAATTGGTCGTAAACTAAACTAGTATTTACTTGAT
Organism: Ailanthus altissimus; assembly: GCA_946807835.1. Lineage (NCBI taxonomy): Eukaryota > Viridiplantae > Streptophyta > Magnoliopsida > Sapindales > Simaroubaceae > Ailanthus > Ailanthus altissimus. The sequence continues at coordinate 21,944,976 of OX327691.1, read as the reverse complement.
GTATATTCCAGTTTGTATAGAAGTGGGTTGTCATTTTGCAAAATGAAACTTTTGACTCTGGCTGCACCTAGTCAAAACCAGAGTCATTTTCTTAGTGCTCGTGTTGGGATCTCAACATAGCATCATGGCTCACATTTATTTAGGTCAATTTAGGGTTTGATATGATGCAAAATCTAGTAGGAGATTTTAGCATTTAGTTGAAGGGTAGCATTGTGTAATGAATCCATAAAATATTTATGATCTCATGTTATCTTATCTGCTCATTATTTAGTTAACTAAGGTCTGAGATCAAATGCTGGGAACCTGCTAGGAAGTAATTCCATTACTCTGGCCAATACTATATTGCTAAAAGTCTAGCAGAAGCTCTTCTGAATCTATTTGATGTTTCTTGGTGTGTGTATATTCTTCCACATTTGGATGATTTCTTTTTCTTTTTTTTTTTTTTCCTCTGAAGTTTTATAGATCTCATAATATCCTTGAATAGATATTATTGTAATTATCTAAAGGCAATACTCAGCATTAGAAAATAACAGAGTTTTATGTTGTATTGCTTCATGAGCAGGTTGCTGACTTGAGCATGTTGAGAGCAGAAACTCACAAATTTGAATCTCATTATATTGATAACCTTGTTGGTAAAATTATATAGAAATACTCCTAATACATCATTTTAGTCTTGGTTCCTTTTAGTCCATATAGTGCTAAGGTTGACTGCTTGGTTGCAGGAGGTGAAAATGAGTACTTTGAGAGATCACCCATCAATTTTGTTGATAAATTTTCTTGCCCAATAATTTTATTCCAGGGATTGGAAGATAAGGTATAAGTTTGTTTCTTTTTTTCCCTTGTTTTCTTGATTTTTCATTTGAATCATTGTATGAATGATTAAGGGTTCGTTTGGTATAATGGTGTTGTGGCTTTGATAAGACAACTGTTGTAGAGTAGAAGCATCAGCTGTGGCATAGGAAAAGGTGGGTGTTTAGTAAACACCTTATTTTGTAGTAGAAATTGTGTTTACTAAACACTTTATCTGTTGTGCTTTGGAAGCACTGCAAAACCATCTCGATACCCCCCAAGGGAATTAATAAATTTAGAACTACAACAGAGTTTTTGTGTTAGAAACTATGCTTCATGTCTCGTAGATGCATTTCCAAAGGAAGACTAGATCACTGTACAAGTAAACTGTAACTTAAATAACTCTTGGAGTTTGTTTTGAATTATCCTATATTTGTGATTAGATCTAGAATGCTAATTTTAGTGTGGTGGAATGAGTCTTCTCGGATTAACAAGTGTGCTAATTACTGTTTTTAGTTATATGTCCTATATCAGTTTTTTTCTTTTTGGAGCTTTTGGTTGTTCTTGTATCTGCATCTCCATGATTGATTTCGGAGTCTCTTGTACATGTTGCAGGTTGTACCTCCTGATCAAGCTCGTAAAATCTATCGTGCTCTGAAGGAAAAGGGTTTGCCTGTTGCTCTTGTGGAGTATGAAGGAGAACAGCATGGTTTCCGCAAGGTATATGCTATTTTACAGGTTATTCAAACTCACTCTGCTTTACTACTGGAAAACATTACCACTGACCTGGTATTGTACACAGGCTGAGAACATTAAGTTCACACTGGAACAACAGATGGTGTTTTTTGCACGATTGATTGGACACTTCACTGTTGCAGATGACAACATTACTCCAATCAAAATCAATAACTTTGACTGAGCATTTAGGATATAGCAGTACCGGTTCAGGTATTTCGAGTAGCTGGTACTAAAGGAGTCATCATTTTAGTCAACTATGAGTTTCTGGTTTTCGCCTTTTCGGTTCCATTTTATCAGAGCAATCAATTTTCTCCTTTTCAGGAAGTTTGTGATTGTGCTGGTTATAATTTTTACCACTCTGAGCACTTCAGACAGCTGTAAGATGGCTATGGGATTGTGGACTACGTTTAGCTTAATCTCTGGTACTTCTTAAAACCTGCATGGTGGACTACATACGAATGAACTTGATACCCTTTATTGGTGTTTGTATCCCAATTTTAAGTAACAGTAGCTTGATATATATATCCTTGTTTAGGTGAGGAGCTAATTGCATGTCATGCACCAGAGTCTAGCTCCCTTGTATTTGAACTTTAAGCAGACCGGGTTATTAAACAATTGCAATCATTGAATTTGGGTGGTTTTTTAATGTTGCATTCAATTTCAAATCACCGGCATTAATCAAGCCAATCAAGGCTAACCACTTCTAGAAGTTGACAAAGATTCTTTTAAAAACAAAAATAACGATTAGCTTGCGTTGTAATGGGGACATGAAGATTATTAATATTATAGTAAATTTAATAGATTTCTGCAAGTTCATATCTATCCAGTATCCAGCAGTTTGCTTGTAAGCACTTGCAACAACTAGGTCAATAATTTTAAAAGTGGCGACAGATGTTATGCGGTTAATTTATTTGTGTTTTGAACAGATGACTCCTCCAGAAGGCACCCAATTCTAATCATCTTCGTATTTGAATCCGAAAGAGTGTCCCCTTTTGTCTTTTCTTTTTTCTTTTATTAAAAAAATCTAATGATGATGATATATGTTATGGGTCAAAATTTTCGTTGATATTACATTTTTATCATAACACGTTCATTTTACCGGCAATGCAATTCGGTGTAATATTCTATGGGGTCTGATTCCTGTTGAATTGTCTTTGTTCCTTCGACGGCCTTTTTGTACTATGAAATTACTGATTACATATGCCTTTTAACAAACAAACTAGTTTGGAAAGAACGACTATGAATCAAAATGTACAGAATACAGACATCTCATTATCTCGATTAACAGAAAATATACATTTTGATAGATATGCTTCTAATACGTATCATTCTAAAGGTTTCTTTTTCTTTTTCTTTTTCTTTATCATTGTTATTATTATTTTGGATTTTCCTTTCACTAGGAGTTGTATGATCTTATTATCAGGAAGTGTTGAGGTTGAAGTTTGCACTGAATCAATTCAATGCTTTAAATAAAAAATAAAAAAAGCAATCAAAGATTACAATCAACATGGAGCTTAAATTTCCATATCTCGTACAAATCCAATATGTTCCTCAGGTGAAAAGAAAAAGAACTCTACACTTATATAGGAACAGAGAACTATCTTTACAAAGTACAATCAATGAAAATAAATAAGATTTTTGGTATGAAATTTCATGAACGTGGGAAAGCCCCAAATCCGTACGTAGCAGGATTAACTGCTAATCTCCCCAAAATGCCTTGTTTGTATGGCAAGTAAGTTCTCTTTTTCAAATCCTCGGACGCAGCTTTATTCTTTGTATAATGCAACTCGTGAGCCGAAATTGCTCCTTTTCTCCTCGGCGCAGAACCTGATCCTGAACTGGAGCTGTCTGTTGATCGAGAACTCGTGTTTCTTGCATCTTCATTTCTCTTGAACAATCCCCCGTATTTGCTGAATGGATATTTATCCTTGGCTCTTCCCTCCGATGCACTTCGGAACAGGAAATCCTTCAAACTCCATTTTCTTGAAGAAGTCTTTGAAGATGGAGGCGGGGGCTTTGAATTAGATGTCTGCTTTGTGGCTTGTTGCTGTTGTTTTTCTTCTTCTTCCCATGGATATTCGGACACTCTGTATGGAGAGAGTGATCTTGTTGCTCTCCGGCTAGAACTTGATAAATCAGCTCTTCTTTGCCTTCCTCTTTCATTCTCTGTTGTCTTCTTTGCATTTTCAGCAGCAGTGGCGAATGGATCAGCTTTATTTCTACTTCTGGGTGAAAACACTTGGCGTATAATCTTTTTACCTCGTGATATTGGGGATCTTGGTGACCTTGGAGATAAAAGTGGACTCTTCTGGGTTACGTACTCCTCAACTTGCAATCGAGGGGGAGGCTTTAATGGACGAATTTTACCTCCATCGAAGAGTTCCTCAGCTGTTAGGGAGTTCTTCTCAAGCTCGGCGCTGAAATCAAAGGCGAAATCATCTTGATTGGCCTTTGGTGTGCCAGGCTTTTCTTCCCAATCGAAAGGAACCGCCGTCAAGCTGTTACTGCTCTCATTCATCGTGCAAAAGCTGTCAAAGTCACCATAAAACTCAGAAATGCGGGAGGGACTTGTCGGTGCGCTCGTGTACAAGAATTGCCCAAAACGCCTTGGCGATGAAGGAGCACTCGGATATGGAGTTGATCTTGCACTGTTGAAATCCAAATCCATATTTGCCTCTGCAGGTATCATTATCTCCATTTCTTATCTTATTTTCCCTTCTCCGATGCCTCCTTTGATAAATTTTGCTTGCCCACTTCCAATTCAATTGCAGAGTACTAATACTGCTTTTGGGTGAATATATAAGAGAGAGAAATTAATATTTATAATAAGAAAGCAAAGAGAGGAAAAGGAAGCTAAGAGGAAAAAGAGAGGTAGAGATTGTTGACCAAAGAAGAACGAACCATGAAGTCACCGATGCCAGCCGCCTTTTAATACTTGGCAGATTCATCATTCATGGGGTCACTTGTCAATTCTCGCTCGCGGAACTCCGAATATTTAATAACTTTGCTATAGTTCACATGGGGGATTATATTCTCACATTTTTGTTTAGGTGAGCAGGGATTAGAAAGAGAGTAATGATAACCCATTTACGTGTGAATCTTCGTTGTAAGTATGGGCTCAGATGTTGACTGATTAAAAAGATTTAGAATTTTTTTTTTTTTTAACTTTATGCATCATCACGAACGCCATCACTTAATATGGCGTCTTCTCACCCCCAACCTTGACTTGAATTAAATAGTTTGCAGTCAATTGAATCCGGATGTGACTTTGCCTCATCTATGGACTATGGCACAACATAAATGGTAGCTATTATCTAACAATTTACATGACGACCTTATTGTTATTTCGATTGGATACCACAGAGAACCTTCTATTATTTGAGAAGAAAATTAAACTTATGCATAAAAACTAGTGGTGAAAAGAAGGTTTAATGAGTTAACGTGAAGTAAAAGAGAAATTGCAATTTGGATATGATTGAGAGGGACCGTTGTTAAAAAGCCTTCGCATGACAAGTTTAGTCTTGAAAGAAAGATATGTAAACCTAAGATTTGTGGAGTTGATAGGAAGTTTTTCATATTGGTCCGTTTCACTTTCGGTAGTTGTTAAATCAGTAGCATTTTCATATTAAAGTTGTTTCCTTAGTCTCAACAAGGGGTTCAAATTTCTAGTATTGCACCTAAAAGATAGGGTACTAACACTATTGATTTGTTATTAGGTGGGGATAATTGGAAGCAGTTGACTACTAAAATTCCTCGTGCTCAAAAGCCTTGTGCGACCTATTCATGAGTTCTCGATCTTCAGATTGACTGACGCCTCTTTCTTTGATTTGAGATGAGAAATTATGTGTTAATCCAAATTTTGATTTGATATTTAATATGTTTACTTTTCGTTTCATCTCAGGTCTCAATCCCAACCAACTACTATGCATCTTCCTCCTCAGCCAACTAATAGGGCATTGGCTAAAACTTGAATTAACCATCTCTAATTTTTGTCATTTGTTAATATAAAATTCATCGAGCCTCTGCCCTCTAATCTTTATCTCAATCAAATATCACATTAAAGAATTTCTTTTAAAACGTGGGAAAATCAGCAATGCAATGATATGGTCACACTCAGCATTTGGCATACAATGTGATAATTAAAAAAATAAATAAAACAGAAATGGATGGGGAAAAAAAAAATACACGTGCACACAGGGTAGTTAAGGAAAATATTTTAAAAGATGGGGCAGCATGGATGGAGTGGGGGCCTAGTCAGTTGTCTCCAAATTGCATGAGCATCTTGTAACGCGAAGCGAAGCTGATAAAAAAAGTAAAAACAATTACAAAGAAAGGGACTTCATATTTCACTCAAAATTATCTTAAAAAGGAGTAGTTTTCTGGTATTGATATATCATGGAACATATACAGTTAGTTCTGAGTTCATAGTTCAAAACGCAATTATTTCATCTGTTTCTTTAGATTCTATTGTTTATGCTTCAATAAAGATGAAATTAAATCTCTTTTGTATATTATAATTTACAAATTTTAATTTTATTTGTTCAATAATTATAATTTTAAAATTAATTATAATAATTAAAATTTATAAATCCATAATGAGTATGTTGGGAAAGATCATAAAATATTACACAGTGAAATTTTTTTTTTTTTCACTTTGTGATATTAAAATAGGCAGTGTATCACCACAATTAGCAAAATAATATTACCACAATCAATCACAATGAATACTAATTTTTTATATAAAAAATCTAATTTAAAAAAAAGCCACGAGATCGTAATCTGATATCAACACTTTTACTATGCAATAATAATGGGATTATAGCAATATTCTCTCTAAAATCACACTAGAAACTTACCACAACGTCAAGAATATTAATCTTGACTCAACAATAATTAATCTAACAAATTCTCCTCCAATATAAATTTACTAAATTATACTATATCAAAGACTAAATCGAAAATCAAATCGATAGAAGTGTAGAGTAAGATGTTAAAAACTCACCTTCAAAATTTAAGTAAAATCGGAGCTCAAATTAACATCCAATCATCAAGAAAAAGATTGAAACCCTAAGTTTCTTTTTTTCTTTCTTCTCTGTTTTTTTGATTTTTTGTATTCTGCAAAATGCTTCTCTACCAAAATAGTTAAACACAAATTGTGTACTATACACTTATAAAAGATTTCATTCAACCCTCTTAATAGTTAATTTTATACAAATTCATAATTTTTATAAAATTATAAATTAATCCTTGGACTTACATGATGTAGATCCCACCAATAAATCTCCATCTCTACGTCATGTGAAAGGATCTAATAGATCCGCTTTTCCTTTACAAACTTAAAGCTTCTCATTGGACAATGACTTAATCATCATATTTGATCCATTCTCACTTGTATGTATCTTTTCAAGTTGTAATAGTTTTGATTCTAATACGTCACGTACCCAATGATACCTAACATCAATGTGCTTGGATCTTGAGTGGAATGTTGGGTTCTTCGCCAAGTGAATGACGTTTTGACTGTCATAGTAAACTATGTAGCTCTCTTTCTTCACTCATAACGCTTGTATAAACTTCTTCATCTACAAGGTTTCCTTGCAAACTTCAATAACTGCAATATACTTAGCCTGTATAGTAGACAAAGCAACACATTTCTGAAGTTTAGATTGCCAAGACACAGTGTCCCCTGCAAAGGTAATCAAGTATCCTAATGTAGACTTCCTAGAATCCACATCTTCTGCCACGTCTGCATCTGTGTATCTATACAACACAGATTTATCACCACCAAAACACAAACATGTCTTAGAAGTGCCCCTAAGGTATCTGAAAATCCACTTCACTGCTGTCCAGTGCTCTTTGCCAGGATTAGAGAGAAATCGACTAACAATACCAACTGCATGAGTAATATCGGCCTAGTACAAACTATAGCATACATCAAACTACCAACAACTTATGCATAAAGTACTGCACCTATTTCTTCATTTTCTTTCTCGTTTGTAAGACATTACTTGGTGTTAGAGTCGGTGCTTACGTACCATCCCTGAATGTACATATACTTGTGTATTTATACAAGTGTACATTCTTATTAAATCGCTAATACCCATTAATATGGTTCTATGCAATGTAACGTTACAGACATTGTAGATCCGAAAGAGTTCGGATCAGATCTAAAAGAGTTTAGATAAGGGCTCATAGTTAGCCACGCTGAGAGATATAAATGCTAAATGTTAACACAGTTAAGGATTAGCTGGTTATAATACTCAATACATCCAAGAGTTGGAGCTTTGTCTGTAATAGGACATAGACCTGAAAATATACTAGTAACTGCATAGTTGCAAGAGTTGCAATCGGGTGCCAGAAAATACTAGTTGAGCAAATATGTTTTCGAATAATTATCCCTAATCTATTTCTGCCAATGCGGGTCTGTCGGTGGATACTTTTAATATAGATCAGCATATATCGTTCCTATAGGGTATAGATGGTCGTTCCTAGCCAACTGTGAGCTTGGAGCTCGTATTAACATATAGGTATCCAGTTAGGACTGGATATGGAACAGACTCGTGAGAGCCTCTGATAGACACCCTGTGTAAGCCGTCAACGGAGTGTCCTCTCGAGTTGAGTAGTATACGTGATCCTTTGACCTGAGTGCCACGGTGGGTTTGTAAGTGATCCACCATACTTTAGTTTCACGCATGTCACGGACCATTCATGGTGTGACTGCTGAGTGTCACTGGGTATGGTCCGATGCTTATGGAGTCCGGTGCATACAGATATGAGATCCATCAGCTCGCATAGGGAGTTAGATATCCAGATGCTTCGAGATAGTATCTTAAAAAATCTTGTGGCCACAAGTATTAATCCCAAGAAAGAGTTTCGTCAGAGTAGAACAATATGCGCAAAGGCAATGAAGTTTGCGCATATTGTTTAGTGAGATACAAGTCTGAAGCTAAGACATTGATGGCACTAGGAGATTTGACGGTGATAGTCTATATTCTCGCACATCCAGGATATCATGACGGAAGGACTATACGTATGCGTTGTAACCTCAACTTGCATGGTTCAACGCACTGATTTGTATATCCGTGACGTGTGCGTGGGGCATTGCTCACGAACTCATGAAATAATTCTATTTGACAAATCGGACATAGGACTTAGGGAGTCCCACGATATAGAGTGTACTCGTTGTGCATTGGGGCAGCGTGCCGAATTAAATAGGACTTAGGGAGTCCCACGATATAGAGTGTACTCGTTGTGCAATGAGGCAGCGTGCCGAATTAAAGTGTTTAATCCAGCAATATCACATAAATACGTGCTTGTCTGTATTTAAGTGTTAAATACATCAATTAGTTAATAATTGTTATTTACTAATTGTATGAAGACATGTGACGCATTGTGAACCCTCAATTGAGTTTACCAAAGTATGGGATTTTGTGGGACCCACTAGGGGTAAACTTGGTAACTATTTATGAGGGGTGAAATGGTCATTTCACACTTTAATTATTTAATAGTTAAATAATCAAAATATCTATTTTTTATATTATATAATATATTATTATATTATTATTTATATTATATAATATTATATATATAAAGAGAAAGAGAGAGAGATTAAGTTTGTGTGTGTATGTGTGAGGCCAATTTGGTCGAGAGAAAAAAAGGAAGAAATAGAGAAGAGGAGAAAAAGAAAAAGAAGAAAAAAGTGAGGGAAACGAAATTGTTTCATTTTTTTTTATATTTTTAATTGGAGCAATTGTGAATTGCTTCAGCCTCCATTTCTTATTTTTTGAAGAAAATGATAAAAATACATACTGACTATTTTAGGGTTTAAGAGTTAAATTTGGTGCTGCGTATATAGCTGCTGTTCTAACTCACTAAGCTCACCTTGTTAATGACTAGAACTGCCCACAAGTTGATCTTTATACGGACTTCGAGAAAATACGTGTATAACGTTGCACGTTGAGGTAAGTTCTCTATCCTATAAATATATTAATACGATTAATATATTTTATTTATTATGTTTATTACAAGTTTCACGCTTCCGTCAAACTTAAACATGTATTTGATATGTATTTAGGCAATAGACATAATAGCACATGCATACACCCACGTGTACTAAATCCCCAACACTTGAAACTAAGCTTGAAGTGACCTGCAAGTGGTGAACTAACTGGTTTTGCCTTACTCATGTTGAATCTTTCAAGAACCCTTTCAATGTAGTTTTCTTGAGATAACCATAACTTCCATTTTTTCTATCACGGGAAATCTTCGTGCCAAGGATTTGTTTAGCCTGTCCCCAATCCTTCATAGTAAATGACTTACTGAGTTCTCTCTTCAACCTTTCAATTTTACTACCATCATGACTAATAATTAATATATCATCCACATAAAGCAAGAGAATAATGAAATCATTATCAACAAACCTCTTTATAAAAATATAATGGTCTGATGTAGTCTTGCTGAAACTATGATTTTCCACGAAAGAATCAAATTTCTTATACCACTGTCTCGGTGCCTGTTTCAATCCATACAAGCTTTTCTTCAACTTGCACACTAAATATTCCCTGCCTTTGACTCTGAATCCCTCAGGTTGCTCCATGTAGACTTCTTCCTCCAAATCACCATGAAGGAAAGCTGTTTTTACATCAAGCTGCTCAATTCTAAGTTTAAACTTGCTGCTAAACTAAGGACAACTCTGATAGAAAACATCTTCACTATAAGAGAAAGAAAAAATTTCTTCAAAATTAATTCCTTTTTTTTAGACCAAACCTAACCTAGCCTTATACCTTAGTTGTGAGTTATTTTCAGTCTTTAGCCTGTAAACTCATTTGTTCTTCAGAGCTTTCTTACCTTTAGGCAGTTTTGCTAACTCATAAATGTGGTTCTCATGCAATGATTTTATCTCCTATTGTATAGCTTTAAACCACTCATTCTTGTACTGGTGAGACATAACTTCCTGGAAGTTTTCACGTTCTTCCTCGTCTGTAAGCATTACATACTTATATGGTAGATATCTGAAGGAGTGGTAGCGCTCTCTTATAGATCTTTTTATCTAAGGCTCAACAGGTGGATCATATAGTTATGGAGGTGCTTGTTCAACCTGTTCTACTAGACCATCATCATCAATTCTATCATCAAAATCTTTTTGTGCGTCTCTCCATAATCATCATAAACTACAGGTGGAGGAACTGATCTGGAAGTGTCAATAATAGGAATTTCATCAGATTCCTGAGGTTTCTTATCTTTCTCTACCCCATCAATTATTTAATCTTCAAGAAATGTATCTCTACTTCTAATGATTTTCTGACTCACTGGATCCCATAAACCAAAAAGATACACTCCTTAGCCTTGTTGTCAAACTTCGACCTCTCATCTTTTGAAATATGAACAAATGCCCTACAACCAAACACTCTTAAGTGCTTATATAAAACATCTTTCCCAGTTCAAACTCTTTCAGGTATATCATCATCCAAATGAGCTGAAGGAGAAATGTTAATTAAATTAACTACAATTCGCATTGCTTCAACCCAAAAGTATTTAGGTAGTTTTGCATCAGAAAGCATACACCTGATTCTTTTTTAAATTGTTCTGTTCATTCTCTCTGCCACACCATTTTGTTGAGGAGTTTTTGGCACGGTCTTCTCAAGTCTGATACTATAGGATCTACAATACTGCTCAAATGGTCCTCTGTACTCACCATCATTGTCCGCCCTTACACATTTCAACTGTCTCCCTGTCTCTCTCTCAACATTAACATGAAAATCTTTAAAGATATTAAGTACTTGGTCTTTAGATTTCATAGCAAAAGTCCACAGTTTTCTAGAACAATCATCAATAAAAAGGTTACAAAGTAAAGTACACCTCCACATGTTTTAGTTTGCATAGTACGTACATCAGTATGTATCAAATCAAGTAGATTTACTCTTTTAGATGGTTAAAAATTACAAAATGAAACTCTATGTGCCTTTTCTACTAAACAGTGATCACAAGGTTTGAGAGATTTATCTGCCAAGCTAGGTGAACATTCTTCTTGATTAAAACTTGAAGCCATTTCTCACTTATGTGGCCAAGCCTTTTATGCCACAACTCAGTGTTTGATTCTTTTGCTGCTACATTGACATCTTCTTTTATGAGCTTAACTTCCATAACATAGAGAGTGTTTACCTTCTTTTATTTGGCTAGAATTATAGAACCTTTGGTGAGCTTCCATTTACCTTCACCAAAGTAGTTGCAATAACTATCATCATCAATCTTACCGGTGGAGATCAAATTCAGACGCATTTTTAGAACATGTATGACATCCTTGAGTAATAATCTGCTACCAACATTGGACTCCAAGTGAATATCTCTTATGCCCACAATCTTAGATGTACCATCATTTCCTATCTTGACATAGTCAAAATCACTACTAGTGTAGGATGTGAAGAAATCACCATTTAAAGTAATATGAAATGAAGCCCTCGAATCAATTACCCAATCACTTGTATGACATGTAAGATTTATAGATTTCCATCATAAACAATAGTTATATCCCCATCAGCAACTGCTGTATTGCTTACCTGTTCATTTTTCTGTTATTTACCTCTTTCCATAGCCTGTTCCCAATTTTTCTGTGATTTACCTCTTTCCATAGCCTATTTTCATATTATACTCTCTCTCTTTATATGCGCAATTTTGTTGCAATGGTAACACTTGACATTTTTCATTGAGACTTAGATCTTCCTCTTGTTATTGTTAGAACTTTTACTTTGGCTTCTTCTTCATCTTTCATGTTTTTTTGTAATAAGTGTTTCTGTCTCAGAAGAACTCATACCTGTATTTTTTCTTCTTGCTTCTTTATTTTTCATTCTATCCTTAACCATTTTCATAGTTAGCTTCTTATTTGGCACTGAATTGTTTACTGACACCACCAATGTCTCCCAACTATCCGATAAAAAACTAAGCAACAACAATGCTTGTAACTCATCATCTAATGAAATATTCATAGTTGTCAACTAGTTCACTAGACCTTAAAACTCACTGGTATGCTCAACTATACTGCGTCATTCCTTGTATTTTAAATTCACAAGCCTCTTCATTGAATTGGCTTTATTTTGTGGTGTAAGCTACTCATAAATGGACTCTAATTTTTTTCACATAACATCAGCCTTGGTCTTCTATGCTACATGGTGAAACACACTCTGATCTATCCATTGTCTAATAGTGCCAACACATTTTTTTATGTAATTGAATTTACTCCTTATCACTCATTCTCTTTGGTTTTATAGCAACCCCTTCAATGGGTTCATGTAGGTCTTTTACAAAAAGTAAATCCTCAATTCTGGACTTCCATATATCATAATTTCATGCCTTTTAATTTAATCATGCATGCAGAATTTTCATCTATTTTAATCAACACAAATTAAACACTGCACAATCTGACTAGCTCTGATACCACTTTATTGGGAAAGATCACAAAATACTACACAGCGAAAATAATTCTTTCTCCCACTTTATGCTATTAAAATGGACAGTGTATCACAACAATTAGCAAAATAATATTACCACAAATATAAACTATAATCAATCACAAATGAACACTAATTTTTTACATGAAAAACCTAATTCGAAAAAAATTACGGGACCGTAGTCCGATATCAACACTTCTATTATGCAATAATAATGAGATTACAGCAATATTCTCTCTAGAATCACACTAGAAATTTATTACAACATCAAAAATATTAATCTTAACTCAATAATAATGAATCTAACAAATTCTCCTCCAATATAAATTTGCTAGATTATACTATATCAGATACTAAATCGAAAATCAAATCCAATAAAATTGTAGAGTAAAATGTTAAAAATTAACTTTCAAAATTTGAGCAAAATCGAAATTCAAATTAACATCCAATCACAAAAAAAAAAATTAAAACCTTAAATTTTTTTTTCTTTTATTTTTATTTTTTTGATTTTAACATTTTATAAAATGCTTCCCAACTAAAATCAGTTAAACACAAATAATATATTACATTTATAAAAAATTTCATTCAACTCCCTTAATAACTAATTTTTATAAAACTATAAATTAATTCCTTAATCCACACATAACATGAATCCCACCAATAGAATCTGACATAGGTCTGCGTCTACATCTTTATTTTTATTTTATTATAAGTTGAGATGAATTTGGAGTGAAATCTCTAATTTTTTTTTTTTTTTTTTTATGATAGATCTACTCCTATTTGCCTCGTTACTGCCCCATGAATTTGGTAAATGGTGAATTGTTCTGTAAATCTAAAGCGCATCGTCCCACCATTTAATTTAGAGTATGATGCTATCAATTCACGAGTTGATATGGCTTTCACCAATCCTTTTTAATCATAAAAACCAACTGAATTAACACAAATATCACAAGAATATGGCAAAAGTAAAGATTGATAAATATTTTTAACTAAAAATGTTAGTTCTTACAAATTGAAAGAGAGTAGCTAGCATTTTACGAACGAGGCTAGATGCATTTTAAATTCAAAACGACTTGTTTAAATAATAAAGTTTAAAGATACCTGTAAATTAAGTTTTATATAAATAATTTTATTGGAAAAAAAATTAAAGAAGATAAATTGTATTAATCAAAGTATGTTTCAAAATAATGAGATTACAAACTTATTTATAGGGGATTAATTATAATCCAACTCAAATAAACTAAAATATTAAAATATAACTAAAATATAAAAACCTAATAAAACAAGCTTAACTCAAATAAGAAAATATAAAATAGACTCTAACAAGAATTAAAACTCTAAATTATCTTCTCGTCCTCGAGTTTGAATGAAATCGGGTGGATGAAACTTGTAGTGTGGCTTCAAGTCATCAATACAAATTTGAAATTTTCTTTATCACTCTTCCTCGAAATTCTGAAGTAACCGTACTTTATCTTCTTCTTGTATTTGTTAGTGACTTTATGAGAATATATTGTTTTCTATGAACGAATAACCATTAGATAATTTCTTCCGACTTTTTTAAAATTTTGCTCAATATGCTCAACATGTAACTTAACTTTCTTAGCCAGTTGTTCATCTAAAACAACTTTGTTCTTGCCTCTAATTTGAATTGGTAGAATCATAATAATCATAATCGGTTCATCTTCAACTTGAGTTTTGTTGCACAATCTCAAACACACTATTAGAGGTAAAGCCCAAATCAATGGCGAAATTTACCTCTTCTCTTGAATATTTATGCACATATTCAATCGCTTGCTTAAAGACATCATCAACCTCACGAGCATCCTCGATCTCATATACACGTCTTCAATCTCATTCTTAGAAATACGTTTAGCCACAATCGCATATATGTCTTTGGATATATATTCAACAACCCTTTCAATAAATTTTTCCATATCTACTTGAAAAGAGTTTTGAAGTTTATATTCAACATGTGTAGTTAAAGAAATTACATGTGGCATTGTATAGATTAGATACGAAGGCATTTGTCTTCTTGTCTTAGCACAAAGTTCCTCTATAATTCTATCAACTAAAAGTTTTTTCACTCTCAGCAAAATACGTGTACCCAAAATAATTTTTCAAATTTAACGGTATAATTATAGACAGATCTTGTACCTTGACGTATCATCCAAAAATCAAGAGGAATATATCATGATCCCATCAAGTATTTCATATAATTCCACAATCAGGTTTCGTCTTTTACTTCATAAATTCGAGAACTTTGCATTACACTCCAACAATCTCGAGCACCTCTTCTCAATTTAAAGGCCACATACGGTGCTTGGGTTTCCACAACCAGGCATTCCAGCATTTTTTTTAAAAAAAAAGCGTAATCTGACTGCTCGTCAGCGAATATCTTCTTGGTCTTTTCCACATTAGAGCTAGTGGTCGCCCACATTCTCACTATATGAGCGCCATGACGAGGGGCAGAGTGAGGGAGTTTCTTGGCGTGAAGGGGGTAAGATAGAAAGCTCTTTTGATAGAATATTAGGATTGTTGCTAAAGAGAAAAGGCCAATTCTCTTTTTTTTTTTAATGGATTTTATTGCTGTTTTTAGGGAGTTAAAGTTTGTTTATGTTTAGTGAAAATAGAAAATTAGCGAGGCAATTATAGTTTATTTATGATTTTTAAAAATATTTATTTAAAATTCAATGTTGAAATGATTTTATTAAAGTTAACAGAATATTTTTTAAGGGATGGTAACCGGTGAATCTGGTCCTAATCATGAACCAAATGCTAATGCTAATGCTAATGCTAATGTGTATTTAGACTCATTTATATATATATATTCATAGATGTATTTTGACTTTTATGCCCCCGAATTATCTGTATGACGATTGACGCCCCTTTCTTTGATCTTACAGCAGACAAAGACATTATTTATTTTAACTTTTAGAGTGCACGGGTGATTTTATTAATATTTAGAACCAAATTTGTTTTTGACTGACTGTTCTGTACTCACTACTCAAATATAAATATGTATTTTTGGTTTGTTACACTTACATTTCATCTCCGCCCCCTTTAACATAACCATTGCTTGTGAAAATTTCCCTCCCTCACATTGGGAAAGTATTAGAAGGGGATGGAAAATAATAGGAGGTGCACGTTATTTGAAGAGAAATAAATTTAATGGATGAAGCCCGCTGGACTTTGTTTCCTAAATCCTCATGCATCGGCCCTCACCCAATAAATTAGACGTTTTTTACTTTTTCTGCTTTCTGCTTTCTGCTTTCTGCTTTCTGCTTCTGTTTGATAACCTAATAACTTCCATTACCATAGCAGACAAACAACAAAACACACCTCACCATAATCACACATCACAGTTAATGACCAAGTTTTTTTTTTCTTAATTTGATATACTTTCCACTTTTTAATAGGGCGTTGATATTCAGATCTTAATTTGTTGTAATAACATCTCATTTTCTATTTTTTTATACTTATAATTTTACCCTTCATTATAATTAATTAAATAAATAAGTGGTACTAATTTAATAATTATTTACATTAATTTAAGAAATATTTATATCACATAAATCTTTTTTTTTTTAATGTATGCACTTTATACTCTTTCTTAAATTGAAATATATAATTTAAATGCATATAATATCTTAAATAACAAAAAATAAATTATATATGTCAAGATTATAATTCTATGTAAGAGATATTGTTTCATAAATGAAAAAGAAATTTTGATGTAAAAAAAATGTGTCAAATAATATTTAAAATATTAAATAATTGGAGATTATATATAATATTTTGAACTTTTGATTAGGGGTGTACTAATAAGTGGGGTGTCATTACACAAAATAACGGGTGAAAATAAGGTGGGACTATTTGAGCCCATTGTAGTACTCTATAAATCTGCTTTTTAATAAAATTTATAATTACTAAAATGCCTATAAGGCAAATTATTATTATGGACATAATAATATAATTAAAAATATTTTTTCTTACTATGACTATGCCTTTAAACTCATCTGTAAAACATATTTAACGCACACTCATAATTTTTTGTTTTAAGTTTTTATTACATATTTAGTATTAGTGTGTAGCTACATGTATTAATTTTATGGAAGAGAAAAACGATATTTAGGAGAATTTTAACAACAAAAAAAAGAAGATATGTTATTATTTTTATTTTTACTTTAACTGTTAAAGGCAGAAGAGGAATTTGAATTTAATAAAAAAAAATTAATGTTTAAAGTTAAGTTAATTATTTAGTATTTATATATATATTTATATAAATTTTAATTATTTAAATTTGAGAAGTTAAAATTTTAATAATTGACGGGTTTATTAAGAAAGTGAGTTTATAAAATATTAGCGTAGTTTTAAAATATTGAAGGGCAGAGATTTTGGCGAAGAGTTATTAAGTTTAAGCAGAGGAGGTGAATGTATTTCTCATGGTACTGGATTGGCCCGACCAATTTTAAGGTAATGGATTGGGGTAAAGGCTGAAACTTCTCTAAGATTCGGGCCTCAGCTAACATTCATTTCAATCTAGACTTCGTGCATGTGATAACGACTTCTGTTCACGAGCAGAAAATATGAGTGGGTAAAACAACAGTAGCAAGTACGAGAACTACCAGAAGCAGCCAGCATGCTTTAGGGCTTTAGATATTGTTATTTGTGATGCCCCAGGATTTCGAAAAAGCACTTTGTTTTCACTTACTTCATTATAGAGTTGGTAAACTAGGCCCATATGACTTTGTCTTGACGGGACAAAGACAATACTTAGACTTAGGACCACTTCACTTTTATGAATCCATTTTCTTCAGCTTAAGACAAACCCTTGATACCATTCCATGACCATCCCCATCAATGGATCATTATCTCGCCACTCTTTCACAAACAAAACCAAACCCGACGGATTAACAAAATGTTTGAATTTTACTTTACAAGGAATGCATTCTTCAGAAAATAATTTCCTGGATGATTAATGGAGATTTGGTATTATAATTCTAACATTCTTGTACAAGGGGTCGGTTTATTGAAGTACTATCCACACTATTACTTGAATACTTCTGACACAAAATTCAAGTGCAAGGGCCGTGGGGAAAATAACTCTATTATGAATGGTATGAGGGCAGCCAGTAAATGCTCACCAAACTGTGCTGAGCATTGATTAAAATGGTTTATTCCAAAGGGAAAAATTACCTATCTTTTCTTGGACCACAAGCCATAATGCGAGCCATTAGTTGGGTGCTGAGGATATGTAGCTTTCTGTTAATGCTGAGGTTCATAACATTGAGTTAGAATTTCTATACTATTTCTTCTTATTACCTAAGTCCGAATGCTCATCAATGCATTAGCATGCCACACAAAGTAATGGGGTGTCTCTGTTCACCTAATATTCTTTAATGAAACTTCTGTTTCTTCGTGTTTCATTGTCATTGTAGTTGGCTAAAGGCATTCAGAATCAATTCTATTTGAAGCTAAATCGACTCACTCAAGCTTACTGATATTCTAAGTTACAGTGGATATTCCTAACTTGTGATTTATGATTTTCATTCCTTTATTATATCTTTTCGTATACAAACAGGAAGTTTACAGATAATTGATAACGAAATCATATTTGCGTATACAAATCTTACCAATACCTAATTACATTCAGAAATTCATATCAAAAGAGAACATTTCTCTTGCTATTACTTACAAAAAAAAGGCTAGAACTAGATTATACATTTTAATTTTAACATCTAATCTCTAGCTGTGTACAAAACTGTAATTCCACCAACACTCTTACAACCATGTGAAGAGAAATTAAAAACAATGCAAAAATTATTCATGCGTGTAGAAGATACCTAAAACTGAAGTCATATGGCAAAACTTGGACAAACTGTGAAAAAGGCTCATTTTTCCCTCTCTCAAGGCACTTTATTGCATTTTTTCCTAGTTCACATGGTAATTGAAGGCAAACCCAATCAAGCAATGACTCGAAGTTCTTTGCAAAGTCAAGTAAATACCAGTCCAATAGCTTTGGGATTGCAAACTTTTCTGATGAAATGCCAACTGCAGCTTGTAGGTACTCTCTTTTGGCAACTTCTAGTTCATTCTCAACTTGAGATGCTGTGTATACTCTCACCTTCATTTTTGAAGCAGAGCCAT
The DNA here is from genome assembly GCA_946807835.1 of Ailanthus altissimus. Taxonomy (NCBI): domain Eukaryota; kingdom Viridiplantae; phylum Streptophyta; class Magnoliopsida; order Sapindales; family Simaroubaceae; genus Ailanthus; species Ailanthus altissimus. Next base: position 21,925,861 of record OX327691.1, on the reverse strand, counting down.
GCATCAGTAATTATATCACAGATGGAACTTCCTAAATCACAAGTATGGGCCTAGAGAGACTCATGATATAGAAATTAAGGGGTTCGTCAAACAATCAAGAGATTCTTGAATTGGAAGCAACCACGGGATGCATATCATGCGTTGTCAATCAATATATCCAGAAGATCTTGAAAGAAAACGAGTACTGTGGGGAAAAAATGGCTTATGGAATAGTATTGCTTGCAAAATTTAGATGCATAGTTGATCATAAAGTTTCAATAGACTTAGGACCACAGATAAGATGTCCATCTAGTTATCTCATAATGCACGTGGCAAAAAGTAGATAATAAAATCAAATCTATCAATTTTATGAGTGGACTTACAGCAGGGGAGGACCAGCTTCCACAAGAGAGGGCAAATGTTACCAGTGGTTCAGATAAATCCAAGCCGAACATGCATCTGGCAGTCATTTCATCACTTTTTGCACCCTTTGAGAAGGTCTGTAGAGCACTTAGAGGTAAGTTGCACAGGAAGTCTTAATTAACAAGCTGAAAAGCTTGCAAAGAAGTTGAAATGGGCAGCACTTACATATTTCGAGTGATAAGGCAATCTGAGGATAAAATGTTCAATGGTTATTGCATTTAATACATGGCCCCCGACATTTACTGTTGCCTGAGTAGTAAGAAACAGAACTAGATGAATTATAGATTACAATGTTAAAGCTAAAAGTTGGTCCTGAAGCAAATATACTTTCCAAGAAAATAGTTAATAAGCATCTAATAACATAATGTTAGGCCAAAATAATAGCAGCTTAAATGCAACACCACTTTAACAGGAACATAAACGATTCCTAAATATTCTGTACCTTTCTCATCAATGCAACAACCACCTCAGGACTCTCTGGTATTCCATGCTCAAGGAATGCCTGAAGCAGAGTAGTATTAGAACTGGTCACCCGTCTTTAATTTCACAAGGACAAAAGTAAGATATACTCTGAACATAAGAATACTAAACTAAAACAGAAAGGAAAATGAATGCTCAAAAACACAGATTAAATAAACCAATGTTGTAAATCTAATTTGAACCTTGGCAATAAGCAGCTCTTAAATTCAAAATAGAAGATGGGATGCGTTAGTTTTGTTCAAAAAAGCCTCACATACATTCATCATGCAGGAATTGTAGATGTTTATCCAGAATGCAAGCTTCTCCTGATGGGTAAGGTTCTGCATATTGACGGAGGCAAGTTTCGCAAGTAGGATTCTGAGAATTTAGAATACACAATGACCATTAGTCCAAGAATTTTATTAAATAAATTTAAGAAAATAAAAATCTAAAATACGTTATGTAGCAGAAAACTTACTTCAATCTACGAACAAGAAACATAGAACTTGATGTTCGGTTTGTATTGATTGAGTCTGCTTCAATTTCAAATAAATGCTTATATGGACCAATGTCTCTCTTTCCAAATTTTGAACTGATACAATAAGGATCCCGGAATTCTGTTTCTTCAACGCTTTCTTGAGATGGTAATGTCAACAAATATGGAAAATTTTCTGTGGTGCCTTTGCTCTTAACTGAACTCATTCTTAAAAAAATGCTTGATAAGCATTTCACAATGTCCTCAGAAATTCTGTTTGGACCATCAACTCCAAATTGCCTCTCATCCAACACACTAATTGTTCTTGCTTCTGCATTTTCTGGGTCTCCTACTCGGCATTCAGGCTGAACAGCGGAGAACTTATATTCATTCTTGTGTGAATATATTCTCTATAACATTATCAAGGTTATCAATATAGGTACAAACCTGTAATTTCTGAGGATTTAAATGCTTCTCTGCCAGCCTACAGTCACTCGGAGGTCTCTTAACAGGAGTTCTAATTGTTTGCACTTTATGGACAGAGGATCCCCTGTTCTTCAATGAACTAGTACGCAATTGGTTCTCTTTACCCTTTCCATCAGCTATTGTATCAACAAGAAGGAATAAAGTCTTAATGCTTGACTATAATTCAATACTAGTTTAACTAGATTGTAAATTGAATCAGAAACTGATACTGCGTTTACCAGAAAGAGATGCCAATTGCCTTATTGCAAATGTAGTGGATCCACCTGCATTTCGAGCTAAAAACTTTGATTGTTCTTGTTTGGGAATATTATTACCAAGGCACGGATCACATAAATCGATTGGATTCTCCACATTCCTCTTGGAGAATGAAATGTAAACAGCTTCCTGATACAAGTCTTGTCTGAAATGCACGACCTGTTCTTCAAGCCTCACAATTTCCTCTTCCAATACAGCCACTTCTGCAAGAAGCTCCTTTGTCTACCAAAATTAAGAACTCCCATTAAAAATCTCGTTAAATATTTAGCCAGACTACCAAAATCGAATTCCACAATACTTGTTACTAGTTAAATGCATCGATTTTTCTCTGTTGACAAAGAACACAAAAAGGAATGGTGAATTACTAACAGAGGGAGGAAGATACGGAGGTAGACGAGGCAGAGCTCCCAGAGGTCTGTTGAAAGCTCTCTCCAGAGCTCTGTGAACATTCTCTTCCTGTCTAAGCTTCTTCTTCAGCTTATCAACCTGAACAATTCCAATTTTGGAAACTATAATCAGTATAAAGACTAAAATAAAATGAAATTCAGAATAGAAAATTGAGCCATCATCAAAATAAAAAAGAATCTTCACATCTTGCTGTAAAGCCATTTTTCGCTCTCTGCTAGAAGCTCGTCTACTTGTGATTGCTTTAGCATCATTTGCTTCTTTACTCCCCCGCATTTCCACCTTCTCCTTCAATGCAGCAGAAGTTGAGATTTATAAGCTCATCACCTCCAATCTTTTTCAAATAATAATAATAATAATAATAAACTTTTTCGAGATTTAGTTTTTGAAAACTCATCGGATTCTCATAAAATAATTTCAAATTCTCTAGGAGCGTTCACCTTCTGGACGCTCCCCCGCATCGAAATTGAAGCCATATGCATAACATTGATTCATTTCAAGTGAAAACTATATTACCCCCTCGGGGAATAATTACAGCCGTTTCTTTTTCTGAAAATTCATAGTAATAAACTATGTTCTAAAAACAAAGGGACCCAGTGTAGAGTTCTGATTAAGAAGTGATTTAATTGTGATTACTTTTTCTGGCTTCCGTGGAGCTTTCATAGATTGCAGTGAAGTCCTGGCTCTGGTATTCATCTTTTAACAATGTCTGTAGAATCTGAAAAACAATGGTAACCCAACACAACATCAGCAACAACATATTCATGAACGAATGTAATCTGGAAAGACCAAATTCAAAACACTACTATCATATTGAATAGCATCCATAACAGGGAAATCATTCAAAACTTACAATATATGCAAAACAAAGTTCACTCCAATACAAAACCAGCAAGCTTCAATGACTTAGAAATTCCAATATCCGCATTCCTCGATCAGTGTGAATCACTAAACCAATACCACCCAGAGAAAGGAAATACATATCTCGAAGTAAACACCATTGGGAAAAAAGCATCACCAAAACAACTCTATGCAAAAGTGATGCGTGTTTACATGAGAAAGAATAAGATAAAAGAGTGAATGAAGAGTTTTTATTTTACTGGCAAGTCCGCAAGTGAAAGGTGAAATGAAGTGGTTGGGTTGGCTTTGTAAAAATGCAAAATCTTGGGACAACATTAGCACCGTACACAAAACTCCACTTATGAGATTGGGATTGGGATTGGGATTGGGATTGGGATCTTTACACATTCTCTTTTATGTCATCATCATGACTAAACGTGCGTCTACTCTCTTCTACAAAACTACTTCCCCTTCTGCTACGAAACTACATTCGTTCATCTTTTATTTTTTTTGGAATATTCCGAAAATGCCTTTTTCTTTTTTCTTTTTCGAATTATTGGAAAATTTTCTTATTGGTTGACTTGAAAGTGAAGACTTTGTTCTTGTTGCGTGTTAAAACAAATAATAATTAGAAATTAGTTGATGGGTTTTGTTGTGGCTTGAAATGTATTTTTGGATGCTGGAGATGTAAGTGTGTAGTGGGTAAATTAAATTAAGGTTAAATGGGCTGATATTTGAAGGCAAAAGCTGCACATATCACATGTTTGCCAACTAAACATATTTTCGTTTTGGGGAAAAAATTCTAATTAATGGGGGGTCCAACACTTGCGGGGATCGGAGACATTTAATATGTTGGCTCCTTGTCCCTGCTTGTTTATTCCATAGTTGCGTCCTAATTTGGTTTTTAAAATAAACATTTGGTTAAAAAACATGCTGATCTAATCTTTTTTTAAATTTTATTTACACTTATATCAGGTAATAATTTTTATTAGGTAAAATAAAAATTCACTCATGTTTTAACTGAAAAGAAGTCTAAATTAAATAAAATGTTAGGAAAAAAAAACTTAAACCTTTGACTCATAATTAAAGACCACAAACTTTAACCATCTAACCTATTTTAACTTAATATTTATATAAATCTACAAATTCTATCAATATATTATCTTTAATATCACATATTAATAATTCATTCTAAAAATAACATTAACAAGTTTTGAACCTTAGTCACTTATATGACAAATAAGAGTATTTACCCTAATCAGTAAATGGTGACTAGAGTCCTATAATTTTATGGTTTTGTATTTTGTATTTTAATATTATTTAAACAAACTTTGTTGTATTACAATGGCTAATTTTTTTACTTGTCGACAATATATTAATAAATTTGTGCTTATATGCTATCTTTAACTATGAAGTTAAAAATTCAAACTTTCTTTTTAACATTTAATTGAATTTAATTTTTTTTTTAAAATCATAATGGAAGGTATAATCGTATTTTTATTATTTTAATTTTTTTAATTAAAATAAGAGTATAATTGTATTTTTATCATTTTTTCTATTAAAATTAATTTAAACAATGTAAATGAGATTTTTAAGAATATAAAATTTTACATGTTCTTTTTTAAAGTTCAGAGATTCAAATGGTTTTTTTTTTTAACATGTTTAAGTTGTTTCATCTTGAAATAATCCCCCAACCTATACTCCTACATTTGAATATTTGTTCGGCAAATAAAAACAATGATTGAAGGAAGTAATGATAAGCAAAATGGTTGATTAAATACATGCCTGGCCATAATTTTTATTTTGATGTGAACCCAGATTTCCCTCCCTTTGCACATTGCACCAATCAATTATTGATACTTGATATACAACTTGATCAATGAATGCACAAGGCAAGGCAATCAACTATTGCCTCTTGGTCCCAAAAATAAAAAAAGCCAAAATTTTCTTCTCCATCAAAAATATTCAAGGGATCCGATTTCAGAATAACAATAAATGCATGCGATATCGGTTCATAAATGAAGCAAATTTTTAAAGCTCAGGATTCAGGAATGGAGTATATAAATATTCAAAAGCCCACGCCGCGTGCAATGTCTGGCCTTCTCGTTCTTGTTCAGAATGGATTGCTTCTCAAATCTCAAATCTATCCCCTCAAAAATAATAATTATTATGAATCCTTTTTAAAAAAAAAAAAAAATTCAATCTATTTCAAGAAAAATGAGAGGATAAATAAACACATGGAATAGGTTTCGAGCGAGGCAGGCATCATGATTGCTGGTGACAAAAATTAAAAAAAAAAAAAGATGATGATGAGGCACGATTTTAAAGTGTAAATGAAAAATGGACACACCACTCGCAGCCACGTGACAGTGACTTAATAGCTATTAGATTAAATGAATACCATTAAAATGTCTTAATCACATTAGCTTAGCTGTTCATTACGTTGTCGATTATTGCGATTTGTGAAATCTCAAACTAAGACAACCCCCAGTTCTGTTAGGTTAATAAATGGTAGATTAACGCTGTCATCTCCTGGTATTGACCTAAATTACATTTTGATGATGATTTTATTTTTAATTACTTACTCATCTTTTTTATTATTATTAAAATATGAAAATATTTTTATGATTATATTTTTTATTATATAAATAATTAAAAAAATTTACAAAATTGAAGATATTTTTATTTTTATTTATTAAAAAATAATAATAATATAATTATAATTATAATTATAATTTGTGCCAACCTCACGGCGACAGTGTTAATAGACTACGGATTAGACAGTAATACTATTATTTTATATTATTATTATTATTATAAACCGAAAAGATAAGTTGATAGATTATGTGAGGGTGACAAATTACTTCATATTTTTGTAGAAGAGGTACGTCGAAACACCATCATTTCATTTCCGTGCACGGTAACTAACTGTTAAGGTTTTTAATCGGAATAAATTAGAATAACAGTAATGATTAGTACTTGTTCCTAATAGTATATGATATCTTATCTTATAAAATAATGACACAAATTTTGTCCTTAAGTTAATTCCTCTATCTAGACTCTAGTCTTGTTTGGTGCCAACCTCATCTTTGCCTTGGCTTGGTAAACCTATAACGATGTGAAAATCTTAATATCATTTAATAAAGGAAAATTACTTAATTCATTCCAATTCAATTCGACAAAATCTGCACACGGAAATCAATTACGATATCAAACGAATAACAAACCTCTTAATCTGCAAAGCTTATGCGTGTTCCAAACTTGCCATATGCTCTCAGACTCTCAAAGATTCTAAATTCAACTATCATATTTTATGTCAAATAAAAATGTAAATATATATGAATAAATAATAACATTATCTAATAAATTAATTTTCGTGACATTAGGCACCTCCTTTGCTGATCCATCCACAATATTTTTTGACCCCTCTTTTGTTAATCCAATGCATGGTCATTGTCAACTGAGTTTTCTATTATGGCTATAATCTATATGTTTGATTCTGTTAAACAAAGAGCTTTGACGGATATTTTATATTCATGTATCCCCAATTAATTTTGTGAATAATCTAAGTGTAAGATTCTATCTTGCTCTTGTTTTGCCTTCTCATAACTTCGACTTTGACCAATAATAAGTAATAAACAACTAAAATGGAGGCATTTATTTAAAAAAGGAAAGAAAAATTAATTAATTGTTGGATGCATTCAGGACTTGTTAACTGATGAAGTTAACTTGCAGTTAGCATCCCTTTCCCTTGTTGCTGTCTAAAGCAACATAATTCTTGTCCTGGTTGATAAAATGTCATTCTCAAGGGAAACAATTTATGTTTTATCTTATAATTTATTTGACATTTTTTCTAATTTACTGGAGATATTGCTTGATTGGATTAAATTTACAAGATAACCTAAGAATTTATTCATAACACGACATTTCATTATAATATATATACATTGTTGGGTAAAAATTATGAACTTCATTAATTATATTATACAGTAGCGTAATACCTTCTTTGTTTGTTTTTTTCACTCAAATAATGAATTTAATTTAAAAGTTTCAACATACTAATCAAGAAGTATGATTATTATTAGGCTATGCTTATGCTCTTGTGATGGTATATTAATACTTTAACATTTGCTTACAATACAGTGAATGCAGTGTAATAATTTGTAATTAACTCATTACACTAGATGATAGGAAAATGTAAAAGTTACACATTATTTAATCACTACAGAATGTCGTAGTATAAAACTAATAATATCTGCTAATATTGTATACTTGTATTAGATTAGAGGTAATACTAATTATTTGATTCTCTCTGGCAGAAGATGTTTCTACTGTTTCTCTGTTTCGAATTTTTTTTTTTTTCCAGTTTTGCTGCTTTTCTCTCCACAAGGCGAATAAATCTAGATGTCCATCTAATTTGGATTTTTTTCCCATCTGAATCTATATCTAATTATCTATGGTGGATTTTTTTTTCTACCCAAACTTTGGTTTAAGATAATTCTTAATCTTGTTTAGTGTTTTGTGATAGCTTCTCTTCAGATTTGTGACTTTATGGTCTAGATCTAATAAATATTTGGTGTTAGAGTATTTTTTGCAGATGCAGCGAAGATTCTCCCATGAAGCTCGAATTACTATGCATGACATCCGCGGGTTGCTTTGAAAAGCACCTTCAGTGCACAAAAATTTCCTTCCTATACTTTAACAAGATATTATTGGCTCACTTCAAAAGTGTATTGTTATGGATTATTTGTAAATCTAACCCTAATTGTTATTTTGGGCAATGAAATCTATTAAAATATAAAATGTATATTGGCCAAAAGAGCTGTTGTAGTTGTAGAATCTACTATTTAGGTTAAGGATGCTCTATCCCAAACCCTCTTTATGTTTTAATGTCTGTGAAATGAAATAAGAATTACACTACATTTTTCAGATGATACCCAAGTGGATGACTAAGAACGGTAGCCTTCATTTCCAAACCTATGGCTATGGTTGAAAATTGGAGGAGGGTTTTAAATGAGTTTTCGGTCTCTTTTGTACGTTTCTTTTTCCACCATTGGCGTAGCCATTTTCATTACAAAACAAGACATTTGGACCTACGCCTGCCAAGAGCCAACATCCCAATCTTTTCTAAATTTTCATCCGTTAACAGCCCTACCAGACATTCGTGTAACTCTACGGCTCTGTAGAAGACAAGACAAGCGCTTCTCGCCACCACCACTCTTTAACAATATGATAAATATTGAGCTCAGCCACTAGCCAATTCAAAGCTCACCCATCGACCATTAGGTTAGGGAGTTCGATTTCCCTCTTTGCCTGCGTGCAGATTTGTGTTCGTGTATTATAAATATGTAAAAAAAAAACAATATGATAAATATTAGTTGAAGAGTCATGATTAAATTCTATGTGAGCTAAGAAGTAGTACATAAGAAACAAGGAGATTGGGGCAAATAATGCTTTTAGATTCTTGTGAAACAATAATGTGGTTAGGTCCCATTTATTCAACTCCCAAAGGGAAATGCTTATAGGTCTGCGAAGAGACCAAAAGAATCACTAATAAGGACTAAATGTGACCTTTCACCAAAAATTCATTTGCTAGAGCTGAAAATTAATGCTGGTGGTTCCACTTGTCATTTTCCCCATTGGTCTTGTCTTGTACAAGTAATAATTTGATTAGGAGCAGAAAAGACTCAAGAGAGTATGATGATTATGCTACGGATCATTAATTTCATAAGGACTACACCCTACAGGTCATCTCTTCAATACATTCTCGCTCAAACCCATCCATGTATTGTCCTATAAAGTTTAAAGCTCATATAATATTATGGCTTTTGAAGCTTTTCAGTGTGGGGACTTCTGATGATGAAATGACTCAATCGTCATGCCACTGAAATGATTGTACCCCCTTTCACTAAAGATTATCTTTTAGTTTTAGCTTCATCTATTTATTTTTTTAAAAAAATTTCCTTTTCGCCCTTTTTGGTTTCCATGTTATAATCTAAACGTAAAAAGAGTGCAGGCTAATGCAAATAGTTAAGAGTGAATGGAAAAATTTTAAAACAATCTACATTAGTGATTCCAGAATATAGGAATGAGAATTAATGTAATTAACAGCAACATGCTACTACTGCCGTGCATAATATTGATTGAACTTTGAAGAAATCCGGCATGCCTATAAAATGAAGGTCAAAATAAATCTGGGTCTGGCACTGGCACTGGCTTTTAGGTGGTCCTACTATCTGTGGAAGCTTTAGCTAGTAGCTAGTGACTCTTACATGGGTTTCTGGAGTCTCACTTTATGTGGGCGTCAGGCCTAAATAGAAAAATAGAAACAACTTTGGATTTGTGTAGATGCAGACATGCAGTCCTGATAAAGTGGAAGCAGCTACATGCTAAAAGGTGTCTCGTTTACGTTTTCGTGGCAACACTCAAAGCCACTTTGGTTATTGTAAAAATAATCACTGTTTCACTGTCTCATCTTTGCACCTCCCCAGGCCCCAGGTCCCAGCAGCAATATAACTTAGAAACTTGAAAGGACAGTCATAAATCTCCATTATTGAATAATACAGTTTCTATTATAATGCTTTCACGGAAAAGTAGCACTTTGTTCAATCAAGATATAAAGCAAGATAACTGGTTCCTTTTGTTTTTTTTAACTTGGGATAATAAAAAATTAACAGGTTTCCAGCTGGACAATCTTTGTTGCGACCATTTTCCTGGTAGGATTTGTCTTTTGGTCACAGGACAAGGTATCAATATTCAATGACTATATGCTACCTTTACAACCATATACATAAAATGACACTCGCTGTTTGATCTTATAAGGAGCTACTCAACTATATGATTAATTTCAAAGCAAATGTCCAGAAAAGTAAATAGTTGAAAAGAAACAAAAGCAAAAATAAGAAACAGAGCTGCATTTGACAAGATTCATATTCTATTCTTTAACCATGAAATTCAGGTCTCTTGAATGCTTCCACGGATCTACTCTTTTAACTCTCACATACAATCAAAAATTTGCAAAACTGGACGACGAGTCGAGACATTTGTAAGGAGACAAAGTCACGTATAAAACCGGTAGACAAGCAGAAGAGGTAGTGCATAGACAAGTCATTGTCAGCTTAATCTTTGATTTTGGTTTTGCCAGCTCCACTTGATGAAAATTGGTCCCCGTATGGCCGTATCTAGTTGACATATACGTTCTTTAATTGCACTTTCCATTTTAAGCATTAGAAATCACAAATTAAATCAATGTTATTTCCCTTTCAATCCAGCCTTGACTGCATCCTTTGTCACATTTTGTAACAGTAATTAGACTTAAGACGAAGGAAAATGTAATTTAATAACAGCAGTAAACTGTCGTACTCGTCCTAGTACATTCTCTTGAAATTCACGATTTGTAAAAGAACACTCGTTACTCATTTGACTCTGAATTTAACTACTGGAATGAACTAGAACTCTTAGACATAAATAAACTAGCAGAAATTTTTTAGTTTTATCTGCTCGAGAAGTTTTCATATTTCAATACATTCCTATGCTCTTGCAGTTGCGGAATAAGCGGCCTCGGTAACATCTCTCCGGAAAGGGCTCCAAGCCCACAAGGGTATTCATCTCTGAACCAAAAAGGCCAGACTGCCAGTCATGTGAAGCCTTTAGTCCTTGGATAGCCCATAATTCAGATATCAGCCCATATCTGAAAAAAATAAAAAAAAGAGCAGTCAAAATGCGGTGAGCGTGGATCGAACACGCACCTTTAGATCTTCAGTCTGACGCTCTCCCAACTGAGCTATCCTCGCATTTGTTTTAGTTTTATTATATTTATAAAAAGCTGACGGTTTATGCTGCCAACAAAGCCACTCCTCTACCAGTTTATTACAATCAAGTCTCAATCATTTGGCATCTCCTCATATTATTATTGTCCTTTCATATTGACTATAATTCCAATCACAGCTGGAGTCAGCTTAAATTGAGGTGATACTTAAAAAGTGTCAACATCTTGCCACAATAAATTATGGTTTATTGTCAAAAGATGAAGCATACAATATCCCAACAGCATTCCAAGCCTCCAACAATGGCTAATTCTGCTTTTGTCATTTGGATTTCTATCCTGTGCTTTAAAAAATTGAGTCAATGTTATGGATGGATAGATATCAATCTGATGAAATTTTTAAAGGAGTTGTCTAAGGAGAGACCATATGCACTGACAAGAAGTTATAGTTCAGATACATATGCAGCTGTAGGACTTTTAGCCGTGCGGATTAGCCCTCAAGATGGACTAAAAGAGAAGGACAAGGTTGAAAGCTTGCCTGGCCAACCTCCAGGAATTAACTTTGACCAATATTCAGGATAAGTGACCGTGGATCCATAGGCTGGCAGAGCATTGTTCTATTATTTCGTTGAGTCACCAGAAAATTCCTATTCTAAGCCGCTTGTCTTATGTCTTTTGTAATGTTTGGTATATAAGACATCAGAGAGTCAGCTGTGGCTAGTGTCACCCATCTCTTTGAAAATTGTATGATTTTAGACGCATTACTAAGCAGTTTAAAAAACATCGCAAAAGAAAATAAATGAGAGATACGTATACAAAATATTTAAAAAAATAATCTTTATTATAATTTAAAAATATTACATATCTTTGTAAAATTGAGGATATCCTTCTTTATATACTATTAATCTTATACAATTAAGAGAATAATATTTTAAAGAATATTTTAAAATGTTATCATATATTTCATAAAATATTTCTTTTCTAACTAAAGATATGCCTTTTATAAGTTGTGAGTTTGATTTGAATTTTTACTCATATTAACGAATTTTTTAAAAATTTCACTCACAAACTGCTCAATCAACCTATATAATCTTTAGAAAACTTTATCGCAAGTGCTTTAAAAAATGCTTAACAACACTCAAAATGACACCAAAAAAGTTAAATTTGACTCTGGCGTGGCAACCTAATTTACAGTGATAATCAACCAAGTATAAAGATAATAATTAGCCATATACTATTAGAGATACTTTTAAGAAACATCTTACTACCATCCTGATCTTCAAATCAAGTTTATCTTAATGATCATTACAAACTACTATCTGGAATGATTCTATGGCCAGGGCCTGGTTGTTCTTCATTTGGAGCTGAAGCGATGATGGAGCTTGGGCCATTTAGAGTTAACAAAGATGGCAAAACTTTATATCAAAATGACTGTGCATGGAACAAAGGTTAGTTACCAAAATTTTGGGCTTCTCATCCATGCTTAACAAAATCCATAAAATTTTAAAAATAACCAATATATTTTGGTTGACTTCTTTGATTCAATCCAGATGCACACATAATTTTTTTGGAATCCCCTGCTGGTGTTGGATTTTCTTACTCAAACACAGCATTGGACTATAAATTAAGTAGAGATAACAGAACTGCTCAAGATTCCTATGCCTTTCTTGTTAACTGGTTTGAGAGATTTCCCGAGTACAAAACCAGAGAATTTTTCATTGCCAGCAAAAGCTATGCAGGACGTTACATTCCTCAGCTTGCTCATGCAATTATTCAAAACAACAAGTACACCAACTAAACTAAAATTAATCTAAGAGGAGTTGCAGTAAGTTTTGACACATTAAATATTTTGAATTTCCTTGGCTTTATGTGAACCTTAATAACATCAGGGTGTTTTGATGAATCAGATATGTAATGCACTTTTTGACCATGAAAAAACTATAAAAGGGACGGTTCATTTCTATTGGACCCACGCCCTCATGCCTGATGAAATCTACCGTGGACTTGCATCAAACTGCAATATTACATCAATACATGCTACAGACAAAACACCCTTGGATCTTATTGATCGAAGCAGAAGCTGCTGCTGGGGACATCTATTACTATAACATCCTTGCCCCCTTGTGTAATTCTTCCTCAAAATTTATTTCTGTACGTATAACTTCTTTCTTTTTTTCAGAATTATGTTATCTAAAATACTAATATCTACAGTTGTATAGTATGTAGATCTCTCTGCTAACGGGAAATGACAAACAGGTTTCAATATTTGATCCCTGCTCAGAAAATTATATCAAAGAATACTCGAACATTCCTCGTGCACAGCAAGCTCTACATGCAAATATTACGAGTCTTCCTTATCCATGGCAATCTTGCAGACATTCCCCTATGTACCGGTTGAGAGAAATAATTTAGTGGACTACGTAACTCATTATATAGTGAGCAATATTATCACGTAAAATTGTTGTCCGGTTAATTCACAACTTTATACTATTTATGATGTGCTATAATATCATGCCACATATCCAAAAATATGATGAGCAACGTTACCCACCAAAACAAAACTCTCAGTTGTGAATATGTGTGTATTTACCAATATTAGAATGTTTCTGGTTTTAATGCTGTGTCTGAAACAGTGGAGAAATAAATCGACTTTGGAATGATAAACCACCAACAGTGTTGCCAATATCCAGGAGCTGATGGCTGAAGGAATCCGCGTATGGATATACAGGTTTAGGCAATAAAGGAAATTTCATCTTCTGAAAATTTCCAAGATTTTAAAATTCAAGCTCTTAAGTTTTGATCTTAATCAGTTAATCAAAATACGCAACGGAGACACAGATGGTGCTCTGCCAGTAACATGCACGAGGTATGCCATTAACAAACTAGGGACACCGGTTAGAACAGCCTGATACGCCTGGTACACACAAGGAGAGGTAAGCTTCCTCAAAATTATAAGCTCATTTTAATAAAAATGATTCAGAGATTATCAAACTAACTAGGTTGTTGTTTAATAGGGTTGGAGGATATGCTGTTGGATTCCAAAACCTCACATTTGTGACCGTAAGAGGAGCTGGACATTTTGTTCCTAGTTACCAACCAGCTCGGGCCCTGGTGCTCTTCTCATCATTCATAAATGGGGAGCTTCCACCTTCAGCTTGGAGAAAATTAAGAAAAATTATTATTAACACACATTTTCTTCTTTAATTTATAGCTATGCTTATGCAAAGCAAGAATAATTAGAAAGTGCACTCTCATTTCCATGATTTTAAAGTGATTGCATAATTAGAAAGGGCACTCATTACTCAACGAGTCTCATACTAAACATTGTACTTCTGTATACTCTATTCCAAGTTAATCATAATGGTCTTCCCATTACTCGGTTATTTCACAAACAAATCAGACAGCAGTCCTACTGTAATACACGTGTAGTATATATATAAAGTTTGGTGGCAAAAATTAAAAAAAAAAAAAGAGAGAGAGAAGAAGTTGAAGCAGTGGCCGCCGTATATATATTAAGCATATTGTTTGTTTTTTGAATTAAGAAGAAGAAAGTTGAAATAGAGAAAGAAAAAAAGAGGAGAAAGCCGAAAGAAAAGAAAGAAAAAGAAAGGGAGAAAGGAAAGAAGCCGAGAAGAAAGAAGGAAAGAAAAAAAGAGAAAAAAAAAAGATAAAAAGAAAATAAATAAGAAATTTTAGTAAATTAGTTTAGGTAGTTAAATTTATATCCAGTAATTTAACGGGTAATAGTTTTGCGATATTAGAATATTTATTTTTTTAATATTTATAACACATATCGGTATTAATGATGTATTTTTACACCCTATGATATAGGAGATGTGCCGATAGCGGGTAGATCTCAAAATTCAGATCCAGCTCACGATTAGCATACTTTGTGAGTGGATAACTATATATATTTTATATGTTTTTAATACAACCAATTATGATTTAATTGTGCATTATCATATTTAATTATGATTTATTTTAGACAGAAAAATATTTATACTATTTAGTATATTTAGAAATATTTTAGAATTTATTATAATACAATTTATAATTATGTTCAGTACAGAAATAATTATTTTAGAATAATTATGGCCATGATATTATATTGTAGTAGTTTTTGAACTATCATATGCGTACCCTCCCCTTTAGTGTAGTTGCTCTGCGTATGCGTTAGACCAGTTTAGTTTGCTTTGCCCGCGCGATGCAACATTCCGCCAGGTTAGACTAGCTTAGATCTCCCGCTCTGCCTGTGCGTGAGTTACTCTGTTAGGTTAGACCAGATTTTCTCCTGATACAAATTTAGTGTGGTTTTCAATATATATGTAGTACATATTTACAGAGCTATGTAACATATATTCAGCTTGATAATAGATCTTATGATAATCTGCACTTTCAGATTTTAAGATCCTAGTATTATGTTATGATTTTAATTTTACTACAGATTTTATGACGGCTCATACTTTCAGTACAAGTTTATTGACTAATTAGTATACAGTTTTATGATTATTTTATCGTACAGATTTATACGTGTACAATACATATAAAGTATATGATATTTTCAGATTATATCTACTCACTGAGCCACAAGCTCACCATTTTTCCTATTTTTCCTATTTTTTTTAGGTTGTCACAGGAATTCGTGCAGTGTGATACAGTCATCACATTTTGAGGTTGACCTACGACACGCATAGTTGCATAAGTGTCTCAGTCTGTGTATTTGTATATGTTTTTGTATATTGGAGTACATGTGTATATTTTTTGTTGAGGCAGGTAGCCTCATTGTATCATATGTATGAGTAAAGAGTATATTAGTCACATGTCATCGCAGGATCCGCCTCGATTCTCGAGGAAGGCTCGGGTCAGGTCCTGTCAGTTTGGCATCAAAGCATGGTTTTAGATTCTGTAGACTAGTACATGATACATGCATGTTAGAGATGTCATTAATGAATTGTTGCATTTTATAGATTTTCATCATGCGTCCACGTGACCGACCTTGCACGAAACTTATGGCTGAACTAGGAGCTCCATTAGTATCAGATAGAAGGGAGGAATCTATTAGAGAGGAAGTAACTGAGTCAGTTCCCCCTATACCCATAGGTCAAACTCAGCCTGGTCCTATTGTAGAGGAGATACACCCTCAGTCAGTGCCACAACTTGTGATGCAGCCTACACAGGGACAGTCTGATAGACCTGCCCTAGAGCAATCCATAGATAGACTGGCTCACTTAGTTACAGTTACAGTGGAGAGACAAATACAGGGACCACCTAAGAGAGAGAATACAATAGAGCGTGTTCGTAGTTTGGGGGCAGAGAATTTTTCAGGCACTACAGAGCCAGCTGATGCAGAGTCATGGTTGAATAGAGTAGAACGGATATTTAATGTTATGAGATGTACTGATGATGAGAGGGTTACCTTTGCTACATTTTTACTTGAGGGTGGGGCATACCATTGGTGGAGATCAGTATCACGTAGATATAGAGGGGTGATTAGTTGGGCTGATTTTTGTAAAGAATTTAATGTTAAATTCTTTCCTATAATTTACCAAGACATTCAGGTTAGTAAGTTCTTTGAGCTAGAACAGAGATCGATGACAGTGGAGGAGTACGAGAACCATTTTATAGAGTTATCGAGGTCCGCTTCTTATGCAATACAGAATGAGAAGGATAAATGTAAGAGATTTGAACAGGGCCTTAGAGGCAATATCAGGACAACAATTACAGCTATGGGGAACAGTGATTTCAGTGAGTTAGTAGGGGCTGCAATGAGAGTTGAGAGAAGCCTAGTAGAGGCACGCAAAGCCCAGTCATTCAAGCAGAAACCAGGCCATGGTTGGTCAATTGGTGGATCAAATAGCAGTAGAGCACCTAGAGGAGAGACATCCCATACAGGGCATTCTAGTAAACAACGGTATGGTCAGAGCCCTATGCTATCAGGAGGACAGAGACAGTTCTAATCAGAGTTTTGTGCCTCCATCTATTGGAAGCAACATAGAGAGTCAGAGGCTCCGAGGTGGTAGCCAGTTAAGTAGTAGTGCTAGCATGAGAAGGTACCCTCAGTGTTCCATGTATGGGAGGAGTCATGAGGGACAGTGTCTGAGAGGTTTTAGAGGTTGCTACCATTGCGGACAAGCTAGACATTTGAGGAGAGATTGCCCCCATCTTCTTCGGAGTAGCAGCTTAGTACAGAGTACAGCTTCTCAGGGTTTTCAAGGTGGCAGTGGCAATATTCAGAAACCTGGAGGATCTCAGACAAGAGAGCCTATCTCTAGTACTAGTGTACAACCTAAAGTTTTAGGAGCTAGTAGAGATCCACAGAGGGGTCAGCCCGGTCGACCTCGTAGCCAGGCACGTGTATTTACTTTGACTCAGCAAGAGGCACAGGCTACCCAGATGTTGTTACAGGTATGCTGACTATTTTTGGCCGAGAGGCCCATATTTTAATTGATCCAGGCTCTACGCATTCTTTTATTTCCCGTATCTTTACTGTCCATGCGGATAGAGTGTTAAAACTCCTAGATTGTAGTTTGGTGGTAGCCACACCGATTGGAGAATCATTATTGGCTAAGAATGTATTTCAGGGTTGTGTTATCAAAATAGATAGTAGTGAGATAGTAGCAGATTTAATTCCTCTTACTATACATGATTTTGATGCAATACTTGGGATGGACTGGTTACTTAATCATCATGCTACTGTAGACTGTTTTCGAAAGGAGGTTATATTCAGAAGACATGGAGAGCCTGATATTATATTTTGTGGAGAGCGACGAGTTCTTCCATCATGTGTTATATCTGCTATGACAGCTAAACGGTTGCTCAGAAAATGATGTCCAGCCTATTTGGCACATGTTATTCATACCAGAGTCAATGGGGTCACTTTAGAAGATATTTCAGTGGTAAGAGATTTTCCAGATGTATTTCCTGAAGATCTTCCAGGCTTACCACTAGATAGAGAGATTGATTTTGGTATTGATTTGGTTCCAGACATAACTCCTATCTCTAAAGCACCATACAAAATGGCCCCTTCAGAGTTAAAAGAATTGAAGACTCAGTTACAAGAATTGGTAGATAAGGGTTTCATCAGACCTAGTGTATCACCATAAGGAGCACCAGTATTGTTTGTTAAAAAGAAGGATGGAACTTTGAGGCTATGCATTGATTATCGAGAGCTAAATTAAGTCACTATACGCAACAAGTATCCACTCCCTCGCATTGATGATTTATTTGATCAGTTACAGGGTGCAAAGATTTTCTCAAAGATCGATCTACGATCAGGGTATCATCAGTTAAAGATTAGAGATACTGATGTGGCTAAGACTACTTTCAGAACTCGATATGGGCATTATGAGTTTTTAGTAATGCCATTTGGGTTGACTAATGCTCCAGCTGCATTCATGGATCTTATGAATAGGGTATTTCGTCCCTATCTTGATCGATTTGTTATAGTTTTTATTGATGATATTCTTGTGTATTCACAGAGTACAAAGGAGCATGCAGAGCATTTGAAGATAGTGTTACAGATTTTGAGGAATAAACAGTTATATGCTAAATTCAGCAAATGTCAGTTCTGACTAGATAAAGTTACATTTCTAGGCCATGTGATCTCAGCAGATGGAATTTATGTAGATCCTCAGAAAATTGAAGCTGTGGTAAATTGGGAGCAACCAGCTAATGTGACAGAAATTAGAAGTTTTCTAGGTCTAGCGGGTTATTATCGGAGATTTGTTAAAGACTTCTCTAAGATTGCTACACCACTTACAAAGTTGACCAGAAAAAATGTAAAGTTTGTGTGGACTGATGAATATGAACATAGTTTCCAAGAACTTAAAAAGAGATTGACTTCAACTCCTGTTCTCACTCTTCCATCTGGCACCGAAGGATTTATAATTTACATTGATGCTTCTAGACAGGGTTAGGTTGTGTATTGATGCAGTATGGTAAGGTGATAGCTTATGCTTCTATGCAGCTTAAGAAGCATGAGTTGAATTATCCAACCCATGATTTAGAATTGGCAGCAGTAGTATTTACTTTGAAGATTTTGAGACATTATCTATATAGTGTTACATGTCAAATCTTCACTGATCACAAAAGTTTGAAGTATTTGTTCACACAGAAATATCTGAATCTGAGACAATGGAGATGGTTAGAACTAATAAAAGATTATAACTGTACGATTGACTATCATCCAAGTAAGGCGAATGTGGTAGCAGATGCACTCAGCAGGAAGTCTTCTAGCTCTATTGCTTATTTGAGAGTGACTTATCTTCCATTGTTAGTTGAATTAAGATCTATGAGGGTTGAATTATCTGTAGACAAGTCTGTTGTTCTTCTAGCACATTTTCAAGTTAGGCCTATGTTGATTGATCAGATTCGAGAAATTCAAGATCAGGATCCTAATTTAGTTAAACTTAAGCAAGAAGTAAAGAATGGAATGCGAACTGATTTAACATTGAAAGCTGATGGGACATTAGTTATGGGTAACAGACTTTGTGGTCTAAATAACTCAGAGTTAAAGAAGCAGATTTTAGAAGAAGCTCACAGCTCAGCTTATACAATGCATCCTAGCAGCACTAAAATGTATCGTACTTTGAGAGAACATTACTGGTGGCAAGGTATGAAAAGAGAGATTGCAGAGTTTGTATCTCACTGTTTGATTTGTTAGCAGGTTAAGGCAGAACATCAAGGGCCAGCAGGATTATCTCAACCACTTCCAGTTCCTAAATGGATGTGGGAACATATCACCATAGACTTTGTTGTTGGGCTTCCTCGTACGCGAAGGGGTCATAATAGTATTTAGGTGATTGTTGATCGACTCACAAAGTCTGCTCATTTCTTGCCTTATAAGATTTCATACTCATTAGATAGACTGGCTCATTTGTATATGAGTGAGATTATACGGTTATATGAGACTCCAGTGTCCATCATATCAGATAGAGACCCTCGATTCACTTCTAGATTCTGGTATAGCTTACAGAAGGCCTTAGACACTAAGCTAAACTTTAGTACAGCTTTTCATCCTCAGACAGATGGGCAGTCGAAAAGAACTATACAGATATTGGAGGATATGCTTAGAGCTTGTATGTTACAGCTTAAGGGTAATTGAGATGATTATTTACCATTGATGGAGTTTGCATATAATAATAATTATCAATCTAGCATTCAGATGGCGCCGTATGAGACTTTATACGGAAGAAAGTGCAGAATTTCGATTTGCTGGGATGAGGTTGGAGAAAGAAAATTGTTGCGTCCAGAGATTATTCAAGCCACTAGTAAGAAGATCAGTATTATCAGAGACAGACTCAAGGCAGCTCAAGACAGGCAAAAGAGTTATGCAGATAAACGTCGTAGACAGCTTGAGTTTGCAGTAAGAGATAGAGTCTTCTTACAGATCTCACCATGGAAGGGTATGCTTCGTTTTGGGAAACAGGAAAAACTAAGTCCTAAATATATTGAGCCATATGAGATTCTGGAAAGGGTTGGTGTGGTTGCGTACCGCTTAGCATTACCACCTAAGTTGTCATGCATTCATAATGTGTTTTATGTTTTTATGTTGCGGAAGTATATACCTGACCTTTCTCACATTTTAAAAACTCAGTCAGTTCAGTTGAGGACAGACTTCACTTACAACGAGGAACCTGTTCAGATAGTGGACTATCCCCAGCAAGTACTACGTAATAAGACTATTTCACTAGTTAAAGTCATATGAAAAAATCATGCAGTGGAAGAGGCTACATGGGAGTGAGAGGATCAGATGAGAGTTCAGTATCCTTATTTGTTTCAGAGAGGTATACGAATTTCGAGGACGATATTTTTATAAGGGGGGAGGAATTGTAATACACGTATAGTATATATATAAAGCTTGGTGGTAGAAATTAAAAAAAAAAAAAAAGAGAGAGAGAGAGAAGAAGTGTAAGCGGTGGCCGCCGTATATATATTAAGCATATTGTTTGTTTTTTGGGTTAAGAAGAAGAAAGTTGAAACAGAGAAAGAAAGAAAGAGGAGAAAGCTGAGAGAAAAGAAAGAAGAAAAAAAAGAAAAAGAAATGGAGAAAGGAAAGAAGCCGAGAAGAAAGAAAGGAAGGAAAAAAGAGAAAGAGAAAAAGAAGAAAAAAAAAGAGAAAAAGAAAATAAATAAGAAATTTTAGGAAATTAGTTTGGGTAGTTAAATTTATACCCAGTAATTTAGCGGGTAATAGTTTTGCGATATTAGAATATTTATTTTTTTAATATTTATAATATATATAGGTACTAATGATGTATTTTTACACCCTATGATATAGGAGGTGTACCGATAGCAGGTAGATCTCAGAATCCAGACCCAGCTCAGGATTAGCACACTTTGTGAGTGGATAATTATATATATTTTATATATTTTTAATACAGCTAATTATGATTTAATTGCGCGTTATCATATTTAATTATGATTTATTTTAGACAGAAAAATATTTATACTATTTAATATATTTAGAAATATTTTAGATTTTATTATAGTACAATTTATAATTATGTTCAGTACAGAAATAATTATTTCAGAATAATTATGGCCATGATATTATATTGTAGTAGTTTTTGAACCACCATATGCGTACCCTCCCCTTTAGTGTAGTTGCTCTGCGCATGCGTTAGACCAGTTTAGTTTGCTCTGCCCGCGCGATGCAACATTCCGCAGGATTAGACCAGCTTAGATCCCCCGCTCTGCCTATACGTGAGTTACTCCGCCAGGTTAGACCAGATTTTCCCCAGGTACAAGTTTGGTGTGATTTTCAATATATATGTAGTACATATTTTCAGAGCTATATTACATATATTCAGCTTGATAATAGATCTTATGATAATTTGCCCTTTCAGATTTTTAGATCCCAGTATTATATTATGATTTTAATTTTACCACAGATTTTATGACGGCTCATACTTTCAGTACAAGTTTATTGACTAATCAGTATATAGTTTCGTGATTATTTTATCGTATAGATTTATACGTCTACAATACATATAAAGTATATGATATTTTCAGATTATGTCCACTCACTGAGCCACAAGCTCACCATTTTTCCTATTTTTTTAGGTTTTCACAAGTATTTGTGCAGTGTGATACAGTCATCACATTTTGAGATTGGCCAACGTGCATAGCTGTATAAGTATCTTAGTCTATGTATTTGTATATGTTGTGTATATTGGAGCATATGTGTACACTTTTTATGAAGACAGATAACCTCATTATATCATATGTATGAGTAAAGAGTATATTAATCACATGTCATCACAAGATCTGCCTCAATTATCGAGAAGGACTCGAATCGAGTCTTATCACCTACTACGTGAAAGCAAGGGAAACAAATGAAACTTCATCAGAATCTTGCTTCCAAGTTAAAACTAAAAAATTTTATATGAGTCATGACCAATTGTCAATACAAAAATTGATTATAATACCTTTACTTAGTAAAGAGATGAGAAGCTGATGATTGAAAGGCGTCTAATGCATCATAAAAAACAAAAGCTAAGTCCCTCAAATTTATGTAGTCATTTGAAATTGACTAGGGCTGCCTGGTTGGATTGCTGAACAAACTTCTGTTTTAAAAATAATATGTTCAAGTAATTAAGATACTGGCATTATTTAGCAACTAAATGTTCAACGGACAAGTCAAATTCCATTGAACCATAAGTCGGAGGATTTTAGGCTCTTCATTATGTCCAGTTCTGGAACAACCAGTACATAATGCATTATATACTATCTTTTCAGGCTTTTTTTTCCTTCTTTAAATGCCTATTGAGGCCAATCATTTAATTGACACTGCTCTGTTTTACCATATTCAAATTACCATATTTTTGGGTCAAAGATAAGCAATAAGCAAAAATAAAAATACCACTCCCCTCAAAACATCCTTCCTGTCTCCAATGAGAAAAAGGACAAACTGGAAGATAACTCCCTGGACCGTCAGTACAGGGGATGTTTCTACGTGCCAAAAAAGGCTCCAATAGAGTGAGAGAGCGGGCCCACGATGATTTTATTACAGGGGTAAGCTGTCTATTATCATTTATCAAAGCATCGTCTATATAATGATCACAGAGAAAGCTTAGAATATAAAGTCATCCCCTTATTATTGGAAATCGCAGAAATATTCACTTTACTTGTTTAAGTAGCACATAAGCTTTTGGCACTCCCAAAGCTACACATAAGCTGTCAAATATGAAGGTTACTCTCACAATTACATGGTGGTTGCTGCTGCTCTCTTGCTATCAATTGGCTTGCAACGCCAACCAGATCAACAATCTCAACAAGTTGATTGAATCACGAAAATCCAGCAACCCTCCACGGGCTGAACCATGGACTGAATTAAAAGTCAGAAATGAAAATTTCTCTCCAGTGTATGTTGGACCACAAGAGAGGCTGATGCAGTCTGACAAAATCGACTCTTTGCCGGGACAACCAGGAGGAGTGGATTTTGATCAATATGCAGGCTATGTGACAGTTGATCCCAAGGCTGGAAGAGCACTGTTCTATTATTTTGTGGAATCGCCTCAGAATTCTTCCACCAAACCTTTGGTCTTATGGCTAAACGGAGGTAACATTATTATCTCAAATTTTTTTATACAAATTAGCATAGTTTGAATGACATTGATCTGAATTTGACACCATAGTTATACTGAAAGTTGGACAATTACAACTCATGATTTCCCATGAAACAACTTACTACTGGGTATCAAAGAGTCAAAGAAAGAATAAATTATATTATGATTCAGAGGTAAACCCGTCGCCTTGTTGTATATACGATAATCTGCTTTCTACAGACACACACACACACACACACATATATATACACTTTCACGTGCATATACGTAGGTTTACATGTAACATGCACAGATTGAAGAAGAAACTTCTTTATCAACCCAAACTTCTTCCGGATAATCTCATCTGTGAGATTTCGAGAGAATTTTATGATTTCATGTATGAAAACTCGTTAATCTGCAATTCAAAACTCCGTTTATAAAACAAATATCACTCAGAAATGGGCTTGAATGAATCCGCGTCAGAGTTTCCGTATGAAAACAAATATTCGTTCAAAACTTCTTCTACACGGCCAGAAACGTTAAGTAGAAATCATTAAGTGAGCTGGGTCCAAGGAATATTAAAATTTCCATTAAGCTATAGCCAGAAATTAAAATTTTGATAGACTTGATACCCAAAATTCCACAGTCCAACAAGTATATGCACAAAAATTGGATGACCCACTATTCCAAAATTTCCCATCTGGCGCTCTCTCTGTCACCATCTTGAGTAGTTGTATCAGTGTTTTCCACTATTACGATGATTGATGAATGCCAATGTATGACTGATAGTGAGCCAAGACCTTATGTACCCCGTAATGGCCCGCCACAGAAAAAAACAGCGACCCAGCACCCTGTAAAGTCTAGGTCAAAGCAACCGTATTCTAGATGATTATCGGGCAACTTGGTGTTAAAATTTTGGAATTTAACTAACCCCACTTAGTTTCTTAGCACCTCTTGTTCGTGTGTTTGTCCGATACCAGGATTTTATCTACTCATGATTTCCTCTTGGAAGAAATTTATTGGCGTGTCAATTTGTTAAAGGGTTAACAGTTAGTTTCGCATAATTGGCTACCTGACTGACGCCGCTATCAGCGCCATTAATTATGACAACGTATTACTTGAGGCCATTTCTCAGTAGTCAGTATTATCAACTATCAACATAACATATTATCCCTGTATAATATGTCTCTTTATTGATAAATCCGCACAATCAAAATTCTACCGTTCTTTTCCGGGCAGTGACGTAGTCTAAAAGTCCCGAATATCTCAGATAAATCCTGAATCCTAAGTTGTTAATTATAAATGGATAACGCCAGCCTTTGTGTTATTAACATGCACCCGTGCAAAGTTTTTACAAAAGTTATCCCGATTCCGTTATCTTCTATCGTCACCTACTTTTGACTTTTTCACAGCGTTCGTATTTTTTCCAACGAAGTTCTCATATTAATTAACAGCTCGGAATTACATAAAATACTGTTGGTAACTTGAACAACTAACCTCTTTAATTAAAGTACACGTAATGCAAGACTAACTTACCCTAAGATTTTTCTCCTTCTCTTTGAGTGAGAACACAAAAGAGAAAAAAATAAATTGGTAATTTGATGTGATTTACAGGCCCAGGATGCTCATCTCTTGGAATTGGAGCCATGGAAGAACTGGGGCCTTTCAGAGTAAACAGTGATGGAAAAACCCTATACAGAAATGAATATGCATGGAATAACGGTACGGAAACTCTGAAGATTGATGACCTTTTAAGCACCGAGTGGAGTCATCATGTCCCCATCTCTTTCTCTTTAACTGAAAAGATTATACAAAAATTTTGCAGTGGCAAATATGCTCTTCTTGGAGTCACCAGCAGGAGTCGGATTCTCATATTCAAACGCGTCTGCGGACTACACGAACGCCGGCGACAAAAGCACAGCTAAGGACTCTTATATTTTCCTTGTGAACTGGCTCCAGAGATTTCCCCAGTACAGAAACCGTGAATTATTTATAACTGGTGAGAGCTATGCTGGCCATTATGTCCCTCAGCTCGCTTACACCATTCACTCAAAGAACAAGAATACAAATCAAACCATCATCAACCTCAAAGGCATTGCTGTGAGTTAAACTGAACAAACTATCTTTCATCTTTAATCCATGTTGACGTTTCAATCTGCTACGGAGATTAAATTAGAAACTCATGTTGATATTTCAATGGACCATATTGCAGATTGGGAATGCTTGGATAGATGATAATTGGTGCTCGAAAGGAATGTATGATTATTTTTGGTCGCATGCTCTGAACTCGGATGAAACCTATGCAGGGATTCAAAAATATTGTGATTTCGCTAACATTACTACTTCGAGTACGTGCGATGAATATCTGAGCCAAGCAAACAAAGGGTTTAGAGAGCTTGATATATACAACATCTACGCTCCACTTTGCAAATCATCAGCGCCGCCATCTCCATCAGCTGCCTCTGTAAGTGTTTATGCTCGTAATAACGTATTATTTTAGTATGAATTTGACAAGGGTACTCAAAATTCGGTACTCAAATTTCGATATTAATATATGCATTAACTTTTTATGATTGGTTGATTTTCACACATGATGACATGCATTTACCGCAAGGATATCTAAAGATATTAGAGACTTTCCCCATAAAAAATAGAAGAAATTTTATTATTTCATATACAAAGGAGCACACACGACTAACTTGATTCAGGGCTCCAGTAATTTTTCATGAATATTCTCACTATTTTTTTTTTTTTTGGTATTCAGCTAAAGTGCTTTTTATAACTAAAGTAATTTTTTTCTTTCTTTTATTTTTATAAACTCGACTAAGCCGTTAACGATATTTGATTTTATGTGTATTAGGTCAAAGAATTTGACCCCTGCTCCAGCTATTATGTTAACTCCTATCTAAATCTTGCCGAGGTACAAACAGCTCTTCATGCAAAATCTACTCGTTGGTCAGCTTGCAGGTAAGACGAATTTGCTTGCCTTTGAATATGAACTATACATATTACATTGTGAATCAACTACGTTTTGGCTACCAAGAATAATATATAAAAAATTCGATCCTTTAGAAATTAAAATACAACTTATTAGACCTACAACCTGCTTTACAAAGGTTGTGTGCAAATTAAAGAGCGTCCCTTTCATCAAACAACTAGATAATATTTGTACTGTAAATAATTATTTCTCAGCGACGTCGGATGGACGGACAGCCCAGCAACTATTCTTCCCACGATACAACAGCTGATAGCGAGTGGAATTAGTGTGTGGATATACAGGTAAGGATCCAACAACAGCTGCCATGTTATTGCCTGTGTATACTTCTTTTAAATACTAAATTCTTCGAAGAAATTTTACATCAGTATTTAGTAATTCGACTGCCCTCAAATGATGAAGCTGAAGCTATAAAACCGTAATGATATTTAGCACCACTATCGACAAACTAACAAATTGAAACATAATTAAAATGAAATCTGCAGCGGTGATACCGATGGGCGAGTTCCAGTGACATCCTCTAGACTCTCCATAAACGCTCTAAAGCTTCCTGTTGAAACTTCTTGGCGCCCATGGTACACCAGCGGTGAGGTATGAATGAGCATTCTTCAAAGCACGTTAAAAGATCCAACATTGTAACTTATATATACAATTTTTTTTTATATTTATCATATGATGTTTTTGGCAGGTTGGAGGGTATGTGGTCGGTTACAAGGGAGTGAAACTCGTTACCGTGAGAGGAGCAGGCCATATGGTTCCAAGTTACCAGCCAGAGCGAGCACTCACCATGATCTCATATTTCCTTGAGGGAGAACTTCCTCCTCCCTCTTAAGAATCAAGAGCCGAAACTATCATTCCAGTTTGACATGTTAGTTTATTTCATCATTTAAAATTCCAGCTACTTGCAATCTGAGCACAACTAGTTCCTATGCAACATAGGTATGTCCTACTAAAGAATTGAAACCATGAAAAGTAAAATTATCAATAAAGCATATTATTGTTATTATGCTTTCTTTTTTTCTTTTCCAAATGTTGAAAGGTATATCGTGATTTATACTGAGACCAAGTCATACAAGTGGGAAAAATGACCTAAATGTAGTATGCTGAACGAATGGACAAAATTTCAAAACATCTATGAAGCAGATTTTACCTTTCTTGTCTGCAAATTGAAATTCTTGCACTTGACAGCAAACTCAAACAGGGTCTAACATTTCAATATTGCTAAAAGTTCATAATAGTCGCATCCAACACTTAAGCAAACTTCTCATTAATAGATCCAAAATTTTGGAGCAGAGTGCGGGAGTGGAAAGACAGGAGGAGGGAACTCATAAAATAGGAGATCCATAGGTCCTCAATGGAAGTTCTTACAAAGAATGGCCATGTAGCATAGTGGATAATAATGTACACTGCAGGACAACTACAGTCATAAACCCTACCAAATCATAAAAAATTCTCATTCCGTAGGGATTCACAGCAAAATTTTACATGAAATCAATAAAAATGACAGAGAACAGAGCTTCCATTATGCTTAGCATGTTCAGAAGTATTGTATAATAACTCCATTGACAGAAAAGTAATACAGCTATATTCCTAACAAAATTTCATTTATTTGTCAGCATTTCCTGAAATGTTAGTGAGCTACATAATGATGTTAAATCATATAAGACATGGCCAAAATGCATGTACAAGTCGAGACGTTTCCTTCCCGCAATATTATCATCTGAATACCCTCTTCACTAACCTCATAAGAAATCTCTGGTAATGAGATATGGTCCTTCCAGATTGTCAAACATCTTGCACCTTTCTGTTCTGAACTTGGAAGGATCTCTTTGTAATGCTGCAACTTGCTCTAAAGTCCGTTTTGTTGAAAGGGATGCCTCACTCTTGCAGCATTTGCTCCCTGTCAGCCAAGGCCTGCAAGGAAACTAGAGCATGCAATGGCTAAATAATCCGCTACAAAGGAAACAAGCATGCTTTTTTACCATAGAGTTATAGTGAAAGACAATTACTTTAGCCACAAATTACCAGTGGAAAGATTTTCAAAAGCAATTACCTAAATAACTTGAACTTCTAGAAGTGATCATGTGCTCTCAAGGCTTCGAGTATGCTATCTACCCAACTGCTACCGAAAAGAAGGATGTCAGCTTTTGTTGATGGGAACTTACATTTTTTTTAACCACAAAACATAAATTGCATAAAACGTCATTTCTTATCCTGAATCATTACATAGTATATCAGGAAGACATCAGCATAAAGCAAAACTTTCCCAAAGATGCCAAAGAGAGTGAGGATTACCCTTCAAGACCAGGGTGCATGGGGTAGTAAACATTTCTCAGACCCAATCTTTTTGCAGCCAATGCAGTAGTCTCACCAATACAAGCAACTGAATTGTTCCAATGCTCCGATTCTGAAATAAGATCGACCCAAGAACTGTTGCAACAGAGGTGTATGACTAAGTAGATGGAAAGTAACTACCAAAAAGAAGCATTTGGAAGAAAATGACCCCATCAAAAAACCGTTGGTACTCTAAGGACCCAATTGGGAAGAAAAAAGAATTGAAAGAGTTTCCATGATTTCTTAGAAAAGTCTGGTCAAATAGTATTTTCTAAACTTGTACAGAGAGTGAAAATGGTATTTTTGATGCTTTCTTGATGCTTTCGTAATTTGCAACACGTCTAGTAGTTGTCTTAAAAACAGTATCTTGAAATGAAATACTGAAAACTTATTTGGTAGTTTTTCTGAAATATGAAAAACAACAAGAGCGTGTTTGATAGAATTTATTGATGAAAACAGCTTTATAATACAAAACCATCAATTTTTTTCTTATAATCTTCCAATAAAGTAATTAAAATTAAAAAGAGGTTGAAACGGAAAAGTCTTACTCAAAAGGGAATAATGAAGATTACATTAAAGTACATTAATTACTAATAACATAAAAAAGGGAAGGATAAAACAAAAAATTAGAAGTAGATTAATTAAGTTAAAATGTATAACAAAAAAAATTGCCACAACAAATTCTTAGTGGATCAGAACTACAAGGCTGTAGCCATAAAAATTTGGCTGCAATAATTTAAAGTAAAAAACACATAGTGGGACCCACACAATGTTTTCACTTCTAAGTGGAAACAGAGATTTCTTGTTTGATCTTTGCAAAACAGGTTTATCCCGTTTTCACATAAAACGAAATCTTATAAGTAGATAAAGTCTAACAAATGACTTCATTATTTTCATTTTTACAAAACAAAAGATAGTTGTTAAAATATGCACCAAACTCCCTCGTAATGCTGAAAAATCAATGTGATAAAAATTTACATTTAGCTAGCAACTTTTTCTGTGTGCTGCCAGAGCAGAAAGTTGTGAATTTCCTAGAAGCTTTTAGTAGTACTCCAAGATGATAAATATCATGAGCTGCTAGCAACTAAACTCTTACCAAACTGCAGAAGGTGAAGCAACAGCGACCACAGGAGTAGAAAGTGCCTGCTCCAAGACTGTTTGGTCAACATAATGAACAGGTACCTGACAGAAATAATGAGAATTAGGCTAACTAACATAACTTGTCCAATTATCTACATTAGCCATAAAACCGCAGTTTGTAACTGAGACAGAAAAGCAAATGAGATCCTACATTTTCCAAAATATGTCAAGAACAGAACTGTGACTTCAGAAGGATGGGACAGGAATATAGGCTGCTGTGATGGTTTTTGCAGGAAGATTAACTGAGTTTAACAGAAAGAAACCATAACACGAACCTCAATATGGAAGACTGGAATCATGGTTTCTTTGGTAGGGATACAACCTTTAAGTGTTGGATTTGCATGGCTGGCCCATGAACTAAAGAAAGGAAACCAGAGAAGATGACCACTCATGCCCACGCAGATATAGTTGTTGCCAGGTCCAAGTGTAGGGGTATATCATTGATAGTCAATCGCAAGGAAAAGTAACAGAAAGATATAATCTTTACCTATTATAAAACTCCCATAACAACATAGGAGACCATAACTAGCAACACATTACCAAAGTTAATAAACATCCATTTCAAACAAGACAACCAGATAATAATTGGCCTCTGAGCAATAATCATCATCTACCCAGTAAATCATATGGATTTCTTGGATTTCATAGATGAAAGCAACATGACAACAAATAGTCATGTCTCAAACTGCCATTCTAAGACAACCAGGAAGTATCACCAGTAAAAACTAAAAAGCATGGCCCATAGGAAGAGAAACATCCACTATGCAATCATAGAAATACTTACCGTTGTGTATGTATTCAGCCTCACAACCTCAAATCCACGATTAGACAAGCCTTCCTCTGAATAAAAAATGAAAGCAGATGTTCACGATTACCTCTCCACATTCTTCAGCAAATAAGAAATAAACCCAATCATGAAACAAACTGCAAACTTATAGCAAATACAGTTATTAAATTCTAAAATAGTATCTAATTATGATCTATCACAACAGCAGAAATTAAAGAAGCATGCCCATTTTAGAAAATTGTGAATCACCTCACTTTCAGAAATTTTCATATTTAAAAAATTATCCGTCACCACAAGTTGGAAGCAGAGCAAGAATGTTGCTCACAGGCAAAAGTTACCCTTGGAACTACAAAAAGTAGTGGCTGAGGCTATACGACCTAGGTGGGGACCAACTGACTCAGAGTGTATGTAGCTCCCAAGGCCGCAATTCCAATAGGAATTGAGTAAGGCCTTGCCTTCTTTAAGGGGTTCAAGGGAGAGGGGAAGGGGAAGGGGTTCACCCCTCTCCTCAGAACATCCCTCAATTTTAGCGTCATCCTCCACTACTTCCAAACTGTTTAAATCTTAACAATTCCCATTCCCACCGTATGGAGCCATTGTTGCTTTTGATCTGAATATATCAAGGAAATTAGGCTCCAGGTATTAGCAGTTTACAAGCTGAAGAAACAACAGCTTGCAACCACAATAACAGGAAAAGATGAAAATAACTATAGTTGCACAAACCAATCAGATTAAATTGGATCAACAATATGTATTCAAGATATAGAAATTCTAAAATTATGAGCACCAGTGCAGGAAAAAAAAAAGAAAGCACATGAACAAAAGAAAAGCATGCAACCAGAAAAATACCAATCTCATTGCTAGCTTTTGCAGAAGCAGGATACAAGACGGAACATTTTTTATCCCCATTCTTTGGAAGCTCTGAAGCCAAAAATTTTCCTGTAGCTGGAATGGGGAATAATAACGTCACATTCAGATGCTTTTAAAGACCAAATAGTAGCAAAGATGCAATCTACAATATTTTACTAAGAAACAACAAAATCACTTATACATCCAATAGTAATAAAACAAACAATAGATGTAATACATGTGTAGTATATATATATTGCTTGGTGGCAGAACAGAAAAAAAAAAAGAAAAAAGAGAAAAAAAAGAAATGAAGCGGTGGCCGTTTTTATATATATATATATATATATTTGTTTTGCTTTCTTCATTTAAGAAGAAAGAACTTAAAACAAAAGAAGAAACGAAACAGAGAAAGAAAGAAGAGAAAGCCAAGAGAAAGAGAAAAGAAAGAAGAAAGAAAAGAAAGGAAAAAGAGAAAGGAAGAAAAGAAACCGAGAGAAGAGAAAGAAAAATAAATAAAAAAAAGAGAAAAGAGAAAAAAATAAGAAATTTCAGAAAATTAGTTTGGGTAGTCAGATTTATACCCAGTGGTTTAGCGAGTAATTGTTTTGCGATATTAGAATATTTATATTTTAATATTTATAATTCATATCGGTATTAATGATGTATTTTTACACCCTATGATATAGGAGGTGTACCGATAGCGGGTAGATCTCAAAATCCAGACCCAGCTTAGGATTAGCGCACTTTTATGAGTGGATAACTATATATATATATTATATGTTTTTAATACAGCCGATTATGATTAAATTACGCGTTATCAAATTTAATTATGATTTATTTTAGACAGAAAAATATTTATACTATTTAGTATATTCAAAAATGTTTTAGAATTTATTATAGTACAGTTTATAATTATGTTCAGTATAGAAATAATTATGGTCATGATATTATATTGTAGTAGTTTTTGAACCACCATACGCGTACTCTCCCCTTTAATGTAGTTGCTCTGCGCATGCGTTAGATCAGTTTAGTTTGCTCTGCCCAAGCGATGTAGCATTCCGCCGGGTTAAACCAGCTCAGATCCCCCGCTCTGCCTGTGCGTGAATTACTCCGCCAGGTTAGACCAGATTTTTCCCGGGTACGAGTTTGGTGTGGTTTTCAGTATATATGTAGTATATGTTTCCAGAGCTATGTTACATATATTCAACTTGATAATAGATTTTATGATAGTTTGCGCTTTTAGATTTTCATATTCCCAATATTATGCCATGATTTTTAGTTTTAGCACAGATTTTGTGACAGCTTCTACTTTCAGTACAAGTTTATTGACTACTTAGTATACAGTTTTATGATTATTTTATCTTACAGATTTATACGTGTACAATACATATAAAGTATATAATATTTTCAGATTATGTCCACTCACTGAGCCACAAGCTCACCCTTTTTTTCTTTTTTTTCTATTTTTCTATTTTTCTCAGGTTGTCACAGGAATTCGTGCAGTGTGATACAGTCATCACATTTTGAGGTTGACCTACGACACGCATAGTTGCATAAGTGTCTCAGTCTGTGTATTTGTATATGTTTTTGTATATTGGAGTACATGTGTATACTTTTTGTTGAGGCAGGTAGCCTCATTGTATCATATGTATGAGTAAAGAGTATGTTGGTCACATGTTATCGCAGGATCCACCTTGATTCTCGAGGAGGGCTCGGGTCGGGTCCTGTCAGTTTGGTATCAGAACATGGTTTTAGATTCTGTAGACTAGTACATGATACATGCATGTTAGAGATGTCATTAATGAATTATTGCATTTTATAGATTTTCATCATGCGTCCACGTGGCCGACCTCGCACGAAACTTGTGGCTGAACTAGGAGCTCTATTAGTATCAGATAGAAGGGAAGAATCTATTAGAGAGGAAGTAGCTAAGTCAGTTCCCCCTATACCCATAGATCAAACTCAGCCTGGTTCTATTTTAGAGGAGATACACCCTCAGTCAGTGCCACAACTTGTAATGCAGCCTACACAGGGACAGTCTGATAGACCTGCCTTAGAGCAATCCATAGATAGACTGTCTCAATTAGTTACAGTTGCAGTAGAAAGACAAACACAGGGACCACCCAAGAGAGAGAACACAATAGAGCGTGTTCGTAGTTTGAGGGCAGAGAATTTTTCAGGCATTACAGAGCCAGCTGATGCAGAGTCATGGTTGACTAGAGTAGAACGGATATTTGATGTTATGAGATGTACTGATGATGAGAGGGTTACCTTTGCTACATTTTTACTTGAGGGTGGGGCATACCATTGGTAGAGATCAGTATCACGTAGATATAGAGGGGTGATTAGTTGGGTTGATTTTTGTAAAGAATTTAATGTTAAATTCTTTCCTATGATTTACCAAGACATTCAGGTTAGTAAGTTCTTTGAGCTAGAACAGAGATCGATGACAGTGAAGGAGTACGAGAACCATTATATAGAGTTATTGAGGTTCGCTTCTTATGCAATACAGAATGAGAAGGATAAATGTAAGAGATTTGAACAGGGCCTTAGAGGCAATATCAGGACAACAATTACAGCTATGGGGAACAGTGATTTCAGTGAGTTAGTAGGGGCTGCAATGAGAGTTGAGAGAAGCCTAGTAGAGGCACGCAAAGCCCAGTCATTCAAGCAGAAATCAGGCCATGGTTGGTCAGTTGGTGGATCAAATAGCAGTAGAGCACCTGGAGGAGAGACATCCCATACAGGGCATTCTAGTAAACAACGGTATGGTCAGAGCCCTATGCTATCAAGAGGACAGAGACAGTTCTAATCAGAGTTTTGTGCCTCCATCTATTGGAAGCAACATAGAGAGTCAGAGGCCCCGAGGTGGTAGCCAGTTAAGTAGTAATGCTAGCATGAGAAGGTACCCTCAGTGTTCCATGTGTGGGAGGAGTCATGAAGGATAGTGTCTGAGAGGTTTTAGAGGTTGCTACCATTGCGGACAAGCTGGACATTTGAGGAGAGATTGCCCTCATCTTCTTCGGAGTAGCAGCTTAGTACAGAGTACAGCTTCTCAGGGTTTTCAAGGTGGCAGTGGCAATATTCAGAAACTTGGAAGATCTCAGACAGGAGAGCCTATCTCTAGTACTAGTGTACAACCTAGAGTTTTAGGAGCTAGTAGAGATCCACAAAGGGGTCAGCCAGGTCGACCTCGTAGCCAAGCACGTGTATTTGCTTTGACTCAGCAAGAGGCACAGGCTACCCCAGATGTTGTTACAGGTATGCTGACTATTTTTGGCCGAGAGGCCCATATATTAATTGATTTGGGCTCTACGCATTCTTTTATTTCCCGTATCTTTGTTGTCCATGCGGATAGAGTGTTAAAACCCCTAGATTGTAGTTTGGTGGTAGCCACACCGGTTGGAGAATCATTATTGGCTGAGAATGTATTTCGGGGTTGTGTTATCAAAATAGATAGTAGTGAGATGGTAGCAGATTTAATTCCTCTTGCTATACATGATTTTGATGCAATACTTGGGATGGACTGGTTACCTAATCATCATGCTACTGTAGACTGTTTTCGAAAGGAGGTTATATTCAGAAGACATGGAGAGCCTGATATTATATTTTGTGGAGAGCGACGAGTTCTTCCATCATGTGTTATATCTACTATGACAGCTAAACGGTTACTCAGAAAACGATGTCCAGCCTATTTGGCACATGTTATTCATACCAGAGTCAATGGGGTCACTTTAGAAGATATTTCAGTGGTAAGAGATTTTCCAGATGTATTTCCTGAAGATCTTCCAGGCTTACCACTAGATAGAGAGATTGATTTTGATATTGATTTGGTTCTAGACATAACTCCTATCTCTAAAGCACCATACAGAATGGCCCCTTCAGAGTTAAAAGAATTGAAGACTCAGTTACAAAAATTGATAGATAAGGGTTTTATCAGACCTAGTGTATCACCATAAGGAGCACCAGTATTGTTTGTTAAAAAGAAGGATGGAACTTTGAGACTATGCATTGATTATCGAGAGCTAAATTAAGTCACTATACGCAACAAGTATCCACTCCCTCGCATTGATGATTTATTTGATCAGTTACAGGGTGCAAAGATTTTCTCAAAGATCGATCTACGATCAGGGTATCATCAGTTAAAGATTAGAGATATTGATGTGGCTAAGACTACTTTCAGAACTCGATATGGGCATTATGAGTTTTTAGTAATGCCATTTGGGTTGACTAATGCTCCAGCTGCATTCATAGATCTTATGAATAGGGTATTTCGTCCTTATCTTGATCGATTTGTTATAGTTTTTATTGATGATATTCTTGTGTATTCACGGAGTACAAAAGAGCATGCAGAGCATTTGAAGATAGTGTTACAGATTTTGAGGAATAAACAGTTATATGCTAAATTCAGCAAATGTCAGTTCTGACTAGATAAAATTACATTTCTAGGCCATGTGATCTCAGCAGATGGAATTTATGTGGATCCTCAAAAAATTGAAGTTGTGGTAAATTGGGAGCAACCAGCTAGTGTGACAGAAATTAGAAGTTTTTTAGGTTTAACGGGTTATTATCGGAGATTTGTTAAAGACTTCTCTAAGATTGCTACACCACTTACAAAGCTGACTAGAAAAAATGTAAAGTTTGTGTGGACTGATGAATGTGAACATAGTTTCCAAGAACTTAAAAAGAGATTGACTTCAACTCCTGTTCTCACTCTTCCATTTGGCACCGAAGGATTTATAATTTACAGTGATGTTTCTAGACAGGGTTAGATTGTGTATTGATGCAGTATGGTAAGGTGATAGCTTATGCTTCTATGCAACTTAAGAAGCATGAGTTGAATTATCCAACCCATGATTTAGAATTGGCAGCAGTAGTATTTGCTTTGAAGATTTGGAGACATTATCTATATGGTGTTGTAATACACGTGTTGTATATATATAAAGTTTGGTGGCAAAAAAAAAAAAAAAAAAAGAGGGAGAAATAGAAGCGGTGGCCGTTATATATATATTTTAGTTTTGTTTTTTTTTTCGTTTAAGAAAAGCAATTGAAACAGAAGAAGAAAAGAAGCAGAGCCGAACAGAAGAAAAAAAGAAAAGAAAGGAAAAAGAAAAAGAAAGGGAAAGGAAGAAACCGGGAAGGAAAAAGAGAAAGAAAAAGAAAAAGAAGGAAAAGAAAAGAAAAAGAAAGAAAATAGAAAATTTTAGGAAATCAATTGGGTAGTCAGAATTATACCCAGTGGTTTAGCGGGTAATAGTTTTACGATATTAGAATATTTAGATTTTAATATTATAATACATATCGGTACTAATGATGTATTTTTACACCCTATGATATAGGAGGTGTGCCGATAGCGGGTAGATCTCAGAATCCAGACCCAGCTCAGGATTAGCACACTTTTGTGAGTAGATAACTATATATATTTTATATATTTTTAATACAGCCAATTATGATTTAATTGTGCGTTATCAGATTTAATTATGATTTGTTTTAGACAAAAATATTTATACTATTTAGTATATTCAGAAATATTTTAGAATTTATTATAGTACAGTTTATAATTATGTTCAGTACAGAAATAATTATTTTAGAATAATTATGGTCATGATATTATATTGTAGTAGTTTTTGAACCACTATATGCGTACCCTCCCCTTTAATGTAGTTGCTCTGCGCATGCGTTAGACCAGTTTAGTTTGCTCTGCCCGAGCGATGTAACATTCCACCGGGTTAGACCAGCTTAGATCCCCCGCTCTGCCTGTGCGTGAGTTACTCTGCCAGGTTAGACCAGATTTTTCCCGGTTTGGTGTGGTTTTCAATATATATATGTAGTACATGTTTCCAGAGTTATGTTACATATATTCAGCTTGATAATAGATTTTATGATAGTTTGCGCTTTCAGATTTTCAGATCCCAGTATTATGTCATGATTTTAATTTCAGCACAGATTTTATGACAGTTCATATTGTCAGTACAAGTTTATTGATTACTCAGTATACAGTTTTATGATTATTTTATCATACAGATTTATACGTGTACAATACATATAAAGTATATGATATTTTCAGATTATGTCCACTCACTGAGCCACAAGCTCACCCTTTTTTTTATTTTCCCTATTTTTCCCAAGTTGTCACAGGAATTTATGCAGTGTGATACAGTCATCACATTTTGAGGTTGGCCAACGTGCATAGCTGCATAAGTGTCTCAGTCTGTGTATTTGTATATGTTTTGTATAGTGGAGCACATGTGTACACTTTTTGTTGAGGCATGTAGCCTCATTGCATCATATGTATGAGTAAAGAGTATGTTAGTCACATGTCATCGCAGGATCTGCCCCGATTTTCGAGGAGAACTCGGGTCGGGTCCTGTCAGGTGTTACATGTCAAATCTTCACTGATCACAAAAGTTTGAAGTATTTGTTCACACAGAAAGATCTGAATCTGAGACAATGGAGATGGTTAAAACTAATAAAAGATTATAACTGTACGATTGACTATCATCCAGGTAAGGCGAATGTGGTAGCAGATGCACTAAGCAGGAAGTCTTCTAGCTCTATTGCTTATTTGAGAGTGACTTAACTTCCATTGTTAGTTGAATTAAGATCTATGAGGGTTGAATTATCTGTAGACAAGTCTGTTGTTCTTCTAGCACATTTTCAAGTTAGGCCTATATTGATTGATCAGATTCGAGAGATTCAAGATCAAAATCCTAATTTAGTTAAACTTAAGCAAGAAGTAAAGAATGGAATGCGAACTGATTTAACATTGAAAGCTGATGGGACATTAGTTATGGGTAACAGACTTTGTGTTCCAAATAATTCAGAGTTAAAGAAGCAGATTTTAGAAGAAGCTCACAGCTCAGCTTATGCTATGCATCCTGGCAGCACTAAAATGTATCATACTTTGAGAGAACATTACTGGTGGCAAGGTATGAAAAGAAAGATTGCAGAGTTTGTATCTCACTGCTTGATTTGTCAGCAGGTTAAGGCAGAACATCAGAGGCCAGCAAGATTATCTCAACCACTTCCAGTTCCTGAATGGAAGTGGGAACATATCACCATGGACTTTGTTGTTGGGCTTCCTCGAATGCGAAAGGGTCATGATAGTATTTGGGTGATTGTTGATCGACTCACAAAGTCTGCTCATTTCTTGCCTTATAAGATTTCATACTCATTAGATAGGCTGGCTCATTTGTATGTGAATGAGATTGTACGATTACATATTTACCATTGATGGAGTTTGCATATAATAATAATTATCAGTCTAGCATTCAGATGATGCCGTATGAGGCTTTATACGGAAGAAAGTGCAGAATTCCGATTTGCTGGGATGAGATTGGAGAAAGAAAATTGTTGCGTCCAGAGATTATTCAAGCCACTAGTAAGAAGATCAATATTATCAGAGACAGACTCAAGGCAGCTCAAGACAGACAAAAGAGTTATGCAGATAAACGTCGTGGACAGCTTGAGTTTGCAGTAAGAGACAGAGTCTTCTTACAGATCTCACCATGGAAGGGTATGCTTCGTTTTGGGAAACAGGAAAAACTAAGTCCTAAATATATTGAGCCATATGAGATTCTGGAAAGGGTTGGTGTGGTTGCGTACCGCTTATCATTACCACCTGAGTTGTTATGCATTCATGATGTGTTTCATGTTTCTATGTTGCGAAAGTATATACCTGACCCTTCTCACATTCTAGATAATCAGCCAGTTCAGTTGAGGACAGACTTGACCTATGACGAGGAACCTGTTCAGATAGTGGACAATCGCCAGCAAGTACTACGTAATAAGATTATACCGCTAATTAAAGTCCTGTGGAGGAATCATGCAGTGGAAGAGGCTACATGGGAGCGAGAGGATCAGATGAGAGTTCAGTATCCTCATTTGTTTCAGAGAGGTATACGAATTTCGAGAACGAAATTTTTATAAAGGGGGAGGAATTGTAATACACGTGTAGTATATATATATTGCTTGGTGGCAGAATAGAAAAAAAAAAAGAAATGAAGCGCTGGCCGTTTTTATATATATATATATTTGTTTTGCTTTCTTCATTTAAGAAGAAAGAACTTAAAACAGAAGAAGAAACGAAACAGAGAAAGAAAGAAGAGAAAGCCGAGAGAAAGAGAAAAGAGGGAAAAGAAAGAAGAAAGAAAAGAAAGGAAAAAGAGAAAGGAAGAAAAGAAACCGAGAAGAGAAAGAGAAAGAAAAATAAAGAAAAAAAGAGAAAAGAAAAAAAAAATAGGAAATTTCAGAAAATTAGTTTGGGTAATCAGATTTATACCCAGTGGTTTAGCGGGTAATAGTTTTGCGATATTAGAATATTTATATTTTAATATTTATAATTCATATCGGTACTGATGATGTATTTTTACATTCTATGATATAGGAGGTATACCGATAGCAGGTAGATCTCAGAATCCAGACCCAGCTCAGGATTAGCGCACTTTTGTGAGTGGATAACTATATATATATATATATTATATTTTTTTAATACAGCTGATTATGATTAAATTACGCGTTATCAAATTTAATTATGATTTATTTTAGACAAAAATATTTATACTATTTAATATATTCAGAAATGTTATAGAATTTATTATAGTACAGTTTATAATTATGTTCAGTATAGAAATAATTATGGTCATGATATTATATTATAGTAGTTTTTAAACCACCATACGCGTACCCTCCCCTTTAGTGTAGTTGCTCTGCGCATGCGTTAGACCAGTTTAATTTGCTCTGCCCAAGCGATGCAGCATTCCGCCGGTTTAGACCAGCTCAGATCCCCCGCTCTGCCTGTGCGTGAGTTACTCCGCCAGGTTAGACCAGATTTTTCTCGGGTACAAGTTTGGTGTAGTTTTCAGTATATATATAGTATATGTTTCCAGAGCTATGTTACATATATTCAACTTGATAATAGATTTTATGATAGTTTGCGTTTTTAGATTTTCAGATTCCCAATATTATGCCATGATTTTTAGTTTTAGCACAGATTTTGTGACAGCTTCTACTTTCAGTACAAGTTTATTGACTACTTAGTATATAGTTTTATGATCATTTTATCTTACAAATTTATACGTGTACAATACATATAAAATATATAATATTTTCAGATTATGTCCACTCACTGAGCCACAAGCTTACCCTTTTTTCTTTTTTTTCTATTTTTCTATTTTTCTCAAGTTGTCACAGGAATTCGTGCAGTGTGATACAGTCATCACATTTTGAGGTTGACCTACGACACGCATAGTTGGATAAGTGTCTCAGTCTGTGTATTTGTATATGTTTTTGTATATTGGAGTACATGTGTACACTTTTTGTTGAGACAGGTAGCCTCATTGTATCATATGTATGAGTAAAGAGTATGTTGGTCACATGTCATCGCAGGATTTGCCTTGATTCTCGAAGAGGGCTCGGGTCGGGTCCTGTCAATAGAACTACGTTACTGATGTTAACGACTCACATCTTATTTAACACCATACTTCAAAGAGGGAGAAGAATACATTGCAATAAAGAACTTCCCCCATCAGGTAGAAATGCCGCTAAGCATATCCAATCAGAAGAAGCGTAAGTATCACAAAAATTTCCCAAATTTAAAACATTTGCTTTCTGGAGTTGAAATCTACAAATTTGTAAATGTAAACACAAGCAAAACAAGAAGATTTGTGTTGTAAAGTTGACAATTAACAGCATGTCAATTTTCCAGCTTTCAAATGATATTATTGCTAGTACATAAAAACGGTGACAAGAAGTTTTTTATCCAAAATGGCTACAAAATTTTGGCATTTATTTTTCCTTTGCTTAAGTCTTCCTGAATAATGATGCATAATAGGCAACAAAGTACGGAAGGCATAAATTAATTAGCGTTCTCACACATAAAAATGCATGAATACCTTTTGATGACGCAAAGGCCACGTCCAATGAATGCTTTGATGACTGCATTACTTCCTCAAAAATGCTTGCTGTACCACCACCCACAACACCTACCCTAACACTGGGGGCTCCTGCTTCCCTAAGGACCAAAATTCAGCTAAAATTAATTATATAGAATCAAAATAAATTTAAAGTTCAAAGAAGAACCACAGAGATAAAAATCAAGATGCCTCTCAATACACCCCAGCTAATGAAGAAACAAAATGCATTATTATCAATAAGCATTACTCTATCAAAAAAAGACAATAAGCATTGCTTGTCCAAGCAGTCCACCAAGTATGCAGATAAACAAACAATTTAAGACAATAACTACAAAATAGAAAAAAAAAATAGGTAAGGAAAAAAATTGGACACTTCAAAGAAACATAAATCTGAGGTCCCGTGCAATTGGATCACCTCATCCACAATTCCAGCAGAAGTAGTTAAAGGATGCAGACAAAAAATATCGATGTCCCAGAAGAAACAAAGATGAATTTATGTTAACCAGAAAAACATTCTAGCTGTAGAAAATGAACAAAGATTTATGGCACACAGATTTCAAGTCATAATTGAGTGTTGGAGATCATTGAAAAGAACAAACAACAGACCGCTCTAAAACATTTTCGCAACAAATTGCAGGAAACAGAAAAAATTAATATAAACAAAGTGGAACAGTGTCTTGCTCGTAGGTTCTAAACCTTACT
Organism: Ailanthus altissimus; assembly: GCA_946807835.1. Taxonomy (NCBI): domain Eukaryota; kingdom Viridiplantae; phylum Streptophyta; class Magnoliopsida; order Sapindales; family Simaroubaceae; genus Ailanthus; species Ailanthus altissimus. The sequence continues at coordinate 21,883,505 of OX327691.1, read as the reverse complement.
TCCATGCCTCTAGAAAGACAGAGCCAGCTTCAGGGGAAGTTATGACAATCCAGTCAAATGTAGTATCTGCTGCAATCACAAAAATAGAATAAGAAAAAAGGATGAGAAAATAATTCGTATTGAAGCCCCATGAAAAAACTAGAGCACTGATCTCTTTTTTTTTTTTTCTTTAATGAGGAAGGGGGAAGGGGTCGAAGTAAAGATCTTACCCCTTAACACGGAAGAAAGGGTGTCCATATCAGGCCCCTCTGCATGCTGAATCAAGGGAAGCTCCAAACAGTTTATCCCATGTTTAACCTGTGATCAGAAATAGAAACTTCATGTTCAGATCATCCTAAATTCACAGCTTGACAGAAAATCCTCTCTTTGCATATTGTCTTATCTTGAATAAACTAATTATGTCAAATACCATTGGGACATCATCCAATTTGCTTTCAAGTATTTGCACAAGCAACAATACAAGTGGCTTGGGGCCCAAGACAACAGAAATCATCCATGCAACATCTTGCTGACTGATAAAGAGTGTCACACATGAACAACTTTCATACGAATCTTTAAAACAAAACCATGGAACACACATTGGAAAATGATATCTATGCTCTCAACAACTCTCCATTACTTCATACTTTTCAGGATTCACGAAAAATTGATAATGACAAGTGAAAATAAAATTTCCTTGTTTACCAGTAGGCAAAAAGATCAAGAGCATGTAATGCCGGTTGATGACACTACTGAAGTATGGAAAATAATTCACACACCTAGTAATAGATTTTAGTGAATTGTATTCATGAGATCATATGATCACATGCCATTAATGTTAGTGGTGACTCCAATTTAGTCCCATGATGATAAATACATGCTTTTAAAACTATGACACTAATTCGCTAACAAATTACATGGTTTTTCAACAGAAAGAAAAATGTTAACAAAAATTAAATTGTCACAAAATCTCAAGATATATATATATATACACACACGTTTTATCATATTGATTAAAAAGATGTTTCTTAACACTTTGGCCATAATGAATATGTATAAACATTTTTGCCTCCTTCCCGTTAATAAGATGCAAGCCTCAAAATTAAAAAGATTATCCATACTATATTTATTGTAAAACAATAAATAAATAAAACGGAGAGTTTAAAAAAATAAATAAATAAAACGAAATTAAAATGATATGTGCCACGTTCATTTCAGCATTTGATCAAACACTTAACGCAACAAATGTATCCTTCAGTCACACTACATATATGTGCATAAGAATAGGCAATCAATTCCTGAAAATAAAACAAAAAACAAAAAAACAAAGTAAAGCTAGAGAAAATTTAAATCCAAAGCTTGTTAAAAAAAATAGTATTGAAGTATAACAGTGCCCGTACAGTTCCAAAAAACAGAAAGGAAAACAATGCATCAAATTACAAAATGATATACTTGAAGAAACGATAAAAGTTCGAGGAGAGAATAAAGCGTTTACCAGGGCCTTAATGAGCTTGCCGTTTTTGCCGCGTTCTCTGGTTACCACGACTTTCAGATTCGAATTGGAGGTCGAAGCAGAATCGAAGGAAGCTTGAATTCTGTTGCACTGAAACTGAAGTCGCCTGTTTAGTCGAAGGCGAGAAGAAACAGCGGAAAGTGCTGGAAATGGAGGGGAAAGAGGGAAGAGAGAGACGTGTGCCATTGAAACGTGTTGAGACGAAAGTGGTGGGAGGGCCAGTTGTTACCAAATCAAGCATTTAAACTCTTATTAATTAATTATTTTCGACGAATATTTTATTATTAAAATGCGAAATTAAAGCGTATGATAATCGACTTTATTAAACAAATAAATAAAGACAATTGCTCATTGGTCGACGAGTTAAAATAGTGCCGACGCAGAAGGTAACAGTAGGTGCACCTGTAAAAGATACTGGAAGACACGTGGCTGTTACTTGTATGGTTTATGGCCTTATCACCGTATCATCACTCATGTGCACCACCGACCACTCAATTATGACCTCTTTTCCCTTTTTATTAATTCTGTGGAGTGTGGACCATCCCGCTCTGGTCTCGTCCACCGTTGATTTATCTGTGATTTATTGAGGCGGCCAGATAATCCAACGGACGAAATTTGATCAGGTTTAATTTAGTTGACTTGTTCGAGATTAGTTAGTTTGATTATTGTTTGCTTCCCATCTAGGGTACCCAATTTTTAGGGTGCTGCCGGCTGCGCGCCCCCTTGTGGTCCAACACCAACACTGGTTAAATGAGTGACTTCAAAAGTTGTGAGCTGGAATGGTGGTCCGATGCTCCAATAGCCAATAGGGCTATCGGGGCGCAAGTGCCGTGGGCGTGGGGTCTTACTGCTTAGATTGCGTTTCATAATTTGGATGGGCACCGTCTTTGATTGTTTATTTCGGGGGACAGGTTAGATTTAGAAATAAAATAATAGAAAGTTAGAAGGCAAAGGCCAAAAGGACCATCATATCATTAAGTATTAGCTGCTTTGATTTTTCAAATTTCTAACGGATTATTATTACAACTCTAACTCCATCCAAAAATCCTTTTACGAGCATAAGTAAAGAGATGGTTAGCTCTCATAAATCTAAATCCATGTCAGCTAAATAACCAATAAATGAAGAACTACGATTTCAGCAACTCAAAACCCTAGCGGAGATAAAAATTCTTCAATTGCTTTTACGTCAAGGACAGAAAATCCAACCTCAAAGACTGATATGCTAGAGATTCTTAAATTTTTTTCTCTAAATGTTTGCGAGTCTTTAAAAATCCACATCTTCCCAATATTTGATCTCCCATTAACACTGCATTGCATAATATTTTCAAATCACTTCTCTCGATGGGATAAGTACAAATTTATTCTAATATTTTAAATTAATTAATAACTTTATTTTAAATAAATTTAAAATATCTAATTTTATTTCATTCTATTAATTTTTATCATTACTTTGAATAAAAAATTTATATTAAATATATATTTACTATTTTATTCTCAATAATAACACACATATAAAATATATGTAAATAGACATGTATCATTATATGATTTATTATAAATGACACGTGTTATCATATAATTAATTATATTTTTAATAAAATAAATTTAAAAAAATTAAAAATAAAATTGACATTGTAGCCGAAAAATGGTTGTCGGTCGACCATCATTTTTTGTGACAGTGCCAGTTTTTATTTTTAATTTTTTTTATAATTTAATTTATTTACAAATTATTTTTAAAAAATAAATCAATTATATGATAACACATGTCTAAAAAATACTAATCACATTATGACACATATCATATTATTAAAGTTTATTTTTAAAATTATAATAAATTAAATTAATGAATGAGATTGTGTCACGTGTTCGAAAAGACGATGAATTTATACGATTGTGCCACGTGTTCAGTATATAATTTATTTATATGATTAGATTACATTTTTATCATTTTATCATTAAAATCAACGACAAAAAATAACAGATCATGGCAAAATTAAAAATTTGAGATCTAACCAAAGTAAAGTTGTTAATTAACCCAAAATATTAGGATAAAATTGTACATATCCTCTCGAATAATTAAGTTGAAATCATTTAACATTTTACAACACACATTATCTAACTTATTATATGGTGAACAATATTATCATATGACATTATCGAATTAATTCACAACTATCTGTATTATTTATAATGTACTATAAAATTATATAATAAACGCATTTAATTTTAATTAAATAGCTAAAATCACTCACCATTTCATTTGTGTTAGTACTTGATTTAGGTTTATTTTTTATAAAAAAAAATTAAAATTGAGCATTAACTTTTCGAAACCATACATTAAATGGTAAGCGACTTCGCCCCTCTAATCCATGTTGTATTATACACAATTTTAATTAAGGGTAAAGTCGCTCACCATTTATTGCGCACAATAATTTTTAAATATAAGATATAATTAAAAACTATTTAATTATAACTTACTTTCTAGCTTTTTAAGATACAAATTAATTTTGTTAGTATATAATTAGATGCTTTTGTTCATAAGAGTTTCAGAAAAAATATAATTAATTTATTCTAACATTTAGTTAAAAATCGAGTTATGCTACATTAATAAAGTTGGGATGCAAAGTTGTCACATTATTTAGAATACAAATTTTGTATTTCAAATTATGTATGTATAATATTATTCTTAGAAATTTAACGACTAAATTTGAAAAATAACGTTAACTAAAATAGTTATAATATTCAATTTAACATTTAATAGTTAATTTTGATAAGTAATGTTAATTAAAATAGTTTATTTAGAAAGAAATAATATTAAAAATATTATTTGATAAGAATAGTAGAATCTAAAGTTGAATTGATTATTAAAAAATACTGTAAAAGATATAAAACTTTAATTTAGCAGGGCCACCTTTCTTTTAAAAAAAGGTCTTTATCTAAAAAGTAATGTTAATTAATTAAATTGTTTATCTATTACAATTTAAATTTATTATTAAAATATATTTTAAAAGATATGTATACACAACTTAGTGGAGCAAACCTTCCTAAAATTGGGCCTTCCTAAAAATTAGTTTAATGTTTAAAAAAAATATATATATATAATTTAATAGAATCACTTCCCTTAAAAAAAAGCTCACTATTTGACTTTTTGTAAGTTGTGGATCAAATGATGAGCGACTTGACTCACTTGATCATTGGCTTTTTCTAAAGTTGTGGATCAAATAGCGAGCGACTTGCTCCCTTATCAGTGCTGATATGATATATATATATATATAGGGAGAGAGAGAGAGAGAGAGAGAATCTTAATAAAATGATACCCTTTCGACCAAAATATATTTATTAAGTAAATTTACAAAATTATTAGATATCTCTTACTTTTCTATAATATTATATCTATTATTATTTTATTGTAATAATCTAATTAATACTTACTTTTACAAACTAACTAAATTAGTACCCTTGCGACAAAAAAATATGTTAATCAAGTAATTATTAATTTATAAAGATATTCATTATTATTTTTTAAAAATATTGTATCTAATTTTTTTTATTATATTTTAGAGAAATAAGTATTTTTTTTATGAACTAACTATATTTCATGTATTTGTTTATAAATTTTTTTTTTTTTTTTGTGAATCTACTTTATTTAAGAAAGTATTATTTTGACATTTAAGTTGATGTCAATTTCAAAAAAAAAAAAGCAACATTAGATAAATAATTTGGGAAGGCCTCCTAAATATATTACATAGATTTAGTTGCATATTAATTTTATGCAATAAATAATTCCTATATAAAAGTATGAAGATTTTTTTATAATATATTATCTTATAATTTATCGAATTATTAATTTAACATGTTGGTCTCAAGTCGAGATCAATAAAAATATTATTTAATTGAGATTAACAATTAATCGAGTATTAATTTATCAAGATTATATTGTATATATGTAATAGCTCTCATTTAATTCAAATAATAAAGCAAACTCACACTAGAGTGGAAAAGTGTATATGAGTGAGTAGGGAAATAACTAAATTGTTTTGCGGATAGAAACTGAGTTATTTAGCCTTGAACTACATGTGAATGCATATAGATTGTTTTAGGAGACCTGTTATCTTTGACATTCAGACCTTGTGGATAGTAATATTAGTCCCTCTAATTTATCGATATATTTTAAAGTTTTCATCTGGGTACTATTTTTACTCGTCAATCTCATATGCTTACCTAATAAATTTTAAATGTACGAGAACTATGGATAAGAAACAGTAGACAATGTTGCTTCTCGGGTTTGTAAGGGATCTTTATGCCTTAAAAAGTGAATTGACAGAATAATTCAGTTAAATATTTTATCTTCAAAAGATTGCACAGAGCCATTCTCGATTCTGCCTAACATGCAGGTAGGGGCGTATGATAAACGCAGACAGATCCTCCTAGGCAATACCCAATAGTAATAAAAGCAGATGTTCACAAGTATCAAGATAAAAATTTTAAATTTAAACCCTCCCGTTTGGTGATAAGCAGGATAGTTATTAAGACAGACTACCAAGCCTGTGGAACAAAGCCGACACGCTTGCGCTCCACAAAGAAACTCCCAGACACATTGCAAGAACATGTATTCCAATAAATAAGTTTCTCATTAACTCCCTTAGTTCTAAACAAATAATAAATCCAATCCCTAGAAACTACCTCAGGTTGTCAAAATTCAGTCCCGCTTCACAGTGGAAGGGATTTATAAGAATACTACAGAACCAAGAGGGCTACAGAGGGATTAGGCAGAATTGCCCTTTCTAACGTGATAACATTTAATCTCTAGAGTTACGTATTCTCCCATGAGTTTACTTCAGCTTACTTGTTGTTGGTGACTTCCATACACAGGGTAAGCACCATAGGCTGCTGCTGCTACATACATGCTTGGGTCATGGGGTGGTGGGATAGCATAACCATAACCATCATAAACTTGCCCTCCATAGTATGGCCCACTCCACTGGTTGGCATAATCTGCTCTAAACTGCTAAACCATAAAAATACCAGTTAACTAAAGCTGATAATAACAATATCATACAAGCTGCCAATCACCTCATTGACAGGGTGGTTGGTACTCAACACCTCCATTTGCATGAAGGATAAATTTAATTTCAAGTTCAAGTCCCTCCTTTTTCATGGAGGGTAAATTTCATTTTCCCTATTATTGGGTGTTACAGGTTTGCCATACAAAATCTGATTTCAAGTTTAGATTCCCTATTATTGGGGCGTGTAGTTATAGGTTTTGATATAAGAGGATCGTTAGTAGATGTGAAGTACTATTCAAAAGAAAAAAAAGAAAAGTAGAATACAAGCTCAATTTTGATAAATGAAAAATTTTCAAATACTGTGTCAATATTAGTAAAGGGGAGAGAGTGATGCCTGCTTATTTGCTGGGTTGCGTCCCCAAGAAAGGCGCACTGTTTGCTTGCCAATTACTGTTCCATTCAACTTCTGCAATGCTTCCTCAGCATTATCTCTGTTAAGAGAAGATCAGATGGAGTATCACAAGGTTGACAAGAGACTGAAGCAATAGCAATACTAATATATTATTCACCGGTATGCCAGAGGAAAAACACAACCAGATTTCACCTGTTGGCAAATTGTACAAATCCACATCCTTTTCCAACTGGTATTTTAACAGAGACTATTTCACCATGCTGAGAGAAAGGTTGTTGCAGATCTTCATCAGTGACGTTAGGATCAAGCCCACCAACAAATATCTATAAGAAAACATAGATTAGCCAAAACTGCTCCTTATGGAGAAGAACAAATGGAGCTGGAAACTCACTGTTGTATTTGAAGAATCTCCATCAGATTGAGGGCCTTGGGCGGAGACACCATTTGAGACATATCCACCTACCAAAACAGAAAAAAGGGAAAAGAAAAACAAACATATTGAATTGACTGAAGAAACCATGTGAAGTATACAAGTTTTTTAAAAATATTTTCTCTTCTATATGTCTCCCCCTCCTCCCCTCACCTCCCACCAATTCTCTCCACCCCCCTCACCTCTTCGTCTGATCCTCCATTACCCTCGAACAAAAACTGATCATGAATCATGATAGCAAACATTAAAACAGGCTAAACTTAGGCGGGCTCACTAAAGAAGGCAAAGTGTGATTATTAACTCTGAAGACCAGCCATCCACAAAACAGAGTTGGCATTGACAGTATTTGACCAACTGTGAAATGACTACAGATATACTTGGGTGCAAAGACAGTAGATAGAAAACAACACAAATGGATAACTATTGTTCATAGGAAAAACTATGCTATAGCTTTTCTAGCATAAATGATTCCAGGAAGGCATTTGTGATAGGAGAGGAAGGATCAGAGTTCAGCACAAATAAGAATGTACAAATGAACACGTAGCTGTATCACGAACTCAAGGGAAACATAGACTTTTGTTGCCTTGTTGAGGGTGGAAGCAGCAGTGAAGGGCAAGGGTTACCTTTTAAAAGAAAATCATCTACAGAATGATTGAGATACAACATCTTTCCTTGTCATAAACAAACTCACTGATACTACTAAACTACCAGATAAGGCACAAGCAATGCAAGAAAAATAATTAGTACCTTGTGTAGAATATTGTTGTTGATATCCAGAAGATTTCCTGGGAGTTGCAGCACCAATACGCATAGGCCTGCTTGAACAATAGACACCATTCATTTCAGTCATCGCCTTTGACCTCTCACTATCATCTCCAAACCTTACAAAACCATAACCTTTTGATCGACCAGTATTGGCATCAAAAACAACTTTTGCAGCTTTAACAGATGGATATCTACTAGCAAAAGTTTCAAGCAATAAGCTATCAGTAACATCTGCAGCTAAATCTCCTACAAAGATAGAAAGATCAGGACCATTATCTGAGCGCTTGTCACCCGTGCTAAATGTTGCCCAGTTCAGGCGGAAAGGCTGATCTGTATTGGGCATCAGAATACTAGGATAGCTTTGTAGAACTTTCTCAGCTGTTGCATGGGTAAAAAATTCCACAAATCCATAACCCTCTGACAAACCAGTCTGCTTATTGCGAATAACCTTAATGGAGGCAATCTGCATGATACATAGCATTACAAGTTAGAGAATAGACAGCAAGGCAACAAATTAATAAACAAAGCAATATGTGGAGGAATATCCAAGTCTGAGGAAATTTATACTAAATAATTGGAGACAGAAATCTTTCAACAATCTTGAGAAGTAAACAATATACAAGCTTTTAGTGGATAATATCAGTAGTAAGAATCAAAGCTTTAAAAATAGAAAAGGTTTTCTAGAAAACTTCTCTGCAAAACTATTTCCCTTCGGAAAAACGAAAAAAATAGAAAGGAGCCGACAAGGGAATCAGATATTGATTTAAATAATATATAACATCAAATCCAAATTACGATTACCATTGTAACCTTTCCTCTAAGGGGGAATTGTTGAGAAAGGAACATCAACACTAGCATACCCCTATATGTGTCTTCCCCCTCTTCTACTTCCACGTATTGCTTACTTATAAATGATCAAAAGCCACCTTCAAGTTAAGCATGCAACTACATAAAAGCTTGAATTACGTTTTCTGTTACCCTAACTGTTTTAAGTAGATGAGGGTCAACCTTATCTACAAATGAAAGAATATGCAAGGATACCATGCAGTAATAATCAAAATGAAAAGAGAACTTAACCAACAACCCTCTGGTAGATACTACTACGAAAAAAGAAAAAAAATTACAGGGTACTAGCATTGCACATTTCCAAAAATCACACACCTCAATAAATCTCAATGTTTATTTTTATTATTGCATAATTTTGAAGTCTTCATTTCAAGTTTCATCTATGATCAAAATTTTACCAAATGGTGAAGAAAATCATTAAATTTTCTTTTGCACAGGCTTGCTTTGACTGTTACATAATCATAAAGTTCTCGCATACTAGCATCTAATGATTACAACAAGCATATAACACTTGTATATTTTCTCATTTTTCTTGATACTAAAAAACTGTCTAACTTAGACCCACACACAGAGAGAGGGATTAGTTCGAGACACTATCAAGAAATGATTTATAACTGCTCAAACAATTAAAACTCAGAGGTAACATGAGAGCTACAATTTTCTTCACATTCTCATTCCGTACAATAAACTAATCATTAAAAGAAAAAATTTCCATAAATTGAAATCACTCAAATTCGTAAAAATGCTCGAAATAATTATTACCTCAACAATCAAAACTATCATAAGAGCTAACTCATAATTATATATGCATAGTAGTTGTTTCATATACAGAGAAAAAGAGTAAGAGTTAAGACCTCGCCAGTGGAAGCAAAGCAGCTGTGAAGATAATTTTCGTCCATCCAATGATGCAAATCGCCGACCCAGATAGTCTTATTGTCACCGCCACCGCTAGATCCTTGGTGCTGCTGCTGTTGGTGTTGTACGTGCGGCTGGTGATGATGCTGGTACTGGTGGTACGGCATGTAGTGGTGTGGCGGTATCGGATAATGCTGAGGTGTCATCATTTGGGGTGGCATTACCATCGCCGGCGGCGGGTACTGCATCGGCACCCATTGCTGTGGTGGCGGTGGCCCCTGCTGCGGCGGTTGTTGTTGCCGCTGATTTTGTTGCTGCTCCTGTTGCTGCGATGAATCAGAGCCGTTGGATGGCATCTTCTTCCTCTCGTTTCTCTCTTTATTATAAAAATGAAAATGCAATAAAAGATTTTATCGATTTGGATTACAACAAAGTTTACGAAAATATAATAAAAATGAATCTGAGAGAGAGAGAGATGAATCTGAGTCTAAGATTTGAAGAGAGGTATTAGGGTATAAGGAGAGGATTTATGTTGGAGCTGAGGATGAAGGATTAGGATACGTGTGCTGGCTTTGTAAACGCGGTTGAAGTTTAGACCAATGGATGAAGAGGCAACTGGCAAGGCTTCATCTCAGCCGTTGATTATTTTGACACCACTTTATGATTTGCATGTGATACTGTTTTTGGAGTGTAAATTGTTAAGGTCTCTCACTCCTAATCCTGGATCCGCCGCCAGCTACCTTAACCTCACTGTCTCTCTCTTATCAAAATTATAAGATATTTTCGTATTTTCCCTTTTTTTTTTTTGGATTTACTAGGAAAGGCAAATTGTGCATTTGCATCTTATCTCTTCTTGCGTCATCTGTTTCATTTTTTCTTTTTTTCATTTATGTTTGAGGTTACTTATGGTAAGTTTTTTTCCCCTTTACTGCTTTAAGGTTGTTAAGGAGCCAGTCAAAGATTCTGTTAATTAATACGTGAAAAGGCATATGATTAAATTCTACAGGAACATAGTAGTCACTAGTCACAAATCCTTCAAAGTTTTCAAAATACAATTTTTACTATAAAGAAGTTAAATCATAAATATTTGATGTTTCTGCATTTAACAAAATGGTTTGCCTGCGCCCAAATAGAGAAGGTTGAGTCGAGTACCCAAATGTAGCCCATTAGGGTTTCGGCCCAAAAACTACTTAGTTTAGCTCCTTTTTCGGAAGTCGAACATGCACATGCAACACTTCACTGGACGTCAGATTTGGACCAGACTGGCAAAGGGAAAGTACAAAATGATGTAAAAGTAAAAGCCGTAGGGCACAGCTCCCAACCTGTGAAGTTCTATGAATGATGAATCAAGTCTAGTAATTGGTAAAGACCACCGTCCCCAGACCGCTTTATTGCTAATTTTGGGATCTTCCAAGTTCCAACTTTACCACCTTTACCGACAATTTTTTTTTTTGGTTATTTCTCGACGTTAAACGGAGAGACCGATTAAAGGAATTATTTTTGAGATTTTGGCCGCAAATTTTGCCTATAATATTCGGGCTTCATAGTAAATTACATTGTTACCTTAAAAACGACTTGCCATTTGATGAGTCACGACCGATTCAGAACGTGTTATTTGCTTTTTCATCTAAAATCCCACATGTATTTTACATGGTTTGCTATGTTGCAGTGGGTAGAAAAGGGATGTAATATCAGTTATGTCCTTCCAGTTTATTCTAATGGCGGATGAGACAAAGAGGGATGATTGCAACTTATTGCTAACTGCTAGTTACGCACCAATAACTAGATGAAAAATGAAGTACTAAATCATATGTTAACACTGTCATTAAATGGCAATTAACACTACACCCCCTACAGTTCGATGAAATGACATTTTTATAGAGGTTGTTGTTTTAATAACAGTGTCACCCCTCCCACCAACTCATTAATAGTTCAGTCCGTTTATGGTCACTTTCGCTGCCACCGCCGGTCAACAATGAAAAATACAATAAGTTATTAATTTTTTATTAGAAATTTTTAAAAATAACCTTCTAATTTTATAAATAATTTTTGTTAATTATATTTTTATTAGTTATTCTTTATTAATCAAATAAATTATAAATAAATATATTTATCCTAGTATACATAATAAAATGTTAAATAAAACATTTGAACGTCAAATTTAATAAATATAAATTTGATTCATTTTTAAAAATATAATTTAATATTTAAAATTCAAAATAAAAAAATTTAAAATTGTAAAACATCTGAAAAAAAATATGTTTAAAATGTGTTTATGCCATGTTATGTATTTTATGTCATATGTATTTGAAATATTAGATTTTAATTGAAAAATCTTAGTCGTACGATATTTATATTTTCACCCCTTTACATGTGTAGTCCTCTCTATTCCTTCACATTATGGCCCCCCTTAATTAACTTGAAAAGTCTAGTCCGGCCCTTATCTTACCAATGCCTTGTATATTATTGATGTCCTGATCATACATCTTCAAAGTGAGATACACTCGTGATATCACAAGTACCGAAAGTATTATAATAGGATCCGGTGGATACAAGTTGCAATTTGGTCAAAGTATAACTCATCTGCAATTATTACAAATATGATTATCTTGTTCTAATTAATTATAAAAAATATTCAGAATAGTTACTTTTAAAATATTATAAATTTTTATAATAAAAAATTATTTGTCAAATTTTTATTAATTAAAATAATAATAAATAGACGAAATTGCTTTTATAAATAATATAATTCAAAAAACATTTGTAGTTTAAGTCACAAAATAAAAAAAAAAATTATTGTCTCAACAGATTTGAAAAAAAGTATTTTATAAATTAAGAATAAGTAGTTTTTGTGATTTAATGTAAAAAAAGATATAAAAATAATAAAATTGAGAATAAAAATAATGGACAAATCTAAAAAATTTCGCACTACGCACGAAGAGCGAAAAAGAGCCTCGCACGCGAAGTGTTGCGGTAGTTAAGTGCGAGTTGGGCTCATGGCCCTGTCAACCTCATATAGGTATTGCTGCTCATTAAGTTTCTTATATATCTCCAAGTAACTTCGTTTAGATTTTATTAAGTATTAACGAATACACCCTGCCATATATCTGTTGTAATACCACAAAAACAATTGATGCATTACATATATAGTCCTCGATAAACCCATCTGAAGTTAGGAAACAATTATTTCTATAACGATCTATATTTATTTAGGGCACACAACCCTGAATGGAAAATATACACAAACATCAAGATCCGACTTTATTCATGCCATGAAATGATTTACAAATACAAAGAGGAAGATAAATAACAAAGCGCTACCATAGACGTACGACCGGGGCATACAAGCCATACCATTATCTAATGTTTGATACTTAATAATATTATTCCACAAGAGATATATTTAGCGTGCGATAGCGATAATTGAAATTTTAGTTTTTATCACTTAGTTTGGACCTAAGCTACTGCCTACCGGGTCCATTTGAATGACCGGCCCCGGGACTGTGGCCTGGTGCTGTGGGGCGGAAGTCGTCACTTTCCGAACAAACTCTCGGAACAGGGGGGCTGTGCCCCGGTACCAGCGGACGGAAGGCCTTCTGTGCTCTAATATTGGCACCACTAGCACTGTCATTCAAAAGCCTTTCCTCAGTGGACATGATTCCTTGTGAAAAAATCAGTAAAAGGAGAAAGGCAGCACTTGAAATGAGGTTATTGGCCATAGTGAGAGAATGCTAGCTATTTTTCTAGCTGAAGAGAATGAGAAGTCTTAAAGAACAAGTTAGCTAATGAGAAAGAGCAAGGAGGAGATTTGGTATGCCTGAACTCATCAATTGCCACCTTGGGTATTTATAGAGTTTTAAGAGCCATTAACGGTGCAATTTCCCAATAATTCCTGTAAATAAAATAAATAAATAATGTTAACGGGTGATATGATTATGCCTCCTTAGATTCTCTTTGTGACTGAATAGTGTGTGATCAGTATATTCTGTAAGTGGTTGAGGATCAACAATATTTTTCTATTTCTGCATGTCCCATGCAACTATTCTCTGTATTTCTCTCTGTTATACGTTGAAAATTGATTTAACAGTAGGTAAAACTTATACGCGTTAGCTGAAAAAGACTTTTCTGGTACAAAATGCAATTTTTGACTTAATGTTCGGTCCTTAAATCTGCACTCAAGAGTAGTGTAGTTACAGGGCCTGTTCTGCGTTAAATTGGATGCGCTGACTAGGTGAAAGTACATGCATCAGCACTTACTTCAAAGTTCTTTGCGGAAAAGTCTCAAAAGGAAAAAACCTAATCACAATCAAGGGACCAAACTCCTTTAACTCGGTAATGATTAACCTTACATAATAATTACCAGTGGCAAGTAGCAGGATCAAATTGTTCTCCAAGTGTTAATCTTAAAGCACACAAGAGTATGCATGAATTTATCTCTTTGTCATCGATCGTGCTCTTGGCAGTTGGCAATACATTAGTTCTGAGTTTGTACTGATCATGACAAAGCCATGGGGAGGAGTTTAGCAAAGTCAAGATAAAACAATTAACTGGTAGTAATTAATTCTGTAGAAGTAGCAAAATGGAAAATCTCCTGGCATATGTTGATATTTTCAAGGAATCATTTATATTCGCTTTGACTTGTTAGCTGACACTAAGTGGTTGGAATATTCGAAATCTTCAAGAGATTTTTTTTAACTTTTTTATTTATTGTGATATATATATATATATATATCAGTGTTCGAGCTGCTAGAGAGTCATAGTAAACCATTTATAGTTGCGTGAATAGTGACTGCAATTTTTCCGAGAAAAATCTGTTTGGTTATTATGATAAGAATCCAATGAGGATTTTGTGGGGCTGTTGCCAAAGCTGCAAAATCTTCTTCCATGTGAACTTCAAACTATAATACCAGTAACTTAGTTGAGCACTTAAGCTGGCCAGAATCAAAAGAACCGAACCGGCACCAAAATCCCAACATGGACAAGTCCTGATACAGCTTCCTTCTTCGATAGTGTTGCTTTGTTGTATCATTTTCTTTCTTCTTTTGAAATTGTTTTTAGGGAAAGGTAAAGAAATTAATCCTAATCGATCGTCAGCTTCAAACGCCTGCTTTGAACAATATGCGACTTCTAATTTTTTCCAAATAAAAAAAAGTGACACCTTTCTTGGACAGCCTGAAATTGATCATCACAGACATGCGCAAAGCACTTTAGCATTTTCTATGATAGATTAGTGGTCTAATACGACTCTAGAACCTTAAGGACAATGAAGAAAAATCCTCAAATATAGTAAGCGTCGTTCTTAAATCATGATCAAATCAAGTTCAGTGTATAAAGAAATGAAGATTTGCTGAACAATAATGAGAGATCTTGGTGCATTACAAAAAGCGCTAGTGCGCACTTAAATTTGTTTTCAAAACTTTTACCAGTAAAAGAAAGGTCTACAGCCTTTCAAACCCCACAGAAGTAAATTGGTGGCAGATTGTCCATAAGCGTATAGATCTGAACAATTCATATTCAAAGTCAAATTAAAAATAAATTAAAAGTTTAATTAATTATATATATATTGTTATAATATAAATTAAAAGGTTCCGTGACTCAACTTTCCGCTGTCATCCATCTATCATTTTCATAGAATGAAAGATAGAAAATCTTGAAAATGAAAAAGTTAATGCGGCCTCATTGGCTCCTCAAGTTGGGGAAGTTACCTCTAATTAAACAGTTTTTGACACAGTGCATGCTACCGTCGGTCACCAAAGTTGTGATTATAACGAAGAAGAAACTGCTATGAGGAATTGAGCAACTGGGATATGGACACTCCATTGATAGAAAGAGAAAAGCATTATATCCCAATAGCCTTCAGAAGCTAAGCGTTGAAATTACAACAGGGAACGTTGATAGTTAGTCAAGACTGAGAGTATTTACTATCTAGCTAGGAATCTTAGGAGTAGAGGCCGAAAGATATACATATTTCCTCTTTCAACAGCTTTTTTCCATCTCAGTTAGTGGACGGTATACAGTAAACACATATAATTGCAATGATGCAACAACTAGCACTGTTATTCAGAAGCCTTTTCTCGGGGGACGTGATTCCGTTTTAAAAAACAAAAATGGATAACCGGAGAGATTAAGGCAGCAATGGGAATGATAGGTTAACGTAATTTTCTATTAATTTCTGCATCCCCCATGCACCCATTCTCTGCTGAAAATTTGCTTAAATTAAAGTAGAAACAACTTAAACGCATTTGCTGAAAAATACTTTTTTCTGGTACATTTCCAATTTTCGATTTAATGCTCGGTTCTTAAACGTAAGGGGTAGTTATCCGAATAAACGAAATAAATTTGCGTTGATAAAAATTTAAATTGGATTGTTTTTAATCAAATTAGACCAATTCAATTTGTTTTATTGACATTCGATAGAAATACACGATTTTGATGTGGATATTAACTTCTTCTTTTTTAAAGCTATTTTATTTTATATTTTTGTAAGTGTTAATTGTTTGTATTATATATATATATATATATATGTTTAGGGATGATTTTTAGCTAGGGGCTACCCTAAACATATGAAGAATGCATAATAAATAAAATTTCGGGTTATTGAGTTTGTTGGTGTCAATAATTAGATTTATACATCTGATTTGGTGGTGTTGAAATTGAAACTGAGTAGAAATCGAACTGATGATCAATTATGAAGTAGGCTACTTTAAGGGATCTGAGGAACATAAGAAATGCAATAATTGTGGCAAGTGTCGTTGAGGAAGTCAAATGGTGACTCAATGATGATTTTATCCTTAAGGTTTTTGTCTTTAAACAAATTGTAAAGTTTTGAGATAGTTTTTTTCTTATTAGAATTGTTGTCTTAGTTGTTATTCTCTTACCCTCATTTAAAATTAAAGATAAACTTTGAGTATGGAATGAGTCAGCCTGAAGATTACACTTCAATAATGACATGTGACAATATCCAATTAGAGAATCGTCCTTCTCATGATGGACATTTTGAAGAACTTACTTAGATGTTCGCCCTTCTCATTATGGACATTTGAAGAACTTACTTAGATGTGTACATGTGGGTAATTATACCTTATGATGTTCGAAGTACTAGTTATTTTCTTGATTTGATGCTTTTTGAGTGGTTGGCTTTGTTAGGCAAGTTGGGAATGCTAAGTGGGTATTAGAATCTGTCCCTCTGAGCTAGTGGATTCAGTGTTGGATAATCCCAACAACTCCAAATAATTATAATCTGTGTGTCAATAGGAGACAATGAATTGCTACATGTTAATGTGTAAGTTGATCATTGGCAGAGATTTCTTATCATAGACCTTATTTTTAAGTTTAGTCATCAGATAATGTACCTTCCAGTTAAACAATTCATGAGATCTCGATAATGAAGTGGTAAGGACTTTGTACTTTGTTGACGTATACATTCATTGGTGAGCTGATGATGATGTGGCAAGTAACTTTGTTAAAATGACGTGTCCCTTGACAACGATAATGAATGATGGTGTGTGTTTTTGTGCATCTAAAGTGTATATTTAAAAAATAAAAAATAATTTTAGTTAAATATAAAATTATTTATTATTAGACATTAATTTATTATATTGAACCCAAAAAAGTTTATTAACGTCCTTTTTTTCAATAGCATAGATTAACTGAAGTATTTAAAAAAAAATCAAGAACTAACTAAATAATTCAACAAAATTTTAAATATTACATTGATAATTTTCTCTTTAAAAAAAATTGAGCAACTTATGACATCTATTGGTGGAGTAATAATATTACATTTCTCAACTTTGATCCCACTATTAACTATCTCAAGTATTATATTAAACGTTTATTGGATGATTAATTTTATAATTTTTAAAATTATGTATTACATTATTTTTCTGTTTAATAATTGTCCGAAAATGAAAAATGTAGAGCTCAATATAAAAAATATAGCATTCTCAAAAAAAAAAAAATTAGCATTACTGGATGATAGAAAGAGAAAAGATGTCTTAATAACTGCCAATGCCAATAGTTAAAATTACAAAAAAGGTGTAATAGTTGATCAAGACTCGAAGAGTATCTAGCTAAGGAATCTTTAAGTAGGGGCTCCAAGATTTGCCACTTCGAACAAGTTATTATAGTTCAACGTTGAAGACTGACATTCATTTTTTTCTTCAGTTTTACGAGAGATTGAATTCCCACGTTGCCAGTATTCAGAGAGGAAAAAACAAAAAAGAAAATTCTCGACGGATGGTCATTATTACGGGAAAGTGTGATGTTTGCGGATGCGGAAGTGTTTTGGAACTCACGGGCCGAGCCCAACTAATTGGAGAGTGGCTGGGCTGTAAGATAGGTACGAGTGACCGAAACTTCAAGCCTGTCAATGGGAAACTTCGCGGTCTCCCTTAAAACCCCCGATATTGAAAGATCATGCAATCCTTATTTCGATTATTAATACGATCGAGGTAAAAATTGTTCAAATAATATTATCCCGTACGTGATTGAGATTTTCTTAATATATTACTGGATATGTGATTGAGATTTTTTCTTTTAAATAAAAATATATTATCCAACAGTTCATATGAAGTGGGATTAGTGGGTACCATATCAAAAAATGAATGCTGTCCTCTTTTTTTTTTTTTCTCTCTCTCTCTAAAAACACAATAAATATGACTCAGTGTGTGCTTTGCAAATTGCAATTGCAGCAATAACATAATACATGGCAAATCAAGTGTTTGATCGCGATTCTTTCTGAACTCGGAACTTTTTTTGAATTTGCACTTTTGTACGAGACCCTCTCGTGTGTTTTTTTAGCTTGTTTGAAGACCTTGAACTAATTAATCAGCGGTTCTAGATACAAAGGAGTGAGTAGAAGAGTCTGCATCCATGACCACGAACCAGTTTCTATTGGAAGTATGCCATTTCCCCCATTTTTGCTATATATTTATTTTATATACTTGCGTTGAAGACCATGTGAAAAGCCGCATCAACACCGTGACATTATATATTTGTAAAGTTGGTTTCTTCCTTAAAAGAATGCTATAAATTTAGAGAATTTTGCTTTCCTTTCATAAGTTGGGTTAAAACTTAAATGTAGTTGTCCATGGTTATCATTTGATACACCTTGTTTCATTTCCCGTCATACAAACCATTCAAAGCACACGTGAAACACGAGCTTTACTAACTATTAAGATTCAAGTCAAACTAATAAAAGAAAAAGAAAGTGAACAATCTACGCGGTTCATATCGGAAGAAACACGTGGCCGGGGCGTACAAACAGCCCACAAAGAGGCCCATTAACATCAACCCAAGTCAAGTTGGTGAGAACAACTGCAGGAGCACGAGCAATCTGGAAAACGTCTCGTTTTAAGTACAAATGAGAGCCAACATTAGTGACAGTTAAGTCCAAAATCCTGCGGCTAATTTTAATCCAACAATTTGCTATATTTTTCCTTTAAAGGTAATTATTGAATGAAAAAATAAGATAATGAATAATTTTAAATTTATATTATTATTTTTAATTATTTTATATATTAAAATAAAAAGTTTAAAATATGGTTTAACAAGGGTAGTGTTATTTATTATTTTTTTCCGGTCAAAATGGAACAACACGTAACCTCTGCAAACAAGTTATGTGTCCTGAGTCCTGAGTGAGAAAGAGAATATGCCATTGTTATGATCCTCGCAGACATTCCCAGATGCTCATTTTTATATCCTTTTTAAGATAACCGAAAACACAACTATTTTCCCCCTTCTTATTTACTTATTTGTTTGTTTTATTTTTGCACCCACATGCACTCTTTTCGTCTTCTTCTATCATCTTCCAGGTACTTTCCCTTTCCACATATTTGAATTATTCTGTTGTGTTCATTATTAAAATTCTACAACTGTTGCTTTATGACTCGTTTTTGTTCGATTGATTTAAGTTTGATTTCATAGGCAAAGGGTTTGTTCACCTGAGCTGCTTTTTCTTTTTCTTTTATTGATATTGTTTATTGGAAACTTGTTATTGGTTTGTGGCGGTTTCTCTTATGGATTTTTAGACAGTTTGTTGTTAAACAAAACCCTAAATGTCTGTTTGTTTGCTGAGAAAATGTACTCGAGGACAGGAATGACTGTGGCTTTATATCTTTTAAACATTTTAAACTTATGGTGAACATGGTAGTTTCTCCATGTGTGTGAAGTCATCTTTGTTTTAAGTGAATTACTAATGACACAGTTTATTTGGCCTTATTTACATCAAAATTAAAATGGTTGTCCTTCATCATCGTTGATATTTGTATTAGTTAGTTAGTGCATAGGGGTTTGGTAGTATTAGCTTATAAGAACAATGAGCTGTAATTACTTAAATATTAAAATTTGCTTGCTTGAAAGAAATGTTGAACTGGGTTATCAATAAGTTTGGTAAAAAATCTGATGATCGTTCACCAGTTTGTCCTCCACAGTTGATTCATTTAAGTAACCAACTTGAATATATTAGCATTTCTTTTAACGGCCTTGGTTTTGTGGTATGTGTATACAGTGCCCTGGAGCAGGTCTCCATCGAAATTTTGGTGCTCTCGAAGTGTGATTGATCTGCAAAAACTTGAATTCTGTGATTAACACCTGAATTAGTGCAATCACTGCCCAATGGGTTCTTATAAGCAGGCTGCTGGTTTATTAGATACTCTCCGAATGGAGAGGGTCAGGACAATTCTAACTCATACGCATCCTTACCCACATGAGCACTCACGTCATGCTATAATTGCCGTGGTTGTGGGTTGTCTGTTCTTTATCTCATCTGATAACATGCATACCCTCATAGAAAAGTTGGACAATAATATTAAATGGTGGTCTATATATGCTTGTTTGTTTGGTTTTTTCTATTTCTTTTCGTCTCCATTTATAGGGAAGACCATTAAACCGAGCTATTCAAATTTCAGTCGATGGTAAGTTTATTATGCTGAAACATATGCTTTAATTTGATACAGTTTTTAGTTTCTTATAGAAAAAAAAGCCTATGCTTCATTATGTAGATTGGACAAATTCTCAGTAGTTTAGATGCTTATTAACATAGCATTGGCCATTAGTTTGATGGAACTTAACTTTTTCAGGTATATAGCTTGGATTTTAGTTGCAGCTGTGTATCATCTTCCTAGTTTTCAGTCAATGGGAGTGGATATGAGGATGAATTTGTCTTTGTTTTTGACAATATTTATCTCTTCCATTCTGTTTCTTATGGTTTTTCACATTATATTTATTGGCCTTTGGTATGTTGGTCTTGTTTCCCGTGTGGCTGGAAAAAAACCAGAGATCTTGACAATTCTCCAAAATTGTGCTGTAAGTGTTTGGTCTTCAACCACAAATAGTATAAATACTTTTACCGTCCCTTATTTTATTTTATTTCTAAATATAGATTTTTTAAGTTTCTGATGCATGCCTGTAGGTTATTAGTATATTCTGCTGTGTATTCTATAGTCATTGTGGTAATCGTGCTATTTTGAGACACAAACCACTTGAACGAAGATATTCTAGTTGGTCTTCTTTTTGGAAGAAAGAAGAGAGGAATATATGGCTTGCAAGGTTCCTCCGCATGAATGAATTCAAAGATCAGGTCTGCTCATCATGGTTTGCTCCAGTTGGGTCTGCAAGTGATTATCCACTTTTGTCCAAGTGGGTTATATATGGGGAGGTACAGTTAGAAAGGTTTTTCCAATCTTTTGGTTTTGTCCTGTAAATGTAGTGGATTATGTATTTATAATTTTTATACTGCTAGATGCTTTTTTTGACTTGCAGATAGGTAGTGGCAATGGTGGTCCATCTGATGAAATTTCTCCTATATACTCGTTGTGGGCCACATTTATTGGCCTTTACATTGCCAATTATGTAGTGGAGCGGTCAACAGGGTTAGTACATTGGCTTGATTTTATGACACAGAAAAGCATAAACAAATCCAAAAGATAATCATGAAAGATATTTGTACATCGTCAATCAAAACAACATACAAAAACAAACAATTGCTTATGCATTTCTCTTAATGTGTTTCTGGTTGCTTTCTATCATATTGATTTCTGACTATCATCAGGTGGGCTCTTACTCACCCTTTGTCAGTTGAAGAATTTGAAAAGATGAAGAAGAAACAACTTAAGCCAGATTTCTTGGATATGGTCCCTTGGTATTCAGGGTATATGACTATTGTTTCTTTGCCTCCTGTTGCCTATATATATATATATATATATATATTTATCTTTCTGAAATTTCTGGCGCTGGTGGTGTGTGGGTGGGTGTACGGATTTGTTAAATGGATTTTTTAACTAGCTGTACTAAGTTTGCTAGTGACTTTATATTGCAGAACATCTGCTGATTTGTTCAAGACAGTTTTTGACCTCCTTGTATCAGTAACTGTATTTGTTGGTCGGTTTGACATGCGCATGATGCAGGTATGGTCCCATATGTCCTAACATATTCAATATTGTGTTCCATTTTATACTTTTTGATAAGATATCTAGATCTCTCTCCTTCTGTCGCAATATTATCCCAATGTTTGTAGAGTTTTTGGGCTATTTGCTGAGAAATATGATGCTTCCTTCTCAAATATCTTGTATCTTACTAGCTTCGCAGTTGTGTAATTGGCTAGGGTAATCTGGCTACATCTAGGTTTGGTATTTGCGCTGCCAGGGAAAGAGGAACCTTACCCCCCAGGGGTTTACAATCATTTTAAGAAGATCCATATGTGTTGATGTCTTACTATTATTTTTATTTTGTTTTTTGGTTTACTGCGGTCAGACTTCCTATATCTACTTTTGGTGAGATATACTAATGTGATAATATGCATGATATTATACTTTGTAAGGAAAATTGTCTCTGTAGTAAGAGTGTTCTGGAACTTGAGGAATAGAATATCATGTTGCCCTTTGTTAATATTCTAAATTACTTTTTCTTGTTATAGGATATAATCAATGAGTTTATATTATGAAATCATTCTATATCTTTGACTATTACTCTATTTCTTTTATAATCTTGCATTTCTGGAAATAAAAATCTATTTAGCTCCATTTAAGGATTTTATAATATCTTCTATCTTCTCTCTTTTGTCATCATCAGGCAGCAATGAACAAGGTTCAAGAAGATTCTCTGCAAGGAGATTTCTTGTATGATCATTTTGCTGAAAAAGAAGATCTATGGTTTGACTTCATGGCTGATACTGGTGATGGTGGAAACTCTTCGTACTCTGTAGCACGGCTACTTGCACAACCTCATATTCGGGTCAGAAGAGGTGATTCTGCTTTCACATTACCACGTGGAGATGTGTTACTTATTGGAGGAGATCTTGCGTAAGTTGGCTATATTTCTTGTACATGAGTTCAATGTGGTCATACCAAAAGTGACCACTTGTAATGGCTTATTTGCTTAGGTATAAGTTGACACTATCTTAATAGTCCATGGACTAGTCAAGTAATTGTTGCCACTACTAGATCATCATATCAAAGGTTTTGCCAATGCATAGAACTGACTGATTGCTGAAAATTTAATTATTTGAATAATTTTTAGTCAACCAAATTGTTGATGGAGATTTTGAGAAAGGTTGACATTGTTCAAGATTAAAAAGGCAGATTTGTTTATTGGAATAACTGATATCTTGGGGTTTAGTAGCTTGCTTCCTTAATTGTTATTGGTATTAAGAGGAACTATTTGAGTTGCTTTTGGTTTGATACTTTGGTTACTAATTTAGACATTTGCAATAGTGATATTTACTAAATTGAACTCCATAACGACAGTTAATTTAGTTTTCAAAGCAAATATCATCGAATTAGAATAATACAATTTATGGCAGGAGCTTCTGGATTTCTGTCCTGAATTTAGATTTGGCATTGGTAGCATCCACATTGCTATTGTCGCATTTTCTGAATCTCCGCATTGTTGCTGCTGCTGGTAGTAGCCCATTGCAGTTGCATTCACCATAAACTCTTAGCTTTGCTGTTCAGCCACCATTTTCTTACCATGTCAACATCTCCTTGCTACCATCTGCTCAACACGCATGTAGCCATTAGCTAATCTGCTGCATTAGTCTAACTGCTATGCAAGGGTTGTTGGGGTTTGCACATGAGCATTTATGGAACAACTATCTGCAAACAATTTTATTTTATTTTAATAAATGAACATGTGGTACCCCTACTAACATTGTTAGCACCTCCTTGTCGAAGCTTAATGAAGCTCCATAGGAATGTATATTCTTGCATATGTGCATCTATGATGTATTATATGGCTGTTATTCCTAGAGCGCACTAATCATTAAAGATGTTCGGAGTTAAATTGTTTATGCTTTTGGACACTGAAAAGGAAGTATGCCATCTGAATATCTATTTCCAAATAATTTGTATAAGCATTTTTTACGTACTGTTTAAATGTTTCTTTCAAAATATAAATATTTGTGGATTAATTATAGGTACCCTAATCCATCAGCATTCACATATGAAAGGCGCCTATTTCGTCCATTTGAATATGCTATTCAGCCCCCACCATGGTATAAAAAAGATCATGTTGCTCTAAACAAGCCTGAGGTACCCCGTGGGGTTTCTGAACTGAAGCAATATGATGGGCCTCAGTGTTTCATCATCCCTGGAAATCATGGTTAGTTTTAAGTTTTAGCCTGAGCTTCTTCTTGATGCATATGTTCTGCAGAAGCTCTTGAACTAATGTTATTCTTGTTATTACATCTGTCGGTGTAAAGATCTGATAACTTTGACTAGTACATTTGTTTACTTAGCTACATAGATCCTGGTTTCTACTCGTAATTATGTTCTGCATTTTTTGCTATTTAGTATTTCAGGCTGGTGTAATGGCTTTCATTTTCAATATTACAGATTGGTTCGATGGACTACATACTTTTATGAGGTACATATGCCATAAGAGCTGGTTGGGTGGGTGGTTTATGCCTCAGAAGAAGAGTTATTTTGCTTTGCAACTCCCGAAAAGATGGTGGGTATTTGGTCTTGATCTAGCACTTCACTGTGATATTGATGAATACCAGTTCAAGTTCTTTGCTGAACTAGCAAAGGAAAAGGTATTTTCTTCTCTCTGTCTGTCACTGTTTTAACATAAATCCTAAGTGGTTGATTCATTGTCATTTTAATCATTATTTAATTCTAATTAAAATGTTAATTTAAATATGAATGTTAACTAACAAAGTATGGGTAAATTTCACTTGTATTTCATCTAACAAATGTACACTAATTTATAGGAAAAAGAAACTAACTTAAGTCATAATTACAGGGAATACATAGCTGTAATACATGGCTGAAAATGAGTTGTAATACAAACTGTAATGAGCTGTAATACACTGTTGTAATAAGCTGAAAAATCTGCACATCAACACTGTAATTGTTGACTCTAGCATCTGCATACTAATACCATAATTGTTGACTCTAACACTCCCCTTCAAGTTGGCGAGTGGATATTTTCCATTCCTAGCATGCTAACAATAGGCTGGAATGCAGAACCATTTAATCCTTTAGTTAATACATCTGCAAGTTGACCTGTGATTGACACAAATGGAGTACAAATCAGTCAACTCTCTAACTTCTCTTTTATAAAATGTCTATCTACTTTCACATGCTTGGTGCAATCATGTTGTATTGGATTGTGTGCGATATTAATTGATAACTTATTATCACAATACAGTTTCATAGGTCTTTCCCATGCAATCTTCAAGTCTTCCAAGATTATTTTCAACCATAAAAGCTCACAAACTCTTAATGCCATAGCTCTGAACTTAGCTTCTGCACTTGATCTTGCTACCACATTTTGCTTCTTGCTTCTCCACGTTACAAGATTGCCTCCAAGGAATGTATAATAGCTTGAAGTTGATCTTTTATCATCAATTGATCCAGTATAATCTGCCTCTGTGTATGCTTCCACTGTCAATTCAATACCTCTTCTAAACAACACTCCATTTCCTGTAGTACCTTTTAAGTCTTGTAGAATTTGATGTGCTGCTTGAAGGTGTACTTCTTTTGGGTTGTGCATGAATTGACTCACCACTCCTACGGCATAGGCTATGTCTGGTCTGGTGTGGGAAAGATAGATTAGTTTGCCAACTTTTTTTTTTAATAGGATTCTCTATCCACCACTGCATCTTCTGGTGCTTCACAAAATTTGTGATTTGGTTCAATGGGTGTCTCCACTGGTTTACATCCTAGTTTCCCTATCTCAGTTAATAAATCCAACATATATTTCTGTTGTGATATAAAGATCCCATGTTGAGAGTGAGCTACTTTAATGCCGAGGAAGTATTTTAACTTGCCGAGTTCTTTAATCTTAAATTCTTGCAATAAACACTTTTTCAATGTCTTCATTCCTTGCAAGTCATCTCCAGTTATCACTATGTCATCCATATAGACTAATAGAGCTATAACTCCCCCTGAAGCAGAGTGATTGATAAACAATGTGTGATCATCTTGACTTTGTTTGAAACCTAAAGCATTTATTACTCTAGCAAATCTGTCAAACCAAGCCCTGAGAGACTGTTTTAAGTCATATAGTGCCTTTTTCAACTTACACACCTTGTTCTTTTTTGACTCAAACCCTGGAGGTACCTTCATATAGATTTCTTCATCAAGATCACTATGTAGAAAGACATTTTTTACATCAAACTGCTGCAAACTCCAACCACAATTAGCAACTAAAGATAATAAGATTCTTACTGTATTCATTTTTGCAACAAGAGCAAATGTTTCAAGATAATTTATCCCATAAGTTTTAAGTATACCTCTTTACTACTAACCTTGCCTTGTACCGTTCAAGTGATCCATCTGCCTTATATTTCACAGTGAAGACTCATTTACATCCCACTAACTTCTTTCTTGGAGGTAGTTCCACACAGTCCCAGGTTTTGTTCTTCTCAAGAGCATCCATTTCAACCTTCATAACTTCTTTTCACTCTTTACTATCCAAAGCTTCAAAGACATTTTTTGGGATAGTAATAGTGTTGAGGTGGATAAGAAAATTTTTATGACCACTAGACAGCTTTTCATAGGATACAAGGTGAAACAATGGATATACAGGCCGTTGGGTACATTTTCTAATCCCCTTTCTAATTGCAATAGGAAGATAATCATCATTAGCAACAACAGGTACATTATTATCATAATCCTCAGAATTAAGAGTTACTTCAACACTATCAGTACCAGAAAATAGTTATGAATCAAAAACTTGCATTGGTTGAACAAGAGGTTCTTTCCTTCTTGAATATACTTGCAATGGGCATATAGTACTTTAAATCTGTTTATCATTTGCCACTTGATCAGGACTGCTTGGATATAATTCATTTGGTAAAGGATTGGAAACAGATCATGATTTATTTGGTAAAAGAACCAAATTTTGATTTTGTGAGGATGAGGAGTATGAAAGATTAAATAAAAAAAATCTCTATTCTTATCTTCCATAAATATTGTCTCCCCCTAAAGATAAGGATTTGGAAAGTAATTTTCATTTTCAACGAATGTTACATCGACAGAAACAAAGAATCGTTTTATCGGAGGATGATAACACTTGTACCCTTTTTGTGTAGAAGAATACTCAACAAAAATACACTTAAGAGTCTTTGGATTAAGTCTCCCACGGTTATTCGAATGAATATGAACAAAGGACACGCACCCAAAAACCCTAAGAATCAGGTGATTAGTTGTTTTGAAGTTAGGGTAAAATTTCAAAAATAGTTGCATTGAGCTATTATAATCAAAAACTTTAGAGGGTAATCTATTAATCAAATGTGTAGCGGGTAAGATAGCTTCCCCCCAATAATTCTTTGGAACATTTTTTTGGAAAAGAAAAGTTCGAGTAACAGCTAGAAGATGACAATTTTTTCTTTCTACCACTCCATTTTGTTGTGGTGTATTGACATATGAGGACTCATGAATGATTACTTTTTCTTTGAAGAATGGTGACAACACTTGATTAAAATATTCCTTAGCATTATCAGATCGAACTCTTTTTATCCCAACCCTAAATTGATTTTTTACCATATGGAAAAAAATTTAAAAGTGAACTGACATCTGATTTTTGTTTTAAGAGAAAAACCCATGACACTCGAGTACAATTATCAATAAACGAGACAAACCAACGAGTTTCAGAGATATTATGAAAAGTAGAAGGTTCCCAAACATCACTATGAATTGGAGTAAAAGGTTTTAAAACTCTTGTATTACTTATTAAAAATGAAGCACGTTTATATTTTGCAAGTTAACAAACATCACAATGGAACATATTCAAATCAAATCCTTTAAATAAACCAGGAAACATTATTTTAAAATACTAAAAGAAGGTTGACCAAGACAAAAATGATATAACCATATTTTATCTTTATTGGCAAGAGAAGACTCAGAAAGCAGAGACAACGAAATCGGATCCTTAATACTATTTTGCTCACTAGGTTCCTTAAGAAAGTAGAGCCTATTCTTCTCCCTAGCAAGTGCAATCATCGTCCCTATTTTCTGGTCCTGAAATTTACAAAGTACAGAAGAAAAGGTTACAAAATAGTTCAAATCCTTTGTAAGTTTGTGAATTGAACTAGATTGGTAGACAATTTTGGCACATGTAGAACATTTTTTAAAACAAGGTTCTGATTTATAACTACATCCCTTTGACCAGCAACTGTAACCAATGTTCCATTAGCAATAACAATTGTTTTATTACTAGGACAAGGACTATAAGATACAAACTCATGAGAAGATTGGTTTATTTGATATGTAGCCCCGGAATCTACCATCCAAGTTCCTTTTGTGATTGACACATTAAGTGCAAAGGGCTGAAAATTATTTGAAAAAGCTAAGGAGTAAGTACCTGCACCACTCGTAGGTTTCTCTAATATTCTCATAAAATATCGTAACTTCTCAATCCCTTCTTTATTGAACTTAGATCGCTCTTGAGAGAATTCTTGTATACTTTTAGATTGTGTCGAGGTCAAATTTGCCAATCCTTGACTTGCTTCTTGATTACTTTTTTTTGTCCAAGATGTATTTTGAGTATTTGAAGGCTTACTATGGAGTTTCTAGCACCTTTCCCTGCTATGTTGCGGCTTCTTACAGTAAGTACACCATAAAGAGTCTTTATTACATTCTCTAAGTCCTTCTAAAAGTCCTCATACTCCGTTGGAACAAGCATTTGATTGTTGTTGATTTGATTTTACAGCTTTTGTAACTAAAGCTAAACTTTTTGTCAGATCATAATCTTGCTGATTAGTAGATTCGGAAATGTCAGGCATGATTTTATACAGAAGTGGAAAGAAAAAATTTGGGCGTGGGAAGACTAATTTTGAGAAAAAAATGGTTCTGGAAAATATGGCAAAGCATGCTTTAAAAAACAACCAGAAGAAGGAAAGAAAATGGCAATTTAGGCCAGAAAAGAAAGAAAAAAAACTGGAACTTTTTTCCAGAAATTTTAAGTGGCAATGTAGGCCACAAATTTGAAATTGATAAAATGACTAGAAAAGAAAAAATGAACTGGAATTTTTTTCAGAAATTTTAAAGTGGCAATGCAGGCCACAAGTTTAGAAATAATAAAATGGCTCTGATACCATGACAAAGTATGAGTAAATCTCACTTATATTTCTTTTAACAAATGTATACTAATTTATAGGAAAAAGAAACTAATCTAAGATGATTCATGGTTAAAAAACAACCATGAATTGTTGACTCTAGCATCTGCATACTAATACCATAATTGTTGACTCTAACATTAACAACTATTAGTAGCCACTTGCTATCTTCACTAATTAGATTTAGTTCCCCAATAATATAAATATTTAACCACATACTGCAAGCCACCTGTCCTTGTGCACAAACACAAATTAAACTTAATCCCCCCAATTATTTCTGATTTAACCAATTAAGCTATCCCCTAGGTGACAATCAAATGAAATGCTTTTTTAAGTTGTAAGCTTTTGCTTATGATATTTCAACTTTAATATGTTATTAGCTCTAGTTTGTAGGAATCTGATTTAGCTCTTCCTTATTCTGTATATTCATAGGCTTTGTCTTTTCTCCGTATTTCTGATTCTGTCTTATATTGTCATTTATTCATTTAGGTGGGAAAGCATGACTCTGTCATCATCATGACACATGAACCAAACTGGCTTCTTGATTGGTACATTAATGATGTTTCTGGAAAGAATGTCAAGCATTTGATATGTGATTATTTGAAAGAGCGATGTAAGCTTCGAGTTGCAGGGGACTTGCATCATTACATGCGTCATTCATATGTTCCATCTGATGCGCCTGTTTATGTGCAACATCTACTTGTAAATGGTTGCGGTGGGGCATTTTTACATCCCACCCATGTCTTCAGAAACTTCAAAAAATTTTATGGGACTACATATGAAAGCAAGGCTGCTTATCCTTCATTTGAAGATTCAAGCAGGGTAAAGTTTAGTATTCATAGATTCTATTCTGCATTGGCTGGGTTTTTCTTTTGTTTACTTGGTGCTATAGTGTGTTTTTTGAATGGATACAGATAGCACTGGGAAACATTTTGAAGTTCCGAAAGAAGAACTGGCAGTTTGATTTTATTGGTGGCATTATATACTTTGTGTTGGTCTTTTCTATGTTTCCGCAAGTAAGTTTCTGTTCAGTTGTAATGATACACATTTTTGTTAGTTATGTTTGCATTAGGTGTCTTAGGACTCTAATTGCTACATAGTGATGATATCTTTTAAAATTTGCCCTTTTATAGTTGAAATCTAGCACTATAATAAAGATCAATCTTATATGAAATGTAACTGTAAACCATTGCTTCACTGTTTTACCATTCTAGGTCAGAATGCAGATTTGCTTACCCACAAATGTACGTATACTATACTGTGTTACTAAGATGTGACTGAACTTTCTCCCTTTATTTTTAGTGTAAGCTCGATCACATCCTACAAGATGATTCATTTTCTGGTCACTTGAGGAGTTTCTTTGGGACAGTGTGGAATGCTTTTATGTACGTGCTGGGACATTCTTATGTATCCTTCGCAGGTGCTGTGCTGTTGCTAATTGTAGCAATCACATTTGTCCCTTCCAAATTATCCCGGAAGAAGCGGGCAATAATTGGAATGCTACATGTTTCCGCACATCTGGCAGCAGCTCTTATTCTTATGTTGCTCTTGGAGCTGGGTGTGGAGACATGCATTCAACATAAACTACTAGCAACTTCAGGTGAGTTTCATTTTTTGTCATATGATTCTATAGTTGATATGATTGTGGTACTCCCAATTTCTGTAGTACTATTACCTTAATCATTAAGTTAATTATCTTCTTATTTATAAAATGAAGAGTATGATGCTCTAATCAATATAATTAAATATACAATCCCGAGACAAGGACAGTTAATGCTAAAACTTTTAATTCTCATCTTTTATACATTTTTAAGGGTGCTGTAGAATTCTACTTTATAACAAATTAGGAGCTTCATATTAGTATTGAATTTTAATGCATATCTGGTGCCAGTGCCACAAGATTCTGTGAGAATCTGTATTATTCTCAGGTGTACTGCTTTGGTTGAGTAATATATTTATTGAATGGAAGTGATAACTAATGAACTTTGGTTCAGGTTACCACACCTTATATCAGTGGTACCGAACAGTGGAAAGCGAGCACTTTCCAGATCCCACTGGTCTTCGAGCCCGTATAGAACAATGGACCTTTGGCCTTTATCCAGCATGTATCAAGTATCTCATGTCTGCTTTTGACATTCCAGAGGTAATAATCTTTGTCTGAGTCGTGATTTTTACTCTTCTCCAGTAAATTCATAGGATAAAAATTGTCAGGTCATGGCTGTGACAAGGAGTAATATTTGCAAGAATGGAATACAGTTGCTATCTCGAGGGGGTGCTACCATATATTATGCTTCGGTCTTTCTCTATTTCTGGGTCTTCTCAACGCCAGTGGTTTCATTAGTTTTTGGAAGCTACTTATACATCTGCGTTAACTGGCTTCACATACACTTTGATGAAGCATTCTCTTCTCTAAGAATTGCTAATTACAAGGCATTCACTCGATTTCACATCAATCGCGATGGAGACCTTGAAGTGTACACTCTTGCTGTTGATAAGGTAATGAAGTTCAATTTCTGGTTGCAACTCTTGAGTGATAATTTGTTTAAAAGCAATCTCTTTCCTTCAATTATTATTGGCATTGGTTTTATGTACCAGTGTAATGTTGTGTTTAACACTATCTGCCTCGCTCTCTCAAGTGATGGAGCATTAGCGAAGTTTTGATTCCCAGTTTCTTGATTGGGAAATGGGACTAGTTGATGCTTTTTGTGGTTCTGACTAACGCAATTGAAAACACTTAATTATTTATGTGTTCGCTAAACTGTGCAAGTTCCACACAGACACGACGATAGGAATTGTGTTGCAAAACTTCTGCCTATGAGAATTTTTAACCTGACTTTAACATGCAGGTTCCAAAGGAGTGGAAGCTGGATCCTGACTGGGATGCAGAGTCGAAACAGCCGCAGCAGTTGAACCATCTCCGGAGATTTCCAAGTAAATGGAGCGCAGCCACACCACAGCAGGACCCGCTTAATACTGTTAAGATAATTGACCACTTTGTAATTCGACAAACAGAAAAATCTGGCTTTGTAGCAAGTAATGGATCAGTTACCGGCTGATCTACTCAATTTGTATCATTATTGCAGTTCACATCATCTAGGAATAAATTAAAGAAAAAGAGGGAAAAAAAAAGGCAAAGGAAAAAAGGTTATAATTGAAATTGCTCTCTCTATGAGAGAATCCGAAGCATCCAAAGTAGTGTATTTAAAATTCAAAATATACTTGGCTTGTAAAGAAGCATGACATATTCATCCTTCTGGCAAGTGTTTGGCAGCCAAACATCAATTATGAATCACTTGCGACGGTATGTTTTATTAATTTAGACATTCAAACTGGTTGTTTGTTGCAGTCGAGTTGATCACAAAATGAATAATTGTAAGCCAGTTTATTGTGTCCAAGTTTTTGTTTTTCTCTACAAGCATAATGGGCCGCTACCTTGCAAGCGGATTGACTGATAAAAGAAGAATAAAGTAGTATTTATTAGTTAAACACGTGATAAACGAGGATGGCAAATTGAATTGAACAAACTGTAGCCAAAATTGCCAGTAGACTGGTTATAAAAAAGTCTAATATTAAGCCCTTTTTTAAATTTTTTAAAAAGGATGAATTGAATACTAAATCTGTTTATATACAAATTGTTCAAACTAGAGTTAATAATCTGAATGCAGGAACCTCTCATATGATGTGCTTTGCAATGCTTTCTGGACCTCATCCCAATTGTCGACTTGGTGTGATAAGGGCCCGTTGTGTATCTTAACCTGACGACTTGTAAGCTTTCTGTATGGCAATCTTAGAAACTCTTGAACTTCTTTGAGTTTCTATGGAAGAAAATTCCAGCAAAAATAACTCCATATTAAAAAAGAAGGAAGTACAAGAATCAAAAGATTGAATGTAGTAACACCAAAATAAGACTCACAGTGCGGTTGGTGATAAGATCCTCGTAGTAAAGAACTCTGTGGCGAGTTCCGTTAAAATATTCAATAGCTCCGGCAGTTGTCTGCTCTACTTGCTTCATTTCTGGTATCAGTAATGTGGCATTTATGTTTGGTTTGTATTTTTCCAGAATTTTGGCCTGCAATCAGTTTTGTAAGTAATGAGATGACAAAAAAATTTACACAAATAGAAATTACAAATTAGAAAGTGAGAGAGAGACCTACCTCTGCTGGTGAATGGACATGAGACTTGTGGGTTCCATTGAGCAGCTTAGCATCTCTGTCGTGGGAATTTGCACGAATAGATATCATTCTGCGGAGCAAATTTCTTCTGAAGAGAAGTATTGCAGAGACTCCTTTTTCCTTGAAGTACTCAGCTATTTCGTAGTGATGCTCCAGCAAACCCTGCAAAATACATTGTCAGAATACGACTTCAATTGAAACAACAATAATTGTTGTGATTAACAAAATTGCAGGATTCTCAAAAAACTCAAACTTGTTCTAGTGCTAGATTACTCTCACAATTTCTATATTTCCATTACCAAATGGCGTACTCTTCTTGATCGATTCTACTCTCCATTCCCTTTCCCACACAAAGAATTAGGTTTGCGTAAAACCTTAATAGACGTCAAGAGAAAATTCATGTGGGAGTTCTTGTGTTCTAAAATCTAAAGTAGAAGCACCTCAATGTGAATGCATGTAAAGCAGGAGCCTTCTCACATGTTCAGAAGAGCATTTATTTGTCAGTTCAAATCTGGCCTACATTCAGCTTCAGTAATTTCATTCAAGGATCTGAAACATAAGATTCAAGTTCTTGTATTTGCTCTTAGGACAAAAAAGTTTGTCTTCTAGAGAAAAATATATATAACTAAGATTCAGATAGGAATTTTAAATTGTTCCTTCAAGCAGCTGCAATCTCAAAGCTGACACAAACTCATTTGAAATGTGTGTAAAAACAAACAATACAACCAACTTTCAGCATGTAACTTACCTGATTCACCATCCATTTGAACCCAACAGCGGCAGAGCACTCATTTTTGGATGCACTAGTAAACCAGTCAAGATTATATAATTTATCCAATGTCCTCACAATTGAAGAAATATTACTCCTCCTATGCTTAACTGAAAATATTTCTCCATTTGAGCTTACATTAATATGACTATTTAACAATGTTTCAAACCACCCACTCCCAGATCGCTGCATTGACAGGATAGCAAAGTACCGTACAGGATTACAAGCGCATTCCTCCCTGGAAATAAAATTAGAATTTTTTTCTTAAATTTTGAGAATACATGAAGTGATTGAACCAAAATGAGATTAAGCAAAGGCTATATAGGTGTACCCACTACCTGCTAAATGTTACAGGATTTGGATAATGCACAAAGGGAATTTCCGATTGTTCAATGTTGGCAGCTTGACATGGCTGGTCAACAGCTTTGATGTTTAATAATTTTGATTTTGTGTGCGTGCTTGTTTGCTTTAAGCAGACCGTGCAAATATAAACTCCACAAACCATGACAAAAAACAAGACCATCGTCCTCAATACTAACGGAGATTTCTTAGGAGCCTTTATAACCAATGTATCCTGTAATTCAAATGTTATTTTCAAATGAAGAAGCTAATGACAAAACAAACCAGATAATAAATTCGTAGTAGAAAGATGATAACAACACTAACGACTAAACATAGTACTGTTAAACCCCAAAAAAAAAAAATGAAAAGAGAGAGAGAGAGAGAAAGAAAGACAATGACAAGCTGGGGAAGATATTATATACTTGAGCTTCCATCTAAATCTCCATAAACAAGGAGGCGAAAGTGAAGTGAAAAAGAGAATGTCATTCAGTTTGTATATACAGAGGCAAATTAGGCGAAAGAACTGGTCTTGACAAAAATCATTATATCAAAGCATGCATTTATATCATGAATAAAACGGGAAAAGATAGGAGAAAAGAAAATCCTAAACCAACGGGCAACGCGATTCTTATATTGTAGTAGTTACTAAGTGGTCCAAGTCACACGTTCCCTCTTTAGAGAAAACATAAAACAAAACTGTGAACCTCCAAAGGACCTAGGACACAAATTTTTTTCTCAGAAAGCCCAACAAAGTCTTGGAGACTCGATGGCAAAAGAATGAGAACGTGAAGTAATGATAAGATAGTTGGGGGACGCACCTTGTTGAAGTAGCAGATATTTTCAGCCATTACTCCGAGAAGAAAAAAGGAAGATAAGATGGCAATAGCATAGAGGGTTGCTTCTTCAACCTCCAGACACCAGTCTTTTCTATTTTTTTTTTCAGTTGTAATAAATATAATATAAAAAAGTAGTAACCGTGTCTGTGTCTGACTCTGAGTCTGAGAGAGAAAAACAGAAAAGCAAGAGGTGTTAAATGTACAGGCTTTGAGCCATTCATCCTCGTGAAGAACGATGTCATTTAACACCTCCACGCTCTCGTAGTCCTACTTTACTGTATTTTTCTGAATATTATTCTATAATATTAATTTAATATATTTCTTTTTGGCCTTTTCCCGTTTACTCAGCCTCTATTTATTTATTCATTTCTTAAAAGAGGAAAGCCATTTACGCCACGTTGTCATCAACTTAAAGGAACGTTCGGTGCCTCTCATCTCAATTCTTATGCCATTGACACCAAGTTCAAGATGTTCCTAAGACTTGAAACACATTAGCTTCTGAAACTAAAGCTGTGTTATTTCTTTTCTCATACTAGCTGTTCATTCTAATAAAACTCGTACAAAGTTAAAGTTTCTGTGTGGGTTCTCAGGGATGAGTAATTAAGTATGAATGTTTTTCTGGGGCGAATGAACTTTCATTAAATCCAAAAGCCAATACGAGAACTGACATTGATAACTTCAATTTCAGCTTTTATTTTTTTTATTGGCTATTTGGCTCCTTGATCCACTAAGATATTTGGCGGTTGTTAGGGGGAACGGGTACAATGCAGCATTATTAAGTTGGTACTTGAGAGAGATAAATGATTGAGCTTACTTTGTGATGGACGTGCATCCCACTGTTTAATGTTTACGCAAAATTATTCATTTCCAATTATTTAAGAGCAATTTCTTGTTTGACCCAAAAATGGTCA
The DNA here is from genome assembly GCA_946807835.1 of Ailanthus altissimus. Lineage (NCBI taxonomy): Eukaryota > Viridiplantae > Streptophyta > Magnoliopsida > Sapindales > Simaroubaceae > Ailanthus > Ailanthus altissimus. Next base: position 21,847,111 of record OX327691.1, on the reverse strand, counting down.
GTGACTGGGCAGAGAAGCTGTGATATTCCCTGCTCCCTAGGTGGAGTTCTTGTAACCCTCCACCTACAACTACAAGCAAAACCAAAAACAAAACGTGGTAACATTACCATATAGATGTAAGAGATACAATTATTTAATTTAGAAAAACAAAAAAAAAAAAAAATTACATCTTTTGTCATCTTACAAACTTGTAGTATATCCGTAATGGAATGCAAGTAAATATAATCCACGATACAATAACATTTTCAAGCAGATGGAATAAATATCTTAGAAAAATATCCCTTATATTTTATAACGGGGATGACATTATCACCAGTACACATGGCTTCGAGCTATAAAGCTGCCTTCCAAGCAAGAGAATATAATCTTGGCTAAAAAGACACTGATATACGTTCGTGGGTAGAGACAGTGCTGAGTGCTCCTTTTACAGGTCCATCTTGGCTCCTGACTATTTGATCGGTAGGCCACCAATATCAGATGAGATTGAGGACTGCAGCTGCTGCTGAGCTGCTGCTGAGGCAGAGATGCAAATACAACGGATACACGTAAGATTGATGAAGTAGCAATTAATGAGCTTCTATTTGCTGTCTGGTGAAGAGAAGAAAAAGCAGCTATTCATCATCTTTGAAATGAAACAAGAAAAAGGGCTAAAGAAAATCAAATTTAAAATTTGAGCACTAGAAAATCAAGCTTACTTTTCCTACTGGGGATTGTTTAACTACCTTAACAAATACCGAATATAATGGGCAATTGGGCATCCACACTTTCTTATCTGTATCTGTCTCATAATGTGAGTATAGACATACTATATTCATGAACAGGTTGTTTAAGTATCAAACTTGGCTCCTAAAACCAAAAAAAAAAAAAAGAATGAAGCTTTGGCTCAACTTTTCGGAACTGCTATATTGAGAATTCATCACTAGATTATTCCCTAACAGGACAAGTGCCAAAATTGGGGGAAAAAAAAGAAACTTCTTGAGAAAGTCAGATGAAAATACTGGAAATATAAACACCAAATAGAGAATATACCTATCTAGAATAACATGGGCCAAAATGCTTGATATGTCGTACCACTAACAAAGAGCTATTAATTTATATGACTATGGTTACAAGATGATCAAGCGAACAATCTGCCCCAAAAATTTGTATGACTTCGCTGCTTCTTTCAAGCATTTGTTTTTCTCATCTCGAGTCCAGTGCTGCAACGACAGTAATGCAAACATTTAACAGTGAATATCAAGCAACGTCCCAATAAAAGGTAAAGCAAGTCAATAATACACGGCAGACTGGAGCATCACCTCTCCAAGAATGTTGAGCTTCTCACGCACACTTTTCAACAATTCTTGCGCATCACCCTCCCATCTGTAGATTTCCAGCTCCCTTCCCTCTAGGATCTTCTCAGAAACCTAGAGAGAATAAGCATCAAAAGAGAGTTGAGGTTTTGACCCAGTTTGGCAAAATTCCTCCCTGGTTTCATGTGCTTATGAAGCTTATTTAATCTTAAAGTTTAAAGTTCACGCACCTAAGAAATACTCACATCTCGACTATATCAAAATAGGGATATCCGATGAAAACAAATATACACTGATTACGAGATCGGGTAAAAGATAAATCAGCGAGCAAAAACAAAAAGAGCCATGCTTTTGAATAGACACAGGGTGCCCAGCCTGCCAATATGCATGTATCCGTGAATTTCAAGATATTAATGTAATACTTAATTATGATTTGTCATTTGTTTACTTGATAAAACTATGAAACATTTATGAAAGTAATAATTTATGCAGGTTTCTTTACAATAACACAGCACCTTCATAATTCTACAAATTTCTACAATTTAACATGGAAGTGAATTTCTTTGTAATAATGTATACGAGAGTCAAGACATGATACACATTTCTTGCATGTTCAAGTATCTGAAAAGCCTATTTGTTCAATGCGACAAGTGTTCCCCAAAAATCATAATGCAGAGGAGATCAATCAACAATAAAGTAGTTGTTCAAAATTTGAAGGAAGAATCAAACACAACATACAAACACACTCTCCCACAAACAGAGACAAGCACAAATACACCATCCACATAACAAATGTAACTTTAGCTAGCTATTTTAGTCCTATAACATCCTTTTCCTTTTCCGCATTCCACAACTTAGATAAAATGAGCTCTTGATTGGCCTTTCTTCAGTTCACAAATCTTTAAATTTATATAGAAATTTCAAGAAATATATAAGCCTTAATGGTTAATACATACCTGTCTTGCAATTACTTGACCACCAGCTATATGCGAAAAGTATATGTTGTAGAAATGAGATATGAACAATGGGGCACTTGTCTCAGCCAGTTCCTCCAAATACTTGACATACAAAACTCCTGGAGTGCTAGGTTCTGGCATTGCAATACCCTGCTCAGTAAACCATTCTAAATCTTTTGATATACTCTCCGATCGTTCCAATCCAGTTTTTCTGAAATAAGCATCTACAATAGAATAAAAAACATCAGATTCTCAAAAGATTAGAGAAGCAAGATTCAAACTTAGAGATATAATTCATTTGGCTAGAGCATCAAACAAAAATACCCAAATACTTAACCAAGTATATGCCTGTAAACTCTCAATGTAAATTGGTTCCTGCATTCCTTCACAATTATGTATTGGTAAATGACCAAAAATGAACGCCATAATTCAATCTTCGTTCCAGTATAGTTTCACAAATAAAATTCATCATCACAGCATGCAATGGTTTAAATTTCTTAGCCCCGACAAAGGAATTTGAATAACACTGCCAAATATGGACGACACCAGCAATAAACCAAAATTTGATAAGTATGAATAAATAAATAAACAAATAAAAAAAAGATAGAGGTAGTTAAAAAACAAATTACAAGCCACGTCATTGGACACATCAACAATGCGCTCCACGGTGTTGAAGACAAGCTTGCTATCGACCAAGTACTTAACAAAACCTTCCATGCTCGGCTTCCATGTCTCCCCTTCACTATCTAAGGATAACCTACTATCCTGCTTTGATTTTTCTTCTATGCCGTCGCCTGATGAATCGTGGAAATCCTTACTGTCACCATTAGTGTTATTAGAAGGCGGGTATTTTTTACCCTTTAGGTTACGGAGTCTCGTAGCGATAAATCTCATCTCTTCAGTGATACCTTTGCTCTCTCCTGGGTACTCCTTCCTGTACCTTTTTCTCTTTCGGATCACTGGCGTAGTAATAGTTGTGGTGGTTGTTATTGGAATCACAGCCGTTGAATTTGTTAATGAAGAAGAGGATATGCTACTAGTGGAATCAGAGCAGCACACTGGAAATTTATTTTCGTCCACTTCTTCTGATTCTTGTTTTTGCTCGGAATTGCCAAATTCAACTTTACCCGAGAAGGAAGAACCAGAGATTGTTGCAATGACTTCGTTTTACATGGTGCCAAAGACCATAACATCGACATGCTTTGCTTTACTGCAATTTCTCTATTTGACTACAGCAGAATCTCTTCATTGCTTTCCTTCAATTTATTTCTTTTATTTATTGTTTGGAACTGGATTATGTTACCATTACATGATGTTGTCAGTCTGGGTTGGGCCTATCATTTCTTTAGCCCGCACTAGAATAATTATTGGCCACTATTGCCCTCGCAAGTCCAACTATTCCCCAATCAATTCTTCTGCTTAAAAATTAAACAAGACATCATCACATCAAGAATCACTAATACTTTTCAAAAGTATCTTACTTTTCTTTTCTTTCCCTTTTCGCAAAGTATTTACAAGATTTTAAAACCTACTGTACAGGTCTTTACGTACACAACAAATACAAATAAAATCAAGGAGGAACATCATATGTACAGTTTAAGGAAAAAAATTGTGTGAATATTGCCAGTTATCGCTAATAACAGTGCAAACTCACCTATGCAAGCTATCTAAGAAGGTTAGCTATCTGATCCAAAGACCATGAGGCCTTGAGCAACAAAATTTGTTCCCAATAACCACCAGAGTGAGCTCAGCGTCAAAACTCTAGCACAATAATCAACATGGGAGGACTTTTGAAGCATCTGCTCACGTATAATGGGCTTTTAGCTTATGCAAGAATTCTAATATTTCTGTATAGGAAGGATCTGTGCGACTAACTGGTTTGCATGAATTTATATGATCTGTTGATTCTAATACCTGTTTCAAAGAAAACGAAGAAATATAGTTAGGCAAAGAGATTTTGACGAAGATGTGCAAACTCTATATTACACCAATCCAGCCGACCATTTAACTGTTTAAGTCTGCAGAGAGACTTGCACAATAAATAACTGCAATGACATTTGGTCTATAAATGAATTTCAGTTATGAATTAATATTTAAACAACACTTACTATAAGTTCTCCAAATCCAGGATAAGCTGATTCAATAGGCACAATTTCCATTCGGAAGGCCCACCCTCCATAACCTTCAACAATTGGAGTTACCTTCGTCTGCAAAATAAAAACTGTCTATGAAGCTGCAAAGGCAAACAGACACATGGAAGCATGCATTCCACATAGAGGGGTAAACAATTTTCAAGGATCAAGAACAGCAGATCAATACCTCACAGAAACTAAGGACATCAAGCATCCCTTTCTTATGAAGGTGTCGGAGATAGTCATTAAGTTCCGCTAATCTTGGAGAGCCACTTCTTAACTCCCCTATCTAAGAAAAAACAACAAACAAATGCAGTAGAAATCAATTCGTGTAGAAACTACTTTCATGAACAACACACAGAACCATCAATTATGTATTAATGCGAAAGATTTGTTTAGTTTATGAAGATCTTGAACTAACACTTGGAGCAGGGCGAAGAACAAGGCCCATTCGCCAAGGCATGTCTGCAAGTTTGCTTCCAAAGTGAGGGCAGCTATAAAACACCTAAATTCATGGTATAACATCCAGATCATAAAACAAGTCCACATTATAAATTTATAGAAAGGTCAAGCATCTAATTATTGAGTGAAACAGTGAAGCATACAATCCCAACAGTACTCTTCACAAAATTATCAATATTTTCTGCCTTCGCTTTATGCAACATCTGCTTGACAACTAGGCCTCCCATGCTGCAAAAAAAGCAAGTAATGTAATAGAAAGCTATGTCTAAACCAAACAAGCAAGTATCTGTGACAAAGTAACAAAATTATTTTTTTATTAATTGCTACAAACATATATCATCTACCACCTTGACAACTTATTACAATCAAGAAGTTCCGCCCAACACAATGAAGATCGAGTAAAATGTGTGTGACAAACCTGTGTGTCACAAACACAACAGGACGATTCCCGATGCCTGCAGCAACAAGCTTCTCCAGCAGCATGGTGCTCACTTCCTACACATTTCAAGATAATATTCACTAAGAATGTATTAGATCAGCCAACTTTAAAGAAAGATTTCTCATTAAAAAAAATGCTACAAGCACAAAATACCAGAAGGCAGGAATTAGATATAATTTTTCAAAACAAGTCTGGCAACATTGTTGGCTCATCTATAAGGTAGCACCTATAATCAACCTAGCTTGGACTAGAACTAGATTTTATAAAGTATAGTTAACATCAATCTCAGCAAACTTCAAGGAATGAACAAAGTCCCAAAATATTATTCCAAGTTCAATCAAGCCCTTCGAATCAATAACCATAAAATTTTAGATAACAAGACGGACTAGAAAGTGCATAAATTAGAAGTTTATACTAGTTTGCAATCACAATCCAACAAAGATTCTCAGATTGTGAATCCAACGAAGACATCACAAGCCTATATGATAACATTTAAGAAGCTTCTAATTCATCAACCAAACAGTACAAACCTGAAGAGGCAGGCTAGCTCCAGACCATTGTGTAAGATTTGTCTGCATAAAATATTAAATTAGGAGTTAGATGTTCACTAATGTGATGCACCCAATCCAGAAACCAATTGAGAGAAACATTAAAACAAGTGGAGATCCCAATAAAAGAGGATGCCAAATCTCAATTCCTAGTGGATCAAGAACTTCCATCCTACTTAAAACAAACCTTGTATTTGAGAGTAAACAGGCGAGCATGAGGAAAGTCAGCTGAAAGCCATTCACCTGGCCAAAATGTTCCAAGCTTCCCAGCTTCCTGATCAATCTTCTCAACCAGACCCGACTTAGTTGAGTATTTGTCCTCAGAAATGCGCCAAGTCTTATAAGGCCCACCACGCAAGCCATGGACAAAGACAATATCTAGTTCTGGATCCATTGATCGCAGGCTTGTCTGTGACTCATAAATGGAGCTAGATGAGTCATCCTCATTTGAAGGAGACATACCCCCGCTGTTAACGGAATGAGCCTCTCCAGAAGAAGACTTATTCCTCTGAACAATGTCTTGATCTTTCTTTTCAGGACACTTCCAATGGGGCAGTTCCGGGTTAATTAAAAATATCATGTCACTATAACGAGGACAACTTCTATTGCTGTTTGCAATACCATTATCAGGATCATGATTCGAAGAGTCTTTTCCAGCTTGGAGATTGCAAAATACATTTAACAGAGTGGCCCTAGCGTAACTTTGTGTTTTGAGGTCACTGCAACCTTGGATCTTTCCCTTAGCACAATCCTCAAGCCATTTACACCAAGTTTCATCAGCCAGAACAGCCTTCTGGACTTCAGGAAGGAGTGAAAGGACAGTTAACAGCCGAGCCGCATTCTTCCTAATGTAAGCAGTAGGTGGAACTCGAACACTAGATGGATTATTCGTATCTAAATCAGATGATTCATCAGGATAATCAGAAGGCCTCTTTTGAGCCTCTAGGGCTCTTGAAGCATCATAAGCTTCCATAGCAGCAAGTTTCTCATAATCATCATGTAAAAGAAAGCGTCTTAGCAAGCACAAGATCCCAAAATTGGCTAATCTGTTTTGACATACAGAATCTTCACCACAAATTTCTGTAAGTGCTTTGATCCCTTTAAGTGTTGCCATTGCAGAATCAGTAGCATCAAATTTAGGCACAGTATCTTTCTTAAGGTTTTTAAATGGTCCTGCAAATGGTTCCAGAGAAAGAAGATCTGACAGAGAGAATGATTCAACTGCATCAGTGGTCGTTCCCAATTGCTTTGCGGCCAGATTAACAACAGAGCCTGCTATTTGATTAGTAGTCTGTGTGGCAATAAGGATGTTTGACTGATCAATCTGAGTCTGCAAAATTTAAGTAACTATTTTAATAGTGGATGAATCAAGCAAAGAAGCTATATTCCAGTCACAAAACTATATGGATTATACTTGAAGCTGCAAACCATATTAAAACCTCAGCATGTGGCTTCACTTTAATGAAATAATCAGCTAGAAAAGAAATCTCTATACCTTCACTTTATCACTTTTAGGCTGTGTGCCACATTTAACAGAAGCAGTCTTGCTCGAATCCAGAATTTCATTTAGCATAATAGCTAGCCATCCCTGAGAAATTGGTATTGAAGAGGGTCCATGGTCTTCAAGAATGCATGAGAGGATTTTTGTCGCTGAAGAGCGGGTAATGTCAGAAGAAGATTTTCCGAAGACCCAAGGAAGCAATATGGCAGACCATTTCTGACTTTCTTCAAGTGATAACCGTGTTTCCCCAGTAGAAAGCAAATCTAAAGCCTTTGCTAATGTTTCTTGCACCTTCTTATACTTGGTTGTCCGCTTAGCAGTATCTCTCATCAGCTGAAGACCTTTGTCCATCACTACCCTTTGTGCCCCCGGGCTTCTCTCTATAGAAACTAAAAAAGCAGATAAAGCCACCCGAGCCAAAGGAATATCATCATTTTTACTTGCCTGAGAAACAGTTGAAAGAAGACTAGAACTCCAATCAGAAACAGAATCACTTAAGGGCAGCTCACGATCCTCCAATAGCAACCTAGCCACCAAACTCCCATGCCACTTCACAGATCTCTCAGGCGCCACTAAAGCAGTCATGACAGCATACCCATCTCGATCCAATTCTTGAATGCGAGATCTGTTGGCTCTTGATGCCACTGCCCAATTTGCTAATGCCCAAGCGGCAAAAGGCACAGCAACTTGTTGGCAATGCAAGTCATCCCACAGACCAGGAACAACAGCAGAAGACAAATTGGTTTGTTTAAATGAATTGTCATGCTTACTGAGCAAGTCAAGGGTTTTAGGAGTATGTCTAACTGATTGTACTTCAACACCATCAGAATCATCCAATTTCATAAGCCCACTAGTTCTGGAAAGCCCTAAAACAGTCGTACCTTCAAGAATTTTAATCCCTATCCCCCTCATTCCTCTTCCACCATCCTCATCATCTTCATCTCTTTGTGCCTCATCAAAATGCATGCCACCTTCCTCAATAACATCAATAACATTGGCAATATCCCTCACATCAGCATTCCCTGGCAGTGACGGCTTAAATGTTACCTTTTCTAAGCTATCACAGTTGGATGTGACAACATCCATCATGGAAGCAACCAGCATACTCCTACCTTTCAAAGAATCAGAAATATCGAATGAACTACGTCTTGAATGCTGCTCCGACAGAAAAGCTATATATCAATTGTAAAACACAACTCAGAAGCATCAACAAGATCAGGATCAAGCAACAAACTACAATGCCCATGTTTTCAACAATGCTTGATGCAAAAATGTCCGCGATGTCAACAATGATTGATGCGAAACAAAATGAATGATTGATGCAAAGCAATATTTAAGAAACATCACTCTAAATAATACCAGCAAGCGATGTTTTATACCATAATACTATCCAATATAAATAAGGGACTTTCACATATAACCTACACATTTTATAAGCTTCTAGCAGTATAATCAAGTGCCAATAGTGCAATTGGAATCAAAGTCTAATATTTATGCGATTTCAATTGAAATTCCAACAACCAACAGAATAACACAAGCTGACCTTCTTGGAATTTGGCTGACACGAAAAAATAAATCTCAACAAATTAGGCACCGCACGTGGCCGCCCTAACACATGCTTAGACACATCAGAGTCCGCAATCAAGTACGCAAGTGCCCTTGCAGCCTCGGCTTGGGTCCCACACCCGTCAGTTCCGACAGCCACCGCCTCCAGCAACCAATCAACCACTTTCCCGCCTCCCGCGCCCACAATCGCCGCCCTCCGCGCTGCATTGGCCGCCGCGATATCCGCCAAAAGCGCTGCCACCCTCAGCTCAAAGCCGGCCCTCACCTCATGGTTCGCGCTGGACAACACCGAGCTCAGAGATTGCCACAGAATCGAAACGGCGACGCCGGTTTGCTTCACGTGGTTAATAACTCTTCTAAACGACGCGTTTGACTTATGAATTGTGTTCACAATAGTCGAGTAAACCGGACTACTACTTTTATCGTCGTCATCCTTGCGATGGCCGTCGGACAGGAGAACAACGGAGGCGATAACTGCGGAGAGGACGGTCGCGGAGAGGGCGAAAGTGGAATTTCGGGATAGAGACGTGGCGGTGTAGGAAGTGGAGAGAGGAGATAGATGGTTTTGAATAATTTGTGGTGGTGGCAGTGGTTGCGGCGGTTGAGGGCCATATTGGGAATTTTTGAAATTGTTAGGGGGTTCGCTTGGGATTTTAGACGAAGAAGAGATTTGGCGACGAAGAGGAAACCAGTAACGACGGCGTATTGAACTTCTGAGACGGAGCATTGTTTTTGTTTGTGTGTGCAAGGAGAATTTGTTGAAAGGAGAGATTCTTGGTCCTTGAATTTTGTTGGGCGGTTGTTTCGTGTTGGAGAATGGAGATGAAGTAAAGTTGCGAGACGAATATGGCGGGAGGAAATTTCGGGAGTAAAAATGTTCATATACGCTGAGAACCGTCTATGAAATGGAATTTTCTTGCGGAAGATGCGAACCTTGTAAGACAAGTAAAAATAATTTCAATTTAAAAAAAAAATTGGTTGAGAAGGCCCAGTCAATTATTTTAAAATGTCTTTTTAATGGGCTTATATGGGTGGGTTTTAAAGAGCCTATTCTCTGCTTTTTTGGGCTTTCCAATCTCTATTTCCACCCCCATTTTGTGTAAGACACTCCACTTAGTAATATAGTCCATAAAAAATTTAAATACTATAAACAAATTTCAATTATTTTAAAATGTCTTTACTATTATTATTATTTGAACCTATGTCTTTATTATTTAATATTTATAATAATTTTTGTCTTTTTTATTTTCATTTTCAGCACACCATTTACATCATTATTAATTCTTCATTTATAAAACAGTATCTTTGAAGTAAAATCACAGTCTTGCAACAAAAAAACATATATATATATAAATTGATACAAAATTTAAGCTTTTTTCTTTTAAGTTATTTTCTACTGAATATTTTTTTATTATTTAAAATATCATATATATATATTTAAATTATATTTAAATTCAAGAAAGAATACAAAATTAAAGATTAGATTTGTGTCATATAAATATTCTTTAAATTCAAATAATAAATTATTAACTTGTTATTTATTTTATTTATTTAAGTCATTTTATTTAATAATAAAATTATTATAACTATCAAAGTTTAAAAAGATAAGAGTGTGATTGTACAAAATATGAGTAGAAATATCATTACTCCTTCCTAATGATTTTCATTTGTTTCAAAGACATAACAAATCTTTAGTAGATTTGTAATTAGTGTGTGGATGATAGTTTTTTTTTTATAGGTTGTGTTATATTTTGCGTTAAATAAAATATGAGTAAATGTCTAATATATATATATGAATAATATTATTTAATAGATTAATTTTTTTAATTAATAATAAGCACTCACTTACAATAATAATAATGTATATATTAAAAAATTTATAAACTACAGTTATATAATCAATGTGCTTAGATATGTTCTTACATAAATTAATATTGCATGACACATCCGTATTTATTGTAGTGTTTTTTTATAGTCCTTTGCTCTTTGCAAACCCCAGACTCGTTCATTTACTCGCTTGGACTTAATCTCGTTCGATTGTTGATTAGATACCAAAAAAAAAAGACACAACTAATAATCAAATAAAAGTTAAAACAATCAAGAGCGACAAATCCAACAAGACAATTTATTTTGTGTTGTTCATCAAATTGGTTATGTCCACACAAGTGGCAAAATTACTTTAACCCCTTGAAGTTCTCACCCGCCCGCTTGATCTTTAATATTCTTATCTCACAAATCTATTTTGTTTTTTTTAATCATTCTTCTATTTTCTCTCTAGCAAAATTTTTTTTATCCCTTCCAACTTTAGCATACTTGTGTTATTTTAAATTTAACATTACTACCAAATAGGTCTTTTGTGATAAAAATTTTCAATAAAAATTTTAATCTATCACATGTTTATGATAAATTTTTAAAGTCATATTGAAATAGTTTATCAATCAAATGGCAATAGATATTTTCATCACAAAAATAGTAATAAAAAACCAGTAATTTATGATATTAAATATCATAATTTTATGATAGTATTATTAAAAAAAATTGTGATAGAAACATGATATGATACATTTTATGAATGTTAGAAAATAACAATGTTTGACAAAATAATGCATAACAATGTTTGACAAAATAATGCATAGGGTTACATCTATTTTTTAAATGCAAATGCAAAACCACATTGTTTTGTTAATTCATAGTGAAATGACGTCGTTTCATCGCTAGAATTTAAAAAGGAGAAGGCAAAACAGTGCTGTTTAATATGCAAAATATTAAAAAAAAAAAAACATTATTGTTTTTGTCCATTAAGAGAAGAAGAGAACCGACATTGTTTCAGACAATCTCGTAATAAAATGGCAATCTTCGTTACGTCTTTAGTTATATTTGAGATAGGAAAAATTTTAAACCCAAATTTAAGGAAAGTAATTTAAAACTCAAATTTCAATTGATTAGGGTTGTTTTCAGTTGTGTTTCAACTTATAAATTTTGGCGAGGCTTTTGTGTTTTTGATTAAAAATTAGAGTTGTTTGCGTAAAAAATATAAATAAGAATATATTTTATTTTAATAAAAATTATACAACAAGAGTTTTTATATAAATTTTAACTTATTATAAAATAAAAAAAAGAATATTATACATAAAATAAAATAAATAAAAGTTATAAAAGGTATAAATATATTTGATATAATATCAAATATATTAATGATGTAATATTACACATATTAATACATTTTCTTTCAAATTTAAGATGATGAAGTAGAAGTAAGTTTGAGTTTAAAAACGATCAAGAAGTAAAAATTTGGTAAAAATATTAGCATATTGATCTTCAAAAGAAATAGAGTGAAAAATAACTGTTCCTTGAGAGACATGTTGTCGAATCTGTTTTAATATGCTTAGTCCGCTCATGAAAAACATCATTGTGAGCAATTTAAATATCACACTGATTATCACAATAAAGAGGTATAGTTTCAGTGTGAGAAATACTCATATCTTCAAAAAGCTAGTGGAGCCAAACAATCTTTTAGGTAATATCAATAAGAGCACGGTACTTAACTTCAGTACTAGAGTGAGCAGTAGCAGTCTGTTTTTTACTTTTTCATAAAAGAAGATAATCACCTAAGAAGAAACAAAATTCAATAGTTGATCGTCGATCCGTAGGATCACCCCCCTAATCTGCATCAGTATAAGCTTGTAACATGAGACGAGAATGAACTGAAAAATGAAGACCATAAAAAGTGTACCTTTGAAATAACATAGGATATGAAGAACTACTGTATAATGAGAGGTACGAGGAGCGGCCATAAACTGACTAACAACATGAACAATATAAGCAATATCCGAGCGAGTAACTGTAAGGTAGAACAAATGACCAACCAACTGACGATAGAGAGTGACATCACTGAGGAGAGTACCATCAGAGGATCAAAATTTGGCATTAGGCTCTAGAAGAGTAGAGACAGTCTTATTATCTGTCAAGCCAGCTTTAGCAAGTAGATCTGATGTATATTTAGCCTGTGAGAAATAATACTTAGTAGAGTCGGATAGTACTTCAAGACCAAAAAAATAACTAAGGGTGCCAAGATCTTTCATTTCAAAATGTCATTGAAAAAAGTCCTTAAGAGTAGAAATACTAAAAAGATCATCACATGTGATGATCATCACATGTGATAATCATATCATCAACATAAAAAAGTAATAAAACACAACCACGACTTATTCTGCAGATGAAAAGTGCTGAGTCATAGGGGTTGGACTGAAAACCATGTTGAGAAATAATGCTATTGAACTTTACAAACCAGGCACGAGGAGCTTGTTTAAGGCTATATAAAGCTCGACGAAGTTTGCAAACCGTGCTTGGCGGATGTGGATAACCAGGAGGAGGCTTCATATAGACTTCTTTGGAAAGATCACCATTAAGAAAGACATTTTTCACATCCATCTGAAATAATATCCAACCATGAACAACAATAATAGTTAACAAACTCCGAACAGAAGTAAGGCGAGTAATAGGGGCAAAAGTTTTTTCATAATTAATTCTATATTCCTGAGTAATGCCTTTTGCAACAAGATAAGCTTTTATATCGCTCAATAGACCCATCAGACTTGGTCTTAATCTTGTACACCTATTTTACAACCAATGGTAGTTTTATTAGGTGAAAGATGAACAAAATCCCAAGTATGCGATTTCTCAATAGCTTACAATTCTGTCATTGTTTGCTGCCAAACCGGGTTAGCACTAGCTTCGGAATAGGAGTAGAGTTCATATAATAAAAGAGTAGTAGAAAAATAATGATAATCATAAAGTTTAACATGAAATTCTCTTATTAGAGAAGAACAGCGAAGAGAGGGTGTAAGAGAGGCCTCAAAGATGTTTAAAGCAGATTTTTCAGACAAGATGAAAGGATCAAAAGCAGGCGTTGTATTAGCAGGTTCACTTGTATGAAATTTAGAGGAAGTATCAGGAAACAAGTTATTAGTATTGTTAGTGAAGAACTGAGAAGTGGGTTGAGACATATAATGGAAGTTTGATACGGAGAAGACCATTTTGTGTTTAAGAAATATGATATGATGAGAGATGCGAAGACATTTAAAGATGGGATCCCAACACTTATAACCTTTATGTTCTATCCCATATCCCAGAAAACAACATAATCGCATGCGAGGCTTGAGTTTGGTATGTTCATATTTTTTGAAGTAGAATAAAATAAACATAACAAAAAACTTTGAGAAGACTATAATTAGGAAAGAGTCCATATAGACGCTCATACGATTGATTGTATAGACAATAGTTAAAACAGCTTCACCCTAAAATTGTTCAGGATAGGAAGTAGAGATGAGAAGAGCCAAATTGTGTCAAGAATATGTATGTGTTTTCGTTCGGCTCTCCCATTCTGCTGAGATGTACTGGGACAAGATCTTTGGTAAATATTATCTTGTTCCTGTAAAAGATTTAAAAAATCAGAATATCTATATTCCATGGCATTATCTGTGCGAAATATCTTAATGGAATAAGAAAATTATGTTTTAATCATTTAAGCAAAATCACAATAAATTTTGGTAAGTTCTAATCTTTATTTCATAAGAAACAATCATGTATATCGAGAATAGTTATCAACGAAAATAATAAAGTATCTAGATCTGCCCATAGTAGCATTAGGAGATGGACCTCAAATATCAGAGTGTATAAGATCAAAAGAAGCATATGAAACAGTAGTATTATTATTAAAAAGCAAAGTTGGTTATTTTGCTAAATGACAAATCAAACAATCATCTTTATTATCAAAAATAATTCTTATACAACCACTGGATACTAGAGAATGAATATGACTTATTGAGGCGTGACTTAAACGAGAATGTTAGAGATGTAATGATGATGCTGATGAAGGGGATGGAGATGGCAAATGTAAATAAATGAGCTCATATAAACGACCTACTTTACAGCCTGTCTTAAGTGTCCGACCTGTCTTCGGATCATGCACATAACACCCAGAGGCAGCAAATAAAACGTTAAGATCAAGTTCACAAATTTGATTGATAGATAAAAAATTTATTGTGAGTTTAAGTATAAGATAAGTATCATATAAGGAAATAGTGGAACAAGACACTCAACCAATATGACTAACATTCATGAAAGATCCATTAATAGTTTAAATAGAAGGTAAATAGGAAGCAAAGAATTTAAAGGAGAAAAGAGTGGAATCAGAAGCCATATGATTGCAACATACAGAATCAAAATACCAAGAGTTACCTGAAAGAACAGAAGAAGTAATAATGAAATGATTACCAGAGTTTGATAGAAGTTGGCGAAGTAAAGATTTCAGATCACTGGTTAAATTGAAAGAGGAGTTAACAGTATCTTGGGCAGTAGAGAATGATTGAGACCTTGTAAAAGTATTACATTGACATTGTTTGCTTTTAGGAAAATCTTTTTCAAAATGATCAGGTCTAATTTTTTGACATTTTTTTCATTTACGTGTTGGACAAGTGAAAACTACATGTCCAGATAAGTGACAATAATTACATGTCTTGTGTTGATTGGAGCTACCAAATTTGTGTTGCAGGGTGACAAGTATTGTGTCTATACGAACTTGCTGAAGAATAGCAAATCTTGTTTCTTCATAGATAAGATCAGCAATAGCCTGATCTAAAGTGGATAAGGGCCTCTAATGAAGTAGAGAAGCAAGAGTTGACTCAAATTTATCTTGCAAAGCCATGAGAAACTGAACTAGACGTTGATCGGTAGATAATAAAGGCTTGACATCATCATTATTCTTCCAAATTGGTTCTGAAAGAGCTAGTTAGTCCCAAATAAATTGCATTTGAGAATAAAAGTCGATGATAGATTATCCTAGTTTTTGTCGAAGGTGATGCAACTTTTACCGTAATTGATATTGTGAGAGAGATTTGTGGCAGTGTAGCGATGTGAAAGAAAATCTAAAAGTGATTTTGGCAGTATCAAATCAACCATAGTGAAGATTGATAGATGAGGTGGATGTATTACGAAACCATATAATAATCTAATGATTTTTACTATCCCAATCATCTAGTCTGTTAATGAAAGCCTCTAGACTCTTATTATCCCCTGCTTAGGTAGAGTAACATCATTAGTGATATAACACTAAAGTCTCTTACCTTAAAAAAATCTACATATAGCTTGTGCTCATAACACATAATTATATCCATCAAGAATAATGTGAATAGGTTGAGAAATATTAGATTTATCTATACAAAAAAATAAATTTTCCTTTTTAACTTTTAATAATTATAATCTGGCCCCTAAATTTTAATAATTATAAAATTACACCAATATTTTTAATAATTGTAACTTAACCCCATTACTTTTAATAATTATAAAAAGATCCTTATTGTTTTTAAAAAATACAAAATGATCCCTAAATAATATGATAATGGCAAAATAACCCCAACACTTTAAAAATTATGTAACTGTCCTAAAATTATAGAATATTACGATCTAACATTAAAATATTAAAAAGTTTGCAAACAAACCCTTGTTGTAAATCGTAAGCTTCAAGTGGTGTGTCCAATGGTTTTCGATCTCCAATTGACATAAATCCAACGGTGTTTGAACGATCAGAGACTGAGAATTCTTTTAGACAGGGCAGTGTCGATCACAGCGCCGTATAACAGCCCTAAAGTGGCAATGATCGACGGCAGAGACTTTTCAGATAGCGTGTGCATCTTGGTCTAATCTCTGATTTACGCGTTGTCACGGTGTTGGAATGGTCGATGGTTTTTGATTATCTTGGGATGGGCAATGTGTAACACGGTAGCTTTTCGATGATTTTCGAAGGCTTTTCGATGAACCTCCAATGGATTTTTGACGAGTTCCCAAAAAACTTGTGGTAAATCTCCGACTAAACAAAGCGACAGTGAAAAAATTAAAATTTTGATACCATGTGAGAAATATAAAAGAATAATATATTTTACTGTGATAAAAACTGTACAATGAAAACTTTTATATAGGCTTTAGTTTATTACAAAATAGAAAAAAATACTATGCATGAAAGGAAAAAATTACAGGTTATAAAAGGTAAAAATATATTTGATGTGATATCAAATATATTAATGATGCAATATTACACACATTAATAGCTTGAATCCCTAATTCGTTCATTTGGTTTTTTTTTTAAATTTTTTGCACAAGTTTGTTTATTTTGCCAAATGATTGGTAACTTTTTATTCGTTCAGTTGTTTCTTATTTGTCTGCACCAAATATTTATTAGATTTGTCTTGTGAATTGTGGACCAATTTGTCTGTACCAAGAGTTAAGGTGAACCCTTTAGAGTAAAATTGTTAGTCTTATTTTAATTTTACTCTAAGATGTAGTATGATTAATTTAAGCCATAGTAAGCATTTGTTAACTTTGAGAAATGTTTAAAAATAGCCATTATTTTAAAAGTCATAATATTTTATAGCAAAAAATTATTTAGCAAATCTTCATTGGCTAATAATAATATAAATAAACAAAATTACCCTAGTTAATAATGAAATCGAAGATTAAAATGGTAGACAAAAAACTTAGAATTGTTTGCGCCCTCTTCACGCTACAAAGTTGGGCGCGTGGCCCTATCACTAAGACTAACTCCAGACTTTCTTCTTCAACATCTTTTTACTAGATTTTATCCATTTCCCCCTATTTTCAAAACATTTTAAATTAAATTTACTCATGTTCAACCTATAATGCTTATGTTGCGGATATCAAGTCATGCAGTTTAGTTTGACACCCTTATGGCATTAACTAAACCACAGCTTTGATACCCTTTTTATTCTATACATAGCGAAAAATCATAACTCATACCATAAGTAAGAAAATATGAGATCAACACACCAATAAAGATAAAGAAAACAAACCAATCAACATAAAGAAAACAAACCAATCAACAAGACACAAGATATACGTGGTTCGACCCAAAATTGTCCTACGTTCATGGAGGATCCATGATCCAGCTTCTTATTATTGATATAGATCATTAAGTATCTTCTTACATCATCAATGATCCCACAAGACCCCTTAGTATCTCTTATAGGGACCTCTAAGTATCTATCCTTGATTATCATGACTCCCCAAAATCTCTTAGTATCTCATCATAAGAGAATTTTACAAGGAATACAAGAATAGCCCGAGCATCTAAGCCAAAAGGAACTATGATGTTTTTTTTGTTCACTTAAGAACTAAAAGAAAACACTCCCCAAAGGTTACACCCTAGTGCACCACGCACTTAGTGCCTACCTAATTTTTCTATTCTCTTTTATAGTTATATCTTGAAACTTTAGATGCTTGATTTGAACCTTATGTTTAGAAGGGTTTATATAGTGAATAAAACACCTTTAAAAATCATAAACCTAGTTGGAATAAAAGTTCTTACTTGTAAGAGTCCTAATCCCACTTAAAGAAGTTAATTGGGTCAAAATAAGAAATACCCTAAAGTAACAGCGTAAACAGTACCTGATGAACAGTATCGCCCGCATTAACAGTACTCATTCTTTTTTGTTTTTATTTTGCTCCTCTCTTATACAACCCAATACGTATTTGACTTCATAATGACTCTTTTCTTAGTATTCATCTCAATTCTTGTCCATACAAAATTGTTTAAATCACCAATTTTCAACAGTTTCAAATTTATTAATTTTAAAATATATTTTGAATTAAAATTTTAAATAACTTTCGAGAGAAATACAAAAATATTTTAAAAGTAAAATTGTTCAAAAATCAGGTGTTTTTGACTTGCAATTTATGAAATATATAAAAAAAATTCATCTGGATGAATAGTTTCATCAATTTATTTGTTTCTTTTTGTGGCTAATATGCTGGGAACGAAAATAAAATTGGAGGTCTAATTAAAGAATCCCTCATTTACTAGTAACATTTAATTGTATTTTTATGAAAGGTTTCATTTAACAAACAATGTGCTCTGTTGTAGTTTTTCGATATCAAGTGAAATGGAATAATTACATGGACAAGGAGGTGAAATTTAATTAGCGTTGAGAATATTTGATCTGGGCTGGGATGTTACATATATAACGTGTTCATGGACTTTTTGATAACTAGTAGTTTTTCTTGGGTGCTTGTAATTAGTTCTTGCTTCTATCAACTGATTCCTTTCTTTTACCTATGTTTTTCCTTAAACAATTTGCTTGAGCAAGTCGTACTTTTCAGAATTGTTATTGTACTTTATGG
The DNA here is from genome assembly GCA_946807835.1 of Ailanthus altissimus. Taxonomy (NCBI): domain Eukaryota; kingdom Viridiplantae; phylum Streptophyta; class Magnoliopsida; order Sapindales; family Simaroubaceae; genus Ailanthus; species Ailanthus altissimus. The sequence continues at coordinate 21,828,024 of OX327691.1, read as the reverse complement.
ATTCGGAAATGTCTTAGTTTGCTAGTATTGTTGTTTGGGAGTAACCTTTATGCAGGAAATTTCCTATTTGAATAACCGTTACAAACATAAAAGATTTAATTGTTGCGCCTTTTATATTCATGGTGCTCGTTGTTGTTGGTGTTCCTAAAGTGAAGTTTGAGTTGGTTCTAAGAATCGTTTAATTGAGTTTTTTAAATAGAATTTTTAAAATAAAATTTTTAAAAATAAAATTTTTTAAAAAAGTTATTGATATTTTAGTTGTCAATTAAAAAAATTCTTTTAAAGTATTAAATAATTTAGTTATATATTATTAAAAGTACTTTTTTGTTATTAAATTATCAACAGGATATTTATTAAAATTTATATTTAAATTTTAAATAATTCAATATATTTTTATATATAAATTTAAATTTATTATGTATTTTCTCAAATTTAATTTTTTAAACACAAGAATCAAGTAAAATTAATACATAGTAATCAATGAATTAATATAAATTATTGTGTTTGATATAAAAATTAAAAATAAATAACATTTCTTTTTATCTAAAAATAAAATAATCAACAAATTGTTTTAGTAGATTCTTATAAAAATATGATGGTTGTAGAGATATGAAGAATAATGACTTTTAAAAAAATATTAAAAATATGTTAATTGAATTATTTTTTTAATTATTAAAGGTATACTATAAAAAAAGAAAATATTATTAAAGTATATGTGACATTATATAAATATTAAAAAAACTTAAAAAGTTATGCTCTCAAAAGCCTAAAATTTAAACTTTTGTAAGTAGAGACAAAATAGCTTCTTTAATCTTCAAAAGCTCTTTTATAATTATAACCAAACATTAAAAAAAAAAAAATTAAAAAGAGCTTTTAACATTAAAAAGAGCTTTTTTGGTTAATAGAGAAGCCCAACCAAACAGGGATTTAAGGCTCGTATGGTTGACCTTTTCAAATAGAATATTTTGAAGTAAAGTTTTTTAAATTAGAGTTTTTAGAAGTAGAGCTTTTAAGAAAAAATTATTAGTCGTTTGGTTGTCAATTAAAAAAACTCTTTTGAAGTATTAAATTGTTTAGTTATACATTATTAAAAGTGTTTGTCTGTTATTAAATTACCAAAAAGGACACTTAATAAAACTTATAATCAAATTCTAAATAATTTGATATTTTTTATATATATGTTTAAATTTGTCATATATTTTCTCAAATTTAATTTATTAAAAAACAATAATTAAGTAAATATTAATACATAGTCATTAATGAATCAATATAAATTATTATATTTTGTACAAAAATTAAAAATAAAATAATACTTGTTTTCATTTAAAAAATAAACTTATCAACAATATATTTTGGTAGATTTTTGTAAAAATATGATAGTTGTAAAGATATGGAGAATTAGAGGTATAATGACTTTAATAAAATAAAATAAAATATATTAGTTGAATATGATTCATTTTTATTAATGGTACAATATGAAAATAAGAAACTATTGTTAAGGTATGTGACATTACACAAATATTAAAAAAGTTTAAAAAGCTTTACTCCTAAAAGTCCAAAATTAGAGCTTTTGGAAGTAAATGCAAAATCATTTTTTTAATCTCCAAAAGCTCTTCTCTAACTGTAACCAAACGTCATCCAAAATTTAAAAAGAATTTTTGTTAAAAAAATTCTTTTGACCAATAAAGAACTCAACCAAATAGGCACTTAATGTTTTGAAAGTGATAAATAAGGGGAGAAGTTTAAGCTAAATGATGAGCTGAAAAATGGATTAAGATCTATTAAGCCTTTAAGAATCGGCCTAATTCTATAAGGCAATAATATGTAACTCAACCAAATAGGCACTCTAGTTTCCATTTCTTGTTTGTAAAGATTGAACAGAAATCAGTGAATGATAAAAGTGGTTGCAGAGAATATCATTAACAGCAAGAGCAAAGTGTGGCTCCCTAAACAGATCTTTTTGGATGGCCAAATGGCATACCTCAATGAGTTGTTTGAGGTCTTTACTCATTTCTTGTTAACTATCTCCTTATCTATGCCTTGGGCTTTACAAGGATTTGGAGATTATATAGAGAAAAAAACATTTGGACTCTCGTAATTTAGAGAAAAGGATATGTTGCGGATATCAAGTTATGCAGTTCAGTTTGACACCCCTATGACGCCAACTAAGTCACAGCCTTGATACCCCTTTTATTCTATGTGTAGCGAAAAATCATAACTCACACCATAAGTAAGAAAATATAAGATCAACACACTAATAAAGATAAAAAAAACAAATCAATCAACAAGACACAAGGTATACATGATTCGAACCAAAATTACCTACGTCCATAGAGGATCCATGATCTAGCTTCTTATTATTGATATAGATCACTACGTATCTTCTTACATCATCAATGATCCCACAAGACCCCTTAGTATCTCTCATAGGGACCTCTAAGTATCTATCCTTGATTATCATGACTCCTCAAAATCTTTTAGTATCTCCTCATAAGAGAATTTTACAAGGAATATAAGAATAGCCCGAGCATCTAAGCCAAAAGGAACTATGATGTTTCTTTTGTTCACTTAAGAACCAAAAGAAAATACTCTCCAAAGATTACACCCTAGTGCACTACGCACTTAATGCCTACCTAACTTTTCTATTCTCTCTTATAGTTACATCTTAAAACTTTAGATGTTTTATTTGAACCTTGTGTTTAGAAGGGTTTATATAGTGAATAAAACACTCTTAAAAACCATAAACCTAGTTAGAATAAGAGTCCTTACTTGTAGAAGTCCTAATCCCACTTAAAGAAGTCAATTGAGCAAAAACAGAAAATATCCTAAAGTTGCAGTATAAATAGTAACTACGTGAATCGTCCTTAGGCGCGAACAGTAACAGGTGAATAGTACCACCGTAAACAGTACCCTATAAACAGTAACTGTCATGAACAGTACTTGTTCTTTTTTTTTTCTTCCATTTTACTCCTCCCTTGTACACTCAATGCGTACTTAACTTCATAATGACTCTGCTCTTGATATTTATTTTTATTCTTACCCATATAAAATTGTTGAATCACTAATTTTTAACAGGATAACTAGATCTCGTAATTTAAAAAATTTTAGTTGCACTTCTGTCAAATGACAGATTCTATTTAAGTTAACAGAAAAATGTCAAATATGATGAAAGTACATATATGCCCCCAGACTGACTTAAGGCCATTTAAAGAATGTCCATGTTAATAAGGTCAAAGCAAATTACCATATTACTCATATTTATTAATAGACACTTACAAAATTACCCTTTATCAAGCATAGTATACTGAATTTGACCCAAATTTTTATTGGTGAAATAACATAATTATCCTCAATTTTAAGTTATCAACTGTTTAATAATTGATCCTATTTATCATATTTTACTCTCATAAATCAATTAATTACAAAATTAGCCTTTATTTTTACCCTTCTTATACCTATTTTATATTCATTTTGTAGAGCGATTTCAACATCTTTCTCTATATTTTTCCCAATTGTTGAAATATGAATGCATTGGGCCAACAAAAATTTGTGAAAATAGTGGTTGAAATACTCAAACATGCGAACATAAAGGAGATGATTAAGTTCAAAGTCCGAGTTATGTCAGGGGATTGATGGAGTTGTTCTTTTACTGTCTCGCATCGAAAACACGAGTGATGGTAGTGAACCAAGCGCGAATTTTCAAGAAGAGACCAAAGAACAACAAGCCAAGATCAATGGAGCTTGGTTATTTGCCAAGTTTCAAACACAAGTAGCGTGGCAATTCAAGAATTTAAAGGAAGAGCTTTTATATCAATCAAGAAAACAAAACAAACCCAATCACCATTATCAAGAAAATAAATTCCCCTTAAATCTCCACTATCAACAAACTAAAACAAACAAAACAATAATAATAATAATTTCATCAATAAAAAATTGTAAATCTCCACTATGACTTCTCTAATTTCTCAAATCCTTACCCTTCATTTCAAATTTTTTTTATTTTTTAATTTAATTAAAATTTTCAATCTTCACCCTCTCTAACCTCGTGGGAAGACTTCTTTTGGAGATGAAGAACCTAACAAACTTGACGTTTTTGTCACAAAATTTTCAATCCTCAACCTTACGATACAGCTTCAACTTTTTTTTTTGGTTTTAATTGAAGAATCTTTGGTAAATATATATTGGCTAGTTCAACACCTACCATGGAGTAGTGATAGTGGCCCAAAGTTTGGTGGCTTTTGCTTGTAGCTAAGAAGAGGTGAAGGCTGGTAAAGAGAAAAAAAGAAGAAAAAACATTTTAGTCCTTTATTTGAAGGGTATATATATTAACATAATCTCTCATATTTCAATAATTATCATGTTAATCTTCACAGCTACAAATTTATTGTTAAATATTTACTTTTTTGTTACTTTTACTATAATATCATTAGTTAAATATCTACTAATTATCTGATACGTATCATGACACATGTCATTACTTAATTAGTTTAAATTTTTATTAAATATTTTTTAAAATAAATTAAATTAAAATAAAAAATTATAAAAAAGAACTGCCACCATCGTTGAAAAAGGGTGATTGGTCGATCATCATTTTTCAACGACATTCTGACGGTAAAATTTGTCAAATTTTATATGATTAAACTCCATTTTTTTTATCTATATAATGGTGGGGTCTTTTTTTTTTTGTTACAAAAAAAAAAACTAAAAACGGCGGGAGAGGCAGCGGGCACTACCGCTGGTCGTCAAATGGGGGAAAGGGAGGGACGGTGACTTGCACTGCCCCTACCTATGGAAAGGTCGGCTGTTGATCTATCCATAAGTGGGGGCGGTGCCAATCATCGCCCCTCATTTGAAGGTGGGCGGCGGTGGCTGCCGCCCCTCCCCTACCATTTGTAGTAGGGGTGGGCACGGTCCGGTTCGATTTTTTAGAAAAATAAAATCAAAATCGATTTTTTTAATGAGAAAAATCGAACCGGACCGAACTCATTTTTTTCGGTTTGGTCCGGTTCGGTTTTTTTGATTTTTTGGTTTTTTTATTTTTTTATTTTAAATTATGAAATTGTTTTAATTTTTGGTCCGATTTTTCCAATTTTTTCAGTTTTTTTCCGATTTTTTCGGTGGAAAAAATCGACCGGTAATCGAACCGGACCGGTCGATTTTTTCCCAAAAAAACCAAATCGATTTTTTTTTAAAAAAAAGGGGACCGAACCGAACTGGCCAGTTCGGTTCGGTTTTTCGGTTCCCAATTTTTTTTACCCACCCTTAATTTGTAGCATTTTTTTAAAAGACCCCACTATTATATAGATTAGGAAAATAGAGTCTAATAATGTAAAATTGGACAAATTTTACTGTTGAAATGTTGTCGAAAAATAGCGATCGGCAGCCAGTCGATCACTGTTTTTCGGCAATGGTGATTTTTTTAAATTTATTTTTAAAATATTTAGTAAAAATTTAAACTAATTACATGATGACACGTGTTATTTGTTATTAATCATATTATGACACGTGTCATTTATTTATTAAATATATATTTATTAAGTTACTTTTAAAAATATTTTTCTTTAAAAAAATATATTTATTAAACATTTAAAGTAATTACATAATGATACGTATCATATGTAACTAATCATATTATGATATGTGTCATTTAGTTATTAAACATATATTTATTAATTTAATTTAAAATATTTATTCTTTAAAAAAATATTTATTAAACATATAAACCATTACATGATGACACGTGTTATTTATAATTAATCATAGTATGGCATGTGTCATTTATTTATTAAATATACATTATTAATTTATTTTTAAAATATTTATTCTTTCACAAAAATATATTTATTACAAATATTAACTAATTACATAATGACACGTGTTAACATTAACTTATCATATAATAATATGGGTAATTTTTAAATTTTTTATTTTAAAATAGCAAAAATACTATTTTACCTTTAAAAAGAACTTATTTAACAACAAGTTTGTGATGGCAGGAATTAACATAGTAATTATTAAAATATAGGAGATTATGTTAATATATACTTATAAAATAAAGGATTAAAATGTTATTTTTTCAAAAAATGAAGATTAGGATTTTGTTTTGAAAAAGAAAATAAAAAGAAAAAGAATTTTTTTCTATCAATTAGCCACGTGTAATTCAATATGATTAAAAAATAATAAAAATATGGTATATAAGATCCCAATTATAACATGACATGTGGGCTCTATTAATTTTAGAATTTAAATTTAGACTGAATTTTTATTTTTATCCTTTTAAGTGTTAATTTAAACAAAATCTATCACCTGACAAAATGCAAATAAAAATTTTAAAATTATAAAAATTTAAATATTCCATTTCCAAAATTACGGTTCAGATGTCTTTTTTCTAATTCTATATATATATATACCCAGGATGTTGCCATGTCTGTGCTGGATTTGACTAGACTAAACAATCAATAAATCTTGAGTTATCTATTAAACTCAAGCCGTATATGAAGATGAGTATTGTGTTTTTGTCGATAGTATCAATATTATTCTCTTCATTTTTTTTATTTGGCATGTGAAGCAGACGATTTACGATGATGAATTATTGTGAATAATACTTTTTCTCTTCTTTTCTTTTTATAAACGGTAAGAATAGATGATCAAACTTGAAAAAGAAAATATCTCTGCTATATAAGCATTAATATTGTAACCCGCTGATACGTGTGGATCAATATAATCTTGAAATGGCATTGAATTAATTGAACCATGTGAATTGCATGCATCGGTTCGCTTCAGCACGACGAGTGAAGGCGGCGGCGCTGTTTGACAAGCTTGAAGCAAGGTCTAAAAATCAACCATTTCATATATGCAGTCAAGTTAATGCCTAACTTTTTGCTTTAGTTTTTGTTTTGTTTTTTTAAAGCCCAATGAAATTAATAAAATAAACGTTTAACATTCTTTCACGAATGTCTTTCTCCCAAAAAAAAAAAAAAAACGAAAAAAAATCTTCCACGAATGTGGAGGTTTTACCAAAGACGCTGTCAACTCCCCCTATTTTCTTGCTTTGCTTGGATATCTTCTGAACTTCTCATAATCATTCCTTTAGGGTGCCAATGACTCGAATTCAAGCCAAAATGAATCGACAAAACAAACTAACAAGTTGAAAAAAAGAAAGTGTACGAACGTACGTTCTTTAATGTTATTGTATTTGTATATAGACAAAAACCAAAGGATTCTTTGATTTTGAATCAGGATTATCAGATAAGATTCTGAAGATGTCTTGCCGATGCATTATAAGAAACTTCTTCTCTTAGACACTTGGACTGGGGTTTTGTTTAATATTACCCGCAACTTGCACGTGGCCAGCTAGCTTTCTATAATTCTATCTTTACATATTTGTTGTCATCGCTTCATTTTTTTAAACAATGCATGGTTAGCCGAATACTCATTTTTCTAGAGCATGTGAATTAAAAAAAAAAAAAGAAAAGAAAAACAGGGTACAACATGAAAGCCAATTCTATTCTGAAACCATGTATTTGAGAAAAGCTTTATTTTTCATGAATATATTTTTTTAACTTTTTTTTTTTTTAAAAAAGCAGGGTTTTGAGAGTCTCAAAAAAGAAGCCAAGTGATTGGAAATTAATGGATTGTTTGCGTTAACATTTGAAGCAAATTTGAACTTTCTTTAAGTTGTGAGGGATCAATCTTAACTTATTCTGGCAATTATAAAAGTGAGGCAAGAAAAAAATTTTCAAGTACAGATATGAGAAATAGAGATAACTGGAATATTTCTTTTTATTTCTTTTCTTTTGGTTCAAGAATTAGAATTATCAAGAACTTAATGAAACAATAATATCAAAATCAGCAGTAAGTCAAATAAATAAACCAAGAAAAAAAATAATGATAAACTATTTTTCTGTTCATTTTCACATTTTGTCGAAGTTTCGTGATCAATAAAAATATTACTATTAAATGTGATCTAATCGTAACCACATTTCTTGACTATTATCAAGTGTTTGAGTTTGAATATCCCCTTTCCTAGTTTTAGAGGAAAACAAAATGTTACAATTAATTGAAGATAGTCTGTCTTCAAAAGAAATGGTGTTCCCAGTTGACCATTTAATTTGATAATATCTTTTAATTAATTTTTTTTTTACAGAATGCTCCGCCTTTTACGAATTGAAATTACCCTATTAAATTTAACAGTTTTAATAATAAATCTTGAATGATGTAGCATTAATATCAAGACCCTTCACTACATATAGCTTGACAAAGCCAGTTTAGGATAATGATAGAAAATATTTGAAAATAAAAAAAAGAAGAAGAAGAAGAAGAAGAAAATCTCATTCCCGCTTAGTCAGGATGCTAAACAATTTATTAGTGTAGCCTCCTCGTCTCACATTCTTACCTACAATTCTCAGCTAGCAGTCTCACCTACAATTCTCACATTTATTAGTCCTACCAATATATGTACATCATTTTCCTTTGAAAGCAATGGAGTACACGGTTTGAGCTAGTCTGCGAACCTCATTTTTTATGAATTCTGTTGAATTATACCCAGAAAAGATACGCTTCGTCAAATTTGGGGGACGGAGAATTTTTTTTTTTAAATGGAATTATGCAATTTGAATTGTGAAATTAGGAGAATGTTGAGTTATAAATAGTCATGCATGCTTAATCGAAATGTGCTTAAGTATCAACTCGCATAAGTCTCCCTAAAAGATTCTAAAACATAATACGTTCAAATTCATTTCTCTCGAGGCTCGAACAAAACCTTTTTCTCTTCTCCTTCATCTCGTTCCTTATAATTTCGATTAATTAGTTATACCTCATGGAAGAAGGAAATCAATTCCTCCAACCACCAACTTATGGAAACCTGATCACCATTCTTAGCATTGATGGGGGTGGAATAAGAGGACTTATCCCAGGAACCATCCTTGCTTTTCTAGAGTCTGAACTTCAGGTAGAAATGCACTATACATAATCTTAGATTCACGTTCAAATGAAGCAGTTATGGCTTTTAATATGCCTTTTCGTGGCGCCCACTTAACTTTACGTATATTCACGTCCGATGCAAGATCCTTGCATACATGCATGCATGCACACTGCTTCACGAAGCCGAACAAAGGGCTTTGTCAAAAAAGTCATGTTTGATGCTACGTACCCTTTACTTTCTAACTCTATATAATAATTGTGCAGAAGCTTGATGGTGAGGACGCAAGAATCGCGGATTATTTCGATGTAATTGCAGGAACAAGCACAGGTGGCCTTGTGACTGCTATGCTAACTGCCCCAAATCAAAATAATCGACCTCTTTTTGCAGCCAAAGATATCAATGACTTCTACCTAAATCACTGCCCTAAAATCTTTCCTCAACCTAGGTAAAGGATGCAGATCGTTCACTAATTAGTACTTCATTTTTTTTTTAAAATACGACAAGTAATTTTGTTGTATTGTTAAAAAACCAAACTGTTCGTTTATAAAAAATCGACTCAACTCTTTTTATAAAATTGAAAAATATTTTATATTCATAAATATAGATAACCGTTAATGCATTTCCTTTTACCAGCATGTTAGCGTGCCTCATTTTTAATCGTTAAGTTAATTAATTATTGTTACCTTTTTTTTTTGGTGTAAACAATAGTTCTTTGTTATTTGCCAACACAAAGAAGGTGATTAAAGCTCTGGCAGGACCAAAGTACGATGGAAAATACCTACATAACATTGTGAAAGAAAAACTAGGGAATACAAAACTACAAGAGACATTGACTAATGTTGTAATCCCAACTTTTGACATCAAGCGACTCCAGCCCACCTTATTTTCCAGCTACGAGGTTCATCTTCTCTTTGAAGTATTTCTTCACTTTTATATTTACGTTAAATGCTTTTCGAAGAAAGTTTTATATATATATATATATATATATATATATATATATTCAAGTTAAATGAACGTGAACGGTGTTTCCACAGTAGTGAAAAGCATGCGTAGAGAAGTAATTCATGTGATTACCAAAATTGAATTCTAGTATCATTTCCGCTAAATAGTAAATTAATTATCATTAGCTTTTCATGGAATAGGTGAAGGAAAAGCTAAGCTTAAATGCGTTGCTCTCAGACATATGCATTGCAACCTCGGCAGCACCAACTTATCTTCCAGCATACTATTTTGAAACCAAAGATCCCGCTGGCAAAGTCAGAGAATTCAACCTAATTGATGGTGGAGTTGCTGCAAATAATCCGGTATATAATTGTATATATGTTGCCTCATATGCGTAGCTCAGATGGTCGCACATGCGTTTTGCGCCTGCGGCCACTTGAATTTGAATAAAAATAAGAAGAAAAAATTTGTATTTAATAAATATCCAATTATTTTGTTCTTTTGAAATATATATCACATATTAATGTTGTGTCTTTCTACTCTTAGGCATTAGTTGCTCTAGGTGAAGTGACCAAGGCAATTATAATGGGAAATCCTGACTTCTTTCCTATAAAGCCAATGGACTACGGGAGGTTTCTAGTTATTTCCCTAGGAACTGGCTCGTCAAAAAAAGAAAAGAAATATAATGCAGATAAAGCCGCAAAGTGGGGCTTGTTGGGTTGGCTAACCAGTGGTGGTTCCACCCCGCTAGTTGATGTGTTCACTCAAGCAAGTGCAGATATGGTTGACTTGCACATCTCTGTGGTTTTTCAATCCCTTCACTCAGAAAATAACTATCTTCGAATTCAAGTAACTATCCATATTCATACAAGTTCGCGTTTAGATATATAATTTGTTTGAGAATTATCTTTTATCGGCTGAACATCCTATATTCACTGCACTTTCGATTGTAAAATACACAGGATGATACATTAACAGGGACAGTATCTTCTGTTGATATAGCCACGAAGAAGAACTTGGAAGACCTTGTGAAAGTTGGTGAAGGACTGTTAAAAAAACCAGTTTCAAGGGTGAATTTGGAGACGGGTCTTTTTGAACCTTGTGATCTTGACGAGACTAATGAGGAGGCTCTTACAAGGTTATATATATATATATATATATTAAACTATTTCCAATTTGTGCCAAAATCTTGCTTACTTAGAAAGACTTTTTTGTCTTGCAGATTTGCGAAGGTACTTTCCCAAGAGAAGCGGCTTCGCCAAGCTAGGTCACCTAATGGAGAGGCTGCAATTTCCGAATAATGTTTATATATTATTAAGACTAGTAATTTATTTACCTTCATTGTAATAAGGTGACGCAATTTGTCCCACCATTACCAAATTACCAATTCTTTGGCATCCATGCTACCTGTTTCAAACTTTGATTAAATCCCAGATGGGATCAGAATGAAATCAAATTACTGTGTGCATTTTAAATAATAATTCTCTAATGTTTTAGCCGTACTTAACAATCAATTAATGTAATCGCTCTAAATGCGTTTAGAAAACTCTTTGCAATAATTTACGGGCAGTCTATTCCGCTTCGTCTTTAATTTGTTTACTTAATTAGGCAACCATTACTCATATATTAAATTAGTTCTTGAATATCGCCATAGCCTTACTATTTATTACTCAGTTTGAGCAATCTCTATTAATAAAAGACTAAAATTATTTAAAAGTAAAAAAGAATGATCGGAAAAAGAAATTGCTTCTTCTTGAAATGAAAACTTTATATATATTGAAAAGTAAATCCCTACTGCTTTCCCATTCACAAAGAATTCTCACAATCTCTCAAAATAAATAATTTTCATAAATTCATAATAATAATGCTTGATTGTATATTAATTAAAGGGTTAATTGGGTCTTATTTATAGACACCCAAATAATTTTAATTAAAGATTATATCACTTAAAAGTTATATAATTCTTCATTAGGTATATATCTTATAAGAGAATCATTTTGCATCTCCAAGCAAGATAAATAACCCTCAATAATGCACATTTTATATTATATTTGTAGTATAAGTGTGACATTATATATCTTGCATGTTATCGTGCATATGATCACTTTCAGAGAGCTATATTAGAAATTCGACTCTGACTTTAAATATGGAGCAAAAAACATTTAAATCGTTGGGTAAAAAGTAATAACACTTGGCCTAATACTAGGGAGCTCATTCTTATACTTGAGTCCAGAGTTTCCTAAATACTTGGTTTAGAGAAGACTGCTTTAGTAGGACTGACCACAGACCAAAGTATTTGGGCCTTCATAACTTGGCCCATGATACCCATATAGAGGGACCTAAATCATGCTACATGTCACTATTCAATTGTGGTATTGAGAAATACATTACTCAAACTTAGGCACTTGCCACATCAATATGGGTCTATTGACAATGCCCACGTCAGCACCACTCAAGCTTTATCATGTCATCAGCATGTGACTTATTAAAGGAGTACTCTAACTACATCACCATTAGGATCCAATGGAAGAGCACTCGGGTGCCGCCTCAGCTAATTGTTTATTTTAGGGGATAAAATAAGATAAGAAAATCCCCTAAGAGCAAATCACCAAATGCTACATTAGTAATGCTCAAAGCCTAGATTATAGTTGATGCCACTGACACTACAAACAGAAGTTGTTTGTAGCAGGTGGACAGTTCAACATTATTCCTACTGAGTATAAGGGGAACAGTGTTAGAAACCCCTTAGTGCCCCCTCAGGGCTACTCAATCCACACTAACCCCAGGCTGACAGATTTAAAAGTAGCCAATCAGAATATATCTAGTTACTTCAGACGTCAGAGAAGACTAAAATGACTCATCTGTGTCTCCAAGTAAAAATCTCTACAATGCCCCTTTTAACAAGGACTATTTGTTAGGGTCGGTGCTTACGTGCCATCCTGAATGTACATATACTTATATATTTATACAAGTGTACATTCCTATTAAATCGTTAATACTCATATATATGGTATTATGCATGTAAAGTTGTAGACATTGTAGATCTAAAGGAGTTTGGAGCATATCTAAAGGAGTTTGGATCAGATCTAAAGGTGTTTAGATCAAGGCTCATAGTTAGCCATGCTGAGACATATAATTGCTAAATGTTAGCACAGTTAGGTGTTAGTTGGTTATAATACTCAGCAGAGCCAAGAATTGGAGCATTGTCTGTAAGGGGACATAGACTTGCGAATATATTAGTAACTACATAATTGCAAGAGTTACAATCGGGTGCCAGAAAATACAAGTTGCTTAAGTATATTCTCGAATAATTATCCTTGATCTATTTCTGCTGATGCAGATCTATCGATGGATACCTTTTTATATATAGATCAGCATATGTCGTACCTATCGGGTATAGATGGTCATTCCTGACCGACTGTAAGCTTGGAGCTCGTATTGACATATGGGTATCCAGTTAGGACTGGATATGAGACAGACTCACGAAGGCCTCCAATAGACATTCAATGTAAGCCGTCAACAGAAGGTCCTCTCAAGTTGAGTAGTATACGTAGTCCTTTGACCTGAGTGCCATGGTGGGCTTGTAAGTGATCCACCATACTTTGGTTCTACGTATGTCACAGACCTTTCATGGTGTGATCGCTGAGTATAGTCCGATGCTTATGGAGTCCGGTGCATATAGATATAGGATCCGTCAGCTTCCATATGGAGTTTGATATCCAGATGCTTCAAGATTGTATCTCAGAAAGTCTTGTGATCACAAGTAATCATCCCGGGAAAGAGTTCCGCCAGGGTGGAACAATATGGCAAAAGAGTTTGCGCATATTGTTCAGTAAGATACAAGTCTAGAGATAAGACATGAATGAGCACTGGGGATTTGACAGTGACAATCTATATCCCCGCACATCCAGGATATCATAACGGAAGGACTATACGTATGCGTTGTAACCTCAGCTTGTATGGTTCAACGCACTGGTTTGTATATTTGTGACGTGTGTGTAGGGCATTGCTCACGAACTCATGAAATAGTTCTATTTGAAGAATTAGGCGTAGGACCTAGGAAGTCTCGCTAAATGGAGTGTACTCGTTGTGCATTGGGTCAACATACTAGATTAAATTGTTTAATCCAGTAATATTCAGTATTACCACGGGAATACGTACATATTTGTATTTAAGTGTTAAATACAACAATTAGTTAATAATTATTATTTACTAATTGTATAATGACACGTTGCGTATTGTGGACCTTCAGTTCAGTTTACATAAGTGTGAGATTTAGTAGGACCTACTAGGAGATAAACTTGGTAACTATTTATGAGGAAAAAAATGGTCATTTCTCAGTTTGATTATTTAATAGTTAAATAATCAATATCTTTCTTTTTTATATTATATATTATATTTTTATATTATATATTATATTTTTATATTATTATTTATATTATAAATATATATATAAAGAAAGAAAGAAAGAATGAGAAGCAGGAGAATGAAGGCCAAAATTGGTTGGGAGAGAAAAGAGAAAGAAATGGAAGAGAAAGGAAGAAGAGAAGAAGAAGAGAAAAAGGAAAAAAAAAAAGAGGGAGGGAAAATAAAATTGTTTCATTTTTCCTATGCTTCTAATTGGAGCAATTGTGAATTGCTTCAAATCTCTATTTCTTATCCTTTTGGAGAAAATGATATAAACACTCTCCTGACTATTTTGGGGATTAAGAGTTAATCCCGGGCTGAATATCAGGCTGCTGTTCTAGCTCACTAAGCCCACCATGTTGATGACTAGAACTGCACACGAGTTGGTCTCCATGCGAACTCCAGGAAAAATATGTGTATAACGTTACACGTTTGGTGAGTTCTCTAACCTATTAATATATTAATGTAATTAATATATTTATTTATTGTGTTTATTACAAAATTTATACGTTTCTGCTACGTTAGGCAATAGACACAATTACACATGCATACACCCACGTGCCTTAGATCCGCCAACACTGTTTGCCACTAGTAGTTAGCCACATGTCGTTCTTTAGGGGTATTCTTCAACTGGCATCCTCCAAACTTAAGTTAAAACTCCAAAATACAAAGAGAGTAAGGGACTTTTGGTAAAATTTAAAATTCGTCTTCTCTCTCTAGAAACCAAACTTTGCCATTTTTCTGTAAACTTTTTTCATTTTCTCTGGGTCAAGTTAACCCTATAGAACCTATTCTAGAATATTTTTGTCTGACTTGAGTATCAGATAGTCGTCATCGGTCACCCTGCCGGCACCTACCCTTGACCTCGTTGTGTTGTGCTCTTCAAGTGCCCTCAGTCAACTCCAACACAATTTGTGGTTCAATTACTTCTTAGCATCATTTCAGATGTCCATCACCAACATAGTCACAATCTTGGGCTTTGGTAATTAGAGGCCTATGAACTTTTCTATTCTCTCTCACACCTCAAACTGGAAGTTAGGGATTTGACCTTCCCCTTAAGTCAAAAATCATCTCCCAACAAAATCTTTTAAGTAAGGCGAAAAAAATATTTTTTATCAAATAAGTAACATATAGATTTTTTTTTCTTTCTAAAAGTAATTGCATTTCCTTTATTTTAGATGTTTCTATTAAAATTATTATTTCACCGGTTTCAACTTAAATTTTTTTTGTCAAAAACTAATTTATAATTGAAAAAATAGGTTTTAATATTAAAATAGTTAAAACAAAAAACACAAATATTATTTATTTCATTAAAGATAGTATCTACGTATTGTTTAATTTGTTTAAAAAAAAATATTCATCATTTTTACTGGATTTTGGAGGTTCTGTCGTAAGCCCGTATATATATATGTTCCATTCAGACTCCAATTAATATGCTTTAATTTACGAAATGCTTGTTGTATGATCATGACAAAAGCAGGCAGCCAAGCGTTGAGGTAAGGTAGTTAGGTTGCAATTTAACAACTGAAAATCAATTATTGATATAAAGGTAAGAGTAATGCTTCCAGCATTTATTTAAGTCTATGTATTTTGTCACCTTGTGATGATACAAAACAAAAATAGATATCAGCCGTTGGGCTACTTGATCATTTTGATTTTTTCAACGAGTCTAGATAGACCGTAATATGAATATCTACTTGTCAACTAAGACTGACCATTCCAGCTCGCGAACGAGTCTGTTTATAGTTCTGTGGACCTTTATTCTTATTCACCGGTTACAGACCGCTTTATACTGCGTAGTAGGATAAGGTGTGGGAAATAGAATTGTTTGTGGTGCATATAATGCGTAACAATTGATGAGGAAATTTTGGATTGGGTGATAAAATCAATCAAACCAGTCGCCATACAGACATCACGATTGATTGTTCGAGATTCTTAAGTGAAAATATATTTGGAATTAAAAAAATAAAATTATTTTCCTTTAATTAAGAGCATTTGATTGTTTCCTCAATTTATTTTTTGGCACGAAAAATCTATAATTTCACTTACTTCACAATATACATAAATACTTGTTTTTCATTAATGAAAGAATTATGAGTTACAATTCCATGCTAAATTGTCTTCCCATTTGCATTTCATTAAAAATAAATAAACAATAACAAGTTACAACCTGAATAAAGAATAATCAGCCTTCCAGCTAAGATTTATTTGACATTGATTAACAATTAAATAATAACATAATTAGCAACGCTTAAATGATTAAAAAAAAAAAGAATAATTCTATTGCCAGGCGAAGAATTATTTTCTTTATTTGGCGATGTTGGCAGGCCTTCCATGCGGAGACCTCATGTCACGAACCCGCTTCTCTTTGGAGAGAACTTCTGCTAATCTACACAAAAAAAAAAAAAAATAAAGCAGAAAAAATAGCAATTAGTGCTTGTACTTTGGCCATGTCATAACACATTGAAATTAATGCCAGCACTTAGTGAGATATATATATATATATATATATATACTGATTACACATACCTTATGAGAGCCTCTTCATTTGTACCCTGATTACAAGGCTCACATAGTCCGGTCTCAAAATTCACCTTTGCAACTGGTTTCTTCAACAGTTTTTCACCAATTGTCACCAGACTCTCCAAGTTCTTTTTCGTGGCAATATCCACAGACGATTCATTTCCTGTCAGTGTGTCATCCTGAATTTTTGGCATCCATTAATACCATATAATTAGCCTGAAATTAAATCAGTTTCCGATTGACCGTGTGAAAAACTCATGAGCACGGTTATTTAGTTACCTGAATTCGGAGATAACTATCTTCAGACTGGAGGGCTTTAAAAACAGTGGCAATGTGGAAATCGATCATGTCACTGCTAGATTGCATAAAAACATCAATCAATGGAGTAGAACTTTCGCTTGTTAGCCAACCCAAGAGACCCCACTTAGCTGCTTTAAGAGCATCGTACTTGTCTTCAAATTTTGCAGCACCAGTTCCTAATGATATGACCAGAAACCGAGCATAATCCATTGGATTTATCTGAAAGAAGTCAGAACTCCCCCTGGTGATTTCTTTCGTCACCTCGCTGATTGCAACTAAAGTCTGAAAAATTATAACAAAATATAATCGTAAGTTTCCTGAGACTTGCATAAACGTTAGAAATTTTCAAATTTTAAGATCAAAATATAATACCGGATTATTAGCAGCCACCCCACCGTCGACGAGATCGAATTGTCTCACTTTTCCTGTGGAATCTTCGGTTTCAAACTTATGGGCTGGAAGATAAGTTGGTGCAGCCGACGTTCCAATGCAAATATCCGAGAGTAAGGCATTTATGCTCGGGTTTTTCTTCACCTATTTAACACAAGAATCAAATATAATATTAAAGCTCATGAGTCTATGTCCAAGCTTTGTATGATGTTTATTCTTCATTGAATTGTGAGGTTATAAATGAACCTCGTAGCTGGAGAAGACGGTTGGCTGGAGTTTCTTGATGTCAAAAGTTGGAATCACAACATTTGTCAACGTCTGGTGCAATCGTTTGTCTCCTAATTTTTCCTTCACAAGGCGACGTAAGTATTTGCCATCATATTTTGGTCCAGTTAGAGTTTTGATCAGCTTAGTAGCAGGAGCAAACAGACAGCTGTAATATATGTGACAAAAAAAAAATGATTGCTAATTGATGAAAAAATAATAATAAAAGAATATATCTAACCATATATGGCTAATATAATACATGTATCAAATATTTTAAAAAGTTTAGGTAAGATCAAATTAAGAGAGGCTCCTAATCTCCAATAATGATCAATTAGTGATAATTAGCCATAAAAAGTGTTTTTCTTTTGTCAAAAATATGTCAATGTTATTACCTGTCTTGGGGAAAGATTTTAGGGCAGTGATTTAGATAAAAATCCTTGATATCTTTGGCAGCAAATAGCGGGCGATTTTGTTCATTCGGGGCTGTTAGCATGGCAGTCACAAGACCACCGGTGCTCGTTCCCGCAATTACATCAAAATAGTCTGCAAGTCTTGCTTCCTCTCCATCAAGTTTCTGTTTCAATAGTCAAACAACATATTATTAGGATAATTAATGTCTAAAAAGATGAAACTAGGAAATAATGTAGTGGCATACATGCACCATAATATATATGCATGTGCTGACAACGTATAGAAAAATATTTAAACCAATTTCACTTAGAGGTTTTTTCTACCTGAAGCTCAGACTCCAAGAAGGCAAGGATAGTTGAAGGGATGATCCCTCTAATTCCACCTCCATCAATGCTAAGAACCGTGACTAGGTTTCCATAAGTTGGAGGTTGAATCTGAATGGGTGATTTTGGAGTTTCCATTAGGAGAAGATAATGTGAAAAGGAATAAATGATCGATTAAGACTTTAAGAAATCAAGCAGGAGTTAGAAATAGAAAGAAGTTCAAATCGTTTTTAGAGCCTTGAGAGTGTGTTTGAAGACTTTAATGAGTACGTACTCTAAAGAAATGCAAGAGATGCTATTTATAGACTTCGTGTGAGGCAGCGGTTTTGAAATTTCATATACTTTCAAAAGAGATCTTGCTAGTCTAACTTTGACTCAGTATGCAACTTCCTCGACATGGCTTCAGATGGATGTCCAAATAATGTTCTGCTGTTATCATTGTATTTTCTCGGAATTGGGTTGAGTTGGACCAGGCATATTCGTGTCCACGAAGGACAATTGAAGATTCATAATTCCAATATTTCTTGCAAATGCTATGTTTCATAAACATGGCTCAAGAAAATTCTATCACCACCAACACGAGAGAGAATAAGCAACTGTCTGAAAAGTCATATAATTAAGTGACCATAATGTAGATAAGTTGACTTGATATCATTTTGCAGTTACAATTAATATAAGGAGGATATTTCAGCTTGGTTACATTCAAAATAACAGCGCGTTATGAAATTTCAACACGCTGCTCCCGAGATTTGTAAAACTACATGCTAATTTGGAGCTGAAACATGATTTTTTTTTTTTTCTTTCTTTTGCCCGTGGGTTACGCTTCTACTTATTGGGGGAGCTATCGCTACATTGTTTGACTGAAATTAACGAGTAATATGACTGATATCAGTATTCTTTTTTTCTCTTTTTGTCTTTTAACTTCCCATCTTTTTCGATCTCGCTCATTTTTGGCATTATATATATTGCGTTGCTTTTCAAGTTACTATATAATATATCAAACAATCAAATGAGACATCAAATTAACGGCCAAATGCAAGCTTTTACGTTTATTTTATTTTATTTTATTTTTGCGTGATCATACATGATAGTACTTCAACCTTTCCAAAAAGATTGTTTTATTAGTTAATTATTATTTGTGCAATTATACGCATGATAGGCGCGCGGATAATCTCAAATAATATTGATTTTAAACACGTGAATGTGATGGTCCGCTTTCCAGCTTCAAAAGTTATCGCGGCCCGTTCGGCAATTAACCTCAAATGACAGTTCTAAATAAATTATTCAGTAAATGATTTTAGGCAGTCCAATTTAATTTTAAGTGCTGCCACGTGCCACATAAGCATGTAACTTTGCGACCAAACAAAGCATAATCTAAGCCGCATTTAGATGTTTGTTTTAATGGTAAAATTTAAGTTTTCATAATTTAAATAAGAGTTCGAATCTTAACAAAAGTCATAACAGTTGTAGTTCTTTCAATTATTAAAAGGATTGTTATTATTTTAATTAGTTGATATTATATTATTGTAGTTAATTGATATTTGAAATGTAATTCAGTTATTTGAAATAGTTGATAATATTAAAGTTAGTAAATATTTGAGATGTAATATTATATTTATTCGAAATTTTATGTAATACTTATATAAAAAAAAATCAAGAAAAAAACAAAATAATCTAAACTATATGTGATATGATTAATTAGTAAAACAAACTTATGAACTAAACCTTTTTATTAGAAAACGTGTAACTTTTTCACATCGTTGGGCACCTCTGCATAATAAATTCATCGATCATCGTTAATTAACTTCCGTAATTGCTTCCATTTGCGTGATTGGAATTAATATCCTACTTTCAAACTCTTAGCACGCCTGCAAATTGGAACCATATTAAATGGATTGATAATACAAAGTCAGAATATTAATGTAATTTTTATTATTTTAACCAATCATTAATCCAGTCAATGTTTCTTAATCACCATCAGATAACGATTCAAAAGAGGTATTACTGATAGTGCCTTGTGCCATAAGAGAATATTGAATTTTCAGTACGTCGCTTCTTGGTTGTGTAATATTGACACATTGATGATGCCATTGATAAACCAATAAGTTCTCTCTCCTTTCATAAATCATACCAGAACGTAAAATGAACGAGAGAGAACTAGAATGGTATATGGTTTACATCAATGACATCTCGAGTTTTGTTAAAATTTTGTCCAAAACAATAGTTGGAAAGACAATATCAAAATCATCAGTTAATATATATTTTTGTGGACATCTCTTTTGATGTAGAATTTTTTCTTTTTAGATGAACCTCAATAGAGCGAGGGATTTTATTGAAAATAAAGAGGAAAAAAAAGAAGAATACTTTTGATGTAGAATATATAAATTATTAGACTTTTATCTTATTGAAATTATGTTTGCTAGAATAATAGCATGAACTTTATGATGATAATTAAATCCTAAAATTAAACTTAAGGCATATTTAGTTAGCTCATACAACCATATTAATTCACAAGTCATTGTGGTCGCCTTAATTGACCTTTGATTTCAATATTATTTTTGTTTATTCAATATTTGATGCACTATCTCTTACAAACTAAAATTAAATATTGCACAAGAAATTAATTTTCAAGTATTTTGGATTTTGAATGTTATAATAATTTATTGATATTGACAATTAAAAGTCTATCAGAATATACAATAATGATATTTGTTATGGTGCATTTCATAAATTTAGACTCAAAAAGATCAAATCTACTACATTAAACGTTAAAAAAAAATATACTCCTACTTATGCATGGGATGAAAGAGAAAAATCTACTCCTTTTTATATATGAGGAGACTCGAATTTTAATCTTTAAATTTTGAATTAAAATTACCCATTACACTAACCAAGAGATGCTTGGTAATTTTGTAGTAATCTTTGAACGGTCGATAAGTTTATAAAGTCTCCCATTATATGTATCTAGACATGAAACTAGTTATAATTTAAAATAAAAGTTTTTATTGTATGCATTACCCCGTATTAGTTAGGCTCTAATATCTACCATAATTACATCAAATTCTTACCAATAATTCTCTAGGAATCTTACCTATCATTCTCACATTTATTTAATAGTGTTATAGGTATAACATTTCATTTGAAGGTATTGGAAAATTGGTGATTCAACAATTTTGTTTGGATAAGAATTGAGATGAATACAAAAGTGGAGAGTCACAAAAAGTCTAGAACGTGTGGGACACGTATGGAGAAATCTAGGACGTGTGGGACATGAAAGGGGAAGTGAAACAGGACTCAAAGACGCGAAGAAAAAGAAGAAATTGCGGGGAGCTTCCAGCGCTGCGGCGCCCAGGGCTGAGTGCCGCAGCGCTGGGTCGCCAGCGCCGCACCGCCCAGGGACGAGCGCCGCAGTGCCAGAACGAGTGAAAAAGTCTATTTTGGCTCGGGGTTTTAAGTTTTGAGAAATTTTGGATTTCCAAAACAAGTGGACTCTTACTACAACAAGGAATAGGGTTAGCAGGCACGAAATACACCATATATAAACACTTGTAAACCCTTGATTAAGATGAAGCATTTAAGGTTTTAAGATGTAACCACAAGAGAGAATAGAGGAGCTAGGTAGGCACTAAGTGCGTAGTGCACTAAGGTGTAACCTTTGGGGGTGTTTTCTTCTTTAGGTTCTTTGAGTGAATAAAAGAGAAACACCATAGATCCTTTTGGCTTATATGCTCGGGCTATTCTTGTGTTTCTTGTAAAAATATCTTATAATGAGATACTAAAAGGTTTTAGGGAGTCATAGTGATCAAGAGTAAATACTTAAAGGTCTCTATGGGAGATACTAAGGGGTCTTGTGGGATCATTGATGATGTAAGAAGATACTTAGTGATCTATTTCAATAGTAAGAAGCTGGATCATGGATCCTCCGTGGACGTAGGCAATTTGGGCCGAACCACGTATATCTTGTGTCTTGTGATTGATTTGTTTTCTTTATCTTTATTGGTGTGTTAATCTTATGTGTTTTTGCTTATGGTGTGAGTTATGGTTTTTTCGCTGCGCATAGGGTGCAAGGGGTATCAAGGTTGTGACTTAGTTGATATCATTGAGGTGTTAAATTGAAGTGCATGGCGTGATATCCCTCAACAGAAGGCATTAAATCCTCAGAGTTTAAAATGTTAACTGTTCAATTTTCTCTTTCATTGATGAACATGACAAGAACCATATATAATCTAAGAAATTATTAGTGTTTTGTCAACTTTGGCGAATATATTCCCATGAAACTGTGAACTCTCAGCAATGAAAAGAATGAGAGTCCCCTAGAATTAGATATGCATGCCAGAATTATTAAATATGGAACTCTAATGACACATTCAATTGTAGAAAAAGAAAAAGAGGATTTGATTGTATATCAAGGACTCCAAACTTAATGATGGCAACTAAGCATGAGAGTTGCGCACATTGCAGAACTTAGTCCAACACTTTACTGCATGAGTTGAGGCTTTATCAAAAAGTAGTTAAGGTCATAGAATCATACCAACTCTCCCTCTTTAAGAGTATCTTCTTAATATCTTTCTAGTTTGATTCTTGTGTAAGGCTCTCAAAAATCATTCTCTCTTTTTCTATTTTCAAGTGGTTTATAAATGAGTAATATTATACTTTTTAAATGGTATGTTAAATTTTTTTTATCTCAAATAACATATCAAGCAACTATTGAATAGTATAATGAATAATTTTAAAAATTACATTATTTTATCACTAAATGTTACTTAATACATTAATTTAAAATAAAAAATTTAAAAAATCATTTAAAAAGTGTAGTATTACCTATTTATAAATCACTCACAAATAGAAAAGAGAGAATAAATGTAGCATTATTCTTTATAATTACCATGAAAGAATGAATGTCTATTTTCTTCCTTTGCCAGCTTAGGAAACTTACGTTGTCATGTCTAGTTCTAAAGATGATATATCGTACAAGAGACGAAATTATAGATGACGAATATAATAATAAACATAATAAATAATAAATAATAAACATAAACTGATATATGTGAAAATATAATAAATAAATAATAAACATAAACTAATATATGTGCAATATAAAGACATGGGCAAAAGCACCCATTTTCATTTTTGTCCTTTATTATGGAGCATGGGTATATATACATATAGATACATAAGTCACATTTGATATTTTTTCACCTGGGATTTGGTGGAAGCCATGGTCATTTAAATACTTCTTCTTAGACCACCATTTTAGTTGTATTTTATATTATTAAGAAAAATTTAATAGAATAAAATTTAATTAAAAATAAATACAACTCTATAATTTATAGTAGTAGTGAACATGTTTCAAAACTGTTTCATTACAAATCTTGCCAATGAAATTTAGTAGGATAAAATCTGATCGAAGAAAAAAAATATAATGCACATTTGTAACTTGTACAATTCTTCTTTTAAAAGAATGTGCTTCCTCTGATTAAATACTTCCCGTTAGAGTAATATTCATTAATTTGTCAATTTGTTGAGCTAACATTGCTAATCTTCTTATTATGTTGCAACTTATGGGTGTAGAAATTTTTTGAAGAAACATGCTTAGTTCTATAGTTTTTGATGGATCCGCTTTTAATTTGACCAATACCAATACAACTCATGGATATATGTTAAATGTGATGAATGATAGATCATAGTTATATGAAATCTTATTGTTGAATCAATAAGTTCTTTATCCTTTCATAAATCGTAACGGAATATAAATTGAATAGAGAGAGCTAAAACGGTATATGGTTTACATCAATGACATCTCGAGTTTTGTTGAAATTTTATCCAAAACAATAGTTGGAAAGACAATATCAAAATCTCGGTTAATATATATTTTTGTGGACATCTCTTTTGATGTAGAATTTTTTCATTTTAGATGAACTCAACATAATAAGGGATTTCATTGAAAAAAAAGAGGAAAAAAAAGAATACTTTTGATGTAGAATAAATAAATTATTAGACTTTTATCTTATTGAAATTATGTTTGCTAGCATAATAGCATGAACTTTATAAAGATAATTAAATTCTAAAATTAAACTTAAGGCATATATAGTTAACTTATAGAACCATATTAATTCACATGTCATTGTGATCGCCCTAATTGACCTTTGATTTCAATATTATTTTCGTTCATTCAATATTTGACGCACTATCTCTTATGAATTACAATTGAATATTGCACAAGAAATTAATTTTCTAGTAATTTATTTTTGAATGTTATAATAATTTATTAATATTTACAATCAAAAGTTTATTGGAATATATAATAATAATATTTGTTGTAGTGCAATGAAATGACCCACCCCGCAAATTCCTTAAAAACTCTAAGATAGATCTCGTGCTATCCTGTGAACATTCATATATTCTCATTATAATAAAAATTCTACTAAAATTTTGGTAGAGATTCCCCCATTGTTCGAATATTCTAAACTTGCAACTTATAAATATGAACACTTTTATCAAATTCAACACATACTATTATACTTCTAAACTTTTCATTCCTCATCCACAGCTCACAATTATCAACATCAAAAGAAAATACATCTATAACTTATTCATCAACATATTTTAAGTATTTAGAACAAGCTTAATGACGTTATGGCGTCAATTTTCAAAATAACATAATACAAAATCTAAATCTAAAAGTTTAGTATAATAAATTCTCATAAGCCCAAAAAACAAGAAGAATTTATGAGTCAAACATGGCTCACAAAAATACCTAGAGCACTATTACTTGACCTACCTGTTCTAGTTACAGAGCTGAAGAAATCTATAATCTCCTAAGAGAAAAAAAGTGAGGGATGAATTTTTACGGACTCAATGAGTGGAATAGTATAAATAAATAAATAAGAAACATATAGAGATAATAAATAAAAAATTAAAATTTTATACTATCTCAACCAATATGATATAAATATTTCAAAACCTCATCAGAATTATTAAGTTCCTTTTCTTCATATTAAATATGAAAGTTTTTCAAAATCTAACATACTTTTGTAAATGATTTTCATAATTTAGTTCATATATAATATATATATCATGGAATTTAAATAGTACTAAACTAGTTATAGTTGGAAACCTCGTTGTACCCAGAATACTCTTGGGGTAGAGCATTAGACGTACTTATTTCTATTATCTCATATCTTCGTCTTGCACATGTACAGAGCAAACTGGCTCCCAAAGAGCAAAATGCCCATACATACTACTTAAAACCTATGTGTGTGTACAAACGGGCCCTAAAGGCCTGAATCTTATATCTCTATCTAAAAAAAAAATGTACTGCTTAGTGGTTTGAAAACCACTTCTATTTTATAAATATAACTCATAGAATTATATCTCATACTTTATACTTTAATCTCATAAATCCTCTAAATATATTATTATTGATATCTATAATATTACTTATAAATATTTGAGGTATCAAATGATAATATATATGATTTTTTCATAATGTAGAATAAAAACTTAATTTAAATATGGCATAAATTTAATAAAATTAATTTAATAAATAAAAAAGCATCGTTTAATTTTAAAATTTATATTCATCATGCTTAAAAATATACTCATCATGCTTCCATCAATTTTATAAAAAGATGCATAATAAATTCAATCTTAAATATACTAAATAAACTATATATATATATGTATGTATCCCACTCATAAAAGATGATTATGCTAATTAAAAATGTATTATCAAGACACGTTACATATAAGAATTCTTCTAAATATGCGTGTATGACAAAGTATAAAATTATTTATCGAAATAAAAATTAGTACCTGAATTGATATTTTTAGATAAAAATCTATTAAATAATACGATAACACAACAAGTTATATGCTTATCAACTTGTGAAATCGATACGAACTTTATGGTTCGGGATCCAAGTTATTCCGTCTACCTTCTATGAGTTCTAAAATAAATAAAAATAATAAATTAGATTAATAGTTTAATGAAAATTTGAACTTACTCCAAATCAAAGGATTATGAATTTTTTAAAACTCAAATCTGTCTCTTTTCATGAATCCAATACTCCTACATATATATGGTTAAATCTTTTAATTTGATAAGTAAATATTGATCCAAAACCTCTAACACACTTACTTTCTCTCTCTAAAACTTCAAATATCCAAATTTCTCTCTACTGAAAAGTTTTCAGGGTTCTAAAGTTCTAAATCATACTTAAAACATCATCAACAAACTATTTATACTAAAATTACTCAATTTTTTTTAATAATAAAAATAAGAGTTTCCCATTAAAGTTTACCTTAGATTTCAATTCCCTTCTTTATCTCCACTCTCGGCAGCACAGCAATTCCAAACCATTCTCTCTCTCTGTTTTTTTTTTCAATTCTTTAATGATTTAAAGGAATAAATTAGTCTAGCATCTTGGCCTAAACTAAAATTTATGCCCACTCATTTTATTTTTTTATTAGACATTTTATACAGTATGTAAATGTATACTTTAAAAATAATCAAATATACTACATTAAAAGTTAAAGAAATCTACTCTTTTTGTAAATTGGAAACCAAAACTATCTGCAATCACTTTGACCAAGAAGTGGTGGGCGATTTTGTAGTAATCTTTAAACAATCGAGAAGTTTATAAAATCCCCCATATCCATACATGAAACAAATTATAATTAAAAATAAATTTTTTTATTGTATCCATTACCCCTTTATTAGTTAGGCTCTAAAATCTGCCCCAATTACATCACATTCTTACCAACAATTCTCTAGGAGTCTTACCAACCATTCTCACATTTATTTAGTAGTGCTATATGCATAATATTTCATTTGAAAGCATTAAATCCTCTAGAGTTTATTAACTGTTCACTTTTTTCTTTGATTGATTAACATGTCTAATATGAACCATATATATCCTAAGAAATTATTAGTGTTTTGTCAACTTTGGCGAATATATTTTCCATGAAATTGTAGACAAGAATGAAAAGAATGTGAGTCCCCTAGAAATAGATATACATGCTAAAATTATTAAATATGAGACTCTAAAGAAGCATTCAATTGTTAAAAAAAAAAATTTGATTGTATATATTAAATATGGGACTCTAAAGACGCATTCAATTGTCAAAAAAGAGAATTTGATTGTATATCGAAGACTTCAAAATCAATAATGGCAACTAAGCATGAGGGTTGCGTATATTACAAGACATAACCTAACACTTTACGGCACAAGCTAATGCTTTATCAAAAAATAGTTAAGGCCATAAAATTATACCCACTCTCCCTTTCCAATAATATCTTCTTAATAACTCTCTAGTTTGATTCTCATGTGAGGCTCTCAAAAATTATTTTCTTTCTTTTTTATTTTGGAATGATTTACAAATGAGTAATGATATATTTTTTGAATAATATCTTAAATTTTTTTTATCTTAAATAATGTGTCAAATAATTATTGAATAATAAAATAGTATAATAATAAAATTTAAAAAATATATTAATTATTTGATATATTAATTTTAAATATTATTTAAAAAATATAGTATTACACATTTATAAATCACTTACAAATAGAAAAGAGAGAGAATAAGGGTAGATTATTTTATATAAATACCTTAATTTCTATTTAATTTTCCTCGAAAGAATAATTATTGTATGACCTTGATATTCTACCTTTGCCAACTTAAGAAACTTACGTCTGTCATGTCTAGTTCTAGAGATAATATATCGTACAAGAGACTGGATTAGAGATAATGAATAATCTACTGGAAAGTTTGTAAATTGGAATGATATAATTTCTAAAAGTTGACCAATTCTCTTCCGTGGGCAAAACTAAGATTCAAGATTTGAGGGTTAAATTATAAAAATGGGTGGACTTTAATATAATTTTAGAAGTCGATGATGGTGTATAAATTTTAAATTTTTAGTTTTTTTAATAAAAAATTGATCAATTGTAAAAGACTTTTTTATTAAAAAAATAAAAAATATTAAATAATAAATCATATTATATTATTGGTAAAAATAAATTTATTTAAAATTAATAAATTTAAAGTAAAAAAATATAAAGAATAAAATTCATAAAAAAATATATTTAAAGTTATAATAAAAAGATATTAAAAACTAATTAATATATAAATAAAATTATTAAAATATATAAAAAATTCTAATTTATTTCTTGACATATGAATTAGGAAGAAGAAATATATGCAAATTAAAGATAAGATAAAAGGGAAAAAGATATCTTTGTCCTAAAAATTTAGCATAATTCTCAATTTTATCCCATAAAACTCAATAAATAAAAATTAAAGTAAGCTGACAGAGTGAGACACGTGTCAATCATTGATTGATCATTAATAGGGATAGAAAAATTACCTGCAAATTTATTAAAACCTGCCTATATTAGGAAGGATTTGATAAAGTTTGAAGCATGTTTAGTATATAAAATTAAAATCTGTAACGAATTTAGGACGGGTATGGGTTCGATAAAAAATCAACAAATACCCGCAACGGGTGTCCATGGATATTACATTTAAAAAAAAAATTCTTTTAGAGAATAAAAAGACAATACGTTGTGTATTTCATGTCTAGCGCACTTAGCATGCGTGTTAGGAGCGTACATTGTACACAATATTGCATACTTAGCATGTGCTCTTAACACACGTGTTAAGTACTAGGTGCGCAATGTTGTGCGCTTAGTATGCACTCTTGGCACACGTGATAAGGGCGCTAAGCACACAATATTGCGCGCTTTTAGCATCTGCTCTTTGCATGCGTGCTAAATGTTGTGCACTTCTAAAAAGTGTGCTAAGCACTAGGCATGCGGGGTATCGCGCTTAGCATGCATTCTCACCACACGTTCTAATCGTGTTAAGTGTATAACGTTGTGTGCTTTTAGCCTTCACTTTTAGTACGCATGCTTAGTGCGCTAGGCATAGAATATTGCGTACTTTTAGCATTCACTCCTAGCACCCATGCTACGTACTCATTACCAAACCCAATTAAAATCAGTGGATAACTCGCCGTAGGTAACTAATTAGTAAATATCCGCTAAAGCGAGTTTAGTATTTAAAATTCAAACCTGCAACAAATTTAGGAAGGATTTAGTATTTTAATTTTGAAGCAAAGACGGATGCGAGTTTAGCGGTATTAGTCTCAAAGCTGGTTCGCTGCCATCCTTAATTATTGTGTTTCCTCTTAAAATTCTACATAAGACCCAACCTTTGTAGGCCTAAGAAGACTAAACCCTTCAAGATAGTCCTTTATGAGTCAGCCTCGAAGGTTCAAGTCCAAGACAATAAGGATCACTAGGAGATATCAAAATTAGGCCTAAGGATGAACTTTGAATATGAAACGTGTCCGGTCCACTTGAACATCAACCCTGCATACTCTGACCGAATGGACTACGATAAAAAACTTCTACAACCAAAATGAACAAGAAAATTGACTCGGTAAAAGTACTAGATCGGCTTGAATTTAAACATCTTATACATTCTAACCAGGTACTACCACAGGATAAGAAACAAAATAAACCAGCAGGGATCAAGCTCGTTATAAGAGAGACTAGTTCAGTAAGAGATGTCAAACAATTTTCATAGCAAAAGTAAAGCTAGACCACCACTAAACCGAGCAGAAAGCAATCAAGTTTAATATGGAAACTAGTCTAAAAAGAAAACCAACATATAAAGGAATTAGAATTATAAGAAAAGAAGTACTATGATGACTTTAAGAAAAAATTTCCAAAATCAAGCCAAGAGATTAGGATAATCCAACTTAATCACAACATCGATGAAGATAAACACAAAAAATATTCTCTAAAGATTGATACTATAAATAGGTTAGAAAAACACAACAAGACTTCTTTTTATGTTCTGAATTCTCGATTCTAGATTCAACATTCTTAGCATTCAACCTTCTCTTTTCGACTTTTTCTCATTGTTCCCTTAAACCCCATCAAAAATTACATTTTTTCTTACTTAAGCATTGGAGAGTCTTTTCCTGAACCTACCCCAATGAGGTCTTTACAATAGTTTTAAGTATTTTACAGGTGTTTTACCATCACAAATAGAGAGAGAAAGATTCAAGTTTCAGCTTCCAAGCTTAGTGAGATGAAGCCCAACGTGTTAATTCTCACATAAAAATAAATTTAAAACTTGTTAGTTCGAAAAATTATTTTTTCGATCAACATATTGATAAAAGTCTAAAAAAATTTTAAAAAAGCATTTGTCATCATCATTATCGAGCGTCCACTATTAGCCACTGTAGATCGCTGGAGTTCGACAACAAAAATAATTAAAATTTATATAATTATGGTGGAATTATTTTTTTTACATAAAAAAAGATCAAAAGGTGACTAAAGAGGGGGGAGAGGGTGGTAGCTACTGCCTTGTCATCGTCAAATAGTGGGACGATTAAAGTCATTACCTCACAGTTTGACGGCAGCAAAAAAATGGGAGATATGACAGCAGCTATTGTCGCGCTACCATCAAACAGTACCCCAGTGACTTTCATTGCCACCACTTGACAGATCGACGATAGTAGTTGTCGTCTTTTCCCCTATTTTTGGTCTTTGTTGGTATTTTTTTGAGTAAAAAATGACTTTACTATAATATAGATTAGGAAAAATAGAGTCTAATGACATAAAATTTTGATCATTTTTATTGTTGGAGTCCCGTGGGCATTTCTTAATTTTAAATTATTTATTTTTTAAAATAAATTATTTTATTTATTAATAATTATTTTATTTAAAGATTTACAATTAGGGAAAGTGAGAGAAAGATAGATGAGATATAGAAAGAAAATTTTATTTTATTTAATATAATAATTAAATTATTTATTTAATTTAATAGTATTAAATGAATAAATGAGAATGTGTCATTTGTTCAAAGTTAAATTGTATAAGGTTGATCTAATTTTGTCTGCCCATGAAGGGAAAAAATGTCATTACAGATAAAAATTAATTTTTTTTTATCAAATATAATGGAATCTTGTTAACAAATTGAGATAAAATTAACATTTTTAAAATTTGTGGAACAAAATTAAGAATTAGACCAAACTCTTAGAAAAATATGTCATTTTTACAAAATAAAGTCATAAATGTATGATATTCACAATTATGAATCTATTTATATATGCTAAATTGGAAAATTCTTTTTTATGCATAAAAAGAATTATAAGTATAAAATTCTTTTATATTAAAGAAAAGATGTATAGATAGGATCACTTATAAATATAAAATTATTTTTTATTAAGATAAGTGAATAAAGTTTGAAAAATATAAAAAAAAATGATCACTTGCAAATTAAAAAATATTAAAATTGTGATATTTATTTGAATATTAAATAATGTATTAAATTTTTTTTAATATTAATAAGAACCATTTTTTAAATTAAAAATTTAACATATTAAGTATAAAATTTTGAAAAATTTTATACTTTATTTTTTTTTAAAGATTTCTTATAGAATTTTTTTCGGGGGTAAAATAAATATTTTAATACAAAAAAATTATATGTAGTTAAAAATTTTATACTTAATTTTTTTTTAAAGATTTCTTATAGAATTTTTTTCGGGGGTAAAATAAATATTTTAATACAAAAACAATTATATATAGTTACAGTCTAAGGAGAATATTTCACCTGTTTTACAGTAAAAGAACACGTTATGAAATTTCCATACAAATTTGTAAAATTACATTTTTATTTTTTATTTTGAATGTTGAAACTATACGTTAATTTGTAGTTGAAATATGCAATTTTAATTTTTGCCCGTGCCATTCTCTTTTATGAATTGGGAGAGCTATCTATCATGATTCAGGCATTTGTTATTAACTTAAAAATTATTTATTTTTACATATTTAAAATTTACTTAATTTTTATTTAATATGAGACATAACACATAACTATATCGTTTGACTGAAATCAAAGTGTGTAATATGAACATTTTTCTCTTTTTGGGTGTCTTTCAAGATGAGATATCAAGTTAATAATGATATAATGCATTTATTATTAATTGATTTTAATACTTATTTTATTTAATAAATGAGATTTCTCATCCCAATTAAATTATAAAAAAAAGTCGATACTTACTTTTATTTACGTGCCGCTTAGCACGCCTACAAAATTTGGAATGAAGTTAAATAGATTGATTATAGCGAGGTAAGAGAATTTAATTTTAAGCTAATTGCATAATCATTAAGAGTAATGCTACACTTTTATAGTTAAATATAAAGTTTATATCTCGATTAATATGTTATAAATCAATGACTATTATTAGGTACTTATTAATATATAATAGTTATATAATATTAATTAATAATAAATATATCAAATATCATATCAATTAAAATATAAATTTTATATTTTAACTATATAAGTATGACATTACTCAATCATTAATCTAATCCAATCTGAATAAAAAAAATTAATTCTATAGTTCTTAATTTACCAGTAAAAAGATAACATTCAAAAGAGAGGTACTGCTAATTCCTAGTTACTTGTGCTATAAGAAATAGAACTTTCAGTTGGTAGTTTCTTGATTGTGTAATAATATTTGATACATAATCATTGTTGAAACTTAAATCATACCGGAATAGAAATCAAATGAGAGACATTGAGCGAGAACTAGAATGGTTTTTTTTTTCTTCACTTTTTCCTAGATATGGCCGTAAAAATCAACGGCATCATAATTCCGAGTTTAATTTGTTTGAAATTCTGTCCAAGTAAAGAAATGAAGGAGACGAGATCAAATATTGTGGCGGAGGCAGCTTATGCCCGCTAATTAAGAAGCCCGACTAGAATTCTCTCCTAATTTTATATGGAAAATATTATGCAACGTCCCTTAAAAGTAACAATCAGTACCAATTAAAATCATAAAACCACTCTTTTAACTCAAATGAAGTTTATATTATTCAAATTAACCCAATTAAATCATATTCCTACCTTTACCCCCGCTGCATTAATAGATGTAGAACACATAAGTTACTAGACTTCCTATCTTCTCTATATTATGTTTGGTGGCAAAATTGCAGGAACTTTGTCATAAGAAAAAAATATTATTTTAATCCCTAATTTTATTAATATATACAAATTTCGTCTTTCTTTTTTTAATATATGCGACATCAATTTCTATTATTAGAAATTGTTGTGTAAAAGTTACTTTTTGAATACAAAAAGTACTTTTAAATATAAATGTATTTTAATTTAAAATTTAAAATAATTTTAATTTCATTTCCTTCTTTCCCCTCTCCTCCTCCCACCCTACCAAAAAAAAATTCTAAAACTGACCCTCTTTCTCATCTCTCTCTCTTTCTTTTTATTCTCTTTCTGATCTATCTCTTCAATCAACTTCATCAGCAAACTATGTTGTTTTGAGATGATGAAATAAGTTTGTATACAGCCTATAATATTCCTCCTTTGAATTCGGATTTCTTTACCAAAAAGAGACTTAATAATTTCATGTTGTTTTGGCAAAAAAAGCTATTGATTATTTTGTTATCAATTAAAAAGACTTTCTTGTAGTGTTAGATTATTTGGTTAAACATTATTAAAAGTACTTTTCTATTATTAAATTACAAAAAAAAAACACTTAATAAAATTTATATTAAAATTTTAAATAATTCAATATGTTTTTAATGATAAGTTTAAATTAATTATGTATTTTCTCAAATTCAATTTCTTAAACACAAGAATCAAATAAAATTATTACATAGTAATCAACGAGTCAATATAAATTATTGTATTTGAAATAAACATTGAAAATAAAATAATACTTCTTTTTATTTAAAAAATAAAATAATTAACAAAATATTTTAGTAGATTCTTGTAAAAATATGATAGTTGTAGAGATACGAAAAATGATGACTTTTAAAAAAATATTAAAAAAATGTTAGTCGAATAGTTTTTTTTATTAAGGGTATATTATGAAAAAACAATATTATTAGAGTATATGTGATATTATATAAGTATTAAAAAAACTTAAAAAACTCTACTCCTAAATGCATAAAATTTAAACTTTTATAAGTAGAGGCAAAATAATTTTTTTAATCTCCAAATTATTTTTTTTATAATTATAACCAAACATCATCAAAAAATTAAAAAGAACTTTTGGCATTAAAAGAGCTTTTTTGACTATTAGAGAAGCTCAACCAAACGAGCACTTAAGACTCGTTGGTTGAGCTCGTTTGGTTGAACTTTCCAAATAGAACTTTTGAAAGTAGAACTTTTAGAAGTATAGCTTTTAAAAAAAAGCTATTGGTCGTTTGATTATCAATTAAAAAAGTTCTTTTAAAGTATAGATCGCTTGGTTATATATTATTAAAAGTGTTTATCTGTTATTAAATTATTAAAAAGGACACTTAATAAAATTTATATTCAAATTCTAAACAATTTGATATTTTTTATATATAAGTTTAAATTTGTTATGTATTTTCTCAAATTTGATTTACTAAAAAATAATAATTAAGTAAGATCAATACATAGTAATCAACAAATCAATATAAATTATTATATTTTGTACAAAAATTAAAAATAAAATAATACTTTTTTATTTAAAAAATAAAATAATCAATAATAGACTTTGGTAAATTCTTGTAAAAATATAGTAGTTGTAGAGATATGAAGAATAAGAGGCATAATAACTTTTCAAAAAAATATTAGAATATATTAATTGTATAGGGTTCATTTTTATTAAGGGTACAATATGAAAATAAAAAAAATATTATTAGGGTATATGTGAAATTACACAAATATTTAAAAAGCTCAAAAAACTCTATTCTCAAAAGTCCAAAATTGTAGCTTTTGAAAGTAAAGGCAAAATAGTTTTTTTAATCTCCAAAATCTCTTCTCTAATTATAATCAAACGTCATCAAAAAATTTAAAAAGAGTATTTGCCATTAAAAGGACTATTTTTGCTAGTAGATAAGCCTAATCAAACGGACACTTAATATTTTGAGAGTGATAAATGGGGGGAGTAGTTTAAGCTAAATGATGGGCTGAAAAATGGACTAAGATCTATTAAGCATTTAAGAATCAAGTCTAATTCTATAGGCCAATAGTATGTAACTCAATTGTAGCGGGTAATGGATGATTAGTCCAGTTTACATTTCTCGTTTGTGAAGATTGAACATAAATCAGTAAATGATCAAAGTGGTTGTAGAGAATATCATCATTAGCAATAGCAAAGCGTGGCTCTTTAAATCGGTCTTTTTGGATTGCCAAATGGCATAACTCAATGAGCTATTTGGGATCTTTACCCATCTCTTGTTAACTATTTCCCATGGGTGGGGCTTTACAAAGATTTGGAGATTATATAGGAAAAATGACATTAGACCCTCGTAATTTAGAGAAAGGGACATTTAGATCCCATAATTTTAAAATTTTCGTTTGTACCCTTATTAGGTAATAGATTCTATTTAAGTTAAAAGAAAATGTCAAATATGATGAAAGTACATTTATGCCCCCAAACTGACTTAAGGTCATTTAAAGAATGTTCATGTTAGTAAGGTCCAAGTAAATTACCATATTACTCATTTTTATTAATAGACATTTACAAAATTACCCCTTACCATAACATAGTATACCGAGTTTGACCCAAATTTTTATTGGTGAAATAATATAATTATCCTCAATTTTAAGTTATCAACTATTTTATAATGGATCTTGTTTACCATATTTTACTCTCATAAATCAATTAATTACGAAATTAACTTTTTTTTTTTACCTTTCTTATACCTATTTTATATTCATTTCATAGAGCAATTTCAACATCTTTCTTTATCTTTTTTCCCAATTGCTGAAAAATGGAAGCATTTGGCCAACACAAAATTGAGGAAATAGTGGTTGAAATACTCAAACATGCGAACATGGAGGAGATGCTTGAGTTCAAAGTCTGAGTTATGTCAAGGGCTTGGTGGAGTTGTTCTTACTCTGTAGCATCGAAAACATGGGTGATGGTAAAGAATTGAGCTCGAATTTTCAAGAAGAGACCAAAGAACAACAAGCCAAGATCAACGGGGCTTGGTTATTTGCCAGGTTTCAAACACAAGTAGCGTGACAAT
Source organism: Ailanthus altissimus (assembly GCA_946807835.1). Lineage (NCBI taxonomy): Eukaryota > Viridiplantae > Streptophyta > Magnoliopsida > Sapindales > Simaroubaceae > Ailanthus > Ailanthus altissimus. Next base: position 21,791,491 of record OX327691.1, on the reverse strand, counting down.
TCAAGAATTTATGAGAAGAGCTTTTATATCAACAAGGGAAATAAAACAAACCCAATCCAATCACTATTATCAAGAAAATAAATTCTTCTTAAATCTCCACTATCAACAAATCAAAACAAACAAAACAACAATAACAATAATTTTGTCAATAAAAAATTACAAATCTCTACTATAACCTCTCTAATTTCTCAAATCCTCATCCTCCCTTTCAAAGATTTTTTTATATAACTAAAATTTTCAATCTTCACTCTCTCTACCTCATAGACAAACTTCATTTGAAAATGAAGAACCTAATGAACTTGACGTTTTGATCACAAATTTTTTAGTCCTCAACCTCAGGATGCAACTCTAGCTTTTTTTTTGTCATAGTTGAAGAATCTTTGGGAAAAGTATATTGGCTACTTCAACACTTACCATGGAGTGGTGATAGTGGCCTAAAGTTTGGTGGCTTCTGCTTGTAGCTAGGAGGAGATGGAGGCTGGTAAAGAAAAACAAAGAAAAAATGACATTTTAGTCCTTTATTTTAGGGATATATACTAACATAATCTCTCACGTTTCAATAATTATCACGTTAATTTATGCTATTAAAAATTTGTTGTTAAATATTTACTATTTTGTTACTTTTACCATAATAACCTTAGTCAAATGTCTAGTAATCATTTGACATGTATCATGACACGTGTCATTATTTAATTAGCTTAAATTTTTATTAAATATTTTTAAAAATAAATTAAATTAAATTAAAAAATTAAAAAAAGAACTACCACCATTGTCAGAAAACGGCGATCGGCCGCTTGCCATTTTTCGACGACATTTCGATGGTAAAATTTGTTAAATTTGACATCATTAAACTCTATTTTTTCTGATCTACATAATGGTGGGATCTTTTTTTTTTTAGAAAAAAAAATTTTAAAAAAAGCCAAAAATAGTGGAAAAGGGGCGGCGACTTCCGCCGCTCACCGTCAAATATTTAAAAAAAAATTATTTATTAAACATATAACCAATTATATAATGACACGTGTCATATATAACTAATCATATTATGATATGTGTCTTTTATGTATTAAATATATATTTATTAATTTAATTTTAAATTTCTTATTCTTTAAAAAAATATTGATTAAACATATAAACCAATTACATATTTAGAAAAATATTAATTAAACATATAAACCAATTACATGGTGACACGTGTCATTTGTAACTAATCATAGTATGACACATGTCCTTTATTTATTAATTATATATTTATTAATTTTCTTTTAAAATTATTTATTTCTTAAAAAAATAATTTATTAAATATATAAACTAATTACATAATGACACATGTTCTTTATTTATTAAATATATATTTATCAATTTACTTTTAAAATATTTATTCTTTCAAAAAAAATATTTATTACAAATATTAACCAATTATATGATGAAACGTGTCAAAATGAACTTATCATATAATAACACGTGTCATTTTTTATTTTAAAAATAGCAGCACTATTTTATCCTTAGAGAGAACTCAGTTAACAGTAAATTTATGACGGCAGAGATTAACGTGATAATTATTAAAATATGAGAGACTATATTGATATATACCCTTAAAATAAGGAATTAAAATGTCATTTTTTTCAAAAAAAATAAAGATTAGGGTTTTGTTTTGAAAAAGAAAATAAAATAAAAAAAGAGTTTTTATTTTTTCTATTAGTTACCCACGTGTAATTCAATATGGTTAAAAAATAATAAAAATATGATATACAAGAACCCAATTATAATATGACATGTGGACTCTATTAATTTTAGAATTTAAGTTCAGATTGAATATTCAAATTTATCCTTTTAAGTGTTAATTTAAACAGAATTTGTAGTCTAATAAGAGTGTAAATGATATTTTTAAAATTATAAAAATTTAAATATTTTCCTCTCTAAATTGTGAGGTCCAAATATCTTTTTTCCTAATTATACATATATATATATATATATATATATGATGCTGTCATGTCTGTTCTGGATTTGACTAAACTAAACTATAAATAAATCTTGAGTTATGTATTAAACTCGAGCCGTATATAAAGATGAGTATTGTGCTCTTTGTCAAAAGTGTTAATATTATTCTCTTCATTTTTTTTTTAATTTGGCATGTGAAGCCGGAAAAAATTAAAATATGGGTTAATGCATGTTGGAGCAGACGATTTACGAGGATGAATTTTTGTGAATAATACTTTTTCTCTTCTTTTCTTTTTATAAACGATAAGAATAGATTATCAAACTTGAAAAAGAAAATATTTCTGCTGTATAAACATTAATTTTGTAACCCACTGATACGTGTGGATCAATATAATCTTGAAATGGCATTGAATTAATTGAACCATGTGAATTGCATGCATCGGTTCGCTTCAACACGACGAGTGAAGGCGGCGACGCTGTTTGATAAACTTGAAGGAAGGTCTAAAAATCAACCATTTCATATATGCATTTAAGTTAACATTAACTTATCATATAATAACATGATTAATTTTTAAATTTTTTATTTTAAAATGATAAAAATACTATTTTACCTTTAAAGAGAACTTATTTAACAACAAATTTATGATGACAGAGATTAATACGGTAATTATTAAAATATGGGAAACTATGTTAATATATACCTCTAAAATAAAGAATTAAAATATTATTTTCTCAAAAAATAAAGATTAAAATTTTGTTTTGAAAAAAAAATAAAAAGAAAAAGAATTTTTTCTATCAATTAGTCACGTGTAATTCAATATGATTAAAAAATAATAAAAATATGGTATACAAGATCCCAATTATAATATGACATGTGGGCTCTATTAATTTTAGAATTTAAATTTAGACTGAATTTTATTTTATCTTTTTAAGTGTTAATTTAAACAAAATCTATCACCTGACAAAATGTAAATAGAATTTTTAAAATTATAAAAATTTAAATATTCCATTTCCAAAATTACAATCCAGATGTCTTTTTTCTAATTCTATATATACATATATATATATATATATATATATATATATATATATATATATACACACGCGATGTTGCCATGTCTGTGCTGGATTTGACTAGATTAAAGAATCAATAAATCTTGAGTTATCTATTAAACTCAAGCCGTATATGAAGATGAGTATTGTGTTTTTGTCGATAGTATCAATATTATTCTCTTCATTTTTTTTATCTGGCATGTGAAGCAGACGATTTACGATGATGAATTATTGTGAATAATACTTTTTTTCTTCTTTTCTTTTTATAAACGATAAGAATAGATGATCAAACTTGAAAAAGAAAATATCTCTGCTATATAAGCATTAATATTGTAACCCGCTGATACGTGTGGATCAATATAATCTTGAAATGGCATTGAATTAATTGAACCATGTGAATTGCATGCATCGGTTCGCTTCAGCACGACGAGTGAAGGCGGCGGCGCTGTTTGACAAGCTTGAAGCAAGGTCTAAAAATCAACCATTTCATATATGCAGTCAAGTTAATGCCTAACTTTTTGCTTTTTTTTTTGTTTTGTTTTTTTAAAGCCCAATGAAATTAATAAAATAAACGTTTAACATTCTTTCACGAATGTCTTTCTCCCAAAAAAAAAAAAGAAAAAAAATCTTCCACGAATGTGGAGGTTTTACCAAAGACGCTGTCAACTCCCCCTGTTTTCTTGCTTTGCTTGGATATCTTCTGAACTTCTCATAATCATTCCTTTAGGGTGCCAATGACTCGAATTCAAGCCAAAATGAATCGACAAAACAAACTAACAAGTTGAAAAAAAGAAAGTGTACGAACGTACGTTCTTTAATGTTATTGTATTTGTATATAGACAAAAACCAAAGGATTCTTTGATTTTGAATCAGGATTATCAGATAAGATTCTGAAGATGTCTTGCCGATTCATTATAAGAAACTTCTTCTCTTAGACACTTGGACTGGGGTTTTGTTTAATATTACCCGCAACTTGCACGTGGCCAGCTAGCTTTCTATAATTCTATCTTTACATATTTGTTGTTTTTTTAAACAATGCATGGTTAGCCAAATACTCATTTTTCTAGAGCATGTGAATTTAAAAAAAAAAGAAAAGAAAAACAGGGTACAACATGAAAGCCAATTCTATTCTGAAACCATGTATTTGAGAAAAGCTTTATTTTTTATGAATATATTTTTTTAACTTTTTTTTTTTAAAAGCAGGGTTTTGAGAGTCTCAAAAAAGAAGCCAAGTGATTGGAAATTAATGGATTGTTTGCGTTAACATTTGAAGCAAAATTGAACTTTCTTTAAGCTGTGAGGGATCAATCTTAACTTATTATGGCAATTATAAAAGTGAGGCAAGAAAAAAAATTTCAATTACAAATATGAGAAATAGAGATAACTGGAATATTTCTTTTTATTTCTTTTCTTTTGGTTCAAGAATTAGAATTATCAAGAACTTAATGAAACAATAATATCAAAATCAGCAGTAAGTCAAATAAATAAACCAAGAAACAAAATAATGATAAACTATTTTTCTGTTCATTTTCACATTTTGTTGAAGTTTCGTGATCAATAAAAATGTTACTGTTAAATGTGATCTAATCGTAACCACATTTCTTGACTATTATCAAGTGTTTGAGTTTGAATATCCCCTTTCCTAGTTTTAGAGGAAAACAAAATGTTACAATTAATTGAAGATAGTCTGTCTTCAAAAGAAATGGTGTTCCCAGTTGACCATTTAATTTGATAATAACTTTTAATTAATTTTTTTTTTACAGAATGCTCCGCCTTTTACGAATTGAAATTACCCTAATAAATTTAACAGATTTAATAATAATTCTTGAATGATGTAGCATTAATATCAAGACCCTTCACTACATATAGCTTGACAAAACCAGTTTAGGATAATGATAGAAAATATTTGAAAATAAAAAAAAGAAGAAGAAGAAGAAGAAAATCTCATTCCCGCTTAGTCAGGATGCTAAACAATTCATTAGTGTAGCCTCCTCGTCTCACATTCTTACCTACAATTCTAAGCTAGCAGTCTCACCTACAATTTTCACATTTATTAGTCCTACCAATATATGTACATCATTTTCCTTTGAAAGCAATGGACTACACGGTTTGAGCTAGTCTGCGAACCTCATTTTTACGCTTGTCAAATTTGGGGGACGGAGAATTTTTCTTTTAAAAATGGATTTGTGCAATTTGAATTGTGAAATTAGGAGAATGTTGAGTCTATAAATAGTCATGCATGCTTAATCGAAATGTGCTTAAGTATCAGCTCACATAAGTCTCCCTACAAGATTCTAAAACATAATACGTTCACGTTCATTTCTCTCGAGGCTCGAACAAAACCTTTTTCTCTTCTCCTTCATCTCGTTCCTTATAATTTCGATTAATTAGTTATACCTCATGGAAGAAAGAAATCAATTCCTCCAACCACCAACTTATGGAAACCTGATCACCATTCTTAGCATTGATGGGGGTGGAATAAGAGGACTTATCCCAGGAACCATCCTTGCTTTTCTAGAGTCTGAACTTCAGGTAGAAATGCATTATACATAATCTTAGATTCACGTTCAAATGAAGAAGTTATGGCTTTTAATATGCCTTTTCGTGGCGCCCACTTAACTTTACGTATATTCACGTCCGATGCAAGATCCTTGCATACATGCATGCATGCACACTGCTTCACGAAGCCGAACAAAGGGCTTTGTCAAAAAAGTCATGTTTGATGCTACGTACCCTTTACTTTCTAACTCTATATAATAATTGTGCAGAAGCTTGATGGTGAGGACGCAAGAATCGCGGATTATTTCGATGTAATTGCAGGAACAAGCACAGGTGGCCTTGTGACTGCTATGCTAACTGCCCCAAATCAAAATAATCGACCTCTTTTTGCAGCCAAAGATATCAATGACTTCTACCTAAATCACTGCCCTAAAATCTTTCCTCAACCTAGGTAAAGGATGCAGATCGTTCACTAATTAGTACTTCATTTTTTTTTTTTAAAATACGACAAGTAATTTTGTTGTATTGTTAAAAAACCAAACTGTTCGTTTATAAAAAATCGACTCAACTCTTTTTATAAAATTGAAAAATATTTTATATTCATAAATATAGATAACCGTTAATGCATTTCCTTTTACCAGCATGTTAGCGTGCCTCATTTTTAATCGTTAAGTTAATTAATTATTGTTACCTTTTTTTTTTGGTGTAAACAATAGTTCTTTGTTATTTGCCAACACAAAGAAGGTGATTAAAGCTCTGGCAGGACCAAAGTACGATGGAAAATACCTACATAACATTGTGAAAGAAAAACTAGGGAATACAAAACTACAAGAGACATTGACTAATGTTGTAATCCCAACTTTTGACATCAAGCGACTCCAGCCCACCTTATTTTCCAGCTACGAGGTTCATCTTCTCTTTGAAGTATTTCTTCACTTTTATATTTACGTTAAATGCTTTTCGAAGAAAGTTTTATATATATATATATATATATATATATATATATATATATATTCAAGTTAAATGAACGTGAACGGTGTTTCCACAGTAGTGAAAAGCATGCGTAGAGAAGTAATTCATGTGATTACCAAAATTGAATTCTAGTATCATTTCCGCTAAATAGTAAATTAATTATCATTAGCTTTTCATGGAATAGGTGAAGGAAAAGCTAAGCTTAAATGCGTTGCTCTCAGACATATGCATTGCAACCTCGGCAGCACCAACTTATCTTCCAGCATACTATTTTGAAACCAAAGATCCCGCTGGCAAAGTCAGAGAATTCAACCTAATTGATGGTGGAGTTGCTGCAAATAATCCGGTATATAATTGTATATATGTTGCCTCATATGCGTAGCTCAGATGGTCGCACATGCGTTTTGCGCCTGCGGCCACTTGAATTTGAATAAAAATAAGAAGTAAAAATTTGTATTTAATAAATATCCAAATATTTTGTTCTTTTGAAATATATATCGCATATTAATGTTGTGTCTTTCTACTCTTAGGCATTAGTTGCTCTAGGTGAAGTGACCAAGGCAATTATAATGGGAAATCCTGACTTCTTTCCTATAAAGCCAATGGACTACGGGAGGTTTCTAGTTATTTCCCTAGGAACTGGCTCGTCAAAAAAAGAAAAGAAATATAATGCAGATAAAGCCGCAAAGTGGGGCTTGTTGGGTTGGCTAACCAGTGGTGGTTCCACCCCGCTAGTTGATGTGTTCACTCAAGCAAGTGCAGATATGGTTGACTTGCACATCTCTGTGGTTTTTCAAGCCCTTCACTCAGAAAAGAACTATCTTCGAATTCAAGTAACTATCCATATTCATACAAGTTCGCGTTTAGATATATAATTTGTTTGAGAATTATCTTTTATCGGCTGAACATCCTATATTCACTGCACTTTCGATTGTAAAATACACAGGATGATACATTAACAGGGACAGTATCTTCTGTTGATATAGCCACGAAGAAGAACTTGGAAGACCTTGTGAAAGTTGGTGAAGGACTGTTAAAAAAACCAGTTTCAAGGGTGAATTTGGAGACGGGTCTTTTTGAACCTTGTGATCTTGACGAGACTAATGAGGAGGCTCTTACAAGGTTATATATATACACACATTAAACTATTTCCAATTTGTGCCAAAATCTTGCTTACTTAGAAAGACTTTTTTGTCTTGCAGATTTGCGAAGGTACTTTCCCAAGAGAAGCGGCTTCGCCAAGCTAGGTCACCTAATGGAGAGGCTGCAATTTCCAAATAATGTTTATATATAATTAAGACTAGTAATTTATTTACCATCATTGTAATAAGGTGACGCAATTTGTCCCACCATTACCAAATTACCAATTCTTTGGCATCAATGCTACCTGTTTGAAACTTTGATTAAATCCCAGATGGGATCAGAATGAAATCAAATTACTGTGTGCATTTTAAATAATAATTCTCTAATGTTTTAGCCGTACTTAACAATCAATTAATGTAATCGCTCTAAATGCGTTTAGAAAACTCTTTGCAATAATTTACGGGCAGCCTATTCCGCTTCGTCTTTAATTTGTTTACTTAATTAGGCAACCATTACTCATATATTAAATTAGTTCTTGAATATCGCCATAGCCTTACTATTTATTACTCAGTTTGAGCAATCTCTGTTAATAAAAGACTAAAATTATTTAAAGAAGGCTATTTATTACTCAGTTTGAGCAATCTCTGTTAATAAAAGACTAAAATTATTTAAAGGTAAAAAAGAATGATCAGAAAAAGAAATTGCTTCTTCTTGAAATGAAAACTTTATATATATTGAAAAGTAAATCCCTACTGCTTTCCCGTTCACAAAGAATTCTCACAATCTCTCAAAATAAATAATTTTCATAAATTCATAATAATAATGCTTGATTGTATATTAATTAAAGGGTTAATTGGGTCTTATTTATAGACACCCAAATAATTTTAATTAAAGATTATATCACTTAAAAGTTATATAATTCTTCATTAGGTATATATCTTATAAGAGAATCATTTTGCATCTCCAAGCAAGATAAATAACCCTCAATAATGCACACTTTATATTATATTTGTAGTATAAGCGTGACATTATATATCTTGCATGTTATCATGCATATGATCAGTTTCAGAGAGCTATATTAGAAATTCGACTTTGACTTTAAATATGGAGCAAACAACATCTAAATCGTTGGGTAAAAAGAAATGACACTTGGCCTAATACTAGGGAGCCCATTCTTGTACTTGAGTCCAAAGTTTCCTGAGTACTTTGTCTAGAAAGGACTGTTTTAGTAGTACTGGCCCCAGACCAAAGCATTTGGGCCTCCATAACTTGGCCCATGATACCTATATAGAGGGACCTAAATCATGCTACATGTCACTATTCAATTGTGGTATTAAGGAACACATTACTTAAACTCAGGCACTTGCCACATTAATATAGGTCTATTGACAGTGCCCACGTTACCACCACTCAAGCTTTATCATGTCATCAGCATATGACTTATTAGAGGAGTACCCTAGCTACGTCACCATTAGGATCCAATAGAAGAGCACATGGGATCCGCCTCAGCTAGTTGTTTGTTTTAGGGGATAAAATGAGATAAGGAAATCCCCTAAGAGCAAATCACCAAATGCTATATTAGTAATGCTCAAAGCCTAGATTATAGTTAATGCCACTAACACTATAAACAGAAGTTGTCTACAGCAGGTGGACAGTTCAACATTGTTCCTACTGAATACAGGGGAACAGTGTTAGAAACCCCTTAATGCCCCATTCAGGGCTACTCAATCCATACTAACCCCAGGCTAACAGATTTAGAAGTAGCCAATCAGAATATATCTAGTTACTTTAGACGTCTAAGAAGACTAAAATGACTCATTTGTGTCTCCAAGTGAAAATCTCCAAAATGCCCCTCTTGACAGAGACTATTTGTTAGGGTCGGTGCTTACGTGCCATCCTGAATGTACATATACTTGTGTATTTATACAAGTGTACATTCCCATTAAATCACTAATACTCATTTATATGGTATTATGCATGTAATGTTGCAGACATTGTAGATATAAAAAAGTTTGGATAAGATGTAAAAGTGTTTAGATAAGAGCTCATAGTTAGCCATGCTGAGACATAATTGCTAAATGTTAGCACAGTTAAGTGTTAACTGGTTATAATACTCAGCAGAGCCAAGAGTTAGAGCCTTGTCTGTAATGGGACATAGGCCTGAGAATATACTAGTAACTACATGTTGCAAGAGTTACAATCGGGTGCTAGAAAATGCAAGTTGCCTAAGTATGTTCTTAAATAATTGTCCTTGATCTATTTCTGCTGATGCGGGTCTATCGGTGGATACCTTTTTATATATAGATCAGCATATGTCATACCTATCGGGTATAGATGGTTGTCAACTGTGAGCTTGGAGCTCGTATTGATATATGGGTATCCAGTTAGGACTAGATATGAGACAGACTCACGAGGGCCTCCGATAGACATTCAATGTAAGCCGTCAACGGAGGGTCCTCTCGAGTTGAGTAGTATACGTAGTCCTTTGACCTGAGTGCCATGGTGGGCTTGTAAGTGATCCACCATACTTTGATTCCACGCATGTCACAGACCTTTCATAGTGTGATCGTTGAGTATGGTTCGATGCTTATGGAGTCCGGTGCGTATAGATATGGGATCCGTCAGCTTCCATATGGAGTTTGATATCCAGATGCTTCAAGATTATATCTCAGAAAGTCTTGTGACCACAAGTAATCATCCCGAGAAAGAGTTCCGTCAGAGTGGAACAATATGGCAAAAGAGTTTGCGCATATTGTTCAGTAAGATACAAGTCTAGAGATAAGACATGGATGAGCACTGGGGATTTGACAGTGACAATCTATATCCCCGCACATCCAGGATATCATAACGGAAGGACTATACGTATACGTTCTAACCTCAGCTTGTATGGTTCAACGCACTGGTTTGTATATTTGTGACGTGTGTGTAGGGCATTGCTCACGGACTCATGAAATAGTTCTATTTGAAGAATTAGGCGTAGGACCCAGGGAGTCTCGCTAAATGGAGTGTACTCATTGTGCACTGGGTCAGCATACTAGATTAAATTGTTTAATCCAGCAATATTCAGTATTATCACGGGAATGCGTGCATATTTGTATTTAAGTGTTAAATACAACAATTAGTTAATAATTATATAATGACACGTAACGTATTGTGGACTCTCAATTTAGTTTACCCAAGTGTGAGATTTGGTGAGACCTACTAAGAGGTAAACTTGATAACTATTTATAAGGGGCAAAATAATCATTTCTCAATTTGATTATTTAATAGTTTAATAATCAATATCTTTCTTTTTTATATTATATATAATATATATTATTATATATTATATTTTTATATTATTATTTATATTATATATTGTATTATATTTATATTATAAATATATATATAAAGAAAGAGAAGCAAGAGAATAAAGGCCAAATTTGGCCGTGAGAGAAAAGAGAAAGAAATGGAGAAGAAAGGAAGAGGAGAAGAAGAAGAGAAAAAGAAAAAAAAAAGGTGGGGGAGGGAAAATAAAATTGTTTCATATTTCTTACGCTTCTAATTGGAGCAATTGTGAATTGCTTCAAATCTCTATTTCTTATCCTTTTAGAGAAAATGATATAAATACACTCCTGGCCATTTTGGGGATTAAGAGTTAATCTCGGACTGAATATGAGGCTACTGTTCTAGCTCACCAAGCCCACTGTGTTGGTGACTAGAATTGCACACGAGTTGGTCTCTATGCGGACTCTAGAAAAAATACGTGTATAACGTTACACGTTTGGTGAGTTCTCTAACTTATTAATATATTAATGTGATTAATATATTTATTTATTGTGTTTATTGTAAAATTTATACGTTTCCACTGCGTTAGACAATAGACACGATTACACATGCATACACTCACGTGCCTTAGATTCACCAACATTGTTTGCCACTAGTAGTTAGCCACGTGTCATTATTTAGGAGTATTCTTCAGCTGGCATCATCCAAGCTCAAGTTAAAACTCCAAAATACAAAGAGAGTAAGGGACTTTTGGTAAAATTTAAAATTCGTCTTCTTTCTTTAGAAACCAAACTTTGCCCTTTTTCTCTAAACTTTTTTTATTTTCTCTGGGGCAAGTTAACCCTATAAAACCTATTCTTCTTAGCTTAAGTATCAGATGGTCGTCGTCGGTCACCCTACCAGCATTTACCCTTGACCTCGTTGTGTTGTGCGCCTTAAGTGCTCTCAGTCAACTCTACCCCAGTTCAAGGTTTAGTTACTTCTTAGCATCATTTTAGATGTCCATCATCAGTATAGTCACAATCTTGGCCTTTGGCAATTAGAGGCCCATGGATTTTTCTATTCTCTCTCACGACTCAAATAGAAAGTTGGGATCTGACCTTCCCCTTAGGTCAAAAATCATCTCCCAACAAAATTTTTTAAGTAAGACGAAAAAGTTATTTTTTATAAAGTAACATATAGATTTTTTTTTTCTAAAATAAATTACATCTACATTTCCTTTATTTTAGATGTTGTTTCTATGAAAATTATTATTTCACCGGTTTCAACTTAAAAAGAAATTGTCAAAAACTAATTTATAATTGAAAAAATAGGTGTTAATATTAAAATAGTAAAAAAAAAAAAACACAAATATTATTTATTTCATTAAAGATAGTATCTACGTATTGTTTAATTTGTTTTACTGGATTTCGGAGGTTCTGTCGTAAGCCCGTATATATATATGTTTCATGCAGACTCCAATTAATATGCTTTAATTTACGAAACGCTTGTTGTATGATCATGACAAAAGCATGCGGCCAAGCGTTGAGGTAAGGTAATTAGATTGCAATTTAACAACTGAAAATCAATTATTGATATAAAGGTAAGAGTAATGCTTCCAGCATTTATTTAAGTCTATGTATTTTGTCACTTTGTGATGACACAAAACAAAAATAGATATCAGCCGTTGGGCTACTTGATCATTTTGATTTTTTCAACGAGTCTAGATAGACCGTAATATGAATATCTACTTGTCAACTAAGACTGACCATTCCAGCTCGCGAACGAGTCTGTTTATAGTTCTGTGGACCTTTATTCTTATTCACCGGTTACAGACCGCTTTATACTGCGTAGTAGGATAAGGTGTGGGAAATAGAATTGTTTGTGGTGCATATAATGCGTAACAATTGATGAGGAAATTTTGGATTGGGTGATAAAATCAATCAAACCAGTCACCATACAGACATCACGATTGATTGTTCGAGATTCTTAAGTGAAAATATATTTGGAATTAAAAAAATAAAATTATTTTCCTTTAATTAAGAGCATTTGATTGTTTCCTCAATTTATTTTTTGGCACGAAAAATCTATAATTTCACTTACTTCACAATATACATAAATACTTGTTTTTCATTAATGAAAGAATTATGAGTTACAATTCCATGCTAAATTGTCTTCCCATTTGCATTTCATTAAAAATAAATAAACAATAACAAGTTACAACCTGAATAAAGAATGATCAGCCTTCCAGCTAAGATTTATTTGACATTGATTAACAATTAAATAATAACATAATTAGCAACGTTTAAATGATAAAAAAAAAAAGAATAATTCTATTGCCAGGCGAAGAATTATTTTCTTTATTTGGCGATGTTGGCAGGCCTTCCATGCGGAGACCTCATGTCACGAACCCGCTTCTCTTTGGAGAGAACTTCTGCTAATCTACACAAAAAAAAAAAAAAAATAAAGCAGAAAAAATAGCAATTAGTGCTTGTACTTTGGCCATGTCATAACACATTGAAATTAATGCCAGCATTTATATATATATATATATATATATATATATATATATATATATACTGATTACACATACCTTATGAGAGCCTCTTCATTTGTACCCTGATTACAAGGCTCACATAGTCCGGTCTCAAAATTCACCTTTGCAACTGGTTTCTTCAACAGTTTTTCACCGATTGTCACCAGACTCTCCAAGTTCTTTTTGGTGGCAATATCCACAGACGATTCATTTCCTGTCAGTGTGTCATCCTGAATTTTTCACATCCATTAATACCATATAATTAGCCTGAAATTAAATCAGTTTCCGATTGACCGTGTGAAAAACTCATGAGCACGGTTATTTAGTTACCTGAATTCGGAGATAACTATCTTCAGACTGGAGGGCTTTAAAAACAGTGGCAATGTGGAAATCGATCATGTCACTGCTAGATTGCATAAAAACATCAATCAATGGAGTAGAACTTTCGCTTGTTAGCCAACCCAAGAGACCCCACTTAGCTGCTTTAAGAGCATCGTACTTGTCTTCAAATTTTGCAGCACCAGTTCCTAATGATATGACCAGAAACCGAGCATAATCCATTGGATTTATCTGAAAGAAGTCAGAACTCCCCCTGGTGATTTCTTTCGTCACCTCGCTGATTGCAACTAAAGTCTGAAAAATTATAACAAAATATAATCGTAAGTTTCCTGAGACTTGCATAAACGTTAGAAATTTTCAAATTTTAAGATCAAAATATAATACCGGATTATTAGCAGCCACCCCACCGTCGACGAGATCGAATTGTCTCACTTTTCCTGTGGAATCTTCGGTTTCAAACTTATGGGCTGGAAGATAAGTTGGTGCAGCCGACGTTCCAATGCAAATATCCGAGAGTAAGGCATTTATGCTCGGGTTTTTCTTCACCTATTTAACACAAGAATCAAATATAATATTAAAGCTCATGAGTCTATGTCCAAGCTTTGTATGATGTTTATTCTTCATTGAATTGTGAGGTTATAAATGAACCTCGTAGCTGGAGAAGACGGTTGGCTGGAGTTTCTTGATGTCAAAAGTTGGAATCACAACATTTGTCAACGTCTGGTGCAATCGTTTGTCTCCTAATTTTTCCTTCACAAGGCGACGTAAGTATTTGCCATCATATTTTGGTCCAGTTAGAGTTTTGATCAGCTTAGTAGCAGGAGCAAACAGACAGCTGTAATATATGTGACAAAAAAAAAAATGATTGCTAATTGATGAAAAAATAATAATAAAAGAATATATCTAACCATATATGGCTAATATAATACATGTATCAAATATTTTAAAAAGTTTAGGTAAGATCAAATTAAGAGAGGATCCTAATCTCCAATAATGATCAATTAGTGATAATTAGCCATAAAAAGTGTTTTTCTTTTGTCAAAAATATGTCAATGTTATTACCTGTCTTGGGGAAAGATTTTAGGGCAGTGATTTAGATAAAAATCCTTGATATCTTTGGCAGCAAATAGCGGGCGATTTTGTTCATTCGGGGCTGTTAGCATGGCAGTCACAAGACCACCGGTGCTCGTTCCCGCAATTACATCAAAATAGTCTGCAAGTCTTGCTTCCTCTCCATCAAGTTTCTGTTTCAATAGTCAAACAACATATTATTAGGATAATTAATGTCTAAAAAGATGAAACTAGGAAATAATGTAGTGGCATACATGCACCATAATATATATGCATGTGCTGACAACGTATAGAAAAATATTTAAACCAATTTCACTTAGAGGTTTTTTCTACCTGAAGCTCAGACTCCAAGAAGGCAAGGATAGTTGAAGGGATGATCCCTCTAATTCCACCTCCATCAATGCTAAGAACCGTGACTAGGTTTCCATAAGTTGGAGGTTGAATCTGAATGGGTGATTTTGGAGTTTCCATTAGAATTACAGAGAAGATAATGCGAAAAGGAATAAATGATCGATTAAGACTTTAAGAAATCAAGCAAGAGTTAGAAATAGAAAGAAATTCAAATCGTTTTTAGAGCCTTGAGAGTGTGTTTGCCAAAATATATATATATGCAAATTTGAAGACTTCAATGAGTACGTACTCTAAAGAAATGCAATAGATGCTATTTATAGACTTCTTGTGAGGCAGAGGTTTTGAAATTTCAAATACTTTCAAAAGAGATCTTGCTCGTCTAACTTTGACCCAGTATGTATGCAACTTCCTCGATATGTCTTCAGATGGATGTCCACGAAGGACAATTGAAGATTCATAATTCCAATATTTCTTGCAAATGCTATGTTTCATATACATCGCTCAAGAAAATTCTATCACCACCAACATGAGAGAGAATACGCCACTGTCTGAAAAGTCATACAGTTAAGTGCCCATAATGTAGACAAGTTGACTTGATATCATTTTGCAGTTAAAAATAATCTAAGGAGGATGTTTCAGCTTGGTTTCATTCAAATTAACAGCGTGTTATGAAATTTCAACACGCTGCTCGGAGATTTGTAAAACTACTTGCTAATTTGGAGCTGAAACATGATTTTTTTTTTCTTTTGCCCGTGGGTTACCCTTCTACGTATTGGGGGAGCTATCGCTACATTGTTTGACTGAAATTAACGAGTAATACGACTGATATCAGTATTCTTTTTTCTCTTTTTGTCTTTTAACTTCCCATCTTTTTCGATCTCGCTCATTTTTGGCATTATATATATTGCGTTGCTTTTCAAGCTACTATATAATATATCAAACAATCAAATGAGACATCAAATTAACGGCCAAATGCAAGCTTTTACGTTTAGTTTATTTTATTTTATTTTTGCGTGATCATACATGATAGTACTTCAACCTTTCCAAAAAGATTGTTTTATTAGTTAATTATTATTTGTGCAATTATATGCATGATAGGCGCGCGGATAATCTCAAATAATATTGATTTTAAACACGTGAATGTGATGGTCCGCTTTCCAGCTTCAAAAGTTATGGCGGCCCGTTCGGCAATTAACCTCAAATGACAGTTCTAAATAAATTATTCAGTAATTTAATTTTAAGTGCTGCCACGTGCCATGTAAGCATGTAACTTAGCAACCAAACAAAGCATAATCTAAGCCTGTAACTTTGCAACCAAACAAAGCATAATCTAAGCCGCATCGAGGTTTATTTTAATGGTAAAGTTTACGTCTTCATAATTTAAATCAAGTGTTCGAATCTTAATAGAAGTTATAACAATTGTATAGTTTAGATTAAGTGTTCGAATCTTAACAGAGGTCATAATAGTTGTAGTTCTTTTAATTATTGAGAAACTAATTTTAATCCATTTAATTATCTAAGAGGATTGATATTATTTGAATTAGTTGATATTATATTATTGTAGCTAGTTGATATTTGAAATGTAATTCAGTTATTTGGAAGAGATGATATTATTAAAGTTGGTAAATATTTGAGATGTACTATTATATTTATCCGAGATTTGAAATTGAGATGTAATACTTATATAAAAAAATCAAGAAGAAAACAAAATAATCTAAACTATATGTGATATGATTAATTAGTAAAACAAACTTATGAACTAAACATGTTCATTAGAAAACGTGTAACTTTTTCACATCGCTGGGCACCTCTGCATAATAAATTCATCGATCATCGTTAATTAACTTCCGTAATTGCTTCCATTTGCGTGCTTGGAATTAATATCCTACTTTCAAACTCTTAGCATGCCTGCAAATTGGAACCATATTAAATGGATTGATAATACAAAGTCAGAATATTAATGTAATTATTATTATTTTAACCAATCATTAATCCAGTCAATATTTTTTAATCACCATCAGATAACGATACATAAGAGGTGTTACTGATAATGCCTTGTGCCATAAGAGAATATTGAATTTTCAGTACGTCGCTTCTTGGTTGTGTAATATTGACACATTGATGATGCCATTGATAAACCAATAAGTTCTCTCTCCTTTCATAAATCATACCAGAACGTAAAATGAACGAGAGAGAGCTAGAACGGTATATGGTTT